>CM045456.1:20842328-22042328 GCA_024666655.1 Dascyllus trimaculatus | reverse complement strand
ACATTTGCAGTGCACACTGTGGAACTCTGCACCTCATGTTTGTGTCTTGTGTAGAGCAGCATCTTTTTTGTGTGTTCAACATGGATTTTAAAAACTATGTCCTTCCATATGTTTAGGCAGTTGCTGTCAATAAACTTCTGTTATGATGAAAACCTAATTAATGTGATCTAGAAGAGGTAAATGCCGAATATTATTCATGAATGCTGTCAATTTGGCATGTTACAGACACAAACTTGAAATCTTTTCAGTATTTTAAATTCTGCATTTTGTGCTCTTTTCATAACCCAGTGATGTTGTTGGTTCAGCGCTCCTAAACAGAAACATACACACAACACATATAAGAATATATATATATATATATATATAAGAAATCAAATTGCTTATATTTCATTTTAAATTGTCAAATGGATTCTTTTTAGTTGACTTACAGTGGTGTCAGATTATTTTGTAGTTTGGTTTAGTAATTAGGGCTCACAACAGTGTAAAATGCTCTGTTAAAAAAAAAAGCCTGATTACATTTATAAAAGCTGCATTTTAGAAGAGACGTGCTTGAAGAAGAGACAATTTCTAAGTGAGATGTCACCACACATCGTTCGAACTCATCACCTGGACAAGAAAAATGTACATTTTGTTTCACATTTACATTTTTCCTGGCCTGGAGCACTTCACCTTGCACATGGAATTTAAATCCTACTCAATTTTTGAACTAATGTCTTTGCATGATTTTGACCACTTTGTGTAAAAATGAAATTGTCACCATATCATTTAACAATACTTTTAGTGTTGCACATAGTACAAAGCACTTGCTGAATCACTTGCTTGTTAGCTCAGACAGTTTTACTACCTACAATTACCAACATAAATACCTTTATTATAATTACCACATTACCCCCAATGTAATGGTGTTTAATGAAGTTTAAGCATATTTGAATTATTATCCCTGCTCTAGATGTTTAATTACATCCTCAGCTCTAAACGGCTGACCTCACCTGCCCCCTCAGCGATAATGCATATGGTTGTAAAGACCTTACACACACCCATGTTACACCCTGAGAGATGTTATCTCTGCAGTCAGATTATGCTCCTTATGTATTTCACCGATGAGAAGACTCATATTACAGATAGAAATGAATTCTGCCTTACTTGCCTCATGCAGAGTTCAAAAATTTGCGAGGCGCTTTAATGCCTAAGCAACCTGAGCGAGAGGGTGGAATTGACCTCTCATGCAGGAAATATTGATTTCTTTCATTGTTTATAAAACTGGAATAATAAAAGCAGCAGCATAAGGTGGGGAGCTGTTTTTCTGCTTGCATGCACCATCAGTGATGGCTATACTGACAGAGGTGTGTAATTTACGACCGTATTAGTTTATCCTTTTCTGTCCTGTTCTTGCTCTTTTCACACAAGTAAATTCTGCTTTGAGAAATCCAGGAGTGTGTCAGAGTGTGGCAGACTGAGCTTGACCGGTATGTCTCTCATTCTTTTTAATTTTGTTACACCTGTTAGGCCAAGACAGCTTACACATTTGTCACACTTGCGCTGCACATGGATTTTGGCATGTCAGGTAAATCCCAGCAAAACTTTTCAGAGGTTTTAATCAGCCACTGTAACAGAAAACATCGGTGTAAGTCCGCAAGGCCTTTAAGAATAGCAATGAAGATGAATGACGTGAAAATTTAAAGCTGTTATAATGTGTCCTTGTTAAATGTTGAACAGTTTTTTAACTCTCTACAGCAAATACTTCAATTTTGTTGTAGCAACGACAAAGCACTGTTGTACTTGCACTATTAACGTGCACACTTACATAGTAAAAAGCTAATTAGTGTCTACTGTTTGACATTGAAAGGCAACATTATGGCATAATGCTGTGGTTTCTTACACAAAGGATCTAAGACCCTTTTTCTAATTATGGTCAATTATGTAGAGTTAATAAACCATTATGCATAGCCTCCAGGAAAGGGAGGATTTGAGTGTTATCAGTGTTTTAGGGTAATTAGTCTGCTTTTGAGGACTCAGATTTCAGCTTCTTTCCTCTCGTTCTGTTCATCGTAAAGTCTGAAAATTTGACAGGTTCCCTAGGTCGCATCCCTTTACCTAAAATGTCCACCTTGATCAGAGTAATTTTAAATTTTTTATTGTTTTTTTCAGTAGCGCAAGAAAATTGTCCATGGAATGATAAGTCAAACACCCTATTCCCTTCACGTTCGCAGGAAGCCCGCTCACGAGCTCTGACACCCAAGCCAAGGTCACACCTAAAAAACAACAGGGAGCCGTGGATTTGCTGGTATGTCAAGCAAGATTTAGAAGATTGCAAGAGGCAATTACTGCGGGGTCGCGGAGCTCCGTGCACACAGTAAGCCGACAACAACCTGATCAGGATTATGATGCCCTAATTTCCATAAATCTGCCATCACCACGGCAGGAGGCACGAATGACTGATTGTAATCGTGAAGAATTTGTGACGATTAACAAACCTGCCAGGTCAAACTGCCAATCAAAAAAAAAACGCACTAACACTGTGGTTTCTCATTACTCCAACTCCCGGATTCTACCAACTTAGTTAAGATGCAGATGACATTGCCGTGGCAAGTATTATTTTTCTTGATAGTTGCTTTCCAGGCAGTAAGTACACCGTGTGATATCTCTCCAAGGACTGTTGTTGCTCCAAAGTGGAACACAGCAGTCCTTCCACAAATGCCTGCTTGTCACACAATGGTGCTTGATAAAAACCTTATCAGTCATAATCAAGAGGGCCTTCTTTGTGATCCTGGCAGACGGTATTAACCTTGCAATGCACAGGTGATGCTTGTTACAGCGATACATATGCAACAGGACCAGAGGCTTTGCTACCTCTGTCCTTCACAGGTACATGACGGGAAACAATATAAAAGAATGAAGATTGGATCCCAGACTGGCACTTGGCAAAGAGAGAGGTAGCGTAGTGTCTCATGTACACTTCTGACAGTCAGATTTACATAAATACCCTTTGCACAGACTAGTTGCATTAGAATAAAGTCAGTCTTTATACCGCTGTTTTCCTACTCTGAAAAGGTTAGTTTAAAAGATGAATGTGGTACAGTTATAAAGCATTGGGCCAACAGTGACCTGGGTGTGTTAATGTGCGCCATCCATTTCATTGCCAAACCAAGCGTTCAAATCCATCCATTTGTCAACAGAGGAGTAATGTGTACACACTTTGGGGGGGTGACATAAAAGATTACAAGTATACTACCAGAATAATTAATTGGTGTTAACTGTTTCTGCTCTGCTGAGAAATGCAGTTTCTTGGTGCCAAAGCCACGATGATTTTTAAAATCTATTCTGTTTTTTTTTTAACCCAAAATAAGTGAGAAGTGATTGTAATATATCCCAGTTCCTGCTGGGCCCTGCTTGGAATTACAAGTCAGATGCTGTGTGGTCCTGAAGCTGTTTGGATATACAAGCTGCCAGTGTTGGTTATCAACACTGGAGTCGGGTCCTGTGCACCTGTCTAAAGGGATATCCTCTTGAGTTGAGTCTCTGATCCTTACCCAGCAGAGATAATGGGATTGTATAGACGGCTATGTATCAAAGGAAAATGCTTGGTCTGCTTTGTTCTCATGGCTCAGTCATATATTCTAAAATTTGCCGAGCGCATTATTTTTAAAATTGGATCCCACTGTGTTGTTTTAGCTCCTCAGTGGAACAATGATAATGATTTTTTTTTCTGCTTGTAATGTGCATTGCACTCTGGAAATATGGAAGACTTGCAACAGTCTGCTCAACAATACATCTTGAATGGTGACAAACGGAAGGAAAATCAAGGTTAGGACATAGAGCATATACTGACAGGGCAGTGCTTCGCACGCACACTTGGAAAAATGTGCATCTCTTCATCAGACAAGTAGCGAGCTGTTATTGCACGGTACTTGCATTTTTCACCCAGCCGGCAGCATAAAAGATGGAGTTGTGACACGGAATAAGACTTATGGGTGCAGATCAGACTAATAAATACTATCCAGCAGCAGAAAGGAGATGGGTGCATTAATTTAATTCACTAACAGTACATAATGCGAGAGACGCTGTCATTGCCAAGAGCTGTGTCAGTCTACAGCTTCTGAGACAGTAGCTGCCCAAGATATTAGAATGCCTTGTTCTGCATTTGGATAAAGCTCAAGCTGTGTTTCAGAGAAATGAATATTGTACATGAAGTAAATCTGTCAGACTTTATTTTCAGTTAAGCTGTATTATTTCAGTAACAAATTGCACCACAATAAGTTGTGATTTTACAGGTAAATACCCTAAACCGTCCTTCCCTAACCACTAAACACATGCACCACCCATTGACTGCTTATGGAGAGAAAAGAAGACAAAACCGAAAAAAGGAAAAATCCACACCTTTCCTTTTTTTATGTTCTAACTGGCTTGTCTCCACACCGGCATGCCATGACTCTGTGGATCATTTATCTTCAGAAAGTCCTTTGTGTCAGACACAAAGATTCTGGGCCAAATGCGAAAATTCCCAATCAGTTCTACTTTGCAGGTTACATAAAAAGCATTGAATACAAAGATGCTTTTGTTTCTAAATTGTGATCGATGTCAACTTCAGAAAATATTAAATTTAAATGACACAATATAAATAAGAAGGATTCTGGTCTGGTGAGTGTGAAAAAAAAAATCAGGTTGATGGTACATATAGGCAGTCATGCATTATGATAGACATACTATAGGAAAGATGCACAGCAAGACATCTTAAGAGGACACAGTGAAGCAAACAAAATATCCACACTTATTTTTCCACTGCCCTTCAGGGCTCAATTTACCATATCACTGTGTTATAAAAAGCATGTTGTTTGCCTTTGGGCTTGTTCCAAACTGACAAACTTGGGGAAAAAAAAGCACCAGAGTGAATGCTTACATCATCGACAAACCCAGTGATTCGAAGGCATCACATTTATCCTTAACACACACACGCACACACAAACTTTATTAGCAACGCCTTGCTAATGGGTTATTTCATCAAAGGCCTTTATTTAAAATGGTATATGTAAAATTTCAGTTTGATCTGTCTAATACTTTTTGAGACTAGAAAAGCACTCAGAGAGCGCATACCTCTGCCAAGGAGCCTCAGTCCACGCCCAACACAATCTCCCAATTCACATATTTTTGTATGGAACGTGACAGATACAAACGTAATTACATAATGTTCAAATGTCCTACCGATAATGTGGTGTTCACCCCATCTGACCTAATGAACAGGTGCAGCGTCTAGCACAGCAACTCCTAAATGCCTCCCAGCTTCTTAGACAACCAGAGATAAGAATGCCGGCCCAACCATGTGTATGTTGCTTAGTAAGGAAAGACAACTCCGCCATTGCACTGTCTGTCACGTGGAGACCCAAAATGTCATGTCATCAGAGGGGATTACCCCAAAAACAAGAGTGCCCTCTGGTGGCTTTTAGAGTAAACCGTGTTTAATTGTCCACCTGGTTACACTTATATTTTTTAAAAAATCCTGAATGGGAATGGTGATCTGGATCAGTCCCAAAATTTCATCATTTCTTCCATGTCCCATTTCACACATTTCCTGAAAATTTCATCCAAATCTGTCCAATACTTTTCGAGTCATTTTGCACACAAACAAATCAATGCCGGCCATCACATAACCTCGTTGGCTGAGGTAATAAAATGTTTTCAGAATTGCTCATTGACCCACTGCTTGCACAGTGATTTGAGAGAACATGATATTTGGATGCCAGAATCTCTGGAATTATTTGACAATTATGATATATATATGTATATATATATATATATATATATATACACATATATATGGCATTGATCATATTGGTACTATGTGGTGTTCTGCTGGAAAACCTTGTCATCCATGTTGATGAGACTTAGACACCCAAATAAACATTGTCCCACAACAACCACACTCCCTCATGCAAATGAAAATCCCAAATGTCACTGGCTAACCCCGGCAAGAAAATGCACCCCACCACATGGAAAAAACATCAACCAACATGTTGATTTGACGTCCAAACTTCCCAGACCCCATTCTGATCAAGCATCAACAGAATGCAGTGGAACAAGTTTGACTGACAGAGGCCCCACTGCCAGAGTACAGGATCCACTTTCAATGTCCTGGTTCCACATCCCATATGACACCCTGAGAATTCCTCTTGTCCATGGCCAATGGTTCAGAGCTTTTTTGAGCACATAAGGGGGTCCAACACAATATCAGGCAGGTGGTCGTAATGTTATGCCTGATTGGTGTGTTTCCTTAGTGATACTAGGAAAACCATTTTGAAACTCACAGATCTAGTTTGATTAGACTATCTACCAATATTTTTGTTTTTGTGATACAGCTTGTCATACCTGTTCAATCCGTTATTGAAAACTTTCTTTTTAAATTTGTGATCAAGTGTTTCATCATAAAACTACTCCATAAATTTTGCTTTGTATTATCTTGACATGCAACTGTGGTTCAGAAATATAGCTGACTTCTGCATTGTAAATTTTTTTCTTAATGTGTGCTCAAAGATGGCACTTTTCCTGTCAGCTTCAATGTTTTTCTTAAAGCTCAACTCACCCATAAACGGAAACTACTTGAACGACTTGTCCAATATTGCAGATTCTGAATGTGTGCAAAATAGGAGGTGAAAATGACAGGGTTTTATCTTGATAGTTCCTGAGATATTGTCATTCAACCTTAGCCTCAAATTTAATGCGCGAAAACAAATGTGCTGAAAGTGGGTCAACGGGCATTTTTTGAAAACGTATTTTGTATCAGAAAGTATTTGATGTATCAAGTTCGAATTTCACTAATACATTTATAAATATCAATATTTAATGGCGATTCAGAGACGGCCGAGCAGAAGTTGTTGTAAAAATTTGATGACCGGAGATAGAATGACCCTAATACTTCACTTACTACCTCCTTTTGGAGGTTATTGCTACTGAGTTTTGTTTGAGTTTCCACAAAGTTTCTACTCCCTTGTCAGCAGGCTTCCCTTACCAATTACTGTCACTGCAGAGGCAGCACTCTGATTCAGCGATTAATACTCTGCACCATTTCTCTGGACAGGAACCTGCCGTCTACCCTGCTTGCTCTTCACTGTCTCCTCCAGCTTCAGGGCCTGTCTGGGGTGGGGGGACTACTTGGAGCTGGACCAGAGCTAAAGTTAATGTTTCCAGGACCAGGCAACGCTCACCATGAAGCATTATTCCCTCAAAACGGTGCCAAGTGTTGCGATTGGTATCTCTTTTTTTTTTTCTGTCTTCCTTCTTTTTTTGTGTTTTTATTCAGTCAGCAGATCCCGGCGGAAGGTGCATTGTTCAGCAGTTGTGTGCTAAAATGTGATGAATGTCTATGTAAAGTGGATATGATTGTTATGGATGAAAAGACATCTTGTCACATCTTATCATGTGCGGTGGGGAAGTAAAGGAGGGATAGGGGGCAGTGGTATTTTCACTAATATCTCTGTGCACTCATTACATTTCAGATTTATTGACCCCAAAAGAGTCACACGCAGTCAATTACTCAGTCCCACATGCAAATCCATCATCGTTTTGAAAAGGCGGCCGCAAGTGACAGTTTGGATGATTGAGGAAATAGCCACTGTCTTTGTGTGGCTATTTAAAGGTGGTGATAGAAGGTTGTTTATCTTGAATTGGCGATGACTCATGGAACAAAAGGATCTATTTAAAAATTCACATTGCTGCTCGTTATGTTGACGAGAACGGTTTGTTTGTTGCTATTTTTGAACATAAAATCAGTGCACAGTACAGTAAATACATGTTTATGTGCTTTCAACATATTTATTAATATTTAATTCAGCCTGCTCAGGAATAGACTGCATGTAATATACAGTACAAGGTTCACCGTGGGGCTGCATTTATAGCAATTAAGATGCTTCACATTTAATCCAAAGTCGCATCCTTTGAACATCCTTTACCTTGTTTTCTCCCTCTGTTGCCTAATACGTGATGCAACACTTGTGTAGTGCATGCAAGTATGCATGGGGAATTTCAATTAAAACATACTGTGAACAAAGTCAGACTTCATGTGTTATATGTCTTAATGATACTTATTGGGATATGAAAGAGTGGAAAAAAACACTGAATAATTCAAAGGTTCTTATCGCTGACATGACTCTGTGCATATCATTATGTATATACCTCTATGTTCCATTATGTGCATTTGTTTCGTCTGATCACGCAGCTTTGTATTTCTTTGATGATGAATTATTCAGAGACTGACATTTGGTACGCTTCAAATTGTTGCATCTAACTGAATATAAAATTGTAAATAAGTACAGATGAAGAGCTTTATTGTGAATTTCGCACGATGTAAGATGAATTAATCTCCAATGCCAATAATGGGACGCTGAAATAAGAACACAATAAATCTGTGTCCCAGGATTATCCATGGTGAAGTGTTCATGAACATCTGCCTCAAACAAACAGCTCATCAAACACTGATTTCAGTGCATCTTATAAATCCTGAAGTCCCTTGAAACAGTGCTCAGCCGGTGAAGACAGAGGGTCGCTGTGTTTTCTCTCCTGCTAATTTGTTTGTTTCTTTGCCAGAATGAACTCAAAATGATTTTTCTATAGAATAAGACCCTTTCATCTCTCGAGGTTTAGTCTAGTTTAGTTGAGATCCACTGTAATATTGTACAAACCTGAGGGAAAAGTTGATCACAAAGATGATAAACTGCATCATATTCAAGCAAGTTTTTAGCAAAAAATAACAGACAATGAATACAATGGAACCAAACGCAACGTATTATGGTAGGCTGTAGCTTTTCAAATTGGGGAACTCTTTAGCTCAATACCTTTAGTATTATTCAAACAACTTGTGCATTCATTGTTAGAATCAACAAAAATTATGCTGAGGCATATACAACAAAAGACGGAAATTAAAAATGCTTTCGAGGGCAGAGCTGATGGGTGCTGCTCTTGTTATTCCATGAAATATAAAGAGATACAGCCATCATAAAGCCACTAAACCCAAGCTTTACATGAGTAGCAGAAATACAATGACACCCTTCATACGAAAAACCTCAGCGACTTTGTGCGGAAGATGTTTGGTTGAAGCAGCTGACTTTCCCGTGGCGGACTTATCCGAGTTCAAGTAATTCACTTTGCGTTGCTCGCTGAATAACAATTTCAAGTTCCAGCAACTGAAAAGATCCATCTGTTAGAGTGGGTCTAATCTTTGCTGTTCTCATAACAAGCAATATAAATATGCAAATTGTTAGCAGCATTCTGGAGCTCTCAAAAAGCTTTTCATTTCAGGCTCCTTGTGGCTCGGGGGGGGGGGAACAGCCACGTTAACTCTTTCTGCACTCTTCTCTGCTGAATAGAGATTATTCACGTGGCATGAAAAGGCCAAACTCTAAGTTTTATGCTAAAAAGATGTCAAGCGTTTCTGTTACTTGTGATGTTTTACTGAAGGCCAAACTGGCTCCACCAGACAAAAGCACTTTGTAGAAAAAGAACCTCTTTTGCAGCCATTTTTTGCCAATTTATGTGCCCTGTTGCCGCAATTTAGGGCTCTGGTAAACCAAATAACAGGAAACATTACGAAGCAGGCCTGATAGCTGAATACAGAATGGAGAGGCATTGATAATTTATTCACGTTCTTTTTTTCCTGGCACACACATCACGTGAGATAGTGTGGAAAAAAAACACTGCGTACTGAGAGGATGGTGACAAGCAAGTATGAGTGTTCTTCAAATAGAGTGTGGTCTCATAGGAATAGAGCCTGAAGCCATGGCATCCATCAGACCCTAGATGAATTACTCGAGCATATACTCTTCAAAGCATTTGCCATATAAACAGATTGGAATCTAAAGCAGTTAGGGTGTCCTATGAAAGAAAAGAATATAGGGTCCAATGTTTGCATGCTCAGAATGATGCTCGATTCCACACGTGTCTGCGTTATTGTGTGTGCGTCCATGTATACGTGCCTCGACACACTTTGCACATTTGATGGAAAAGGCTGGTTAACGACGCTGTGTTCTGTTAGTCTAAACATTGATTTGATCGCGGTAATATGCCAAACTCTGCTGTACCTGAGTGATCAAATTAACCTGTCAGTCCGCCGCTTGCTTGGCAGGAGCACCGCTCGCTAACTGGGAGAGACAGGATGAAGTCGAACTGCGATTGCTTCCTCTCAGCCAGGCCTGCATAAAGAAATGTAAGTTCTGGACCATCAGGCTGCATTGATGCATGTAGGAGCCTCCTCTGACAGTTAGTCCCTCCGGCTGCGATGCTTGGTCTCGTTCCTTTGTGGTGCAGTGGGATAATGCTATTTATGGGAAATGCAAGCCCTAACTGGAGCACATAAAATATACACCTTTCACAACTGAGGTTCCAGTTTTTAAAAAAACAAACAAAAAAAACTGTTAAATTCTTTACCAAGATGAAAAAAATCCTTCCCATCTTGTGTGATGCAACAATGAGTGCACTCTTTCAGATTTACAGTATTTTTTAAAATAAAGAAATCCAGACATCTGCAGAATGAAATGCACAGACAAAAGACTGTGTTTTTGACATTAATTAGTTACTGTGCTCCTCAGTTGCAGAGTTAATAGTCTGAATGGCTGCTAGCACCAATGTTTAACTGTGTATTTAAGTTCTTTCTAATAGAATTACTGTGACTAGACATTCTGCTTGAAAAAGTAAAATGAACCCATTCAAATGTTTTGTGTAAAGTTCAGATGTCAGTTCATTAAGAGATATGTATTCCATAAAGAAACAACCCCCAACAACCTTACGTGTTGGCTGAGCTAAAATACCTGAATGTCTATCTAAGAAAAGAGACAACCGTTACCACCTTTTTATTCCAAATGTGACCTAAACGCCACAGAGTATTAAATATAAACATAATCGGAATGCTTTTTTCTTTACTCCAATTGGCTATTATATCAATGCAGTATTCATGTGCCAGTCAAGGTATCACCCTTTTTAGGTGTGAGGGAAAAAAAAATCACACTTTTTTATGCCACTCATAACAATTCATCATCTTATTTTTCTTCGGTTGGAATGAAATCAACCTTGATGCTTTAGCAGTATTGTTCAACCTGATATTCATGAAAAGCATATTGAATTGAAAAATGAATTTGAAAAAAGATGAAGAGATCGAGGGAGTGGTGAAAAGAAGACCAACACCTTAAATCCGTGTGTGTGTGTATGTATAATCGGCTTTGCCAAGATAATTGTCACATTCAATAATGTTTTAATTATGTGGCTCTCAACTAGTGACATAGAAGTCACAATTGTGCCGTTAAGTATCCCTCTCCTATGAGTCTGTAGCGCTGTTGCCCTTCTTCTTTTGGTAGCCAAAACATTTAGTCATCTTTTCTCTATAGACTGTGTGTCACTGAGTTTGTTTTTCTTTTAAAGGCCGATAGTAATGTTTTAAACAGAGTATTAAAAAAGGGCAGAAAATGGCATATTCTTTGCCTCTGGCTTCTGCTATTACTGCATGGAAATGAAATGCCATGTAGCATATGGCTGAGCGCTGCCAATCTGATATATAACATGCACATCATTTTAAGAGAAGTGCAAGCAGTAGAACTATGGTTAATGTCACACAGAGCTCTCCCTTCATGTCAGTCTGCCACTGCTTTCTTTCTGCATTAAGCTTTCTGTTCCTTGTTTATTATGACGTTATCTCCTCACTTTCGTCCTTTGTCTTTGAACCCATTCATGTGGCTGTGGGCTTTCATGCAGTTTACTACAAAGCACAGTGCTTAAATTCCTCACCTGCAAATTAACTTCCCTCAACAAACAGATTTTTTTTTCTAGCAGAAACCTGACAGAACTAAACCCACACACTTACACACAAATATACGTCAACTGATGTAAACTGCTTTGTTAGCATAGCCGGCGTATTAAACTGCACCTGCACCAAATGCTAGTGTTCTAAAGGGCTCATTTAAACTGCAAACATCTTGGATGGAGAAAAGGAGCCTTCGTAAACAATTGTTTTGGTGCCAGAAAACAGCATTGAGACATTTAATTTCCAAACCCTGCACTTTGCTTAAATGTCAGCATCAAATGGGTACTTAAGGCTCATTCAGCGGAACAGGCACGAGCGCCGTGACATCACTCCTGCCTTCCTCGTGCTCGGCTTTTCATACAACCTTTAACAGCTGAGAGCGCAACAATAGCTGTAAGCTGCTTGCCATGGTGTCTGACTCAGTCAGACTGTGTGGGACAGACGAACACTTATAAGGACATCAGTTTCTGAGGCTTAAGCTTCACACAGAGATTTTCTTCAGCCTCTTTTATCTCACCTCTCTTTGTCCCTTTGGAGACTTACCAGGGCTAAGCTATTCGCTCTCATGGTTGTCTGTGCTGTGACATCTAAATCTAATGGCACCGTGTCACACATTCTGAACTGCACATTTCAAGCTACCATCTGTAAATTTAAACAGTATACACATTATAGCAAAATACAGAAAATGTCTTTGACCACCATAAATGTTCAGTTTTTAGTATTTTGTTACACTCAGCCATGCAAATCTATATACAGTTTAACAATGGTGTGCTGATTTCTAAAGCAAACTTAATTAGCATGAATGAAATAAAGACATCAGAGACGTAAGCTTCGACAGAACCAGAGAATGTGGAGAGGAAAACTATCTGCCATTGGATGTAGACACTGTAGATTTTATAGTTTGCCTGAACAATGAGAAGAGCCTAATATCTCCTACCTCTGTGCAGAATTAAATGTGCTTTTAGGGGGATCTATTAACTGCAACTACGAATCATTGGGTTTTCATGAGCTTAGAATGAACCTGTCATTTCCACATAGGAAGCAGGTGCTCTTCCCAACGAATAGCCTGCCAGTGTGAGCCACCATGTTTCCGCAGTGGCTGAGAATGAACAAACCAAATACTATCAATGAAGATAGCTATTCATGCTTTCATGTTGAAGTGGCAGCCAAGTTCTCCTACGTGCTTGGAAAGGGAGCAATCTGCAACCTCACTGCCACATCCTACACATTGGTCCTTTAAACACATGGTTGGTGTTAGATGCACTGCATTTTGAACTCCCCGTGGGAAATAAGTCTGTGGCTAAACTAGGAAATAAATTAATGTCATGTCACATGTAGCACTGGTAAAATCATTTGTTATTTTTGAATGAAGGGATTTCATTACCACTCAGGCTTTTTGCTATACATGCTAAGATTCAGTACATCAAATTCCTCAATTCCTAACAATGAAAAGCTTTACCTGACATGCCTAATGCTAGTGATTTTGGTTTGGGTAAACGTTGGTTACTGCGTTATGTCTTGGGCACTACTGCATATCTTACTTATGGTAGGTCTAATCACTGGGCCTATTTGATGTCTATTTAATGCTACATTTCTTTTTGGTAAAGCAGGTGGCAGTGTGCTGAAATACTTTAAATGCTTACTATACACCAACAGGCTTTCCTCCAGTGCTTTATAAGCCTGGTGGGCTGCCAGGCTTTCCTTGCACCCGCGTCAATTGTTTATTTATTTTAAATAGGTTTTTTTATGCACTAAAACAGTGATAGCAAAGACAGTAAACAGAGCTTGTAACCACATCTCGTGATACGGTTGAAAGCACAATGGCGACATTTTATGGTCAATACATTAACTTTTTCCGAAGTCGGAGGAGCACTGGAGGAGACGATGAGCCCGCTCATTCACCCCCAGGCCAAAGGGAGTGCATCCCGACCAAGCCGCGGCTCCATGATGAGGCAGAGCCAGTGCGAGTTAGCATGGATGTTAGCACATCGTTGGAGCAGCCTTCTGCGAGCCGCAATGTTAAACATCAAAAAAGCAGATTTAATCCAAAATGGTTAGCTGACCCTAAATTAAGTGGATGGCTCTATAAGACCGAGTATGGTAAGCCCAGACAGATTGATGCACTGATCCAACCAGCATCATGTGCAGCAATAAGTAGAACAGGTAGCACAGCACAGCAGACCACTTCAGCTTCTGAGTTCCCTTGTTTTATCCCTTGGCCATGCTTGCACTTTTTTATTTATGTTAATTTATTTTACATTTAAATGTGACCAGCAATGGCTTGTTTTAAGATTCACTAGGATTTTCGTTAAGTGAAAACAATTGATATTATTTATTTTAATTGTATTTTTTTTGTGTTTGTTAAAACCTTATTTCAAGATTGTGCCTTTTATAAGACTCTACGTTTAAGTATTGTTAATAAATGGCTTATAATAACACATAACAGTCATAATTTCAAAATTCTTGTCAACTTTTAACTTTTTTTTTTTTTTTTTTACAAAAACACAGTGGGCAGCCAGTGAGCTTCTCTACCACTTAGCAAGTTTTCTGGGGGAAACCCCGCACTAAGTAGTACACAAATTAGGCAAAGATGTATCAGTATTTACAACTACAATGAGACAGTGAAGCAGAACTGTCCCTCTGGTCACACAAAAAGAAACGAAAAGATGACCCTAAGAGTGAATGATGGGAACAGCAATCAGGTGAACTTGTGTTTCTCTCCTCTCCAAGCTTGATGTCAGTAAATACTGTTATGTCCATGTCCAGCCTGCAGTGTAGCTCTCTCTGGTCTGTCTTTCTCACTAACCTTGCATCCCTGTGCTTGTCTTGATCTGTCTGCGTCTCTCCTGCTCGTCAGCCACGTTCAAGGCTGTGTTCTGCGGTTTTGTGCCTGACAAAAATGAAAGTGGAACACAGCTATTTATTATGTTTGATAATCAGCAACAGGCAGCAGTGTTTACAAACTGAAGCACGGAAAAGATAACCGCATCACGCATGAACACGCATTCATGGGCGTGTGCACAAAATAAACTGATGCTTTTCAGCTGTAACCTCTGTTGAGACCAGACCAGACAATATACAGGCGTGATGGATTGACATTTCATTATTTCAGAAATATAAAATGTTGATTAGATGAGCATATTGGACATAATAGATGTACATCTCTCAGTAAATAATAATATCAAGTAATTAAGCCAAGCCATATAAATATGAAATATGAAAACAGATCAAATATACATGAGGAAATCTGCAGGGGAGCCACTTTGATGCAGCTGATAAAATAAAGAAAAGTATTGTAATCTATAATTTACAGATGGTTGGCTTAAGTTTGTCAGTAGAAGAGATGCTGGAATCAGATGCAAGCTAAAGTTAATCACAGATATGGAAAATCTCATTTGTTTTCAATTTCCAGGCCCAATGTGAACTTATCATGTCACCCACTGAGCTCATTTTGAGTAAGTATTTGTTGGTATGTTCATTAAAACAACAGAATCTAAATTGTAATATTTAGGGTACGAAAGTTATCGTACAATGTCCATTAGAGTATCAGTGCAAGTAGCTCCTTAATGTCATTTATATATTTTCCTTCTCAGCAGGCTCATATTATCAGCAAATCAAATATGCTGAATGGCACCTCATGATGATAATGCAAATGAGTCCTTTGAATTTGTACTGGAAATCTATCTATTATCAAAGCTGCATGAAGAGATAAGCAGAGAGCATATATGGTTAACATGCTAGCAGACTATACCTAACTATATGTAGCAGACGCAGTGAGTTGTGTTTTCATAGATGTCAATTTGCCTCCAACTTCCGTGAGCTCTTTTGCAGGAGATGAGAGTGCACATAGAGACACAGAGAGGGTCATGAGAGCTCCTCGAAGGCCTCACTGGAGTGTCACAACAAGATAACAGCAGCTAAATGCTCAAGAGCAGGGCTTCAATTTGTGCTCTGCACTGAAGTAAATCAGGAGCTGAACACTTTCTGTCCATTTCCCCCCAAAACCACTGAAGGACAATCTAAATTCCTTGTATTAGTGGACTTTTTCTAACAAAACAGGTGTTGTAATTATTTAAAGATTTAAGCTGTTGAATGCATAAAGTAACAGATGAATGACATTTTTTTTATTTGGCAAACCTCTGTGTTCATGTCATCAAATTCATTAAATCAAGTAAAAGCACATACAGTACCTCTCAAGTTTCACCTGTGGAACCACTTTAAAATAAATGGTGTTAAAGCAACATAATGAAGCTCTCTGTTTAATATTACATGCTGGAGACAATAGAGCCAAACATAAACAGCTCATGCAAGAGGTTCCATGTACAGTGTTTGAGTAAAAAGATATGAACACATTTTTTCACATTTTAAAACAGGCTAACACTGAATGAATTGGTTTGATGTGCATAGCGGTTTCCATGTACAGCAAATTTTAGAGTTCTAAAAAAAGATGGATAAAGACATTTTGTTTTTATTTTGTTGAATTAATTAATTACTGTGGAAAAGCAAAGAACTTACATTTCTAAAAAAAAATCCTTCATGTCTGTTGTCTCCATTGATATTTTCACTTAACCTATAACAATTGGTCAACTAAATGTGCTTCATTCCAAAATAGGATTGTACAGTTTCCACCTTCACCCATGCGTAAGGCATAGATACTGTATTTACTGTTCACTGGCCATGCATGTGAGGGTCAGCTCTCTGTTCAGGTCTTTCCCTGCAGGAATTTGGTGGGTGGAGCCGTGCCATCACTGAAATTCATCTCCTCTGGGCCGACTCCACTGCAGAAGACGCCTCAAGTCTACCAGTCAATCTTCATCCTCTGGCTTCCACCTTCTCTGCTGTCGTTTTGTTTGTACTCATGTTCTTTTCCCATTTGGTTCTATAGAACAAACCTGTTTTTGGTTGCAGCTCATGTGTGTTCTCCCCTCATTTGTCCAGCCTTGAGGTTGTGACACTGTGGTGAAACTACAAATAACAGAGAATCTGACAAGAAAAAAACTTGCTTTAGTTTTCTGTGTTACGGTTCGCTGCTTTGCGATCCATTTATTATATTTGTCCCACAGTCCAGAATAGTTTTTTTTCTTTTAAATAAATATTTAATATCATCATCATCAATAATAGTTAATACCATAAATAATGACAAAACTAAGTATGTTTGACTTTCTCTTTGTTTTTAGCATAAACTGGTAAAGCAGTCAAACTTTAATGCTACTTTTTGCTTTTATTTTTGACTCTAAAATATTGTGTCAAATGTCCTCATAGCATATTGTTTTGCCCTTCCTAATAATGTCCCTAAGTGAAGAAGTAAATATATCTTACCCACCACCTAAAGTCCTCCACAGCTCCTTCCCCTTTCCTAAGATTTATACCCACTTAAGTCGTACACAAACCATCTACAATCTTCAAATCAGTGATAGGCCAGACTAAACATTATATCAGTATCATTGTCATGAGTTTTCTTTCCCCTTTTTTTCCCACTGTGTTACTTGTGTATTCTGCTCCACGCACCTTTCATCTCTCCCCCGTCATCATGCCTGATTAAAACTCTCATGGTGGCTGCCGGAGCCGTCATTCATGTCATCGCCGAGGACAATCCTGTGATTTCCCAGTGGTGTCTGCAACCGGGGGACAATGCTCTACTTAACAATTTCTCAGATGGATCAATTTATCTGTGCAAAACCTGAAATGGTTCCACAAAGCCGAGAAACTGATTTGGTGCCTGAGAGAAATGACACACCTGCCAGATAAGATATCATAGCTGCATGAAATTAGAATTTAACCCTTTCCAGATCCCTGTCTGCACTCTCTATCAAACAAACTGGCTTTACTTATGTGATACACAGTGACTTGAGGCAAAATCAATACCAAGGTCGCATCCACTTACATACACAATGCACTGTTACGTGGGCTTGTGTGTAAATGGTTACTCTAAAATAACAAATTCCATGAAATATAAATATACTGTGGACATATATTGTTGATCCTGCTTGCTGTGTCTCAAACCAATTTCCACTGGTTTGATGTGTAATCAGATTACCTCTCAGCTGAAAGCACTTATTTCAGTACAAACAGTAGAAATGAGAATCCTTTTCCAATCAATTGCGTTTCCCGGCGGAGCAGAGATCCAACCCCTTCCAGGATAAACAAAAACTCAGTAAGGAGCGCAGAGCAAAGTGAAGGATGATGGCCACTGCAGAGGGAATGGAGATAGAATGCCAAACAAGTGAGAAGTTAACTAAAGATAGACAGGAAAACATTTCTGATGATGTTCCAGCATGTGAGCGGTTAATTATACTGTTCCTAGAAACCCAGCATCCATTCTTAAAAAGGCCTCATTGAAAGTTGTCAGATGAATAGTTTAAGTTGTATTATGAGTTTTTATAAAACATCCCTTTCATATCAAATTGCAACTCTCTGCAGCTCCATGTATTATTTCATTCTTTAAGCCCATTGTTCTGGTAATTTGGTAATTTGTCTTATAAATGTACTTTCTCCAATGGCAGAAAATGGCCTTTTAAACCTGCTTACCTAATAAATGACATTTGCCATTGCCAAAATAGAGCACAATGTTGTGCATGGACAAGCAAACTAGTTATCCCTCTTGGAATTAATAAGGTTTCTAATGCCATTAATAAACTCTATAACGTGAGAGTTCTTCCTGGAAATTGGCAAGACAAAAACTCATTCTTTGTCTTTTTTTTTTTAATTGTGTAGAAACACAAAACCGGATTGAACAGCTCAAGCTCATCTAATGGACAAGTGGAGCCTGTGTTGTGTCAAAGACTTCCCTGCAACCACATCAAACCGCATTAAACAGCATCAAACTATAACGGATTAACATATAAGGAGAATTAAAGAAATAACACATCCGAATATAAAGACATTTGTTTTTTTTTTACATGTGTAACTTTTTCTTTTTCAGTTTTGAGCATGAAAATAGTCTTTTATGGTTTGTCAAGAAAGCAGGAAGAAAAACCCAAATGCAGAAAAAACCCACAGAAAAAGGTCGAAAACATGTACGATAGGCCAGGCCCTCTACAGATTTCTCGGTTTGTACATCCTCAGTTCCTTTCCTTGACTTTTCCATTTGTGTCTTAGTCCCCTAAAACTGAGATACAAGCGGAAGAGGCAAGGCAAACAGAGGGGGGAGTCAAGGAAACAGGCATTTCACAAAGTGAGACATCCCAGCTTTGGAGCTGCCATTTTTAAGTGACGTCAATTAGATATGACATGTGGCACAGCTGTATCATTTGGTATTTTAGTTATAAGGCACAGGGGGGTACTTACTTGCGTTGTTTGGGAGAAGGTGAGGTGGGCGGGTTGGACAGGTGACAAACTGAAAGACCGAGGAACTCTGGTGGGTGGAAAGACTGGAAGGCAAAGAAAGGGCTCAGAGCAGGACTGTGACAGTGGCCCAGCGTGTAGCCGTGGGTGTAACTCCATGTGGCGTCACACACCAGGAGTTTTGGGAAGCCCTTACCTTCCTCTTGAAGATGCAAAAACTTCCAAACAGATGAATGTCACGCAACATCATATGTTATTCTTTTCCAGTTCTGCTCAGGTGTTTAACACATGAACAATGAAGTATTTTTCAAAAATGCTTCCACTTATAATACTAAAAATATTACCAGTACCACCACCACCAGCACCACCACCACTACTACTACTACTACTACGAATAATAATAATAATAATGATAATAATAATAATCCTTATTTGTTCAGCGTCATAAAACAATCTAATTAAATCAGGCAACAAAACAGATAAGGTTACATTATTTTACTATGAACTGGCTTGTAACTCATTCAATAATTCATTTTGAGAGATGTAGTTTTTTTTTTTTTATTGTTGCTATATAGAGATTAATAATAAAAGAAGAGGAGCAAGATAAGAATTAATACAAGCGGGAACGTTTTGGAACATTGACTGCAACAAGACATCATTCCATGAATTTTACCATTAAACACAAACTGCTGCTAAGCCTTTTCATTCGTTGTTTTCATTTGCTGTCCATCTGAAATAACCACATGAAACTCATATTTGTGTGTATGGTATTTCCAAGCAGACACTACAAATGCGAGGCCAAAATGATGTTTTTTGTTTTTGTAATTTTGTTCAAGTTATAAAATAAAATGTAACTATGCATTAATGTTTCCTGATAATATTGTCTTTTTTTCCCATATCCCAGAGAGACTATAAATATGGATATTAATTTTTTAATATATAAAATATGCTGTTTTTAAAGGGGTGCCCTGACTTTCGCACACAACTGTAGTTGTCCTTTGTATGGGTGCAATCATCAACAGTTATGATTAAAAAGGAGTTGGTCTCCCTTTTTAATCATAACTGTTACTCCATCCTAGACCTCGTGGCCCCACTGAGCTCCAAAGTCTCCAGTAGTACCCCATAGCCCTGGCTTAACGAATCCACAAGACAACTAAAAAGAGACTGCAGAAGAAAGGAAAGAAAATGGAAGAAATCAGGTTTACTTGTGTTTTATCAGATCTGGAAAGAGGCATTAATCAGCCATCAAAATGCAGCTAAAGAAGCAAGAGCAGCTTTCTTCTCCAAGTTAATTTTAGCCAACCGTTTTCACCCCAAATTTTTATTCAAGACTATTAACTCTCTTATTGCTCCCTCCTTCTGTGCTTTCACTGATACCTCCCAGGAAAAGTGTGAACATTTTAAGATTTTTTTCACAAATAAAATTAATGTTATTGGGCAATTGATCACACCCCCTGATGTTGTTTTACACTCCAACTGGCTTGTTCTTAATTATTTTAGCAATTTTAATCCTATCTTACTGTCCCTTCTGCTTGATATAATAATGCAAATGAAATCAACCACATGCAGTCTAGATGCTATTCCCACAAAATTTCTTAAAGATGTTCTTAGCTCAGTTGGGCCCAGTAATTTACTTATCATTAACAGTTCACTTCGCACTGGTCACTTTCCTTCTGCTTTTAAACATGCTGTGGTTCAGCCCCTTTTAAAGAAACCCAATCTTGATCCCTCCAATCTTAACAGTTTTAGACCTATTTCCAAACTTCCGTTTTTATCTAAAGTTTTAGAAGAAGTGGTTTCAACCCAGCTTTTAGCTTTTATGTGCCAACATAACATCTTTGAGAAATTCCGGTCTGGTTTCAGAGCTCTACACAGTACAGAAACTGCCCTCCTCAAAGTAACTCTACACAGTACAGAAACTGCCCTCCTCAAAGTAACAAATGACCTCCTCCTGGCTGCCGACAAAGGAAAGAGTGCAATTTTAATTCTTTTAGATTTGAGTGCAGCTTTCGACACTGTACAGAGTATACAATTTTAATTGATCGTCTCAGAACTTGGATTGGCATCAGGAACACTGCACTTGATTGGTTTTATTCTTGTCTTTTAGACAGAACCTTCACGGTCGCCATGGGTAATCACTCTTCCTCTTCAGCCCCCATTACCTGTGGTATACCGCAGGGTTTGATTTTAGGTCCGATTTATTTTCTATTTATTTACTCCCTCTAGGTGGTTTAATCCAGTGACACAATGTATCCTTTCATTTTTATGCAGATGACACACAGATGTACCTCCCACTGAGACCTGCTGATTCTGGAGGCCTAGCTGCTGTTTTTAACTGTCTCAAAGACATTAACCGTTGGATGGCTCAAAATCTTCTCCAGTTAAATCAATCAAAATCCGAAGTATTATCCCCCCCAACCCCACACAGTAGTCTGTCCGTCAACAACCTCAGTCCACTATCCACCAATGTAAAGCCCATTGCCAGAAATCTATGCGTTTTATTCAACCCCGACCTCACTTTTGCTCCCCACATTAAAAAGTCATCCAGTCTTGCTTCCTCCAAATTAGAATGGTCAACAAAATCAAGCCGATGCTCTCATGCCCTGACCTGGAGAAACTATTACATGCATTCATCTTTTTGCACATCGATTATTTTAACTCCCTTCTTTCTGGTATCCCCATAAAGCTCCTCCGTCGCCTACAACTTGTCCAGAACGCAGCACCTAGGCTTCTCACCGGTTTTAACAGATGTCATCACATCACACCTATCTTGGCTTCCCTCCACTGGCACTGGCAGAATTGATTTTAAGATTTTACTGATTACTTTTAAAGCTCGTCATGGTCCTGTACCAAGTTACATCAGTGATCTACTTACCCCGTACGAGCCTGCTCGCAGCCTCAGATCCTCAGGTGGATCCCTTCTGGTCGTTCCAAAGTCGAAGCTTAAATCTAAGGGTGACAGAGCTTTCTCTGTCAGGGCCCCTTTGGCTGGGATGACTTTGGAACGACCCGCCTGAGGAGATAAGGCTTGCAGAGTCAGTAGCTTCTTTTAAATCACTTCTTAAAACCCACTTTTATAGACTCACTTTTACTTGAAGTTTACTTTTACCTTTAATTAGTTTTTAGTGTTTTATTGATTTATTTATTCTTCTGTACTATGTCATGTTTATTTTATGTTCTCTCCTTTAAGCTGCTTAGGCTTGGTGTAATGGCATTGTTAACTAATTAATTTGTTTTAGTGTTTTATTACTTTATTCTGTATCATGTCCTGTTTATTTTATAAATGCTCTCATTTAACCAGAGTGATGTCCTTTTTAAAAATTATTATTATTTTTTTGTTCTTCAGTTTCTAATTTTGTATGCGTCCTAATCTCGCTTATTGTTCATTTATTTTATTATCATTTTTGCTATTATTTGTCAACTGTTATGTCTCGTCTTCTCATGTATTGCCTGACTGTTTTTATATTTGTGTGCTTTAATTGTCAAAGCACCTTTTGAACACTGTTCTTAAAGGTGCTATATCAACAAAGTTATTATTATATTATTATTATTACTATAATGAATTTATAACCACATCTAAAAAGCATGTTACTTAAAGTGACATGGAAAAGATTTGAGTTCCAGAATTTGGCTCCACAAATCATTCCAAATGCAGAGCAGCTTCATGATCTGTAAATGCTGTGAGTTCAGGCCATTTGAACAATTTTATGTATATGCCCCGCTAGATCATCTTACAGGGCACATTACGATGACTTATTTGTGTCAGATAAATCAACAAGACTGTACATCCCACTGATTATTCTGACTCAGCAATTTGAGCCTTATTTGATATTCTGCATGTTTATACAAACCTGCCTGTGATTAATCATGGTCTTATGCAGCTGATCTGCATCAGCGATTTAGTGCTGCGAAAGGTGGTGTGATATTCAAGTGCAACCACAGTGAGGAGGTCCGTTTGGTGGATGTCTGTATAAAGTTTCCATTTCCTGTCTCTTACTGGGAGTCAGCAATTACATTTCTTTAATGGTTTAATGTTTTCCGTACTTTAACTGTAACTGAATGCATTAGTTCACCAACCTGATTTAGGATTGAACATGTTTCAAAGTTTGAACGTATGTGTGGAAAGTGATGGCATTTGACACTGAGGTATTAACACACCTGTAGCATGTTTATACTGTAAGAGCCTGCAAAACGGATATTGCCATCATTCCTCAGACGCTTTCTCCTTCACTTTCTGTTATCAGAGACATATTCTGAGCTGTCAGGCATGATAGTTCATTAGGTGTCCTGCCCTGCTAATCAGTTATTTACCTAATAGTGCTGAGAAGACAAAAAGTGATCATTTTGTTTATTTTATGAACTGCAGAAGAGTAGCTGTTCATGGTAAATGGTAAATGGTCTGCACCTTAGTGGTATCCAAAGCGCTTTACAATGTGTTTCTCATTCATGTGGGTTTATGGAATTCAAAGTGCACAACTACCACACTGGAGACCGAGGTTTGAATGTGGTTTTCTGCACTCTAGTAAAGGGATAAATCTAAATAAACTCTTTGTGTCTGAAGTCATTGTGGATTTATTCAGTATTAAATCACACTATGATATTGCTCTAACCTAAGTGCTGTGAGTGCCTATACACAGCCTTAAAAAATATATTTGTGTTGCAGTTGAATACTGCAATCCAAGATCAGCAGAAAACAAAGACATTGTCTGTAACAATTTTACTGATATGTTAAGTATCAACATTTTTTTCCTAATAGCAAAGAGCAGAGAATGTAATCTGAAAACAACAGCAGCATTTCCCTCAAAATGTGTTGTCTGAAAGACAGTGTTGCATCCAAGATAGTCCAATGTCGAAATAATTTTCAAGAACATTCCACTCATTTCCCTTTCACTTTAGAAAATCTGAGTAAATGTTCTCAATTTTATTTTTATATTCTTACTAAGTACATTTGCCGTACCATTACAGACAGGCAACTAAATGTCGATCACATCACAAACATTTAACTCTGACTACCAAAAAGAAACCAGAGTTGGAACCTGTGTTGAAATCAAGTTATTATTCCCCTCTTGACTTCTGCACCTTTACATTTCTGCTGTGCCAGCATTATCTGGGTCCAGAATGTAAATGAAGATTAGTGCCACATGAACATAGTTTACAATAGAACAGGTTTGCTTAACATCACCTTTTCAGTTACCTGGGTTAGATTAGTGTTGATTTTAAACTAGTTTCCCTGACATATTTAACTACAATTTAGAAATTATGTGATATTGGACAGACAGCCTCTGACCCTGCCAGCTCCAGGGCTGAGAGATAAACTGTCACTGCTACGTCAGTCCCACTGGATGTTAATTAGCTCAGGAAATCCATATTTCAATTCTTGGTTTAGTTAAGCTGAACTGTGAATGTGGCATGAACTATGGCATGGTTGCTTAAATACAGAAATTTACTGAACTTGAACAAAACTAGCAGATGCATTTCCCAAGTATGGGATGGTAAAATTGCTTTAAAATGACATTGTGTTTTCATGCACAGCTGATTACAGGTCAACAACAAACCACAGTTTGCAGATATTAATTATACTTTTATATATGAATGGTGAAAAACCAAAACAAGACAAAAACTATGATCAATACCAATGCTGGAAAGAGAGGGAAAACCGTGCCATATCCCATAACTGTGAGCATATATTCTCCTTAATTAACTCTAGCAAGTGTTGGTGGAAATCTATGCCTCCGCAAAGGAACAAGGGGAATAGACAGTGAGACACTCTATTTGCATGTTTCAGAGTTTCTGTGCTTTGTTGCATTGATCAGCAATAAAAATGTGTGAAGTGCAGTGTTTTGTTTTTTTGTTTGTTTGTTTGTTTGTTTGTTTGTTGTTGTTTTTTTTTGGGGGGGGGGGAGTGCAGTTTTGCATGTTTCAGTTTTTGATTAGAAGTTTTAGGTTTTGAGGTGTAGTGTAAGTTTTTATGTGTGGTCAAAGTGCAGCACTTGAAGGCTTTGGTGGTCTCTCTGCATTACAGTCAAAACTAGAATGCACTCAAGCGAGATGCAAACCCACACCAGATGCCTTCCTAAACATGGCAGGTAGTCCTGTGACCTTGACCTTTTACCTTATGACCCCAAAATTAATGGGTGACCAGGGCAGGTCAAGATTAACATCTGTGCTGAGTTTGATTATCCTATCTCTCTTTGTTATCGAGCTACAGTGCAGACATACACACCCACACACCCACATACATCCATACAGACAGACAGATCAGATAGGTCAAGTTCAAGGCCAAGAAGTGCAATGTGGTAGTCCTACCCTTATATGTCAAAGTTTATCATTGCAAGCTCATATAGTAGATTATAAGGGGATTTTGCACTAAGTAGCCCTGCAACCTTGACCTTTGACCTTTTGACCCTAAAATTAATGGGTGACCAGGTTAGGTCAAGATCAACATCTGTGCTGAGTTTGATTATCCTATCTCTATTTATTCTCGAGTTATGGTGCGGACATAGCCACCCACACACACCACATACATACATACATACATACATACACACATACATCCAGACAGACAGACAGACAGACAGACAGACGTACATACACATACATACATACAGACAGACAGATGGCCCTGACCACCCTTTCCATGGCCGACTTCGTCGTCGTGGGTAATAAATGACAGTGGAATATAATATCTATGTGTGGTGGGACATTAGCTGATGTTTATCAAATCCTTGTCTCGGTGGACAATACACCTGTGGCTGGGTCTTCCAGTGATGTTAATCAGCCTGATTAAGAGCAGCGTGTTTGAATTGTCTCTCAGCCATTGGATAATAGATGTATTTTCACTGGGAGCTGTCGGTATGCAGACTTGGTTGTTCTTACGCAGACAGAATTCAATCCAGCACCTGATTTCTTGAGGGAAGACACATATTTTATGGCTGCCAGCGGCCTTGGTTAGGCTACAAATAATTTGTCTGAAATGAGACCTGAAGTTGGTGCTTGACGCAGCCTGCAAGTGACAGCTGATCTCCAGTGTAAGATAAATTATTTGACCAGTCTGAGAAACTCAACTGTACTGTGTTACTGAAGTAAATGGAATTAGTCACACAATACTGACTGTATGACAGAGAGAAAACTCCAGTGTTTTTGGACAGGCTGTCATTTAAATCCATGAAATAAACTGGGAACATGACGTCACAAAATTATTCGTTTTTTATTACGAAACATACATTGTGTTTATAAAGACCTATATTAGGATTCAAACCTTAAGACCATTTCAGCATGTAAAGGCATCTCCATGTCTATCTCATACTTTGGCACCTTTACAACAGTCAGGTGGAATCTTACAGAGATATTACAAATCCGCTTTGCAGTGAATGTTTCACAGCTTCCACTGGGTAATGTTGTGTGTATTGTGTCTTTTGCATGGCTTCAAGTCTCTGTACCAATCCATGTTTTGTTAGGAAAGAATTCATCTGCAAAGCCATGCACACAGTTTACAAATCCATGAGCACAGATTGCAAATCCAAAGTACAGATTTACACGTGGCTCTTTTTGGTCTCAGCTGACCATGGGGGGACTCTGTAGAATCTTATCTTCATCAAGTTAGAACTTCACTCATAATCACATTCATATTGACTATAGTTATATCACTTATTACCTTGCAGTCAAAGTAGCTGCAGTCATCTCATAAGGAACCTATTGTTCTGGACAGCAAGTTTTTATTGTTGCAAGTACTTCCTATCATTCAGCGTATTTCACCTCACTAGTGATGCCTCAATAGACTTAGATCCATGTTGATCAGTGTCATTACTTAGTGTTCCAACAACATAAAATCAGAGCCGAATGAACCAAACAAAGCTAAATAGGATGTGCGGTATGCTAAAGGTTACAAGTTTACAATTTACAGTTTGTTGAGATCATCATCAACATCAGATCAAATACATAGATCTAGCAAGCAACTACTACAATACACAAAACATCAGGAAGTCAATACATTTGCAACAGTTTTGTCTATGACATGCATCTGTATTTTGTGCTTTCTGCTCTGTGTATTTATCAGTCATATATCAATCAATCCATTATCTATATATTGTTTTAGGATCACACTGGGACTGGAGCCTATCCCAGCTGACTTAGGGCGAAGGCTTAGTCATATATGTATTATACAATGTATTAAAGTATTTTACTTAATAATTAAGGGATTACTTGTCATGAGAAAATCAACATCAAAGCAGGTTCATACCTTTAAAATTTCCCTAAAACAGCGAAAATCTCCATTAACATAAACACTACTGCTTCAACAAATTTATCAAACTAAACAAATATTGCAGCCTTACAACATTTCATGCTACACCAACCACTACAGCAATTCACTGCTTTGGGACAGCTTTTCTTCCTTGGAAGTCCGGTAAGTAATGTGTTACTCTGTGTGCCGCTTGGGGCCTGTCATACCACAACTGAGTGACCCACGTGGGACCCACATATTCACAAAATGGGAACCAATGGAAATATGCTATATATACATCCAATTGCATTCCGCTTTATGATGCCTGACCTGTATTTCCGTGTTGTAGAGAGGCGGGCAAGTCAGCATTTGACAGGTGCCGTTCCCTTGTGAAGTGTCTTAGTGAGGAAAATTGCCCTGGATTGCCAGTCAGAGGCTACTGCTGCTAACTGGTTCATCAGCGCTGCTGCACATTAATGCAGAAGCAGCTGGATGTTTCCTACTGAAATATGGTGAGTATCCAGGCTGCCATCTCTTCTGACTAGAACACATCCTCATATGTGTTCAGCACAGCGCTCCTCTGTCGAGTAAAGATTTCCCTCATTCGCAGGACTTCCCATGACTTAAAGGCCATGTCACAGGCAAAGGGCAGGAGGATAAGTGAAGTTGCCTTGTAGTATAACGGAGCTCGTAAAATGTAAAAGAGCTCTGTAATGCATTTACTGCTCTCCATAAAATAATACTCCCGGTGGCTACAGCGACTGGCTCTCCTCAAGTATACTGTATCTTTATCATGTCAGCATGGACACTGTGCTGAAGCGAGCACTGGACAGTGACAGTGTTGTAAGGAAAGAAACACGCCCTACAAAATATAGTCTTTTGACCTCACACACTCACTGGACAGCTACCAGCCTTTCCTCCAGGCTTTTACCCACATTTTCTTGTGTCTGTATGATTTAATATATATTCTAAGACAGTATGGTGTAGTGGTAATGACAAGACACCAGGTTCAATTACCGGTTGTTTATCATAATTAGATTTGGAAGTCTGAGCATCTCTCTAAGTATAATGAATGAGCTGTGCTAAGGGCGGGATGTTGGTCAGCAAATGAACATTCGGCTTCCTTCTCCATAATGTCTGCCATTAATCTTAGTCAGCTCTTGACTCGGTCTGTAATGAAGGGGTCATTTTCAAGGCCGCATTAGTACAGACACATCTCATCTTCATTCTTTACAGTTGCTGTTGCTGTTGTTGCTTATTTTTTAAATTTATGGTCTAAAAAGTTAAATGTCAAGAACAGCTAAAAAGAAAAGTGACAATTATAAGAGTGTTTCACAAAATCAAAGTCATTCAGTGCTGCCAGGAAGCATCAGCAACAAGAGGGAGAGAGGGGGGAATGCAGGATATTGTAGGAAAAATGAATCAATTGGAACTAAAGAAAAAAAAATGATTAATTTTATTAAGTTAGGGACACCAATGCAGCTTTTTAGGTTGACTGTCAGTTTCTCAGTGAGATTTAATGGAACCCCAGATTCTACTAATCCATTATTGGTGTTTTGTGACTCGGATGAGCCCTCTTCAATGTCAGAACCCAGAAGTTCTTCATCAAGTTCAGGTTTCTATGTTTCCGGTTCATTATTATCATCCGCTTGGCTAAAAGGCAAGTTCTTAAATGTTATCATTTTTGATCATGCCATGATATCTCCATCAGGATGCTTTATGTATACGTGCCAGCATAAGTTTCATACTCTTTGTTCTGTGTTTAGTGTAAAGGAGGCCCTGTGCATTGCCTTTATACGCAAATTTTGTGTTGTACACCAGGAGTCGGAGCCTGGACCCAAAAGCAGCACTCAGAACACACAGCAGAAGGTTTACAGGAATAATCTATTATCACAGTTTTTGTTAGTGGTGAGGGAAGGAGGCTTGGTGGAGATCCAAGGAGGGGGTGTAGTGTCTGGCTGCAATGAGGGACGACTGCAGGAGGGAATCCAGAAAGAGCAGTAGGTTGTTTGGCAGAGGTCGGCTGGCAGAGGCACTGGGCATGACACGGACCAGGTGAGGTGGCTGAACTGACCGTGTAGAGATCACAGGAGGTGAACACCGGAATCTGAAGTTGAATATCTGGCTGAATGGTTAAAGCAGAGGCTGGTGAAACTGGCAAGCTTGAATCTCCGGCACAATGAGTAGGAGGATTCCTAGAAGCACAAGAGATACGCTAGAAGCAGAGACTAGAATTGAGTCTGGCCAAGGCGATACTACCACGAGTGCAGGCAGAGCAATCTGGTTAAGACTGGAGAGCTGAGCAAGAGTTTAATGCAGCAGGAGGTTGATTGGAAATGGAGCTCAGGTATGTCCAATGATTGTCCTTAGAAAGAAGTAGGTCAGCCACGCCCAGACACACAGACACACACACACAAACCAAGAACAGACAAAAAACACAAGCAAAAGGAGGCACTATCAGCATCATGATACTTTTATATTAGATAGTTTGATGGCTTTTCGGTAACATCCCCTGCTGCAACCTGCCAATGTCTTGTGTGGAGCATATATATTTGTTTTACAGATGTAGTCAGCAGAAACAGTGCACACCTTCTGGTAAACCACTGAGGCTACTGACAGCACTGTGTCTTATGAATTTTCTTAGATTGTGGCAAAGCCCAATCTTGTCATAATTTATTTTGTCATGCAGGTGGAGTAACAAATGTATGTGGCTCTGTTCTCTAGTATGGATTTTTTCTGGTGTGTAGATGTGCAGCTCTTCCGCCAAGCTTCTGGATAATGCCACAAGTTACAATAGAAGAATTCAATAAGGCAGAAGTAGACACATCCATCTTCCCAGGGAAGATAGATCAGGTTTGCAGAAGGACACACAAAACATGTGTGCAGCTGTGGATTATTGATTTAGACTATAATTCTCTGTTCACAACAGTTCACTGCCAATTTATATTTGATTGCACCAAAGTAAAAATGAGAGTTATAGAATTCAGAGGAAGCTGTTTTGAGTTTAAAAAATTGATGAAACACCATTAAAGTTTGCACGGACATTATCTCCAGAGGATGAACCCTAATCTCCCTTCTAACATCACCAGCAGGTCAACATTTTAATTCGTCCTATATTTTGGCTTCTGAAATTCCACGTGCCACAACAATTGTATTCTAAGGTTTATTTTACTAAACATCAGCAAGTTCACTTTCATAGTGATTATGTTAGCATGCTCACATTAGCATTTCTATTTCTAAATATAGCCTCACAGAACTGTGCTGGCTGTTTTATGCAAAACAGGCCTTGTTCTGCTATGGTGTTGGCGTTATATGGCTACTGGTCATGGCATGTTCATGGCAACAGTTCTGCACCTAAGTACAGATAAAAATTGTCAGTAATTAATGTTCTGATCTGATGTGGTATAAGACTTAAGTTGAATGTTCTGTCTCAAAGTAGGTGACCAAAAAACTGAGTTTGTCACTTTCCAGTAATGACCGGATGGTGAGTCTGGGTTAGAAAGAAAACAAAACAAAGTGCTGTTTTGCAGTATGACTTCTTTTTTTTCCACTGACATGATGATGGTTACAATTTTTATGCTGCTGTGTCATCTGAGATACAATTTTGGCAGAAGAAAAATAGATGTCATGTCCTACATGCAGTGGATGCCAATGAAGATCTGTTACAGCCTGCCGTCTGGTCAGGTTTACAATGACAACTGGATAAGAATGCAAATGCCATGGGAATTTTAGGCCAGTGTGTTGTTTTCAAACTGTAAAAAGATGATGACTAACTGGATGGCTGAGCCTCAGGCAACATGACTATCTCACTGAAATTGACTCAATACCATTTTTGTAGGTCACTGCAAGGAAAAAAACATCTTCATACACACCTCACATTTACGCCTTCCTTTCCCATAAAGACATGGAACTGATGACACCTATTTGTGCTTTTCCGCCTCCTTTGTTGATGTTAGAATTGAAGGACAATGATATTTTTGCTCTATTATGGTGATTTGTGAATAACATCTTCGTGGCTATGTAAGACACAAGGAAATAGACTGTAATAGTGTGTCTACATGGAAAACATTTCAGCTTTTGTGTGTTTTTTCCTTAGTCATTAGTCTCATGTTCCTCCAGTGGCACAGATAGGCCTACCCTTTGTTTGCTGGCACAGTAGCTTGTGTTTTACTCACACTATACAACAGTAAATACACCACAAAGCATATTTTTTTCAGAGTTTTATGAGTGCAACTACTGTGATAGTGACTTTTGATCATTTTAGTTCTTGTTTCAAATTTCATTTATTGGACAACATTTAATCCATTACCTACTTCGATTCATTTTTCTTGGATAATGTCCTCATTTTGAATTCTACTGTAATCTATTGTTCAACTTATAATAATTTAGAAGATAAAGAATAATAATAATGATAAAGAAGACATCAAGAAGCAAGAAATAATTTCTACTTAATTGATAAATGATTTAATATTTCCACAGTTATAGCAGTAATCAATTTCCTGTTGACTGGGAAACAGTTTAGCACTATTATAGGATCATTTACATACACACACACACAACAGCAAACACTGAGCTGCTGCCAGGGATCTGTGCACTCCAAGTACATTTACTTTTGGCAGCCCTTGTTTACTTTACTTTTTTTTTTTTTTGCAAAGTGGATAGATGGCAAAATTGCCCAACCATTAATGCAAGTGAAATTATTCCTGCGGCAGGGGTTATAAAGTAGCCCTACTTGTAATTTTTAAAATGATGGAACTGTCAGTTGTGGATGCCAAACACTGCAAAAAGGACAGACGTGTTTTCCATTTTATGCAGTATAATACAATAAGCTCTGCTAAACCTGACATGACAAATTAAAGAAAGAACATGAACTTTTGCCGTGTACAGTTGTGGGTCTGTTCCACCGTCGGTGACATTTTTTGCTACAATGGCTTGCGTTAATTTGTCCCTCATAGCGAAGGGTCACTTCAAATCAATACACCGTTGTCCTGAGCGATTATCTTTATCCTATGATCAAACATTTCTGTCCTGATGGCAGTGGTCTCTCCCAGGATGACAGTGTTCCCAGCCATAGGGCACAAGAGGTCACTGAATGGTTCGATGAGTATGAGAATGATGTGAATCGTATGCTAAGACCTTAACTCAGCTGAACACTAATGTGGGATGTTGAAAACACCAAATGTCCTAGATCTTCATGAAAGAATGGTGTTCCATTCCTTCAGTAGAGTTCCAGACAAGAAGAATCAATGTCAAGGCACACTGAAGGTATTCTAGTGCCACGTTGTGTTGCAACACTTTGCTAAGACACCTTGCACCGTTTTCCCCCCTTTAATTTGTCATATTTTTAACTTATTTGTATCAGTTGTTTCAATAAAGTGTACTTTTAACCGTCAAGATCTGACCATTGACTTAAAAGCTATTCCATGAACGAACCCAGCATTCAACAAAAATAAATGGTGTTAGAACTCTAATTGAGCACCACTGTGACATGAAACCAGATTTTCTCAAATCCACATTCAGATACATTTCATCCATTCATCAGCTATTCCTGCCTCATCCTGTAGCGGGTCCTGTGGAGCTGGAGCCTTTCCAGCTGACACTGGATGAGAGGCAAGGTACCACTTCATTATACACCATCAAAACGAACCAGCCTGTGCACCTGTCTTATCAGTCTTGTCAGGATGTTAATGCATCATTAACTTATTTCACTGTATCTCTAACATATTCAAGCCATGTTCACTCTTGGAGATTTTGATTGACCAATATTGTACCTTCTCAGCGTAATTGCATGGTTCTAAAAGAGAAAAATCTTCGCACCAATTATTGATAATTAAATTGAAATTTCACAAGTGGGCTCAAATGATCAGCAATTCACCAAAAGGCACATTTAACTAAATTATGCTGAGCTGTTCCAATTTTGTCTTGGCCTGGATAATGTTTTGAATTTGTCTCTAAAATTCCTTCATTTTTTCCTCAGACATCCTCTCAAAATGTGCAAAAGGAACACGCTATAGAAGTTTTTGCTGCACTTATATAATACAAGTGGCTATAACTGCAGTCTTAATGCACGCTGTACTTTCTGAAGGACAGTCTATGTTGTGCAAATGGTTCAGGCTAATTCAAGTCCAACAAGCAATTCACAAGCCCTATAGCGATTTAACCTTAAGTGCATGCTTGATTTGTATTTAAAAAGTGCCCCTCTTAACTTTGAGTAACTACAGCTGTTTGCAAAAGTGTGGGTACCCTGCGGCAAATGACACACAGTATGCCGTTGATTTTTAAAGTGAAAGGAAGTAAAAACAACTCCTGCAGCAGACAGAGATGCAAGGAGTAGCCTTTCAAATGTTGCACTGTAGCTTCCTACTTTACTAAATTTAAAAGTTAAACAGTGATTGTGGCATATGCAAAAGTCCTTTGAAAAAGCAGTAAGTAGATTTGGAAGAGGCTGTGCCTGCAAGATGGACTAGAAATACTGCAAAACTTTAAGTGATCTGAAGGAAAGGAGTGTTTTGTTTTGTTTTAAGTAAGAGTGTATTATTATTTGAAGGAAGATTCATTTCGAAATGTTATGTTTGTTTGCAGTGTTTCAATTTACTTATTTTTCTCTTTGGAAATCAACAAAATAGAATTTGTCTTGGGCTGCCTGAACATTTGCATAAAATTGTATCTTTCACTTTCAGATTCGTGCATTCAGCTACCATCTATGCCAGGGGTCTCAAACTCCGATCCTCGAGGGCCACTATCCTGCATGTTTTAGATGTTTCCCTCTTCCGACACACCTAATTCAAATGATCAGGATCATTATCAGGCTTCTGCAGAGCTTGATGATGAGCTGATCATTTGAGTCAGGTGTGTCAGAAGAAGGAAACATCTAAAACATGCTGGATAGTGGCCCTCGAGGACCGGAGTTTGAGACCCCTGATCTATGCATCCATAGTGGTGAATAACTCATACTGCATTTTAACCCAGAAAATTGAATTATCACATGAAAAATCGCATACTATAGAATGAATAACAGCAATGTAAAGGGTATACTACATGTAAACACAACACACTGAACTGGATAATAAACCACAGGATCAGTGTATGAAGACTATAGGATGTTATTTTAATTTCAAAAACAAACTCGACTGCAGTCAACTCATGTTACCATTTCATTTTGATTTCAAGCACATTTTGTGTGTCAACATAATTACTTGGAATCATGCTACAGTTTTAAGTTGCGGGTGGCAAATCACCTCCGTAACTGTTGAGGACGGGGAACTGAAAAATGTGCTAGTTACATCCCTGAGTTGTTTGTGAATGGGAGCCCCCGTTTGTGTGTCTCTCATTAGAAGACTGAGCTGTCTAATGGGTGGCCATTTGTCTAGAGATGCTAGATGGGACCTAATGGGCAACAGGATGTGAATTAATAAACAACGCCCCATGGAACATGTGTGGACAATTAATGGTGCCTAACGAGAGGGAAGATAGATGACAGGGGCGCCGGTGATGGACCTGAGTTTAACAAAGTTGGGTGTTTGGGGCAACTCCTCGATCAACCTGTTAAGAGAGACACATAACTTAAAGGGGGGTGAGAAGTCAGGGACAGAAAGCTTTTAATCATAGGAGGCAGGTGTTGGAAAAGCTAGCTGAAAGCAAAATACAACTCATTACTCTTGTATAGTATTTTGGCGGAAAGTGCATTGCTTGCACTTTCCTGCTCATTTTCTTTCCACAGAGAGTGAGTGTATCAAGATTATATTGAAATCTGTCTCCTGTCTGCACTGCCTAGTAGACCTCTTGACACTGTATAGCCAACATCTAGGGTTCAAACGCTGGCTGGTGTAATGGCGCCGTAAGGCAATACTAGAAAACAGAGAGCTAAATGTCTTTCTAATATAAGTTCAGTAAAAGTACAAATTCTTGGAGGGCTGTCTCCCAAAAATGTAATTCCTATATGACTGCACAAGTGCATTCTCAGTTGTGATTTGATGGAAACACATTCTCTGACCCATTTATATTTGTTGTAAATTACAAATATACTCCTGTTTATTGTATTGCTTTCCAGCTGTTCCTCCTTTTCAGTCAACCAATCATACTGTCTATTAGATGGAGCAGGACTCATCACCTTAGTGACTCAGAAAACTGAGGAGAAGCTTGAAATATGTTTTGAAAGGGTTACAACCATATTATTTTCCATAAACCTAACCAAGTAGTTCTAAAACCAAAACCTAATCAAACATCTATCCATCCATCCATTATCTGTACACCGCTTAATCCTCTGTAGGGTCGTGGGGGTGCTGGAGCCTTTCCCAGCCGACTTGAGCGAAGGCAGGGGACACCCTGAACAGGTTGCCAGCCTATTGCAGGGCTACATATAGAGACAGACCCTAATCAAACAGCAAGTGAAAATAAATAGTAACTGAAAATGAAACAAGCCTAGAAATAATGGTCCCACATTTTGTGTCTGCATTACGCAATCGAACAGAAGAGGCTTGCATTCCAAAAAACTCAATTTGAGACCCAAACTGTAGACGTCGCACTCGAAGAAATGTTTTACCGAAAGTAAAATAGACATGAATAAAATGTGAAACCAAAAGTTTTGTTTGCAAATCCAAAAGTTCTGCTGGAGGCTGAGCTCAATCCTGTGGGTGGGACCTGTACAGAGAGATGAAAGACATGTTTTTATGGGAGACAGGGTTTCCATGACAGAGGGAGTTAAGTTGTAGAAGACAAAGCTGGGGTCTGTTCTGGAGGGCACATGACTCTAAGGGTACATAACATATTAAAGAAACACAAGTGATTCTATTACACACTGTACATGAACCCTCATTACCTGGGTGAAGGTTCTGTGTCGGACTTGTGTCACCATCAACCCTCCTATTTTTTTTTTTTTTTTTTTTTTATTGTGGTTATTTGAAAGTAGAAATGTTTCCTTCCATGTCATACTTTTACCTTACTGGAAAATATGTTTCTTTCAAAATATAATTGAGAATGCAGTTTAGTTGTATAGGGACCTGATGTTGGAGGGGAAGGATTGATCAATCAGTTATTGTACTGTATTCCAATTTCATGTGCAGTATTTTTATTATCATGTGTAATACTACTTCTTATTTTCTATTCTATAGGTTTATTTTAGCTTACTTATTTAATTCTCAGTAATGTGCTGTACGTATATCTTATTGATTTTCTGCTAGGCACTGCATTTCCTAATTTTATGTAATTTAGTTTTCTGAGCGATATCTGGGAATATCTGTCTTAATGAAACAGTATCTTGTATTATTTTATCTTATCCTGGCATGCTGCATCATACCAATGATTCACTGCAAACTATTTATTTATTTTTATTTTAAACATCCTTTTTCCCTGTCACTAACTTTTACCATGCATATTTGCTTTTGTTTGCCGCAACCAGCACAACTTTCACATACTGCAAAGTGTGAGGAAAGTTTTAAAAGTTGGGGCCAGCAGAGGCCATTCATATTCATAAAGCAGTGTGGAGAGAAGTGCATTACAAAACATAGGCCCTGCTCTGAGACTGGTGATTCAGCACTGTGCTTGTCTCTATCAGATAAGATGACAGACTAATATTGATGTGCCTTGTCCTTGCTCAGGCTGATACTGTACATTTTACACAGGTATGGGGACAGCATTCCCCTGGGCTTCCCCTTGGCTTTGCTGCACAGCCAGAGTGACAGCCAACTGCTCCAGGTGGATAATCCTCAAAGGAGAAGAACAGCGTCGGTAATGAGAATCTGAGCGAGACATGTGGCCACTGTATTTGAACCGATGAACCCCAAGCGCATTTTTTTTTTCAATTATTGACAAAATGCCCTGTCACCTGATGAAGTTCAGGAACAGGCCCTGGACCTGTGATGTGCTTGTTCTATTCAATGCAAAATCAAGAATTATTTACAAAGCTTGCAGTGAGCATGTTTACAGGAGTTATGGTAGACTAGATCCCTTTTGGATTCATATCTCTGGGTAAACTTTGTATTCAAAAACAAAACAAACATACCGGTTTACATGTGATTCTGCTGTTCTGTGTACTGGACATTATGTTTGCATTGTCTCTGTAATAGATTGTCAAAGTGTTTAAGGTGCCCTTGTCTTTTGCCCACTGAAACCTGGGTTAGGCTGGGTTAGGCTTCAGGAGCCCCCTGGGAGGAAACAGGAACAAGCAGATACAGAGGATACGTAGACTGATGCATGGATTTAACTTGATTGCTGAAAGTCCAATCTGCATTTCTCCACAATTCACCAATTAGGCCATTGAACCTCTAATGCCTCGGCAAATATGCTGACTAAGAACTATTTTTTTTCCAGCATTTAAAGCTGCATGCTTTGCTCCAACTCTGACCATCTTAAAGGTAGTGGCTATGTGTAGCACAGAATCCAATATGTCTTCCAATAAGATCCACTGAAAAGCCATTAGACCCACCGTGCTCCCTCTATCGAAAACCTTAATGGCCTTCTGCTTGGGACAGGTGCTCCACAAATTGCTTCCTCTAAATGATTAATGAGTGAAGATTTATAAGAGGGTCAGTCCAACTGTGTGGGCTGTAAGTGTGAGGGGTGTGTGTGCACATAAAAATGGAGGTAGTTGACACAGAGTAGTGTGTGTAGGGTAGTCAGAGTAGTTAGAGTGTTTTGGGGCCAAAGCTAGTCCTGCTGATATATATCCAAAGCATGCTGCCTGTTGCCTTGTGTTCACTTTATTAGGTATATGTACCAATCAGCCACGACATTAAAACCATCAGCCTAATTTAGATGACCAAGACTTAGAGAGTTTACTCAAACAGAGGAGTCACACAGGAGACTGAGTGCAAAGGGCAAAACTTACAAGAAAATAACAGGAAACAAATAAAGCCCTTTTATTTGGGAACGGACTGAGGGAAAAACCTGGAACAGGAAAAGGTCATACATGAGAAAACAACTGAGAACAAAAATAGCTGGAAAGCTTAACTGTAAGAAGCGCAAAGACAATTTGGCAGCTGATTGGTGGAGAGGTAGAGGTGTATACACTGAGATGACTGATGGGATGGTGGACACAGGTGACATCTGAAAAACAGGAAGGAAAATAACAAAGACAGGACGTGGACATAACGTGGACATGTGAGGTAAGAAATTACAAAATAAAGGAAGCAATTGCAGGATTCCCAGCAAGATGTCACAATAACATTGGGTAGGTTTCCCTCATGCCGCAAAACAAACCCGACTTGGATGGACTTCACAAGACCTCTAAAGGTGTCCTGCAATATCAGGCACCAAGACGTTAGCAGTCGGACACCCCACAGATGCTCGAGTGGACTGAGATTGAAGAATGTAGAAGCCAAGTCAACACTTCGATTTCTGTCACAATTTTGCCATGTAGCATGGTGCATTATCCTGCTGAAAGAAGACGCTGACATCTGGGAATATGTGGTTTGGAACAATGTATAGGTAGATTGTTTGCTGTACAGTAACATCAACATAAATGCCAGGATCCAAGGTTTCCTAGCAGAACATTGAACAGCATCACACTGTCTTCCCCGGCTTGCCTTTTTTTTCCATAGTGTATCTTGCTCCCATCTCTTCTCCAAGGAAACACATGTACCCAGCTGCCTGCATGACGTAAAAGTAAACATGATTCACCAGATCAGACCACCATTTTCCAATTCTGATGCACATGTGCTCATTGTAGATGCTTTCAGCTGTGGATAGTGGTCAGCATGGGCACTCTGACTGGTCTGTATCTACACAGCTCCATATGCAACAAGCTGCAATGCACTGTGTGTTCTGACACTTTTCCATCATAGCCGGCATTACGGTTCTCAGCAATTTGTGCTACAGCAGCTCTTCTGTGGGACTGGTCCATATGGGCCAGGCTTTGCTCTCTATCCACATCCATGATTTGCTAACTCAATGGCACAACAGTGTCACTGGGTTCACCATGCAGTCTCAGCTCCAAACAGATCCAAAAATGCATACTACAGTCAAGTGCAGGTAGAATACTGGGCTTTTGGTGGATTCATGTGCAATTTCAAAGTGGGGAAAAACTAAACAGATACTACAGTTTGTTACCCCTTGATTGCAAAACCATACATTTATCAACTATAAACCCTGTACAGTAGCCTATAAATGTATATATATGATTTTGAAGAGCTACTGCTAGGTGATGGAATTAAGCATGACTTGCTGTATGCATTTGTAAAACTTATTTCTCATTTTTAGGTCATGTAATACACGTTTGTGACTATTTTAAGACAAATTTCTCTCCATAGTTTATAGTTATGATAAATGGCGCATACTACAAATATCATAACAAAAGAAACTCAAATTTCAATTTATGCAGGACAGGGGAACATTGAGGAATTTGTCAAATACCACAAAAGATTTTAAATACAGATTTAGTGACAGAGCAACCAGAACCCTCCAACCCTCACTAAGACACAACATAATGACTTGTGCATCATCACTGCAGTGTAACATTTGGAAAATAATCAAGATGTGATAGTCTTGCCCTATTTCAAGTCATTTTGAATGTAATAAAAACATTCAAGCTGACAAATTACACATTCCTCAAAGATGATTATTTTTCTGACCTTAAGATCTGAAAAACGAGGCGAGTTCTTGCAAGCCCTTGGTAAATTATCTCTTTTTAACTTTGATGCACTCAATCCCTCCGATGAGTTTTACATCAGTGCAATTTACATGAGTTACGTAAGTATAGCATTATTGAATTTCAAACATCACTGAACCAATAATGGCACACACATCCTTTGAGTGCCACTACTTTGTGGGTGAGAAGACACTTTCAACCAATTTGACTCGGAGGCAAATCTGTAAAAAATGAAATTAAAAAAAGTAAAAGTAGACACGCTAGAAAGTTCCCTACCTCTGAGTGGAGGGTTTGATTAGTTTGATATTTTTGTTCACTGGGGAAGTCAGTGAATCAAGAGAACATTATCAACTTTAGGGAAACATGACACTAAACTGATCTCCTGGACTCCATTTATCAGTTACAGTCAAATAAAGCTTGATCTCACCAGCCCAGAGGCAACAAAACAAAACAAGACAAACAAAAAACATTTGCATAAGTTTATTGTTTACTGTACTGGATATTATTTAAGCAGCTGTGCTTGCCATGTAGAATTCTACAAAAACAAAGTTCACGGGCTCCAGGGAACAGCACATCAGATGTCTTACTCATTTTTAATTGAAAATCTCCTACATGTTTCCACGTACTAGACAAGAATAACCAATGTCAGATGCTACAGCCGATCAGATTTTGGTTTTTACCTACAAACAATGACAACACACAATTTGCAACCCCTTTACTGTAAACAGTGATTATGATGGTTGCTTTTGATTGTTTCGACACGCATATTGTTCACCTGCTATTTATTTGTTTTATTTTTTTATAGCAAAAATAACCCCTTCCTATTTTAAAACAGCACAGATGTATTTCTACACTGTTGCCTCCTTTAGGATGTGTGGATCTATGGAGTCCCTTCCTCTCTCTCCACCCAATCCTCCACCACTCCGGCACACCAGCTCAGCTACGACTGCTGGAACACTGCAAAAAATGTTCTGTGCTATACACCGCACACATATTGGAGTAATTGACGCAGAAAACCCCATCCTGCAAGTTGACAGAATTGGTTCTTTAGGTTTGTCATCGGTGCACTGCAGTTTTAAGGTGGATTTACTGACAGGGCAAAACAAACAAATAAAAAAGCTTGATTTGCACCTGAGGCTGTCTTCAAGGTGACTGTTTAGTGTTTCACGGGTATTATCGAACCTAGATCAATCCATGTAAAAACTTAAGCTTATTTCTGTTGAAGAATTCCTGTCAGTTATTTATTTAAATAGTAATGTTAGAACTCAAATTTGAAAAGAAGCCAGTGGTGAGGCCTTAAAAAGACACACATCATAAAGTTTGGGAATTTGTGTGCAGCTAATGTGCAGCATTTCTGTCTACAGTTTTTCCCTGTGACCAGTTATTCTGTTTTGCACACAAAGAAATGTTGAAAAATATTTTAAATATTGGCTCTGTGTGACAGATGTATTTTAACCTTGACCAAAGTAATGTGCAGTTTTAGTTTGAGGCATTCAGCTTGTTTTCAGTGTTTTCCCTTATTTTTAGCTCACAGTACATTCAGTAAATTAAATTAAGTTAAAAAAAATGGTCAGGCAAACTTGAGTGTCTTTGTTCAACTAGTTCTAAAGGGCTGATTTTAGGCCTCACTCCAAAAGAGCAAAAATGCCACATGTAACCAAAAGCTGAATATAAAAACAGAAGGGCAAGAGAAACACTATGAACAGGCTAAGACATAAATCCAAAAAAGGACACAAAGAAGAACAAGAACACAAAATTCAGGCAATGAACTCAGAGCACAGAGAATCTGACAACGGAAAAAGGGAGACACAAACGAATAAATGACTAATGAAACACTGGGGACTCAGAAAACTGGTGAGAAAAAACACAAAGGCAAGACATAAATCAAGCAAGATCGCATAAGGACGGCCTTAGTTTAAAATCAGACAGAGGAACACCTACACAAAGAAGCAAACTGAATGAACAACAGTCCACAATAAAACCCCAACAGCATCACAGCATGTCTGCACACAGTCAATATTAGAGAAAAAAAATCAGATGATTTATTCACTCTCTGGGACATTGTGGGACATCTTACTCATGTAGTCGGAGTGAGGCTGCTGGTGTTTATGTAAGAAGTATAGTAATGCAGAGTTTGTGCACAGATAGATTAGGATGTGAAAGGACATGTAACAGTATGGCTTGGGTTCAAGTCCTCTTTCATAGGTACATCTCAAAAACACAGATTCAGACATCATAACAAACCCGAGGAACCAATCGCGTTAACTTGGGGGTTGGAGCTCTCCATATCAGTGTTCTTCAGAATCAGTTTCATGTTCAAACATTTATTCAGTTCAAGTCAGTTTTATTTAATAAGCATCAATTCACAACACATTATCATATTATAAGCAAAAGTGTTTAAGGAAGCTCTTTGGTGACAGTAGCATGCAATGGTGCTATATAAATGTATGAAGAGAGAAAAGTGAAGGGGAAATGCTCAGTGCATCATGGGAAGTCCCTCAGTAGTCTAAGCCTATAGCAGCATAACTGAAGGATGGTTCAGGGTCACCCAAGCCAGCCATAGCTGTAAGCTTTTAGGAAAAGGGGAAGTTTTAAGCCTCATCCTTAAAGAAGAAAGAATGTCTGCCTCCCAAACCCACACTGGGAGCGGATTCCACAGGAGAGCAGTCTGAAAACTGAAGGCCCTGCCTCCAGTTCTGCTTCTGGAAACCACATGCAGACTCTGAGAGAAATGCTCTGATATAATAATACTGTCCAGTGAGGTCTTTAAGATACAGTGAAGCTTGGTCATTAATTAATTTGTATGTTAGAAGAAGGGTTTTCAATTTTGTTTTGGATTTTACAGGTAGTGAACAGAAGCTAATATGGGAGGAATAAGATCTCTTTTCTGTCTGAACTTGCAACATCCTGATAATAAGGAATTACAATAGTCCAGCCTTAAAATTACAAATGCACAGACTAGTTTTTCAGCTTCACTCTGAGACACAGTGTTCCTGATTTTGATACTTCTCCTCATCTTAAAGAAGACTGTCCTTGAGACTTGTGTATGAGTAAACGAAGATAGCCTGGTTAGAAAGAGCTCCAAGATCCCTCACAGTAGTACTGAAGACAACTATAAGGTAATTAAATGGTCAGATAGTGTCACATGTACAGTTGAGTTACTTCAATATTTTTTTAAAGCAAGATAATACAACAGCCACACACTCAGCCTTCCTCACTCTCTTTTTATGAAGTACTTACAATAAAGGTTATGATGGAAAATGTAATAACAAAAGGTGAAAAGTAAACATGACAGTCAGATATATTTTTAACGTTGATTATAGGTTTGCTCAAACATGTTCTTCCACACACCTATATATTGCTGTATGCGTGTCTTGCAGATATTAAAAAAACACATGGTTTATATCATGTCTGATTTATTTATTTCTTTTAGTCATCTTTGAAGACTTTTATGTAACACTATCTTTTTCACTCAAGGATCTAGAAGCTGGTCTCAAAAACTCTTTACCCCTTTGAAAATTGGGCATCCCTGCCGCAAAAGTGAATGAGAGGAGAAGTCTCCCCAAAGCTGAAGACTCACTCTGTGGATAGTCGTGGCCCAAGCGAAGACTGCAAGGCAGCAATGATTAAATTTAGAAATTGGCGGGCTTACACTGCCAGGAGTGTTCACATTACCATGCTGCTCATTGAGAAAAAAAAATGTTGCTTTGAAAGATGAAATACGAAAAAATGCTTTCCGCCTTTTCCACAGCAGCCATATGTTCACAGTCCAGAGACAGAAACTGTGGATTGCTGACGGGTGTCAGATAAAAAAAAGCATTATCTCTGTGCAATATGGCTGTAATTATCTTGACCTAATGTCCTCCCGCTCAGTCGGTTCTCTGGCACAGCATCATGGGGCCACAGTAATGGCTCTCGAATCATTTTCACCTTCACCGCTGCCATGCTGAGAATTCAAATCACATAAAGAAAGCCAAGGCACAGATTGGCTCCCAGATTAGCTGCTTATCCCGAATATCTTCCCTGCAACCTCCACAGGCACCAATCAGAGAGAAATATTACTTTCTCGCCTTTTCCTCAACCTTGCTCTAAAAATGCCCTCAATTTTACATTTACATCAATTCTGGATAAAACACACCGTTGAAGGATGCAGCTGTCAGGGAAGGATGCTTAGGGGGGCTTTTTGCTTAAAATGCAGCATTCACTAATTTGGACCGAAAGCGGTTTAGTTGAGTCACAGAACACGTAATCGATGGACGAACCGACTGAGCTTTGTAAATGTTGTAAAACATTAACATTTCTGAAATCTGTAAAATCTCTTACAGAATCAGTTGTTTAATTTTCAGAAATGCTGTAATGAGCAGTTTGTGGATATTCCTCAGAAAACTCATCAAATAAATCATTGGCTTGCTTTTGTTTTTCTAATTTGAACAAGGAAAAATAAAAAGTCAACTTTCAAGAAATTGGTGATTTTTTTTTCCTCTTTTAAATGGGGGGGCGGGTCCTTGAGAGAAAATATGGAGTTAATTACACATCTCAGTGGTTTTCGTCTGCACCTTGTGGTTTCTTATTAGAAAATCCAGAGTGTGTGCACTGCTTACTTATAGCCTTATTTGTTTACATGACTTAATTTGCTTTATACAAAATTCAATCTAGCCACAGGCTAATCAACTAACTGCATGTCCTGGTTGGACTGCTGTTTCACCTAATGACTCCAGTCTATTATGATTGAACAAATATTTAGAATCAATGGCTTGGCAGAAAACCAGGAAATGATCAGATAGGAAAATGAGCCAGTTCGACATAAAGCCAGTCTCTCATCTCTCCTGCAGGTTGTCTGGTCATTAATCAAGCTTTAATCACCACAGTGTCCATTTTTGCTTCTCTTCTGGCTGTCAAAAACCCATTAGACACTTTTAGATTGAGGAAAGTGTCTGGCCCATCACTTGTACACTCGGCCACACTATCACATCAGCAGCCCATTTGAAAATCTTGTGAATCTTTACTGGCAGCCAGGGAAGACAAGCATACCAACAACTGAGTCTTGAGGCATTTGTGTCCCTACAAAGGGCCATTTGGAGGTATGGCATTCAAAAGGCTGGAGCGTTCTTGAAATGCTGTCGTTTTTACCACTGATAACTCTGTAATGTGACAAAAATATGCACCAGTTTTAGCCAAATTTTAGTGTTTGATTTTTTTGTTAGTTTCAGTGTAGCTCTATTCAACAAAACTAAATATGCTTTAGGCGAGCTTTCATCAGTCTCATTCCATTCTCATCTTTCTTCTGAGTATTTTCAGGCAACAGCTGTCAGCATTCTTGTTGTGTACAGTTTCCATGGTTACAGGTGCCATTCTTGTCTGTGTTGAGGTTAGTGGAAAATGCACTTTTACAGACAAATTACTGCTCTGCAGTAATACAACAGACTGACCCCACTGTCTGGGCCTAGCTTATTGAATAGCATTAAAGAAACAGACAGAACATGACAACAACACTGCTGTGCTTTGAAATCCATTACATCCAATAACTCGCATCACACCACGATGGTTTGTTGCTGCGTTGCAAAGCACACACACCACCTCTTATTAGTTGAACTTCGACCACTGCGCACTGTGACGAATACCTGCCCATTCAGCCAGGCAGAGAAGGCAAAATGGAGGAAAAGTTTCTTGTAGGTGTCCGAAATCTTTGAATTATGAGACAAATTTGCATTCACAACAAGACAGTGGAAGGAATGCCCTGTCTTGGAACAGGTTTGTTTCCAAGGAAGGTGTGTTTTAACAGTTCAGCAGCTTGTTGTATTGTTCAATCTGTGTGAACATAGCTCAGGTTTGTTATGTGTTTCTTCTCAGTAGCTTTACAGATCTATTAAAGCTCCTTAATTGAGGTAATTGAGATGAAGACATATCATTTTCATACACTATCATATTTTATTTATTAGCAGCAAGCGCAGGATGGATCATGTTGCTTCTGAAAGCAACAAAATAAAGTGACATTTCTTTCGCTAGAAGTAGAGGCGATTTAGATGGACTGCTATTGTTAGTCCTGGAACTGTTGACAGCCATCTGGCACTAATGTTAACATCACATCCAGACAGCATTCAATGGTTACATGAGCTTATTTTTAAAATATTTTAATGCTGTCATTCTTGTCTAATTCATTTATTGGCTTACAGATAAATTGAGCCAACAAATCTGTTTTAGCATAACTTTACTGACAGAGCCATAACAAAGAGCGTACTGCATAGGTCTTGGCAGATAGTTCATTTATCCTTTTATCAGTCTTTACCATCAGTAACAAGCGATCTGTGGTCAGGTGAGTGTAAGTGCACAACGCATTCCAAAAAAGAACCTTCGTGATCAAGATTGTAAAATACCATTATCAGTCATTATTACTACGCTCTCCCAAAAGAATCTCATAACAATACAGTCCACTGTTTGTGTAAGGAAACAGATGGAGAAAGTGCCAGCTTTAGTGAGACAGGACAAAGAGAAAGAAAAAACCCTAACAAATAAGCTCACAGTCAGCAAAGATCTATTCATGCCATCCACAAGGTTATCCTGGCATCAGCTATTGTGGAGAGATAATTCAGATCAGTGACCTTAACGGGCAGCAAAAGATCACAAATTCTGACCGTGTAGGTCATCATGTAACAAACAATTAACAAGACAGCTACAAGATCAAAAGCCTGCAAAACTTAGATTTAAGCAACAACATTGAGACGGCACTCACAGGGCTTTTCGGGGCATTTTGTGTGCACTTGTGTGTGTGAGAGAGAGAGCACCAGAGTGGGTGTTTTTGGTTTTTTTGTTTTTTTTAAAGATGATGTTCATGTGAGTAACCTTCAAACAAAGATGCTGATGACAGCGTAGCCACACTCCTCTGTCTTGGCCTTCACTTTTATGAGTCTCTCAATTGATATGTGAGTCAGAACTAAAAGTTGTGTTTGCTCCATCCTGTTGTGGTTGTAAGTCTTTATATGTTTTAAGGCAGAAAAAAAGCAATTTCCAGATGCTGTGCTGGATGGAATGGACATCACCACTTTCAGCAGTTTTGTTTTCTCTGGAATGTCTTTGTACTCGACCGTATGCGAACAATATAAGCCAATGAGATCAGCCTTTAGCCTAAAGAACTTGAATTAACTGCTGAATTTAGCCAGGCTGGTGCGTCATCAAAGTGGGCTGACAGCTCATTAAACTTTTCACAGACAACGAAAGTCACCAAAAACTGGTGCTGCCTGTTCAAGGCTTTGTGTCACTAACACAAAGGGAGCAGAATCCTACGTCCGTTATCTTTGGTCTGGAGAACACTGAACAATGCATCTGTCTCTATAAAAATCACATTGCATACCAAGAGAACAAAGCTTGCAGAAGCCTTAAAAAGTTAGTCATTCAGTCCAGAAGCCATAGTCAGTGCCTCTCCATCCCAATCATCAGGGTTTTCTGAATAAAGTTGAAGGAGCCCAGAGAGGCCCGTGCAATGCGTCATTTCACCACTTCATCAAGTAGGTTGGTGCATTTTGTAGACTTGATTTTAAAAAACATGCAACGCTTAACGTATGGTCTTAAAACAGCTTCTTTGCAGACTGTGACATAATGAGGTTTAGTTTGTGATTAACTTTGTGAATAAATATTGTTTTTGGAACTTTTTTCTCTTTTCATCTGTAGTCCATATAGGCTTTATGCCATAACAGATATGGAACAACATGTGTGCACAGTTAAACTTCTCTAGCACATGTAACGTATACACAGATCAGCCACAACATTATGACCACTGACAGTGGTCATGATATGTTTTACAGTTTTCTTAGTCCATGAGGAAGCATATAACTCTTCACCCCTTTTTTGCTCAAATTACACATGTGCCTCTCTGTGTAATAACATGATCATACTGGTGCTATGTGGTGTTCTGCTGGAAAACTTTGGATTTCAACATCCATGTTGATGAGACTTAGACACACAAATAAACATTGTCCCACAACAAGCATACTCATACACTCACACACAAGCAATCTCAAAAGTCACTGGCCTACCCCTGCAGGAAAATGCACCCCACCACATGGACACCCTGAGAGGTCCTCTTGTCCATGGCCAATGGTTCAGAGCAGTTTTGAGCACGTAAGGGAGACCAACACAATATTAGGCAGCTGGTCATAATGTTATGCCTGATCTGTGGAGCTAGTAATTGCTATCATTCTCCTGTCATCACTGACATTTTCTAAGTTTACAAATAAGATCTTTTTTTTCTGATTTCAATACTACATCATTTAACATGGAGAGATGACTTAAATAATGCTTTCTGTATTACATCATGCTTATATTTTTACATTCATATAAAATATGATGTTCCCAAACTATTGCCATTAAAAAGGTTGCAAATCCTTCTTAGGAATTCTGGTAGGGTAGGGTGGTCACAGCTGTTTGTCTGTCTGTATGTCTGTCTGTCTGTCTGTCTGTCTGTCTGTATGTATGTATGTATGTATGTATGTATGTGGGTGGCTGTGTCTGCACCATAAGTCGAGAATAAATAGAGATAGGATAATCAAACTCAGCGCAGATCTTGACCTACCCTGGTCACCCATTCATTTTTGGGTCAAAAGGTCAAAGGTCAAGGACGCAGGGCTGCTTAGTGCAAAATCCTCTTATAATCTACTATATAAGCTTGCAGTGATGAACTTTGGTATATCTAAGGGTAGGACTACCACATCACACCTCTTGGCCTTGAACTTGACCTTTGACCTTGAATCTACTGAAGTCTGTCTGTCTGTCTGTATGTATGTGGGTGTGTGGATGTGAATGTCCTCACTATAACTCGATAACAAATACAGATATGACAATCAAACTCAGCACAGGTGTTGATTTTGACCTGGTCACCCATTAATTTTGGAGTCAAAATGTCAAAGGTCAAGGTCGCAGGGCTACCTGCCACGTTTAGGAAGGCATCCAGTGTGGGTCTGCATCTTGCTTGCGTGCATTCTAGTTCACTCTAAAATTACTTGTACTTTTGGATTTCAAACTGCAGATACTTCTCTGGTAATGGTGCTGCTGCTGGTAACAAGTATTTAGCTGAAGCAGAACTTTATAGATGCCTCCAACAGGTGTGAGTGACATCTTCACTGCAATTTTTGAGGGTTGTGAGTGTGATCCTTGGCCTGAAAAGCAAGGAAATTGCTTGTTAGGTAGCATAAGATGGTAATGCAGAGAAACATAATCTCCTGATAACACAGATGCTCCTTTTGCTTCCCAATTTGAATTATTGCATGGTTTTCCCTCCCATCCTTTTGCAGCACTCTGAACCCCTGGCTCCCCTACTATTTGTCAGTGGCAGGAGGAAGCTCTGGGCAGTGATTTCATGAAAGTGAAAGGTACCTTGTGGAGTTTTTAACTTATGCTGTGCTGTGGAGACATGCTATTTTTATGCGTTGGTTGCCTTTTCGTTTGTCTCATACACACAAACACCCACGCATGAGTGATGTGATACTCCTCCGCCAGTGTTTTCACAAGCCTTAACTGATCTTCAGGTGGTAGTAACCTGCCAAGAATGGTAGCAATGCACAAGAAAGGCAGTCGAGGAGACTGCAAGTCGCCAAGGATGGAACCTGATTGAACATACTCAAAAATTCTGTTTTGCAAGTTTATTATTAGGTAGAAAATGAATTCAGCATGTTTGTTTGACTTCAAAAGTACACACAATGTTGAGTAACACTGAATGTTAAACAGATTTTTTTTCGAACAAGAAAACTCCACAGGACATTTTCACAATCTGTAGGTTTTCTCCATTGCAAATATAAATATACTTTTCAAACTTACACCACTTTATTCTGCTGCCAGAAACTGTGACTTTAGTTTTATCATTACTAACCTTTAATTTCCATTTCTTGCAGAAGTTATGATCAATTGTTTTCTGTAGCCGTTCTTTCTCTGTAAAATGATGCTATCCATGGACATCAGTAACAAAAACTGAATGTAACTATTTATTATTGTGTCATCAGAATTAATAGGCAGACAGCCATTCTGTTGGAGATAGTCCTCTAAGCTTATGATAAATAACGCAAACAGTGGCAATAAATTCTCCTGTTCCTGCTAAGCTTACAAAACAGCCCGTTATTGATGTTTTTATACATATTCATTATTAAATCCCAAGATGTACCATTAACACCTGCTTTTAGCAGTTTTTACCAGAATTAATACCTCCAAGTTGGATCAATTGTCTTACTGAACACTAAACTAAATAGACTTTACTATTCAAATTAAAACAAATCAACAATGCATTTCAGTAAAACGATCAGCTTTGGAGTATTTCTCTCTCAATCCTGCCTCTTATGTGTGAAATTGTCTTCAAACTTTTAATAGTACCATAATTATTGATATAATACACACACTCACACACACACACACACGCACACACACACACACACACACACACATATATGTATATATGTATACATCCTGTTTTCAATCCTGTATCCTAAACAAAAATTATAACAGTATTAATATTATGCTGTGGTTGTTGTTATCAGTAATAATAATGTGATTAACAGTATTAAACAGGTGACACACGTATATCTAATGGTTAGAGAAAGCTTTTACATTCAAAGCAGGTTAATGCTGACATATGGTTGCCCTCAGTGGCACAAAGCCCTGATTGAAGGCATTTGATAGCCCCTATTGATTCTACTATAGTGTGGCGTTTTATCAGAAGACAAATTGCTTCTGCAGATGAGCTCCAAGACTCAGACGTGACTGCAGTTAAAGGGGCATCCGTGGACCTACCTGCAAAAAGTCCATCTGCTTCCAGCATACAGTACAGTGTACTTTTCACTATGAATTGTAATTATTGCCATATTTAAACTTCAGACTTTTTAAAAGTGTTGTAACATAATTACTATTACAGTTTTCTTAGTGTATGAGGAAGCATTTAACTCTTCACCCCTTTTTTGCTCAAATTACACATGTGCCTTTCTAAACTCATCCACAGTGTTGAATTTCATGAAACAATTTAATATTACATATTCTTAATCTGCACAGATGACAAATAGTGCAGTCAAATGTGTTCTGTCTGCTACATTGGGGGTGTGCCAAGGACATTTTGGCACCAGGTGCACCTTTGGTGGACTTGAAAATGGGGTGGAATTCAGAAAGAACATTATCATACATTAGCCATGTCAGAGGCTGAGACCAAAGTCAATCACATTGACTACATTCATACCCCTCTTACCCTTTAAGCACAGGACTCATCATGACATGGTGACAGTTTACGAATCCTGAGAAGTTTCCTCTGAGATGTGCAGAGATTGAAAATATGATTAAAAATATGAACGCAGCAGCTTAAATATGCTGCCAAGAGGATGTCTCTTAAATTCACTCGAATTCTGTGGCACTATGCAAGAACCAGACAACCCACAAAACGTCAAAAACATTGATCATATTGGTACTATGTGCTGTTCTGTTGGAAAACCATGGATTTTGGCATCTGTGTTGATGAGACTTAGAAACACAAATAAACATTGTCTCACAACAACCACACTTCCTCATACAAATGGAAATCCCAAATGTCGCTGGCCTACCCCCGCAGGAAAATGCACCCCACCACATGGGAGAAGATCAACCAATCAGGAACATGTTGAGGAACATGACAATGGCCCAACATGTTGATTTGACCTCCAAACTTCCTACACCCCATTGTGATCAAGCATCAACAGGATGCAGTGGAACAAGTTTGACTGACAGAGGCACCACTGCACAAGCCAGAGTACCCAAAGGATCCACTGAAAACATCCTGGTGCCAGACCCCATAGGACACCCTGAGAGGTCCTCTTGTCCATGGCCAATGGTTCAGAGCATTTTTGAGAACATAAGGTCGACCAACACAATATTAGGCAGGTGGTCATAATGTTATGTCCGATTGGTTTATATGTTTCTCAGTTGTGTTTGTTTACAGGATGTACTGTAAGCTAATGCATCCTTTTATGTTTTGGCTTTGTGCACCATGTAGAACTGTTACTTAGTTTGGCTTTCACTTGCTGTTTACCTTTGCTTTCACGCACTGTTTCTTGAGGTTTAAGCATCAGAAATGTTCGATGGATTTAGGAAATATTATGCATACAAAGATAGTCAAGACATATTGATTAGAAACTAATTTGTGTCACGTTACAAACAGATGTGATCCAGGAGAAAATACAATTCCCTCGAAACCTAACTGAGAATGCAGCTGTACCAGAAAGTAATTTTTAGGAGACAGTGCTCTCGGTGGATGAGGCTTCGTCTGTGAAGTCCGAAAATAATAGAAGCTCTCATTCACTATGTATATTTATGTGCACAGTGGCATGTTTAAGAAATACTGTATATCATAAATTCTGATCATCTGTGTCATTCACTGACAATCTACAACACTTCTCTCCGTCTCACCAGTTGAAATTCATACACTGCCGCAGTCCTCCTTCCATCTGCAGAGACTACAAAGGTAAACAAAGCAGTGGGAGCTGTAGGCTGGTTGCCTGACAGTGAGAAAAATAAATGAACAACATGTTTGCCCACCATCTTCACAGCTGCCACCCTCCCACACTGTGAATTAACATGGCATATAACATTTAGGAAAGATATCAAATACTGTTGGAACACTAGTTGACTGTCTGTATTTGTACATCCATAAAACCTTGGTTTGAGAAGGGTTGAAAGTAGATCAGGCGCTCAGGCTATTCAGCATTTGAATTAAATATAATATGCTTATTAAAATTTTCTATAGGACAGTGTGCTTTGATGATCAGACCAACAGCTGACCTGCCGAGCGTACAGAGGTGACTCAGAAAATGTGAGTGTGGATGATTCATGTACCCACACAAATAAGTGGCACATGATTCATTTACAGCCACTACAACCCAAGGCTATTCTAGTGTCCTGTCTCCAAAGCATAGGGCAGACTTACATTTCTACTGACACATCGGTGACACTGAACAAGTTAACATTTGAATTGCTATGCACAGGTCTGGGTAAGCTTAATAGAAATTTGTTGCAATCATCCACTGTTGCCTTTTCTCCTGACTGCTGTTGACTACCATGTATACCAAAAGTGCCATAGCACCAAAATGTGCATTAGAGCTGACTGTAAGAATATTTGCAATATCAGTCAGTTAAAGTTTAATCTAGTTAAAGTAAAATGAAAGCACGAATAAAGCATTTAGTTAGGAGGTACGTCTATCTAGTATTGACAAAGACGTTTGCAGGACACAACTATGCCACTTAAGCCCCAAAGCATGTACTTTATTTATAAGAACATATATATTATACACATATATTAGCTTTCTGCATTTGTTCCAGCACCTCATCGTGCCAGATTCCTCATTGTGATGCAATAAAGTTTTGAATTCATTTACTTATTCATGCAGCAGAGGCAGCACAAAGTGAAACGAAGTGAGTCACTCTCACATGGTTGTAGGTGTACATTTTTTGTAACTGACCTGAGTAGGTAAAACACAGTTAAGGACCAGAACAAGCACACCTTGCTGTTTACATACAAAGTGAGGTGGAGATGACCTCTGTTTGCATGTGAGTTGCAGCTGTAATGAGCAGGCATTCATTATGCAGTGTTTCTGCACACAGAGATGCATTTTATCTTAGTACAGCTGTGGTTGTTGGAAACATGTTTATAATTTGTTTATTGCTGTTGTTACAATAAAACTCATTATAGGTAATATGAAAAGTTACACTGAAACTGCTGTTCTTTCTGCTCTATTAAAACCAATAGTCATCCATCTGAGTCAAGGCTGCTGCAGTCAGGTATTGCTCTTTATACATAAGTTAGAACTTAGTGATTTACTGAAAAAATTGCATTGGATTAAAGAGAAACTCTTAACATTATGGTGTAAGCTACATACGTTTGATCTAATCATTTAAATTAATGATGATAATAGTACTTGATGTATACATGCTATGTTTGTACTTTATTTTATTTTTTATTGTCTTTTTTGTCAATAATCAACAATCTACAATTTCATATACACCGATCAGACATACCTTTATGACCACCTGTCTAATATTGTGTTGGTCCCCCTTATGTGCTCAAAAATGCTCTGAACCATTGGCCATGGACAAGAGGACCTCTCAGGGTGTCCTATGGGGTCTGGAACCAGAACGTTGTCAGTGGTGCCTCTGTCAGTCAAACTTGTTTCACTGCATCCTGCTGATGCTTGATCACAATGGGGTGTAGGAAGTTTGGAGGTCAAATCAACCTGTTGGGCCATTTTCATGTTCCTCTACATGTTCCTGACTGTTCGATGTTTTTTCCATGTGGTGGGGTGCACTTTCCTGTGAGGGTAGGCCAGTGACTTTTGGGATTGTTATTTGAATGAGGGAGTGTGCTTGTTGTGGGACAATGTTTATTTGTGTTTCTAAGTCTCATCAACACAGATGCCAAAATCCAAGGTTTTCCAACAGAACAGCACATAGTACCAATGTGATCAATGTTATTCACTTTACCTGTCAGTGGTCAGAATGTTGTGACTGATCGGTGTATATGCTAATTGCATCTTGACAAGAGCAGAAGTAGGAAATTGTCCAGAAGCAATGCAAGAAACACATGTAAAATCAAAATGCAAATCAATTATTAACTTTAGCAAATAGCCAAACTTGTGTAACTTAACCAAACTGCAGCAGTGACTCTCTCAAAGGCCCACAGGCAGCCGGAATCAGTGGTAACATCCACAGGCTAAGCTAACATGCTAATAAGCACCAAGTCTAATGTGTCTCTTCTACATGGACAAATTCTTTGTAGCATGTTCTATGGTTCAGCATGCATGGAAGGTGCTGAGGCACTGACTCTGTACAAGAGCAGATATCACCACAAGCCAGGTTGAGTGGATGGCGCTGGATTGTACAGGTTTGTACTACTGAACAGTCTCAGTGGGTTTTTTATTGAACCATCCAGTAGCATCATTCTTAACCTCAGCACACAGCTCTCCAGAAGTCCCAACCTCAGCTCTGCCCTTCACACAGCCTTTGAATAAAACCAGGTAACTTCTCTAAGTGCAGTTCACTCCTCACTGTGCCGAGTCAACAAGTACCAAACCAGTGTGTCACCTGAGTGGTCCTTTTATAGTCAGTCAATTTCTGTGTTTGCTTTTGGTCAAACGAATGTTCAAAATGATTCATGTAAAATTGTGTTTTTTCAAAAGCTGCTGGAGCTCCTGCTAGTTTCCTTTGATACACTGTGCACACACTGTTGAGCCAATAGAATAATATATTTTACATAGACAGCAGATTGATATGAACCAGAATTGTCTTTTAGAAGTCAGGGGATTCATATGCATGACAAAGAACTGGCAAAATCCATTTTAAAGCCATTTCTACTTTGACTTTTATTGACCTGCAGATATCCTACAAACTCACTTATATTTCCCACTGTTTACTTCAAAAATCACAACACAGGACATGCAAAACAGTGTTCCTTTGCATGTCTGGTGGACTGAACTGACATTTTTTTGTAGGCGCTTTCATTTTCTGCTGACAAACATGTCTTTTCTTGTCTGATGGATGGATCGTTGCGAGCCGGAAGATGGAGTGAGCTGGAGGTTGTGAGGAGAGTGATGACTTTTAAAGGATCATAAAGAACCTCCGGGGGACAGCTCCGGAGAGGATTATTCAAAAGCGTTTTAATTTATTGGGTAATTCCAAAAGAAGGGCTGTCCTTATCAATGAAATGGTTTCAGTCTGAATGCGAGTCTTCTGACATTTAATTTGGTTCCCCCAGAGCCTCTGGTTTTATATAACAGCGGTAGCAAAACTCTCAACTGTGATATCGCCATTATGAGCAACGTCTTCAGTGGAAGCCGACGCACAGATGAAAACACAGCCCAGCCCAAAATTTTGAAATGATACATCAAATAGCATATATTGAAAACATGTCCTGTTTGTGGCCATATTTACTTCAGGGCTGTGCTTTGATCTCAGACTGCCAGCTCCATTAGGAGATAAATGTATAAAAGGTCATGGATGTGGCTACATAACACCTCGAGGGAGTTAGTAATTTGCATCAGATACTTTGATTATAAAATAGAGTTCCCAACTTTGGTTAACCACGTTCGCAAGTAATATAGGGTGGGGTATGTGTGAATGTTAAGTGTACTGAAGCTTAACTTGCATTTTAAGGGAGTTCTCCATTTAGCTCCCACAAAACCACAACACGAACTGGAATATGAAAGATGTAACAATGTTGATTATTTATCAAATGAAAACTTCATTGTCTTTCTGATCCTCTAACTCCACCGTGGCTTCCTTCAGCTTGTGTTTTCCAGAGTAGATAAGTCTTCTAGTTTACGTCTTGATATGACAGACCGCGGAAGCACAGCTGGTGTGATGGTGCCCTTACTCTTCCATAATTACGGAGTCTTTTGATTTGATGTGTTTTCTTCAATTGTTTGTCCAAATCATTGTGTTTCTGGTTGAGAGCGCACAACAAAATAAGTGCAAGTCTCACCTGAAATTTGAATAATGCCAAGAAAGAGTGCATTAGAGTGTGAAATTAACAACTTTACAAAGTTTTTTGGAGTTGTTCTTTTTCTAACCGCAAACATTTATTTCGTGAGTATTGGGAACCCAACTATAAAATGTTATATTATTCATTTTTTCCTTATTGGTCCCAGTGGATGCTCATCTACTGTCATCACTCTGCCTTTGCACAACAAAGTGGGTCCGTTGTTCTAAAGTATATAGCTTCTACTCTCCCATATTTTAATTTTGTCCCTCACACATAATTTATTTGCACAGGAGTTTACACTTCTTTCACTTGAACAAACAAAACCTGAAAAAGCTGTGTTGATGTGTACACAGTGACAGAATATGTCTTAAATTTGTTGCATGTAATACTGGCTCGTGAAGTTAGGTAACTTGCCATAATTCAAGCACAGCATCTTCCTTTCAGAGCAGACTTGTAAATAGCATCAAAAAGTGAAAATATTTTTTGGTGGACAGATAGAAACTTTCCTCAGCTCATGTCAGTGTCATGAGAATAAACAGCACTAATGGCTCAGATAAATGCAAATGCCAGTCTCAAATTTGCAATATACATAGTGTCCAGTGACTGAATTTGAATATAACACAGATCAGCCACAACATAATGATCACTGACAGGTGAAGTGAATAACATTGATCATATTTGTACTATGTGCTGTTCTGCTGGAAAACCTTGGATTTTAACATGTTGATGAGACTTAGACACCCAAATAAACATTGTCCCACAACAAGCACACTCTCTCATACAAATAGCAATCCCGAATGTCACTGGCCTACCCCCGCAGGAAAATGCACCCCACCACATGGCAAAAACATCAAACAATCAGGAACATGTAGAGGAACATGACAATGGCCCAACAGGTTTATTTGACCTCCAAACTTCTAAGACCCCATCATGATCAAGCATCAACAGGATGCAGTGAAACAAGTTTGACTAACAGAGGCACCACTGACAACGTCCTGGTTCCAGACCCTATAGGACACCCTGAGAGGTCCTCTTGTCCATGGCCAATGGTTCAGAGCATTTTTGAGCACGTAAGGGGGACCAACACAATATTAGGCAGGTGGCCATAAAGGTATGTCTGATCAGTGTATATTTGCATGAAAATTCTATTGGATGTAGGCAGTAAAATGAGAATAAGAATGGAAAGAATAACAGAACAATGAAAAGTCAAAGAACCACACATTCAGCCACATAGCCTACTCGATGAAACAGCCATTCTATTTAACTTTGCTAGTGTTACTACAGCAGCATTATAACACATATAATTGGCGAGGCTGTCAATGAATACGTAATCAAAATGTAAAAAACGAAACAAAAAAAAACTACATTTGATAGTAAGGAGGAAGAAAAACACCACTACCAAGGCTGTCTGCTTTGTTAGTTCTCAGTCTGGCCTTGTGCACTTAACGCACAACAGGATGGACTGGAGTCACACATCATGACTTTCACTCACTAAAAATGAAATGCAGGTCAAGCTGAAAAGAACAACAAACAAGTGGTAATAACGGCAGCGAGTTCACAACCCGACTTGGCTGTAGAGAAAGTGATTTGAACTCCACGTGATATAAAAAGGTTTTGTTTGGAAATATTTAAACTGAGGAACCTTGTTGCATACAAATTATTGAAGCTGAAACTAGTCTACAGCTCCAGCACTAGCAACCTGAGGGCACATCTCCAAAATAGCACATCAAATGAGCGTTACTAATGTTTTTAATTGTGTTGGTTTGCCATTTCATTGATATAATGTGCAAAAATAGCAATTTGATTGGTTTAAGCTTAAGGTTTTTTTCAGAAGCTGAACTTTATTTTTGGCCAGTTTTGATTGCCCTAATGCACATCCATTCGTTATCTATACACTGCTTAATTGTTTGTGGGGTGGGGTGCTGGAGCCTCTCCCAGCTGACTTAAGGTGAAGGCAGGGGACACCCTGGACAGGTCGCCAGTCTATCGCAGGGCCACACAGAAAAACAGACAACCCAGCCCACTCACATTCACACCTATGGACAATTTAGAATAATCAATTAACCTCAGCATGTTTTTGGACTGTGGGAGGAAGCCGGAGTACCTGGTAAAAACCCATGCTGCACAGGGGGAACATGTCCACTCCACATAGAGAGCTCCCAGGCCCGGGCCGGGATGCGTACCAGGGATCTTCTAGTTGTGAGGCAACGGTGCTAACAACCGAATTACTGTGCAGCCTCTTAATGCACACATTTACCCAAAGATTGTATAAAACTGAACATTTCAAGTGAGAAGAAAGAGTACATTGTGTTACTTGCTCCCTGCTGCTGAGTTCTATTTCCATTTCAGTCAGAATTGTTGTACAAATAATGAAGCATGTTGGTATTTTTTTTAACAATTAAATGCACGTTTCCTGGCCCTGTGGTACTATTAAACAATTGCACAGCATGCATGGTGGAAAAAATGGATGTCATAATACTGTGGGAGGTAGAGTTAAACTAGGTCTTATTGCACTGAAAAATTATAGCTGTGATTCATTGAGAACATAGCGACTCATTCCTCTCTAACTCTGTTTCAAAGAACTATATCACTCCTATCCCATTAATATTTTACATTCTACCTGCCAATCACATATTAAATGGAGGGAGGAAGCACTTTTCCTGTGATGTAATACCAAATGTGTCTTTAGTGTCATAAATGCTTTCATAGTCTGTGGGTGAGTGACGGTGACCTTGGCATGGCAGAGACAAGTGGAACACCACTCAGAATGAAAATGCCCATCACAGGCCTAATTAGTGAAGGGCAGATGACAACTCTGAAGGAGAGGTCACTCCAGTTCACTTTGGTGGATAAATGCGGTGAATACTTGGTAATGTGGCTCGGCTCCCTGGGCAGAGATAAAGATCACATTTCTTTCCACTAATCACGGTGACTTCTGAACCAGCTTTTGACTTGCCATTTATGTCTGTATTTACAGTCAGATAATTGGTAGCTTAGTGTCACCGTAGAGTAAGAGAAAGAAATCCCCATTACATCTGAGAAAATCACAGTTTTTGAACCTCGACATGAATTAATACACCGAATTATTAAAAAGCTCTCTCAGACTAATCAAGATGTAGCTTAATTACATCCATCCATCTATCCATTAGCTATACACCGCTTAATCCTCTGTAGGATCTCGGGGGGGCTGGAGCCTATCCCAGCTGACTCAGGGAGAAGGCAGGGGACACCCTGGACAGGTTGCCAGCCTATCGCAGGGCTACACATAGAGACAAACAACCAAGCACACTCACATTCACACCTACGGACAATTTAGAATAATCAGTTTACCTCAGCATGTTTTTTGACTGTGGGAGGAAGCCAGAGTAAGCTTAATTACAATGTAAAAATAATATTTAGGACATATTCTCCTCACCTAGATTTCCCCTTTTCAGTCTTTCTCTGCCCTTTTCTCTGCACAGCTTCGATCCTTAGAGATGTCAGAGAGATGAGTGGAGTCTCTCACTCGAAAGAAACATCAGCATCAGCTCAGCAGGTAAGGACTGCCAGGGGGCAGAGGCCGACAAGAGAAACAAGCCCCAGAGCTTGTGTGATGAAAGAGAATGGGAGTTAATGAGCAGCTACCTGGATTTACTGAGCTTATACAAGTTTCGTGTTTTGTTTGTGGTCCCACAACCCTCACAGCCTCACTAAAAGAATTCCGAGAATGACTGAGGAGGTTTGGCGGTTGACAAAGTTGTAAACAAAGGCGAATCTAGTGCTCCGAGACCCATGCTGACAGCTAGATGTTACAAGAAAATAATTCAAAGGCAATGCAAAACAAGCACTTTAAATTAACTTGTTGTACTGGGGCAAAATAAAATCTATTATGTGTTATTTATTGCAGTTAATAGTTTTGCTTCATTGTGTTTGTCCTTTTGTACGTTCACCCTTGAAGTGTTGACTTATCCTGTTTCCACGGGGCTCGGTTTAGCCTCTCTTGGTGTTTTTCCAAAAATGAAATGTTACCCACTTCCAGCCATATGTCATGCTATCTTTTGGAAAACAAGCAAACTATAAATGAGTGGGAAACAATGGCAGAAAGACAAATGAAGGGACTTTGTAATTAAGCCGGGAGATTCCAGTACACTTTAAGATAATTACATAATTAATCCTGCATTGGTCTCCAGTGAGCTCCACTCGCCCCTTTCTGTCATTGCCTTACACTTCTAAGGCTGTGCTCAAAAAGGCATTAGCACTGCATGAAAAAGAAACCCAGACTTTTGATTCCTTTTTACTGTTTGAGGCCACTGTTGTCGGCACAGCGGAGCTCTGCAAAGCTCTGGCAAAAATAATACCACTGCTGTTTGACAAAAAAGTCAAACCTCTCTCAACTTTTGTTGCAGCACAGAACAGTAAAATGCAGTTGCTGTTCAAATGCTTACAACTGCACATGCCCAGTAGATTGATTTATAGTGCGCATTGTATTCTACTATTCCTGGAGCCACCTTTATTGTGTTCTTTACAGGTTGTAGTTTGTTGTTGATGTCAGAAATGCAGCAGAGCGACACATTCAGGCATCTGTGCTGCTGAGCATCTGCTAATGACATGCAAGCCTGTGATTTATTTAGCAAATGAAAAAAAGATCTTTCTTTGCTTTTGCTGTAAATAAACTCAGTTTCCAAATAACAATGGTAACACTTGCAGAGTTTCGAAATTAGTTTCTACAGTTTTTGCATATGGAAATTAGAGAGGGCTAAGGTTAACCAAGTAAAAGATGACAATTGAAATGCAAGCCTTACATGTCTATCCCCAATTTCAACAGTCTTCTCAATACACATGGATGTCGCACTGCTTCCTGGAAAGCCACTTATTGTAGTGCTGTTGCCATCAAAAGTAAACGGTAAATGTACTTTTAAAACACGTGTTGATCTGAGTGGTTTACAAAGAAGTTGGGGTTTAGTCTCTTATTCCAAGGACACCACTGGTAGACAGACAGAACTGAAAAATCAACAATGTGATCAGCAGACAACTGGCTTGACCACGTGAGCCACGGCCACCCACTGTGAGTATGAATAAAGTATGAGTAACTCCATCTGAACTGTAATAATGGAAGCAAACGGATAAAAGGTTTAAAGCACAGTTTTGGTTTTCAAGGCACCAGGTTGTGTTACTGTCCAGTCAACTCTGAAGAAACTGGTATGATGCCTTGAGATCTGGGACTATGTAGCAGACTGGTGCACACATACTAAAAAAGAGACAAGTGCAATGTGCATGCCAAGACAAATTCAAGGACTTACAGCACTATTACCAAACTTATTACAATTACACTCTCCCAACACATCTCATAACTGCAAATGACTGTTTTTCGTGAGAGAGATAAATCAGCGGAGAAAGAGACTGACACCACAAGACGGGGAGAGTCAAAAATGAGAGCAGCAACTTCACAACAAATTGGCTTCTAACCCAGTTCACAACAGGCTAAACAGTTCCACATTTTCAAAATCTGGAACATCTTTTTTTCCCCCGTAAATGATGCCAACCACACAGTGATCCTAACATCAGCAATTCTGAACAAGCAATTAGCAAGAAACTAACAAACCTAACTTGAAACACTGAGATCAAGTGTTGTGTTTCATAATGAATGCCGCTGTCGTTTCATCAATAAGCTGCAAAAACAGCTACTACCAAAAAGTACAAAGCTGAGTTAGTTTTTCTGGCTGCACACCAATGATACTCAATAAACCCAAACCACAATAACAATCTGACAATCTATGCAATTTAGATCCTACTACTGTATTCTATTTGAAGTCCATCTGCTTATCTTTTTTTTTCACAGAAGAGTTGATTACTGTCTTGTCTCTCAAATGATATATGAGCCAGAGATGAAAGTCTTCCCCGCTCTGTCCTGTTGTGGCTGAGATGTACGCCTTGTTTGTGATGTCAGTGGTTTCATCCACCTTCACTGCAACAAACTGAGCCACACTCAGTCCCTGTTTTTATGCCTTCTGTCAGAACATCAGCCAGCGTTTAGATCTTTTTTAGATTTGTTTGATGTCCTGAAAAGTGCTGCGGATGATGCCATTTGGGAGGCTAAATTAGCCTCCTTGTTGCTCATCAGGTGCAACAGTTCAATGCATTTCCCTCCGTTTGAGGAAGCGCTGTCATTGTTTCTATGGAAAGCAAGCTCCTGTTGACAAGGAAACACACAACATCAATGAAGCCTTTTTATAGATCATTTGTTTCTCTCTACCTTCTCATTGTAGATGTTACATCTAAGAGCCAAGCTGCTAGAGATAGATGCAGCAGGATTGTATACACTCCAAAGTTAAGATGTTTTGGCTTTAACAGACAAGCACAACAGAAATGTATGGTGTTGTGATGGGATTGTTTTAAAATATGAAACATGAATTTGGGCTTTAATCACGCTGGTGTTGACATTTTTGTCTTTGTAAATTAAAGTCTTTTTTCCTTTGCGTGCAAGTGTTGCATGAATAAGTTAAAAAGAGTCAGGTCACATCTTTTGTCTCTGTGAAATCCTTTATATTATTAACAGTGTGTTTTGGCTGGTGCTCTACATGCAAGTCACTTATATACATGAACAACATTGTGGGACACTATCAGAATCAGGCTATTATAGACACACAAGAGAACATCACTGATGTTAGACCTAAATGTCAGTTCACAAGTCATGGCGGGTATTACTGTGGGACATAGATAAGGTTTTATCAGGTTGAGTTCTGAGATTATACTGTCATTACAAACTGGGGTTGTCGATTTTGAAATATATCAACAGATATGAGACATGAGGAATCTAACAAAAATATGCTATTGACTGCACTCTGAGAAATGTGGAACTGATTGTTTTTTTTTATGTTTTTGGAGCTGACAAATACTAAAGTGTCAGCATATGCAACTTTCTTTGTTGCTGCTGTATCATTTTTCAAAACCAGCGAGTGTCTCTACAAAATTTGTTGACTGAACCATGTGCACATACAGATATGCAGTGTCCTGATGAGCTGCTGCAGGACGTAGTATGAAACTACATAAGACAGCACAAAAAGTGTTGCATTTTGAGTTTATGTTGGTGGTGACAGTGGAGGCCTTTCTGTGTGCAGTTTTTATGCTCTCCTTTTACAGAATGGTGCAGATATAGCTGATGCATTAATGGATAGTGGTGAATTTTTGAGTTATATGATGTAAAATGTTGATGAAGATATTACACCGATCAGTCACAACATTATGACCACTGACAGGTGAAGTGAATAACATTGATCATATTGGTACTATGTGTTGTTCTGCTGAAAAACCTGGGATTTTAACATCCGTTTTTTTACAAAATATGTAAAACACTAACAGATGCTTGATTTCATAAATCAGATAATGTCGCATCTATTAGAGAAACTGGCATTAAGCATAGTCTACATTTAGATTCATTCTGTAACTGTGTCGCATGAAGGGTTAAACAGAAGCCTATTGTTTCTCAAGTGGCACACGAGAAACACACAAGAGAACATGACGCACCATGAGACAAGCAGTGCTCAGCTGCAGAAATACAATCTGGACATGGCTAGAGAATGCTTGTTCTATTCTACTGAAAGGATGAATATGCATCAGCGGGATGAAGATACACTTCAACAGAGGCTTGGACGTCACTTGGGTAACCTTTATCTTGACAACACAGAATCCTCAGAGTGAAATAATCACAATATTGTTTGATCTCAGTGCCTCGGTCAGCATATATTAAAAACTGCACAGTCTGGGGAGGCCAGCTGAATGTCACATTGTGATTCAGTATCATCCAAAAGCATGTGATTACACAGTGATTAGCAAAACAATCATCTCTGATAATCCAAAAATTAAAGGGCACTACTGAGCGAGAGAGGGGAAGGAAAATTGCTGTGATACAGTAAGGGTATTTAAGCAAGTGTCAATAAAACTGGTGTCATTATCATATTAGTGAAAAGTTACTCACATCTCTGTGACATTTTCATATCGATGTCAATGCCGATTAAACATCTCAGATAAGAAGTCCATGGTTCAAGTTCCATATCAGCATTATGACATTATGTCTGAGCTGAAAATGTGTTTTTGTGATGTCCAAAATAAGGATCTATCATATTACATATCACAAAGAACACTTTGTTTGTAATGGTAATACAGTATCACCAGGAAATGTCAAACTCGTGTCATGTCTGCTACAGTCTGTCTGTTTTAGAAGCAGCTGACAGTTCAGTTAGTCCAGGGCAACTTCTCCTGTGAAAAAATATGAATATGAATATGCAGCACTATTTACATTGCATGCATTTTAAGTCCAAATTAAATACATTGAAACCTACTGAACGTATGAGTCATTAGGCATCGCATGTAGCCTAAAAGATAAAACTGAGAACTCCCCCTGATAATCTCATTAGCTGACTTCTAATAGTCAGTGTTTATTACTGTTAGCCAGTAATTTTCTAAATGTCTCTGCACACCACAGACTTAAGCCCCGATTTTGTGTTGGTGCATTTTTATGTTAAGATGAGTTCTGTAATTGCACAACACCACACTACTGATATGCATAAAGCATGACCTCTGCATACCACCTCGTTGTCTGATACTGTAATAGAGCGGTATACATCTTATTCTCACTGGAGTTACTATTTTGGAGCTTGGCAACAACCATGCCTTGACCTTCCTTAGTTAATATAATGGTTTGGCTATCATTGTGTACATCAGCCCACACTGCTGTTCCACTGTCTCTACGACAGAAAACGATTTAGGTCCTGACCTCAGTAATCTCATGAGCACTACTAGTCCATACCAACTTTAAATGCCAACATCATCTTGTTTTTTTTTTTTTCAAATATCTGAGCTAGTAGCTGTTTTGCACACTAAACTTGCACATATCATTAGCAATACCCATGGCATCTTGCTGTGCCCTGTGATCAGAATTTAGAACCATTCAGATGTGGAAAAAGAATTGTGTACAATCTGCACAAGTCGAGTTGGTTGTGGTAATGTATTTGTTGAAAAATATCACTCACACCAACAAGGGGTGTTCCTCATGAGCACAGATAGACAATCCATTGCTTATGAACCAAACTATTTCAACTACTGTTGAAGCTTAACATTGCAGCCCAGAAATCTAATTTACACTGCATTGCCTTTTGTAATTGGCACTGTGCTTACATGGTGCACATTCAAAAATCATACTTGTCTTTGATCAAGTCACCACAGGCGTAATGATGCACAGTAAGCCTATATTGCAATATACAGTGGGTCATTGGTGCATAGGACCCACTGTCAAATACAATAGATTACACAGTAAACCCTCAACCAAGTTCCATGAAAGGCTCTCAACAGCTTTTAATAACTAAAGTATGGTGGGAAAAAAAGCTACTGATATAGTAGGAACATTAAAAATGAAATGCATAACAGCAGATGCAAGCAACATATCAATAATGTAACTAAAAATTACTTAACTCTCAAACAAAATCCACTGATCGGATCGATGTAATGTGCTATTTGTGGCAGTGTACCCATTCTCACGGCACAGTTAAGCCCCTTGAGACTGCAACTGAAGTATCTGGATTCTATATCTCCACTGATAATGTAAGTGAAAGGGGTAATGTGTATTGACATAATGACATAATGCTAACTGAGTGCAGCGCTCGCCATGGACTAATGATTGGCACGTCTATGAGTCCCAGTGAAGCTGTTAGCTGGGCTTCTCTTCATGGCCAGCTGCACGGGTAGATGTCCAGCGGGCATTGAGATTCTGCCCTTGTTTGTATATTCATGTCAAAGTCATTTAGGCCTTCTGATGACAAATAGATGGATTTTACACCACACTGGGTCAGGAGAATACGGAAAAGAGGAGAATATCAAAAACACACAATTTCAAAGAGATGCATATTTCATGTCATACTGAAACCTCCCTGGTGGGCTTATTGTTACAAGATCTGTATACACAGCTCAATATTAAAGTATAGTGGGCTTTATGTTTTGTACTTTGACATGTGTTTTATATGTCATGTTGAAAATTATGTTTTACATGTTTTTACAGTTTCAGTTAAAGTTCTGCTGGAAATGCTGAATCATCAACATTTGCTTCTTAAAAAATATATTTTTTTACCTTGTCAACATGTCCTTGTCCATTTTTTATATGCTAGAAAATAGAACATGAGCAAAATATGCAGTCAACACTTTCTATTTTCACCTTAAAACTGTAGTCTACCAATTTCTCACAGATCTAGACTTCTATGGTTTCATACATAAAAAACCTAAAGAATCAGCTGGTAGAGCGGGTTGTCCACTTTTCGCAAGTTTGGCGGTTCAATCCCCCACCCTCCCGTATGTTGGAGTGTCCTTCGACAAGACACTGAAACCAAAGTTGCTCCTGATGGCAGGCAGACACCTTGCATGGCAGCTCTGTCGCCATTGGTGTGTGAATGGATGAATAAAAAATGCGTTGTAAAGTGCTTTGAGTACCACTAAGGTTGACGGGCGCTATGTGAATGCAGACAATTTACCACCTACCAATTCTGTCTACTTGTCTGCGGCGGGACTTTCTGTATCATCATTCTTCGAAATTGGTTTTGAACATGTGTGGCTGAATTTTTCCAAGTTGACATTGTGTAGCATTTTACAGTGTTTGAGCAGAGTCATAGGTGAGCTGGTTGGATTTGACCTGCCATGTATGGGGAGGGTGGGATGGAAATAAAGGTGGGGACTTCATAGATTTACATATTTTACAGGAAGCAACGGTTACACAATTTTTAGGGGTTGAATCAATGATCGTGGGGTAGCTAATGTGCATGACTTGACATTCATGATTTAAAGAATCTACCATGATTTAAAAAAGGAAACCTACCCGCATTTGTTTCCCCTTTTGCATAACTCATGCAGAGTAGAAAGATCTTAAAGGCTCTCATTCCTAACTCTGCAATGAGGGCAATCCCTTAGTGACCACCTCTTTAAGCACTTTGCGACAGTCCCTAAAGGCTACAGTCCAGCTTTCACTGAACATTTTACAGCACAGAGTAGAGTTGATTTCAGCTAAAGCTGCTGACCTCAGCTCTCTAACCTTCCCCATTAGCAGCCTAGATATCTCTTTGCATTTACCATTCAAGAGCTAGCTCGGGGGTTGGTGCATAAATTTAGCGATGGTGGATGTTTGTTCTAATTAGATTTATGGGTAGGAAATGTTTGGAGAAGCAAGACAGCACTGTTTTATTATTAAGCTCGGAATCAGGTCAGATGAAATGAGCAGCGATGAAATGCACTTTGATATTTATGAGCGCTGAAAGCGACACAAGGTACCCCGCTGTAAAAAGCGGGGTGTATAGTCATTTTTCAGGATGAATAAAAACCAGCTTGCAAAACTCCCAGGACAAAGCATATAGAGATGATTTATCGCTCAGAATCCATCAAACAAACTTCACAAAAGAAAAAACTCTGGAAACACCCATTAATCACCCCAGTTTTATTAGTGATCATTTAACATCACAGGGTATTATTACTTGCATTTTAATTGCGTTTCCTCGCACCACGTCATGCGAATGCTTTACTAATTTCTACATCTTAACTGTAGGGTAGAAATATGGGGAATATGCTGTGATACAAGCTTCCAAAGATTTTCTATGTGTCTGTTTCTTATCTACTGTACCTTCTGTCCAGTAATAAATTCTCTGTATGATCAGACCTCATGATAGCAAATAACATCACTAGAAAAGCCTGTCACGCTCTGTTGCTTTTTTGTGATAACTGCAAGTGAAAATAAAAGATCTCTGGGAAGAGGGCTTAAGCATAATTATTTTTGAGCAGTCATCTCGCCGTTTCTTGTCGTTCGTAAATCCATCAAATTTGCTGCAAAAATGAAGTTTATAGTTAATTGACCTTGTGATTGAATTTGGAATGGAGGAATAAAACTGGGAGCTGCAACACATTTTACCAGCATATGCTTATCAATTATAACATGCCTAATGAAATGTGTGTGTTTTAGGCAGGGTCACAACAGCAATCAATCAGCAGCCTTGGTGAAGCTTTCTTTATGTTATGGGCAAAGATATGTTCTGTTTGACTACCCCGAGCATGAGGAGCATTACTAAGCTGTATAATACCTCATTTCTAATAACACATGGGCAGTTTTGTCACAGTAACTGCGTGCAGTGGGGTTTCGCCGTGGTGGACTGAAATAGAATTACAAGAGTCCCACCTGGCTGTTGTGAGACTCAGAGGAGTCAACTAATTGAATAAGCCAAACACTCCAATTGAGTCTTTCAATGTGACCTCGTACAGTCCATGGCACATCCATTTAGATTCCATCTGCTCTGAATTAAGGATGTGCACATTCTCATTTCTGTTCCGGCTGCTCCAAGCAAAACAACCACTGTTGATCAGAATCACATAAGTGCTGCCAACTGCCTGCATGAGATGAGAACAGCTGCCAGGGAGTTGCAGGTGGAATCAGACTGCATTACGGAGTTTTAGATATCAGCGCAATTTTAACTGTAATCTTTAACATCTGCCATATTAAACAGTGCAGTGGGCTACTCATTAAATGCTCATTTAAATAAAATCAAGCAATGAAAACAGATACAGTTACTCATATTTTCACAGAGTAGCTGCATGAAGAGGGAAGCACAAGGAGGCCTCTATGACAGCCAAAGCCTGGGTTTGTATATTTACTGCATGTAGAAAAAGGTAGGACTGACAACTAAAAACTAGTCAAAAGTAATCCTCTCCATCACTCTATGATACAAATCCAGCTTTTGAATAGTTAATTATAAATGGTCAATTTAAAACAAGCCCCTGATGCCTGCCTATCCTATCTCTCTACATCATCCAAATCTTTAATTCTTTTACATTTCAGTGACTCTTCAGCCTCATTAGGTGTCAGATTCTTAAAATTTTATCAATGCTGTGAACATTTACACTAAAGAAATCTAGACAAAACATACGGTGCTATGGTATAATATAGACATTTATAGCACTATGAGCTATTCATATTAATAGCTTTTGCAGAAACATTGCATTTTCTTTATTTATGTCAGCTACTGTCACAAATGCTGGGTCAACACGGTGTCAATTCGATGCAAGCGATCACATCTCACTCCAGCTGAGAGGAGTGTCACACTCTTGACTTTGGTACTAGAATTTAGTTTCTTCTCCTTGCAGCTGAGTGCACAAAGCCTAATTACCATTACACTATGAATTATGAATGACCACAGAGTTCCATATAAAGGAAAATGTTATTCGTGAACTGTATTATTAAACAGAAAACTGTTTTGCATGCCAGGCTGAGGAAAGGGAGCTGCTGATTGCTTGAAGTCTCGCCATTATCTATACTATTGCTGCTGTCTGACTATAGCATACAGAATATTCACTCACAGAGCACTGTTAGGAGTACACCTGCTTATTTATGCAGTTATCCAATCAGCCATTGATACAGCAGCAGTGCAGTGCATAAAAATCATGTAGATATAGGGTTAGGAGATTCAATTAATGTGTAAATATGATCTCAGTGCCATCCTTGTTGGTGCCAGGTGGGTTGGTTTGAGTATTTCTGAAACTGCTGATCTACTGGGATTTTCACCACAATATTCTTCTAAGTTTACTCAGAATGGTGTGAAAAACAAAAAAGAAACATCCAGCAAGCAGCAGTTCTGCAGATGCAGTGCCTTGTTGATGAGAGAAGTCAGACAAGAACGGCCCAACTGGTTGTAGCTGCCAGAAAAGCTACCTGAACTCGGACAACTGCTCCTCAACTGTGAAAATGATCTGTGAATGCACAACCCATCCAACCTCGAGGCAGATGGGCTACAACAGCAGAAGACCACATCAGCTTCCACTCCTGTGAGCCAAGAACAAGAAATCTGGGAACAGCAGAGGGAACAGGATCACAAACCTGGACAGTTCAAGGCTGAAAAAAAACATGGCCTGGTCTGATGAATCTTGGTTTCTGCTGAGGCACGCACATTGTAAACTCAGAACTTGGCTTCTACAGCACATATTCATAGACCCAACCTGAACTGTGTCAACAGTCCAGGCAGGTGGCGGAGGTTTAATGCTGTCAGGAATGCTTACTTGGCACAATTTGGGCCCTTTAATACCAGTTAAATATCATTTTAATCCCATAGTCTCTCTGATTAGTACTGCTGACCATGCGTATCCCTTTACGGGCACAATTTACTCATCCTTTAATGGCTACTTCCAGCATGATAATATGCCATATCACAAAATAAAAGCAATTTTAAACCAACGTCATGAACATGGATGTACAACATGGACTAGAAGCGTAAAGGAATGTTTCATCACCTCATGAAATTCATGTCACTAAGAACTGAGGCTGTTTTGAGAGACAGTAACCAATATTAGCATAATGCTCCTAATGAACTGCTTAGCGTGTATCTACATCCACTACATAAGGAGGAATTTATATTGATTCCTGCTCATGCAAAAAAAAAAAAAAATTAAAAATCGAGCTGACGTCCACATCATACAGCGCATTACATTTTTCAGTGATATTAGGCATGGATAAAAATGGTTATCATACAAACAACAGGTGTGGAAACAGGTTTGCCACATTTTAATTAGTGCTTGTTCACATAAATTCATCCCAATTCCAAGACTTTAAAAATTTATAGAAAACATCTGATACTATCTTTTTGATGTATTTATTTGTTTGTTTTTATTGCTTTCTCTGTACAGTCCAGACAAATTACTCCCTTGAAGATCAGGAAGTACAGCTAACAATTAATGGCTGCTGCTGATCAGCAGGCTTCCTGGAGTTGGCCAATCACAGGAAAGTAGGCTGGGAGAGACGTTTTAAAGAGACAGGTTCTAAACCAGCTGTTTTATGGTATTTTTTAGACAAAAGATGAACTGAGGGTCTGCATAAGGGGCCAATATAAGAGAATTGAGGGTTTTTTGAACTGTGAATCATATATTATTATTGGAGTTTCAGAATAAAATCCTAGGAATGAAAATAATAAGCTCCTTTTAAGGCTACTAGTCCAATTAAAGCACTTTGCAACTTTCCCAGTCTCTGTTCTGGATCACTGGAGTCATTTGTCATGCCTGTGCAAACAAAAAGGACAGGTTAATTCTTAAACTGTGTTCAAAATCTACAAATTACAACATTTAATTAGGAGAACAGAGATTCTCTGAAGGCAGTATCACTTTAAGAAACCCGAGCCAACAGTTATACATTCTTGCTTGTTATAGTAGGTCTGAATATAATTTAGTTTGAGAGAAAATGGAGATGTTTTTGGGGTGGTGCCTGGTATGAACAATAAGTAGGATAAAAGGCACTTAGTAAATTTTAACCTGCCGCATCTCTAAATTTTTTCGGATATTTTTCGATATATAAGATACTTTAAATATACCTGAGAACCCTTGGGAAAGCCCTGACGATGTGCAAGCGCATTTGCACAACAAATAAAGTCGTCATCACACAGAGGCAGAGTGTTAGATGGTGTCGCAAGGAGGGAGAGAAAATGGAAACAGTGAGTGGGATGGTGTTGTCATTTTAATGTGTGGTGCTACAGTTCAAAAGTCCACACTCGTATGCACACATGAAGTCTGAAAGAATGCCACCCACTTACACATTTGGGAGAACGCCTCTCTGACACATGGCCAAAGTGACCGCATGAGCTTGTTGTTATCCAAACGCAGCTGTTGAGCTACAAGCAGGCAATCGTGGAAATGCATGAGGGACCACATGCCAAAATAGCTGACAACAAACACAAAAAATATTAAAGCCAATCTCGGAAAATAGACTGAAATGCACTGTATAGTTTTACTGTGGAGCTTTGACTCAAGCTGCACAATGAGAACACAAAGGAAGAAACCATTCAGCTGCACTGCTCAACGTTAAAGCTCAAGCACAAATGCAATACAAATTGACAGAGCATTCCCAACTAAAGCTGTGCGCCATCTTGTTTAAAAATTTACAGGATAGGCAATGACAGTTTACACTTGTCTTGTCTTGATACACTTGACTTGTGTATGTCAGCATGACATGTCAGTGCGTGTTTGAACACAGCCTCATTACAGAGCTGCTTCTTTCACTTGCACTGAATCCACCTCATGGATCCAAAGACTAACTGAATTAACACATTTGTTTACTCATTCGTACTTCACTCACAGTGGTCACACTAAACCAAGGTCACTGAATCATCACCTCTTCTGGGGCAGTGCGTAGGGCTCTGTTGTCTGTGTTAATGCATTACTAATACAAACTCCAGAATTATGTACGCATGATGCTCTATCAACTCCTACCCTACATATATATGACATACTTTACTCAAGAGAATGCGCCATAATGGGAAAAACAAAGGAGACAGAAACAAAGGAGATCCTAATTAGTTACGGGGGAATACTACATCAAAAACCCACTTAATAAGAGGGAGAAATATATAAATAGATACTCTCATAATGTGTGGCGCATCACATTATGATTCCCTTTTGTGTCACATTCTGAAAATGCCACGAGGTTAGGAAGGTAACAGCTGCACAAAATCAGCCCAAACCCTCCAACAGCATGCTGGCTATGAAATAGTATATTCTAATAGTGCTCCATTTTTTAGAGGGACGACTTCAGATGACAGCACAGTCGGAGCAATGACAGATGCATTCGGCAGCAGTGAGTGCAAGTCGAGATTGTCTCGAGTAAAACATATATCTCCTGCACTGGGAGGTGACTGGAGTCTGTCCTTCTGCAGGAGTGTCTGTGGTTCAGATACTTAGAGATGCTACATGTAGCAGCCCACTTCCAATATACCCGGTGGCTCAGTGAGTATCAGTCTGTTTGTTTTGATGAGAATGACAGATATGCCAATATGTATTTCCCAGGCTGTGTAATGTGTAATTGAAATTTAAGTCACTACCAAATGTTACACCCGAATTTTATGCTACAGGTTTAACAGATAAATTCTCAGAACTGACCTGAATGTTGAGGTGAAAAAAAAATATTTGCAATACACTTTTTTTCACAACAGCTTGAGAATCCTGAGAGGAATAGTGCTGAGAGTGAGCATATACAGAAAAACTAAAAAGACCCTGAACTGGCCTTTGAGCTACTCCAGCTCGTATTTTGGCTATTGAAAGAAAAAAGTTATTTGTGGAATCACAAACCTGTCTATATTTTACAAAACCACTTTAGAATGATAAAAAAAGCTCTCCAAAAAGTTGCTACATCAGTCCTATGATAACACTTAATGAATATATGTCATATAGACAACACAAAAGACTTCGAAGACTCCCAATAGAGCTGTGGAAATGAATGCATTCTAAATAATTAGTTACAGATAGTAACTAGTTATAGAGGAGTTAATAATCAAAAACAACCAATGAGCAGTCAGACCATGCAGGAGCATATTTTGGTGGAAATAAGTTATAGCAAGAGGCTCACATAAAGTGGTAGGAGAAAAAACGATCAAGCACATCCAGCTATGGGTTGCTGATGGCATCTGAACTGTCTGTGAGGAAAACAATAAAACTGCAGAATTACTGGAAGCAGAAATACCCAAGGAGGTTAGAGGTTGACTGAACCACTAGAAGTTTTAGAAGAAAAAAATCAACTTGACTGACAGCAGCAAGCTAAGAGAAGAATTATGGGCAGGAATATACACAATGAAGTAACAGCATATTGTGCCCTTCATTTGTTGCATACGGTGCTAACAGTATTGCACAAAGACTTGTCACTTATATGCCATCCATGCACATTCTCTGGAGGGAGGTTGGAAAGAATGACACTGATGCTTGGACTTCGACTTTTGGATCCTCTCACTGCAGATCCCCTCCCTGAGGCTGCATGTTGCACAAAACTACAAACGGATCAGGGTGGATTGAGTAATGCATTATAGTGGGAAAGCAGCACACAAAGTTGCTAGACTTGCTGGATTTTTCACACCAGAGATCTTCAGGTGCCTGGACTCACAAGCTTTGGAAAGGATTCATCTTTAATATCGCCTTCTCAGCAGTTCGCCTATATCCATCACGTTGCACCACATTTACAGTGGCATCATTTCTCGGCAGAGCCAGGCATGAGGAAGTCCAGCCACTGGGAAAATTGATGCTTTTAGGGATGTTGTTTCTATAGAAATGAGAAAATTTAATTAGTTGATGTTAGTCTGCATACTTTGGAATAACACAGTGAAGCACGGGTTTTTCATGTGTTCGGGTTATTTGTAATTTTTGCAGCACAATCACACCCACTTGTTTTCCTCTGCTCGAGCTGGGTGCTTTGCGTATTTCTTCTCTTCCATACAGTGACAACTCTGTGTGATTTCGTTATTGCCCACTGTGGTTTGTGTGCGGTCCTCTGTAGTTCTGATCACCAGACTTTAAGGCAAACACTTCTTTGATGCGCCCAGAAACGAGCAAAACAAACAGCTGAATCAGATGACTGGCGCCTCTGCGGTTCTGAGGCAGCCGAGGAAATGTCACTGCTGTTTAAATTACGCATGATCTGATAAATGGAGCTGCTTTGTTGACATTTAGGCCTTCTTTCATTTGGATCCAAAAAAAAAATAAAAAATGGCAACCACTATTTTTGGAGGAGTAAATTTGGCACACAAACTGATGTTTACCAAGATTGCTCAGAATTTTTTGTGTTTGTCAATCTCATAGCAACTAGTTGGTGTCTATCCATCCATCCATTATCTATACACCGCTTAATTCTCTGTAGGGTTGCGGGGGGACTGGAACCTATCCCAGTCAAGTCAGGGCGAAGGCAGGGGACACCCTGAATAGGTCGCCAGGCTATCACAGGGCTACATATAGAGACAAACAATCACACTCACATTCACACCTATGGACAATTTTAGAATAATCAATTTACCTCAGCATGTTTTTGGACTGTGGGAGGAAGCTGGAGTAACCGGTGAGAACCCACGCATGCACAGGGAGAACATGCAAACTCCCCACAGAAAGATCCCAGGACGCGAACCAGGGATCTTCTAGCTGTGAGCGACGCTGCTAACCACCGAGCCACTATGCAGCCCTAGCTGGTGTCTATGTTCAATCAAATCTAATCTGTTCCAACACAACTCTCATCCCTTATAATAGCTGGTGAAAGGCTCATTTTACAAATGAAACTGGACAGTGACACTGTTTCCAAACTTCAGCCCATTGTAGAGATTTTGCTTATTATAGGCTGTTTTTTGGTTTTAAAAAAAAAAAAAAAGTTTCAGCACAAGTCAAAGTTGGTGTGATCCAGAAAAAAAGGCTACATTAAATTAGTGGAGTCGTGTTCATGTCTAGTGAGCTCTGTTGAAAGTTCGAATGTGCACTAAATGCAGAAGCACCATTCTACACTCTGGCTGTTGATTAACATGATTGCCTGTCCGTGTCTAATTGACACCATCCACCATTATGCACAGTACCTACACGAGGCGCTGTCATAGATCATTACCACACAAAAGGACTCTTTGACTTTCATGTGCGAACGCCTACACTGGGAGCACGGCACAAAATATTCATAGGAGAAAAAGCCTTTGCTGTCCTGAAAGCGACATGAAGCACTTAAAAAATTGCACATTTGATGGAATGTAATGCGATCAATCCACACTATGGAAGCATTTTTAATGTTTTAAAATATACCTGGGGTAATGACTCTTTGCCAGTAAATGATTAACAACTTAAACCGCAGTGAGTGAAGTGTCTGCAGAAACATTCCAGTGTTCAGGAAAAAAATCATCTCGCATTAATCAATTAACCAATGATTCCCCCTTTATGTTCAACAAGGCTAAATTCCCCTTTGACACTGTCTTTGAATAGAAGAGGATTTACTCATTTAATTAAAATGAAATGAAATGTGATAAGATGCTTAACAATTTCTTTACACTTCAAACAACTTCCCATCATTTTGAAATTAAAAAAGAAAAAAAAAAACAATAAGGAAAAACCGCAACTGGACTTCAATGCTCTGTGACTCACCTAATAGCAACTTGTAACACAGGGTTGATTGCTGTCTTTGTGTAAGGCAACTCGTGTCTTTAAATCTTCTACCACTTTATTGTTCAACAGTGAGTCACCGCAGCTTCCTCAGTGCTCATGGCAGGAGCAGAAAAGCAGGGCTGATGCAGCCAGTCACTAATTATCCCGTGATTACCAACACAAAGAAGAAGAAGAAGAAGAAGAATAGAACAATAAAGAAGAACGCCACCCCGACCATAACACCCAGACACACACATACACACACTGCGATAATTACCAGTCGTGTGGAAGACATCGCATGCACTGAAACATATCCATGTCTGACATCAGCAGCAACACTTCCCCCCCACCCCTTGAGCATTGTCTATTTCTGAGTTCCTACTAACAAGCTATCCGAGCGGGTGAGGTGAGGGTGTTGTTTTGATTATAAATTGGTGATAAGGAAGCATACAGTGAAGACTGACAGAGTCCTCTTCGGCCCTCTGCGACTTGATTCCAGTCTAATATTGAGCCTGACTCTTTGTTGTATTCTGACATTCACAGGAAATGCTAATGATAACGATGGCAATGTTGAGTTTGTGGTTTTCCCAGCAATCCTAAATGCCATTTGAAAGTGATTGCGTGATGCACAGCTGGAATACGGTGCACAGCAGTTCTCCTGCTCAGCTTAGTTGACTTAATGTGACTGCTACCCGGCACAGATCCTTCAGACCACGCAGCAGGGGCTTAATAACATTTGCATGGAAAGGAAATTTATAGTCCAAGAAAACAGTGCTCACCTAGGAGATGACATTTCTTGTGGACAGCACAGCATCTGTTTGTGAAAAGTGAGCTGCTGTCTGTCCAAGATTCTTCCCCGTGTTATTTCACTTAATAACTAAGGTGTATGTAGTTGATGCTGCTATTTGGGGGGTTTTGTCAAAAGAAACAATCTTCTAACCTTGTCTCATGTCAAGAGACAGAGTATGCCTAGAGAATGACATTCCTAATATATGTGAGGGTCATCGTTCCATGGAGCCTCATTGTAAGTAGGTTGTTTGAGACCTTGAGGATAATGCAGATGATTTACCAGGTTTGACAAGTCATTTTTGAGGGGTATTTCTGTTTTGAAAAAAAAAACTACTTCTGCTCCTGTCTTTCACAGTTTATGATGAGGACAACATTTCCCCGAGGACCACAAAAGGGCTTCATGACATTCTGAAGATTTCTTTTGTTCTTTTAGGGCAAAATAATTTGTTTTTTTGCACCAGAGAAGCTACATTGAGTTAAACCTTTATTTATGCAATAACAAATTACTATAAACTGCAGAATCACCTTTATTCTGTTTTCATGGCATGCGTGATAGGCTTCAGAGAAACCGAATATCTAGAACAAACTGTCTTCATAAAAACGTCAATATATCAGTAATTTGAGGAAATAAATACAGCTGGCCACCGCTGTGCTGGGAGAACACTGTGTGACCAGAGCAGACTGTGCCAACAGTGTGTGTCTGCAAGATAAAACCCCTGCCAAAGAGGAATGGCAGAATTTATAAAACCCTCACATTTGAGAAAAAGACACACATAAAGAGGGGTAATGGTCAGAGTCTGCCCTCTTGTTACTGCAGAAATAGAGGTGTTGAGGACTGCAGGGGGTGACAGCTACTTGATGGGAAACATCACCTCAACTCTTGAAACAGAGAATACAAAAGAATACAAATGCGACATACTCTTGGATCTACAGTGTGTAGGAGTTTAAAGGGAAATTCTGCCCTTACATAATGGTAAACAAAGAGCTGTTGTGATGTTTCTGGGTTTGGGGGTCTGTATTGCTGGTGGGTGTGGATTACAAGAAAAAAAATAGACAAAATGACATTGTATTCTAGCAGAATTTTCTCTTTACTGACTTTGAATCTGACATTATGTTGATTTTGGGACATCGCAATGTTGGAAGCCAATCATGGTCCAATGTGCACATTACTCAAGAGTGATGTGGAACTTTAAAACCCCAAAAGCAATACATGGAATTGTAAGATTGTTCTTATTATAATTTATGGATAAAAACACATCTGAAATATATAAATTTTAAATTTAAATTTTACAGCAGTGTTGCATAAAGCCTTGAATCATAGTTAAGTGTGGATGGACAAACAGACAGCTGTGGACACCAGCAGACAGGCAGTTGTTGTTACTATGCTACTTTTCTAGTACATAGAAGTCCTCTTCGAAAGACTCCATTGCATACATGCAGTGGGTTTCATCTATGTATTGGGTGCATCCACACTACAGGAAACCATGCACACTACTGTTTTTGTAGCACAGTCACTGTATGAACACAAATTTTGGGCTGCACACGGACTTTGGGAATTGAGGACCCTTGCAAACTGGTTGATGCAGAAAGTATAAAGACCAACTTAGGCCAGCTGCATCCATGTGCGCAGGTCGGTGCTGACTTTAAAAACAGACAGCAGATAAGTGCAAGGTTCTATTTATATTACAATACTTACATCTGCTACACAGACGGTCAGATTGCTTCTCATTTCAAAGACAGAAAAACACTCCCAGCTAGTTACAGATTGGTCTGTCATGTGTTTCGATGAGATTATTTCCAGTGGTGGGTAGTAAAGTGTTACATTTACTCCTTTACATGTACTTGAGTATTTTTTTTTGATAAATTGTACTTTTAAGAGTAGTTATTTTGCAGAATACTTTTACTCTTATTCAAATAAATTTGTGAGAAAATAGATGTACTTTTACTCCACTACTTTGGGCTACATGCTTGTCGTTACATTAATTTATTTATAAATAAATTCAGATGAGCTCAGACACAGAACTGCAGCTCTGCAGCTCTCGACTGACAGAGACATCATTAACCAATCACAGCACAGCTCTCCAGGTGGATGGAGGTGTGGCCCCACCCCTCCACGGCCCCCATTCACCTCACTGTAGTTCAAGAACATGACAGAAGATGAAACGCCGGCATCTCCCTCAGAAAATGTGCATGCACATCCCTGGCCCCACATTCACACCCTATCTGCCTTTCACACAGTCATGTAATGTGCTGCCTATTTTGTCAGCCCAAAACGGTGGAAACCTCGACTTTCAAGAATTCCACATCAAATCTGAGAAAACGTGATGCTAAGTAGGCTGAAATGTTACTCATGATACCAGTGCTAACTAGCTAATATTGTGTGAGTTAACCTACTGTATATGCATGTTAACAAAATAAGGAAGGGTCTTTCTGCACAGCCCACCTCTGTTGGGAGCTGATCCGCCTGTCCCTAGGTTAACTATATGGCTTCTTTTAACGGGTGTAGCGGGTCCATTGTTAATGCAACGTACAGGGAATACATATATCATATGGAACTAGAGAACCCAAGGAATAAACACATACCAAGCATATCACACTAGCTTATCAGCAACAGGACAAAATAACGCTCCGAAGTTGGGCTAAATTTTAGAAAAAAGTTCTTACGACCGTCATAAAACAATGACTGTGTTTTGCCTTGATGTTAGTCAAGATATTTCAGAACAAGTGGATTCAAGCACACAGTTTTGCAAAGAATACAGACTGGGAAGGTTCAACTATCTGAATATGAGGCTTGCCTTAATTATGATGATTCTATTTTTATGCAGACTATAAAATGATATATTATTGATATGAATTGATATGGACATACACAAGTGAACAAACTAGATGTTCAAGGGTTCAGTCAATTATAACTCTGTGTTAAGAGATTAAAAATTGTTGTTACTTTGCTGCCAGTTTCAAAAGTTAGTGTTTTGAAAACAAGCCAAAAACTGGCAAACAGTTTTTCTGTTAAGCTACTGAATAATTGCTTGTGGCAAAATTTAGTAGAAGTGCATTTTTTTTAATTAATCTATTCAATCCTCTCCTTCAGGGAGTGATGGTTTGTTACTCACTACTTGAGTAGTTTTTTTACTCTTACTCAAGTACTTATTTTTATGATACTTTTAATTCTACTTGAGTCATTATATTATAAAGTAACAGTACTTTTACTTGAGTACCACTGTTGTTTACTCTACCCACCATTGATTAGTTCCTAGGTGTGTCAAGCATAGTATGCGGTCATAGCACAGGATTTCTGGAGAAATTAGGACTCCCTGATGTGTTTGGATACCTGTTACAAATCAAGCACTTCCCAAGTCCAGCAGCCACTTCTTCAATTACATCTCTTTTAATGATCAGTTACAAAGGTAAAGGTGTGGATGAGCAAGATTTACTTCGTTTTTCCTCATAACAAGCATTTGTTTTAAACACCTCTTGTTTTCTTGGTGCCTGTACAGTCACTACGCTTGCAGTGCAGACAGTCTGCACAGTTACCAAGTATCTGCTATTTTGTAATCACAGTGTAGTTGCCTCACAGACAAAAATTTCAGGCTGCACGCTGATGTTGCAGAGCAGTTTGAGGAGATGACAAAATATATGTCATGTGTACCCTTGCAGAAACATGGACAGGACACACAAAGCATATATTAAACAGTGATATTTTTTCCATGTCCATGAGACTATGCTACATGGACAGTAGTGTGCATGTGTAGAATATACAAATTTTCTGCCAATGTATGCAATGAAATCATCTAAGCAGTCTCCTGCATATTAAAAAGTAGTATAATAGCAAACAACTACACCATGGTATCCACAACTGCCCATATGAGCATCCACACAGGAGCATAATCAAGGCTTAATGTCCTGACTGCTTAAGGTTTCTGGTTAAAAACAATGTGTTTGGCTCATGGCTTTTCTGGACCCAAATCTAGTACATATACTTGTGTTGGCTGCACAGTTTAAAAAGGTTTTATTGCAGTCATTGTAATATTCAAGGAAACCAGGAAAGGGAATCCAGAGATAAGGAGGGCTTTGCAGGTGAATGGCAATCTTAAAATGCATTTTGTTTGTTGGCTGATGGCTCTTAGCATGGTTTAGTGTGTGACTCAGTGGGTGACTGACTGTTCAGAGGTGGAGGAGGTAAATGTTGTGTTTGACACGTTTGCAGGCTTAATTGTGGGATCAAGCTGGCATGGAGACGACTAAAAGAGACTGGAGTCTGAGGCACAAGGACATTGCAGGTTAGACTGATAGTGAAACACTAGAAACTAAATACTACAAGCAGAGTTTGGTGGATAATACTACCACGAGAGCAGGCAGAACAATCTGGTGAGGAGTGGAGTGACAAGTCGGGCTTTAAGTACTGCAGCAGGTGACTGGTGGATGACTCTCAGGTGTGTCAGGTGACTGTCCATGAAAAGGAACAGGTGGCCATGCCCAGGCACAGATGCACAGAGAAGACAAACGGAGGCAAGCGACAAACAAAAGAGAGAGGAAGAAAACAGGAGTAACGCAAGAATCAGGGAACAGTGACAGGGACTCAACGAGTTCGGCAGTGTTGTATTTCTGTCTTTCAAAACACAGGATCAGTTGGAACAGCTCAGTGAAGAGTGATTGGATTATAGAAATCAAAGGCAGAGAAAAAGTATTTTGACATATTAAAGAGTTTTATTTCTACTAACAGCATTGTATGTCAATGTAACATTATGTTCCTGTACAACCAAACAAAGTTGCTATGTCCACTTTGAAAAAAAAAAAAACTACAGATTTTCTCACTGACTGCGACACTGCAGGAGGATGGTGGCATAACTCAGCAACAGGCCTTTCACGCTGGAGACCAGGGTTTTCATCCTGTATTAGACCATTATTCTTAAGTTTTGTTTACATTTGTTTTTTATAGACTGTTTGGATAGGTTTAGGCACCAGCACCACATGAGTAGGTTTGGGAAAATGCATTCTCACAGCAATGTGCATGTGACAACAAACAAAATGGTAGAGGCTTGGTTAAGTTTTGTAACTAAAATATGCTAAAATAGCACAGTTTGAGTTAAAATACAACCCTTTCATAACATGTTTGAAGCTTCTCATCCATTATCTGTGTATCTGTGTTACCAGCGTGATGTGTCCACTCCATCTAATATATGGTGGGTTTTTCTAATTTAAACAAAATAAAGTATTTGTGATTCATTCATGGCAAACAAAAGTAATCCGGCAATATCCAGGTTTTGTTCAAAACGTTGGGAAATTATTTTAGAAGACACGGCTGGTCAATACACGTCCATGCTGTGTAGGGTGTATAGGCTACACTAGGGAGTTGTCAGTTGAGTCAATTACTAGAGCTGAGGTTAATTAGTCAGAGGTTGCTTTGTGCACATTTGATGATGCTTCAAGTAAAAAAAACTAGTTTTCTTCTTCCGGATCTTATCACACAGGGCTCAGTCTGAGTCTCAATAAACTGAGCTTCCCTCATTAATCATTTAGGTGCAGCAATTTGCACGGCACCTGTGCAAAGCAGGAGGCTATTAGAGTCCTTGGTGGAAGGGGAACCATGGACTTAATGGTTGAGGAGTAAAGCTCATTTATATCAAGGTTTTCTTACAAGGGAGTGCATTCATTCTGCCTTTTATCTGATAAAGTTTTTGCTTTGTCGAAGCACAATGATTGTGACAGTTGTTTCACTTTCGAATTGTCTCAAAATGCATCAGAAAGTCAATGTTTTGGTTGCCCAAATGAAGATATAGTATTAGCAAAGCCACATTCCAGTAGTGCAAGGTAGCATTTCAGTGCATACTTTTTATGTGGCTCACAAGAAAAAGCTCAGTATGGAATCTGTATTTCCCCAACCATCTCACTGCAGTCCCATCATCTATTTTTTGCAGGATGCCAAGTTCGAGGATCGAAGTAATGCATTCAGGATTATGGCGCTCTGATGCCAACTCTCTGAGGGCAAGATGTGTTTCCTCTGGTCAGAGTAAGTACACTATATATAGTATACACACAGCCCTGTGCTCACTACAGTCCCACAGTGCCGTACTCTTCTTAAAATGAATTTCGAGTCTGTCAGCTGTGATCTTAATGGCATGAATTGTTGAAAAGTCAAACAGACGTCTTCCTTTGCAAGCATTTCTTTCCACAATGGAAATAAGACTAAAACTAAATAAAAAAGGAACATTTAAAAAATCACAATAATAAAACCGACAGCTGATATACTACTACTACTTTAGAGCAAAGTGTTATTTAACAACCTGCATGCATCTGCATAATCACACACTTTAGCCCAACTACTCTCTCTTATTGAGAAGATTTGATTTACTTGCTATTACACATCTTGTTATCAGTAACATTATGTCCCTGTCAGTAATGTTATCTGGTGCTACTGGCTCCCGGAAGAAATCAATTTTAGGACTGAATTCATTTGCAACCCACCGAGAATTGCTCGAAAAGTGGCAACAAAACAGCTGAGGCAGACTATGGAAATGCAGACACCGCATTAGCTGATATTACATTCAAATGCTGTAGATGAAATGCTGAGATTACTATCATTCAGTTATCTGCTCTGCTACTATTAAAAGGAACTAATAAGTTCTACAAGTTATGTTGGCAATCAACCATCTAAATTGTCCGCTCCGTGTCTGCGAAAGAAATATCTTCACATTAATGCTGTTCAACAGTTCCGTGTCCCCTCTAACCTGACCACAGACACTGAGCAGTATTTTAGTGAACAAGTGAGTGAGTCAGCTTCCTAATTACTCACCCCTACTGCAGTGGAGAGAACCGGGAGCTGCAGAGAAAAAAAACTAGGTGAGCAGGAGCAACAAAGAGATTTTTTTCTCCTTCTTTTTTCAGCCAGAGTTTTGGAAAATGCTAACCTTGAAAGTCAGATCATATGAAACAACATTATTATAGAGGGTTTGACCTTGGATAACAGTTCAGTAACAGTGGCTTGGGCAGAATGGAAAGTCCAAACATAAGCTGGGTCTGTAAATTGTTGCAACTGAAAGAACCCAGGAGAAAATAGGAAAAGACGTACCAGACAAAAGAAAACCAAGGTCATTTAAGCTGCTCCGATTTATTGGCAAGCAACTAATTGTATCACAAGCAACACCCTGAATCCATCCACAACAATGAGGATTTCTCGAAAAGAGGTAGTTGAACTGGTTCCAGCCATGAATGCTGCAAGAGTTTATTCAGACTGTGCTGCATTGCACCGAATTGTAATTTTACACCATCACACCAGTGACTCCAATCTGCTATGTGCCTTACCATGTTACTTATTTATTTTGTTCTTTTATTCTGTTCTTTTTCTTTTGTTTTGTTTGGTAAAATTTTATTTACTTATTGTCTATATTTACTAAATGTACACACACACACACACACACACACAGGTATGTATGTATGTATAGTATATATATATATATATGTATGTATGTATAGTCTGCACCAAGGGTCTGAAAAGTAAAAATACAGTAATTTCAATCCTCTTTATGTCCTTTACATATGGTAGTATTGACAATAAAAACACTTTGATTTTGATTTGACTTTGATTCCGCTATGATAGAAAAAAAGGTGTCACAAAACAAGAACTAAATGTTTTTCAAATGTTCAAGTTCAGGAAATTAGAAGATTTTCTGATGATAAAAGCTTAAAGGCAAATAGAGGAACAGTTGCAGGCAATAGACAACAGGCAGGATGGATGGATGGATGAAAAATGGTTCAAAAATACATGAAATGGAATGACTAAACAGATTAAGGACAACTGGGGAAGGAACAGAATTACAACAGAATTCTTTGTATGTGGAATCATAGAAACATGGCTACATTATGACATTACCCTAACCCTAACCCATTACATTATATTCTGTCACAGAATATAATGGATACATAGTCATATGTAAATCACTAAAATGTTCACGTGTTCATACTTGTAATAATAACAAAGGAAAGATCGATTTCAGTGAACATTTCCTTCATGTGCAGGTATTATCTTTTAAATTGTCTTATGTATTTTAGACAATCATTTGATCCAATCTTCAAATAGATTCTTCAAGACTGAAGGCACTTCAGATGATTGTAGGTGGTGTCTACAAATCTTTATAAATAAATTTTAAATAAATAAATCATTTTCTGCAAACAGATTGCAGTGTTCTTGGTATTACATCTAAAGAGAGTGAATATGATTATATAAGAAGTGATTTTATTATTAAGGTGATGCCTCCTGCAGGTCATGAAAATAAGAAAGCTGTCTTAAACACGGTCGCTCCTGCAATGTCAAGTTCCACTAGAATAGCTGCTGATTCTACAATTTGAATTGATATTAAATTAACAAATGTTTTTGAGAACAGCTGCACATCTGGCATTTTGAAAATTGCATATCATCATCCTGTTTATTTTATGTCAAGGGTTGATCAAAGAAAATTAATGCAAATTCAGAAATACAAACCATTGCTTCATTTAGAAACTCGCTGTTAAATGAGACCTGGCAGAATGTAACAAATAATTGGGAGCAGTAAATTGCTTATAGCATTTTTCAGCAATTTTTTTCAGCGCCGTGATTAAGTTTTCCTACTGACAGTCACATCTAATTGTCAGTAAACCTTTGTTAACTCATAACACGTTTATTCAAAAAATAGACTCTGTAAGAAACATTTGTGACACCTCACTCTCCAAAATAGAACTTTTTTGAACAGTACTTGTGGCTTTGCACGACAGAGAGAAAACAGGCAGAGTTGGTGATGGCTCAGCTCCATTAAGTGTGCCAGAAAAGCATGACGCTGAACCAGTATGTTTAAAAGCAGGACACGTGAGCTTTTCCTGCTTTGATATTTAAAAATGAAAACTGAGCAACATCATCAGACATGCTAAAAAGATATTTTATGATTCTGAGATTTACAGTCACAGTAGTAGACCAAAGTCTGAAGGTAATTCAAATACATTTCTAATGCATTTAAAAAAAGAAACTTTACAACATAATTATATGTCTAAAACCTGCTCTCCACAACAAAACAGACTAAATGCCAAATTGGTTTAAAAAAAATGTTTCCTGGGCTGTCACATAGCTCACTGAGTTCGGCCGTTACCTTGTAGGTGCAGGTTGCTAGTAGCAGTTGAGTTTGAGTCTGGCTCATGACCCTTTGCTGCGTCTCTCTCTCTCTTCTCTATACCCATTTTCACCCTTTCTCTCCCTCTATCATTAAGAAAATGGAAAAACTGCCCCAGAAATGTTTCCTTTTAACAGCTCATCCAAAAATAAAATCATTAAAATAATAATAATAACTTGCCTTTTTTACCAGAGACACTTGAGATTGCAAGGTCAATTGCAAGCTTTAAAGACTGCAGTCTTCAAAGCTCTGATAACCTCAAGGATGATCTTTACCAGTTACTAAAATTATACCCTTCAATTTCAAAAGTATCCTCAAAAGTTTTTTTTTTTTTTTTGAATGTAACAATAGCTTGTTGACATTTTGCTCCAGGAATATGTTTGATTCTGCTCTATTTGGGCCACACAATAAGCCTTTTTCTTTGCTATTTGGCTTTCCCTGCACATCTCTTGTGACTGCATGAATATTATCTTGCATGTTAACTTGTCACTTTTTTCATCTGACTTTGTTTTGTCACATAACAGGCCACCACTCCCAGGAGGCCTAGTTTGGTTTGAAAATGCTGCACTGAAATGGCCAAGGGACAGCCAGCGGAGAGCTGTTTGTATGAAGAATGTTCACATGCTACGCTGCATTGTTTTCCAGACACAATAGACAAAACTGGGGCGGGGGAATCCTTTTTATTTATTTCTTACAGCTCATCCCCAAGGCTGGTGTCACTTATTTGTTATTACAAGGCTTTTCAGTCTTCTCACACAAATCTCATCAATGGCACTTTCCAGCGACACTCAGGGACAACACTTTTATGTTTTATGCAGAAAAATGTATTATCCTTACTTTTCAGTTAAGACAAAATATATTGTGGATCGCAGTCTTCAAGGACAACAACACATAACCATTAACAGAAATCTAATGAATTTCAAAACAAGCAGAAAGAGGAAATCAGCTCAAAATCCAACAAGAAGGGAAAGATTAGAGAAGTATAAGTAGCGTGACACGCTCCCTCATTGTAATTGTCTCCGACTTATTTTATATTATATGGACACTATCATATTTGTGACACCGCTTCTTTTGTTGAGGATGTAATTGGCTTTTTAATAAAGAATCAAGGACTGGAGATTTCACTGACTGGGTAATTAAGGAGGAGACAGTGATTTCAGAAAGTCTCGCACAGCTCGAAACAAAAGACAGAGGAAATTAGCAGCTAATAGACTACCACAAATTCCATTGCCCTGTCAGCTCTGAGTGAGGCCAATTGTAGAAGCTATATAATATCGGTGCAGCCATGTAATACAATAATCTGGTGAGGTCTGGAAACACAAAGGAGGGAACTATAAAGTCTCCTCTTTCCACCTCATTGTCTGCAGATTGCGGCGAGACTCTCAGAATGTTTGTGTCAATGTGAAACTGAACAACCTTTAGGTAAAGCTTTACTTTATGGCCACACATTAATGTAGAGGCTTTGTACACACAGAGTACCAGTTAAATATGTATAGGGTGGATATAGGTGTAATGGAGAGATCGCACAAGTAGGAGTGACAAATCCAGCCTAACATGGCAATGCAAGTGATTTTTAAATTACACAGTACATTTTAGATGATTACTGGGTATAGACTGGTAACCAGCAGACTTAGTTCAGGTCCCTAATGACAAAGGAATGAAAAGAGGGTCAGTTACACTGTACCAAGAGAGTTTTCTCATACATTTTCCATATTTGATCCTGTTTGTATTGTGTGGTCACCAAAGAGAAACAACTGAAACTAAAAAAAGCTGCCAAAAAATAAAAGATAGATAAAAAATCTGAACAGTTAATCCCACTGGTCTGTAAACTGTATAATAACTTGTTTGATAAGCCTCAATAAAGTCCAGTAAAGTTCTCCAGTGAATGTACCCGGCTCTTCGGCTGTATCTGATAATATGACAGGAGAAGATTTTATATCATTTATTTTCATCAACAGGCAGATCAGACATTGGAACTGTATTTCTGTTCCCTGATATTTTTATCTATTTATTTTTAAAACCTAAATATAACTGCTTTGTAACTATTGTGTATAAAGTGCACTTTTCTGTGTTATGCTCCACAAAAAATATATTGTAAAAAATGTATTTGAATTTATTATCATCATTATTGCAATAATATTATTGTACCCTGGCAATAAAATGCTGAAAATGACATCTTTACAATTTTTAAGGACTTAATGGAAACTGGTTTCTTAATCAGTTTTTACATATGTAATTGAGATGTTTTTACATAATATCTCTTGGGGCATTAACGTAATAATGTTTCAGGTAGTATTAATCACACGGACATTTTCTCCTGACTGTTGTCTCTGTAGACCCCGGTCAATACAGAAAGAGGACCATGTAGGTGCTATTAATCCACACAATTCCTTGTTTGGAATAGCAGGTTTACACAGCAGGATTAATGGTAAATGCACAATAAAGAAGGATTACAGCCTAAAAGGGCTGAAAACGGACACTCCAAGGCTCCTTACAGTGTGCAGCTGCCACTAATTGCAAAGTTCTTCAACTTTTATTGTGCTTTATAAGATGAGAATCTCACATAGGAGTTACTGGAACTGTACAGCACTCAATATAACGTTGCCTTAAAAATCAGGCTTTACAAAAGACAAATTCCACAGGGGGACTTTGTGACAAGGCCATCTTAATGCAGTTTGGTTGTTATTTAACAGTAATGTCACTAATGCACTCAGTCAGTGGCACCAGAACCCTTTTTTGGCATCTGCATAAGCCGCTGAGTGCTCCACTGACATTAATATACAATGCAGAGGCTGAGTCCAAACTGAGAGTTTTGTTAGGCATTAACAGTTGATGCAGATACGCCAGTGTCACATTTTCAGGGATGTCCCTGTCTGCACAGCCAGACCTATCATCTCTTCTGGCAGACAGGAGCCGGACAGAGCCCAGAGGAAAGAGAATATTAATTCACCAGCCAGTGCACTGCCAAGCTGTCATTAATCTCCATGCAGCTCCAATGCTTTTGGTATCAAACATTTATCCCATTTGCATACAAATCAGAATCCCAAAGAAATCTAATGTCAAAGCCAAGGCTGTGGTAAAAAACTTTTCTTCACGCATCGCTGAGGAAGGAGCTGATGTCATCATTCAACGCAGCGTGTGTTTGCAATGCTGAGTCCGAAGGAGCTCAGACTCACTTCAGTGCATTTCATTGTCTTGGATTCTCACCCACCCATCACATTTCATTGTATTATTTAGCATTTTGTATACGCATATTTGTAGTGACATCCTCCATTACAGATACACTCAGCTCTCTGATGGATGACATGTGAAAGGCCTGTGCCAAGTCTAGAAGTAGACTGTGAGTCTGGGGTCCAGATGAACTCCACAGGTCTCCCTGGTGTGTTCACATTTCAGGTCTGCATTCTCCCCTAGAAGTTGGCTTGTAAGCAGTGGTCTGGCCATGGGAGATAGGGGTGACAAACATGTAGGCTACCGTGGGAGAAAAATTGTACAAACACAGCAGGGCAAACAGAGGGCAAAAGGCTGTGATATTCCTGTATTCTACTGAAATGCTGGGCCAGTAACTCTTTTGAAATGGATATGCTGCACTCCAAAGCTTTTTAAAAAGTTCTTTTGGCTTGGTGACCAGGTAAAAGGATCAAGATGTATTGCGTTTGCTGTATGTCCTCTAAGTGGAAATCTACAACAGCTCAAACAGTTGTAACTTTTTTTCTGATAAATCGTTGGGTTCCTCTTGTTACCATGAGACAGTTAATTCAGTTTTCCCCACATCCTGCCCTATAAACACCCTAATTCTTATATGAAATCAGAAAATTAAACAGAAAATCTTTCATGTGGCCAAGCAGTAGTTAAAAGATGAAAAATATATCTGAGGTTGTGAAGATATTTTGACACAAACCTGTGCCCTCAGTGTTCAAGGCTTATAAGTCCATCCACCCTTCATTGCTGCAGAACAGTTTCATGTGAACAAAACTGAAAAAAGTAAATGAAGGCTTCAGGGTTGTTGTTGTTTTGTTTTGTTTTTTTTTTATCCTGAACTAGAGCATTACCTCTGGAATAATTTACCTCCAACAGAAGTGTGAAGGTCTACCTGACATGAACAACACAAACACACACACACACACAAAAACAAGACAAAAGCTGAATGCATCACTCAGTACTTCTAAGAAATTCTAACTTTGCATTCATGTCCCCCTTTGTGTTGCTTTTGCCCAGTGCACGTGGCTGTTGTAATGGATTCTGGGGGGATTTTAGAACTGAGGAAAATAAAGTTCTACAGTGCCTTCACAGCCCATGGCTAAATCATCAGCGGGCTTAGCACGCTTTGATAGCTGAGGTGAGGCTGAATACACAAGTAGAGCTCTGAAAGGTGCACACTGATCTGTTAAAGTCACACTGACGTGTTTTTGTTTTTTTGGTTGTTTTTTTGCAGTAGTTCAGCAGCAGTCATTACCAGCGGCAATCCATTAGACTTTATACCCCACTGGTTTCACTTGTATTTGGTTCCACTTTAATAGACCTAGTTGACCGGTATAGCGCACAATAGCATCTGTTTACATGGTTTACATGGTGGATTTGAACTGCTGGCCCTAGAATCTGTTTAAGTACAACTATTGCCTAGTAGATATATGATATTCTGTTATTCTAGGTTTTTATCACCAACAATTTGTAACGAACAATAATGAAGAAAATTAAAATCCTGGGCTTGATGGGAAAGATCCTCACAAATTATTTACATCTATAAATTTGAAATGTTACATTTTAGCGTAGCATGTACAATATTACTTAAATTATTTGAGAGACTATTTCTCTTATCAAAAACAATATCCAAGCCCATGTGCACTGACTGACAGTTCTAAATGGTGAAATCCACTTGAGCAGTAGGATGGACTAAAAGTAATCCTGCAGGGCTTCAGATGAACTTTGCACTAATCATGCCACACAAATAAATACCAGTTGTGAATTCATTATCATTAATCAAATCTATTTTCGTTTTCCATAAGCATGCATATTTATTCCATTTACAGATAATGTATGGACAGGGCTGTAAATGCTTTGTCCGAGCCCTCAGGAACTGTGCTGCATTTTCATTCTGCATTCATCACCTGAGCTGTCCCTCAGTTAAGCTGCCATAGGTTTAGACTGCTGGGGGACTCACATGATGCACTGGGCTCCTCTCCTCTCCTCTCCTTTCTGTACTGTCATATATCACCATTACATATGACTAACCTATGTTTCCCCCCCGAGGTTCTGTGTCCTGCTTGTTCTCTCCGTGGATGTCCCTGATCTGGAGCTCAACGTCCCTGATCTGGAGCTCAACGTCCCTGGTCTTGAGCTCAACGTCCCTGATCTGGAGCTCAACACCCCTGATCTGGAGCTCAACGTCCCTGATCTGGAGCTCAACGTCCCTGATCTGCAGCCGCTGGCCTCACCACCTCCAACCCCTACCCCAACCTCTCCTACTATCCCTCCCTCCCTCCTCTTCCCCACTCCCAACCCAACCGGTCGAGGCAGATGTCCGCCCTCCCTGAGCCTGGTTCTGTCGGAGGTTTTTTTTCCCCCCTTCCCTACCATGGGGGGTTTTTGGTTCCTTCCCACCGTCGCTGACTGCTTGCTCATAGGGAATCCAAAAGCAACTTTGGATTGTTGGGTTTTTCTGTTTCCTGTTTTACTGTTTCCTGTTCTTTCTTACAATGTTAAGCGCTTTGTGACGACCTGTGTTGTAAATATGCGCTATACAAATAAAACTGAATTGAATTGAATTGAATCACTTTTATTTTCTGAAAAGTGTCACAAACCCATGAAATGAGCCTCCTGTCTCAACCCTTTCCCAAGATAAAATGAAAGATAGATAATTGATTCTCAGAGGTATGAGAATGTCCTTTGCCCTCTAGTTTACTGTTTACTTACAAATATTGCTTACTTACAAATACTTCATTACTTACTTATCCGACTCTCAGATTTACATTGCAGCTAGCCAGATCAAATCTTTAAAATCTCCTAGTTTAGCTTTGTTTTGGGTCTCTATCACTGCACAATTAGGTGCAATTCCAATATTTTGTTCCTTTTCATGTGTTGTACCTTTACTACATTCTCTGCATTATTATTTAAGCTGCTGAATTTTCTCCCTATGAAACTGTGTAATTTCCCCAACACAGGCAAAGTCACATAATAGCATTAGACTTTATAATCCTCTCCAAAAAAAAAGGGACATGAATGGCAGCAATTTCATCCTCAGCTCCCTCTCATTAGTGTTTTAATCACAATGTGATAATGAAGGGAGTAGAGAAAGGAGAAGACAGGGTGCAGCAAGTCATGAAGATAATTTAGTGAACCTCCAAACAGCGTTATTACCCTGCGCTGTCTAAAACAAATTTTTGGGAGCAAAAGTTAATAAGCTTAGATGAACAGACTTGGACGAACAGGATTTGTAGTTTATGACAGCGACCCATTCAGTGGTTCTATTCAGCAAACAGCACTGCCAAGCAAAAGCCATTTTTGTTTCTTCAAACAAAGGTCTATAGCAACTCGGTGAATTTCACTTTTACATGTGTTGTGCATAATTTCTTGGTGGGTTTGCAGATAGCTGCTACAGGAATAAAGCTCTGGGGACTGAAAATAAGAACTTACACCATTAATCCTGATTAATTTGGATTATGTCAAATGTAAACTTACTTCTCAGTAATAAAAAAAAACTATTGAGAGGCATACACCAATTACGCATAACATTATGACCACCTGCCTAATATTGTGTTGGTCCCCCTTATGTCATCAAAAATGCTCTGAACCATTGGGCATGGACCAGAGGACCTCTCAGGGTGTCCTATGGAGTCTGGAACCAGGACTTTGGCAGTGGATCCTTTGGGTACTCTGGCTTGTGCAGTGGGACCTCTGTCAATCAAACTTGTTCTCCTGCATCCTGTTGATGCTTGATCAGAATGGGCTCTAGGAGGTTTGGAGGTCAAATCAACATGTTGGGTCTTTGTCATGTTCCTCAACATGTTCCTGATTGTTTGATGTTTTTTTTTTTTTCTCCATGTGGTGGGGTGCATTTTCCCGTGGGGGTAGGCCAGTGACATTTGGAATTGCCATTTGCATGAGGGAGTGTGCTTGTTGTGGGATAATGTTTATTTGGGTGTCTAAGTCTCATTAACACGGATGGCAAAATTTAAGATTTTCCAGCAGAACACTGCATAGTACCAATAAGATCAATGTTATTCACTTCACCTGTCAGTGGTCATAATGATGTGGCTGATTGGTGTATGTTATAGCTTGGAAAACATCTGTATTTGTCACCCCTTTGTCCTTTACAGGTTTTCTTTTAGGGTAACGCACATTCACGTATAGCATTATGAATTCATAAATCTACAGCACTTAGAAGCTTCCCAATCATGCTTGTAATTTATAAAATTATCAAGCCTGAACCGAGAATTTCTGAAAAATCCTCAGCTCAGTATTTTATTCATCCAAATATGTGTGGCTGCAATTGTCTGGGCATAATGTATGCATGAGGTTCTTTGGTGGGACCAGAATACAAAATATCGGAATACTTCAGAAATACAAAGGTCTTCAGTGAAAATCACAGTGGGATGGAGCGGTTGCAGACACGCAGTGATGAGACTTCTAATAAGGGCCGCATGAAGTCAGCTCCTCACTTGGTGCGGAGATGCTGCATGATAAGACAAAGTGGCTTTGACACGAAATAAACAAGGTGATTTTCTCTGACACTGTTTTCTTCTTTATACGAGTTAAATCATGCCTGACTTTGCTGAAACAAGTTGACTATAAAGGCCTGATATATTTATGGACATTCAATTTAAAACATGATGAAAGATTAATCGCAGAGTGTGTGGGTCGTACGGCAACTTCTGGCTCTCTGAAAAATTGAACTATCTACTGTAAATCTATTCCTTTAGGGACTTTTTCTTTTATATAGAGGGTCTCTTCTGGAAGTACATGCCCATAGTAGCTTGCACTGCTACGTGTAGCCACTGTAGGTTTGACAGATGCTTACCTTAATCTTCATGGTGACTGAGAGACACTAAAGTTTCTCTGCCTTTTCAGGCTTTGGAATACAATAGGTTTTCATTCGGCTAAGCTCTCACCTTGGTCCCTTTGGCAAATGCTCCAGGGCCTCCTGTGATGAGAATCTTCTTTTATCTCGACAACCTTATCTTTATGACTCATGCCCTGTAGTGGGGCATTCTCCACGTAGTCCATTCGGTGTTGCACCTAACCCAGTTGAGGCCTTCAATTAACTGCCCAGCCGACAGGCATTGTACCTGTCTGGAGCTTAGTGGAGCTGAGTCCTGCCGCTGTTTGTACTTGAGTTTCAAAGCCTCGATATATTAGAACCCAATTAATTCACAAAAAAGCAAAGCATCAGCTCATTCATTGGTTTTGCCGGTGGTCCTATACACCCAGACTTGAACACATATTTGATCCAAACACTAAGACTACATAATGCAACCCCCATTGAGGTCTGTGCTCCAGAAGATTTCCTCCGATGTGATGGTTTTCATGAAGGCATCCCAGAAGAGGAGCAATGAAGGATAAAGGCAGTCTGCAGGAGAAGAATGCAGCCGTGCATGTCCTTCAACGCTTCAAGTCACATCAGAGTGGCACCGGTGTGTTGTGAGGACAGCCAGGCAAATGGCATTCCTACATCAAAGTGAGATCTTGAGTTGTTAATTCTTTCTCTCACTCTGAGAGCACAGCCATGAGCTATCTCATCAGCTGCTCATGACATGAAAGTGCAGCTGTATGCTGGAGTACAACACCTAATGATGCTCCCATGATGGCTGGTCAGCATGCTATTGTGTCAAGTCCTGTCTCCTTGAAGAGCCATTTACCAGATACTGAATGGCCTTGACTTGAAATTCTAAAAGACTCAAGGAGAAGAGAGGCTCGATCCTGAAGGCTTGCCTCCAGGAATGGATGTTGAGTAGGACAGAGCAGAACGCCTGCACTTGGGTGTTCTGGTAGACAAAAATACCAAAATGTTGCGGTAGCTTAGTGTTGCATTGACTAAAGGAATCCCAGAAAACAGTGCTCAGTCGTACTGATGACTGATTTGATACTGTTTTATTCAATAAAAAACATGTGTTTAATGCCTCTTTAAAATTTCACTTCATAAATGTTTCCATATATCACACATTACAGCAGACGTATATGGTTTGTATCCTGCGATGACATGTAGCATGTAATTAGAGCGTAGCGCTGGAATAAAGAAGACATTGTGCAGCATCTGTGCATAGCTGGGCAGTCCTGCTGACAGAACCACAGGAGTCTGATTGGCATCTATTCATTTCCTCTGAACTGGGAACAGACTAAATCAGAGTCAATCATTGACCCTTTCAGACTGACACACAGGACTGAATGATACAGAGGATTAGCAGTCTCTGCCATTGCCTTGTTTACTTCACGTTTGCCAGAAAACGGCGCCATAAACTGCATAAAACCATTAATAATAGCATACAATTTTCTCCCCTACTGGAACCCCTTCCCATGCAATGGCTTTCATTTCCTGTTCGGTCTCTTAACAGAAATCCAATCAACGGCAGATCATAATTTATTCACACATGAGCCGAAAATCCACTTTGACTGTATGAAGATGTCTCATTATTTGAGCGCACACACACACACACACACACACAAATAAAACAAAGCCCACATCATTGTTGTAGTAGGTAGCAGGAGAGGGATTGCGTTTTCAATTTGATTGGCAGAGAAACTAGATAGGAGATTAATTGTCAAATAAATGTTCATTAGTTGTGTTTTTTCCTGTTCTTCAACACAATGATGAAGACACTTGTGTTGACCACGGTTATTAAAGTGACAATGATAACCCACTGAGCTGTACATCATAGGTTTTCTAGGCAGCAACTTGTAACATGAATGAATTTACAGGGTCTATACTGTTTAAGGTGTGGGATCATCACTGACATATTTGTTACCTTGTGTGTCAACCAGAATAGCTCTTAGTATTGCTTTTGTTACAGATGGGGGTGTTTTTTTTCTTTGTTTGTTTGTTGTCTGTTTGTTTTTGTTTGGTTCACATTTTTCAGTTGAAGGTGAATAATGGCCATTGTTTGTTTCCTTAGCTCTAAATTTAATACGACAGTGATCTTATTCAAAGGAGGTTTTTTAAGTAAATTGTTCTAAAGAGTTCACAGACTCTGTGCTCGTTTGTGTTGTTTTTGTTTTAAAGGAAGAAAAGGTTTGGGAACAGAGGGCTGGGTGTTTAGCAGCGGTAACCTCAAACGAAGCAACGAATGAATGGTCTCCAAAGGTGACCTGCCAATTATAATGCATGGCCTCCTTGGTTGTTTAATGATACCATCAGCCTGATCAAAAAATAAATAAATAAAAAGCTCAAATTTGTAGTGGTTGGTACATTTATTTCTACAAATTTTATTGTTTTATTGATTTCTTTAAAGGTTTCAGACCAGACCATAACCAATAAAGCCTGAAAGGCCAGTTCCACATAATGTAGTGATGCAGCTCCTTTCACGAAGAGAGAATCTGGTGGTTATCATACACCGGTGGGCCTATGTTGGGAAGGGTAAAGAATTATATTAAAGTTAATGCACTTCATGGCCTTAACCGATCGACCTTGAGACGAATACAGTTCTGTCCAAAACCTACAAGAGTATCAGTGCTCATTTTGATTCCCTCCTCAAGTGCGTTCAGATATTTCAACAGTAGAACAATTCGGTGAGTGTCAGACAAACAATCCACAACATTTACTATGTACTGTGTCAGTGCACAGGGCAGTCCTGAATTAAGCTCTTCTTCTTTTATGTCATATATTGTAATTTGTGTCCTTGCAATATTATTTTGGAAAGAGTTCAAGGACCCGAGTTTCTTTCTAAAGCAGCAAAGGAAAGAAAAGATGCGCTTTCTTTGCTGAAAATCTGTTTATCTCACAGCAAAGATTTAAAATCCTGGCAGGATTTTCTGAATATCAAGGTGGTGATATGTTTTGTTGAAGGACAGAGATATGTTTTGAAATGTGTTAACAAAATCCACACTTAGTGCATGCTGCTTAACAAAGCAGTCGTTGTTAATAACTTGAGAGTGAGCTGAGAAAGTTATTTGCTTCTTTTCCTTTCATCTCTCTCTCTTTTGTCCGAGCTGGTCTTCAGCATGAGTAATGATGGTGTATGTGTTTGATAAGTGCACCTCTGGAATTAAAAAATCAACTGATGCATGAAATAAACAAAAGAGAGACTATATGGCTTCTCTTTCCCAGCAATTACCAAGCAATGAAATGTAGCATCCATAATCAGATAGATGCTAGCATACATCACTAGCCTTCCGTGGAGTGAACTCCCCAACAATCTGTGAGAGATGTGAGGACACCGATCAGGTGCATCAGATGGACAATACTGATTTACTCTGCAGCTGAAACAACTTTGCTGGGCTGTAAACTTCCCTACAGTGAAACACAAAGACATTCAAACTACATTTATATTCCCTGGATTTTCAAAGCTGGTCACAATTTTTGAAAAAATGCCCCATAAACATGTTTATATAATAGGATCATGGCAGTGAGAAAAAAGATACATGCAGTATAATCGTAGTAGAATGAGTAAGGAGTAGAATGGTCTGATTTTCTTTCACTGAAAGGTTGACACTTGTGGTTCCAACAGTTTGTGATTTAATTCAGCTAAGTCTGATCCAGTTACTCTAATAATCAACCCTCTTCCAATCACATCCTGAGATTCTCAAGTTTTGTGCTGCCAGCTTATGGACAAATGGGATACGTCTCATTGCACCAGCAACAATATGAGTATATAGTGAAATGTGCGGCAATGCCTCCACAATTGAATTGTGTTTCTCCTTTGAGCTATGACACAGAGAGAAAGGAAACTGAAAACAGTTTAAACTCACACCTCTATTGATTTATCCTTTATTGCTTGAGATTTATGAATTATTGTAAATCTGATGGTGTCTCTCATAATACTGCCACAGGCTTTTTAAATCAAGCTGACAGGCTTATTATTGAGCTCTGGCAGAGAAGGCAGCGTAGCATGGAGGAATGTACCATCCCTGATCCAGGAGGAGAAAATATTACCCCACACTCCCTGGTGGTGAGAAGTTGTTGCATCAGAGCCACGTCCCCACACAATTGCCATGGCACTCACCATCCGTCATATCAATGAAATAGCATCGGCCTAACAATAATGGCATCTCCAGCCACTCTCTATAGATCAGTCTCACTAGCTTAGCTGACACTAATACACTAATAAATATTATAAGAGTACTCTCACACTTTACCATGGAGCATGAATACTCACAAATGCACCTGATGATAATCTATATGAATTCAAGTAAATGCATTAATAATAAATGCAAACCATAAGGGGAAACAAAGTAAAAGGCAATATGTGAGGTGATGCTCGTCTTCCTGCCCACAGTAGCAGTGACAAGAATATAACATAGTGCCTCCTAAGTAGCAGAACTTTACACAAAAAAAAAACAATTCACCACATCATGTGAAAAAAATTATGTAACAGTTGACAAAGAAAACTCTCAGCAGGCAAGGGAGAGAATGAATGTTATCAGAAATACATCCAATTATCATCAATGTTTGAACAAGAAAAGAATCTGAAAAGTGACTCTCTTACACAGCCCGTTGCTGTGTGCTTGAAAATTCCCCATGCAATGTAAGTGCTCATCTTAACTCAGACGAACAGCCTAAGCTGCATGCTTCATGAATAAAACTGTGGACTTTAAAATGTCCTTCTCTTACTACTCTCTGTCCTTCCACTCTGCAATTTATGGAGTATTTTTAAAACCACCATTATACCGCGGTAGAGGGTATATGCCATGGTTTCTAATGCACCAAATCTACCTTTTATGCTGTATCTCAGATTTATCTCTGGCAGTACCAAAAAATGAAAATGTGTCTGTATTTTTTGTGAGCTGCCATTCAGTTTTATCAGAACCACTCAGCTGCCCTGACAACACTCCACCATCCAGACGGTTTGATAATAAAATGTTAGTTTTTTCCCAATTCTAATTCATGAGCTCAGACTGAGATTAAACAGATTCAAATTGTCCAAGATGCATATTCCAATTTAGGGAAACACTGGAGATAAGATAAGGCAGCATAGAGAGAATAACTTTGAATTATTTGGACGCGGCTCAGGCCCCTCGTCTTCCAACGTGAGCTGCTGAACATGGCATATTGATGAATCTAGTCCTAAGAATATAAAATGATCGCTTGGGTTCGGTTGAAACAGTAACAGCAAAAAAAAATGAATTCACGTAGTTGAAAACATTTATCTGGTATAAGATAAGTGTGGCATTTTTGATTAATGGTCGGGTGTTCGGTGGTGTCAGTGGTTTGTACAGTGGTTGTAGATTCTTTACAACTATGTATCTGTACAGAGTTGCTGTTTTGCCGTGCGCATGACAGGCTACAAAGCTGTCAGACAAAGACACTGGAGAGGCCTGCGCTGCTTCCTGTAAATGGATCAACAAGCATGCAAATCAATCATTTGTCATGCTGACAACATCACACATGAGATTTCTCTCCTGGGTTTGTCATTTAATTTTACTGAAACGTTGTCTGATTTGACTTTTGACGTTCTAACAAGGCTGTAACGCAAATATGTTTACTTGTTACAGTCGTGTCTTGTGGTTTACTTTTTGAATGTTTGACTTTATGCGTGACTTTTTACTGTTGCCAGGCCACCATTTTATTGCACTGCTCTCCCGAATGCAACCTTGGTCTATTAGTTTGCTCCACACTGAGCGATCTTAATAAAGTTTGGCTGGATTGTCATGTAGAGGATGGCTTTGGTGATCCCCTGACATTTTCTAAGGACCACCATAAGTCTGACCTTTTTGGCTTTGAGTGAAAAACACTATTGTATGTATTGCCATGACATTTAGTACATACACCGATCAGGCATAACATTATGACCACCTGCCTAATATTGTGTTGGTCCTCCTTGTGTGCTCAAAAATGCTCTGAACCATTGGACTAAGACCAGAGGACCTCTCAGGGTGTCCTATGGGGTATTGCAACAGGACGCTTTCAGTGGATTCTTTGGGTACTCTGGCTTGTGCAGTGGGACCTCTGTCAATCACACATGTTCCACTGCATCCTGTTGATGCTTGATCAGAATGGGGTGTAGGAAGTTTGGAGGTCAGATCAACATCTTGGGCAACTGTCATGTTCCTCAACATGTTCCTGATTGTTTGATGTCTTTTTTCTATGTGGTGGGGTGCATTTTCCTGCAGGGGTAGGCCAGTGACATTTGGAATTTCCATTTGCATGAGGGAGTGTTTGTTGTTGGACATTGTTTATTTGGGTGTCTAAGTCTGATGAACACAGATGTTAAAATCCAAAGTTTTCCATCAGAACAGCACATAGTACCAATATGAACAATGGTATTCACTTCACCAGCCAGTGGTTTTAATGTTGTGGCTGATCTGTGTGTATCTATGGTGCCAATGGGTGAATGCGAAAAAAATTCTAATAATTCTGGTACCACCAGCAAGTACATTTTTCACTTGTCCCGGGAAATGTCTCAACATTTTGCATTGACATTCATCATATCCACAGGATAAAACCAAATGTTTTTATTGACATTTTTACTTTTTTCCATGATGGATTACAATGCAACATACATTTATGTCCCAGTGTGGATGAATTTAAACTTGGTGATACTCTTTGGTGGATTTTCATATAGCACTGTCATCTGATCAAAATTTTAACATGAGCTATACTTCAGAGCCCTTTAAAGGAGATAGACACAAATTCCTTCAAGTACTCTGTCAGTAAACTTAAATACTGCTCTTCCTAAAATAAGACGATGTTTCAACTTGGAAATGCAATCATTATTTACATAATTTAATGGTACAATTTTGTTTGACTGTTAAATTAAACATGCACGTTCTATTATACAAGATAAGAGTAAAATAGTGTGCCATGCAGATGACTGACATGCAGTCAGAGCATGATCAGGACGTGGTGAGAGTGTGAAGAAAAAGCACAAAGATAAACATTTTTGTTGCTGCAGAGAAAAGGGGTGAGAAGGAGGAGGGGTAAGCAAAGAGAAAGATTTCAGGAGGTTGCAGGAGATGCATTCAGCTGTAATAAATCTAGAATACATCTATATAATATAGTTATGCATGACACCAGTGTTCTTTTTGTTAGACAGCAATAGTAAGCAGAACAAAACAGGACAGATTTGGCATTCCTCAAATTTAGAGAGGAACAAATCATTTTACTTGAAATTACTGAAATTGAAATGAATCAAACGATGATAACTGTTTGTATTAAAGATGGTGATCTATATTGCTTTTCCACAATGTTGGAGGTTCACGTTCGTTTTGCTATGATGGATGTTTCTTACAGTAGTTTATTCTTGGAGTCCCCAGTTACCCCAGTTGGTAGTCGTATGGAAAACATGTTGGTAGGATGAGTGTTACACTGTATAAAGGCTTAAAGTTATGCATAATTAAGAATGTGGCTGCTTTCAATGACAGCTGTGTGCCTTCACTGGTCACTGCGCTTCAAAAACGGCTGTTGGGTAAACCTGTGCCTGACGCCATGGAGGGTTCGTCCATCTTTTTTTCACAGTCAGTGTTTATGACCAGTCAGCCTCAGCAGTGTTTTGTGTTAGTGCTGCTTGTGCTCGTCGTAAACATGGTAACAAACCATGCCTAAGTACAGCTTCACAGAGCTGTTAGCATGGCTGTACCCCTTAGTTTTGTTGCGTCTACTGGCAGGTTAAGTAACCCGTCAGAGGGATCACTATAATTCAACCTGACACACATCAGCTAAAGATGGCATTTGACCCTTGTGATAACTACTGTATAGTCATGGTGATTTATGGGAAGAGTGACACAGATGCAGTTTGCAATTTACATCATGAAGTGGCAAAAGTTTATCTGGGGTGCTCCATGAGTCACACACTAAACTGAAACACGGTTTGTCACAGCGGTATTTTTTTAATATGTTTTACTTGGTGCTGACTTTTAGAAGGAAGATTGAGTGTGCTCCCTTTATCCTTTCTTGCAGAGAAAATTATGGGAAAAAGCCTATGAAAGGTCTTCTGTGTGCATCAGTAATCACTCTGTCCTCGTTTTTTTTCACTGGGTCAGCCACAATGCTGGGGGTAGAGCAGCTAAATGCTGATGGGACCAAGCGGTGGCCGCAATCCCATTTGAGCAGTCACTGGTACTTTGCCTTAAATGCTTTTCAATCTGCTGGAGATCACATTAGGCGGCTGCTTCTTATCGACTCATCTAAAGAGTTTATGTCTTCATCTAATTAAGGACAGTGCTTCCTTAATAGCTCCATGCTTAGGTTGAGTTATTTCATAAGTGCGTATCTTGGCGAACAGTCTACTATCTTCTACTACACTGTCAGCTCAGGATCATATTTTAACACTACCTGAGTCTGTCTTGTACCACGGTTATAAACATGGTTATTGTCATGACAGACAGAGCTGCTAAGGAGACTCATTGAAATTCTAGTCATTACAAGCTTTAATACAGAGAATATTTAAATGGTCTGCTCTTATGAATTTTCAGCAATTCTGATCTGGACATATGCAATGTAGGTTTACAACCATGAGATTCAGCTTCTTGATATATTGTATTCCGTACCTGGGAGGCTTAGCGAAGCTGACGGGATCACAGTTCAGGCATATATTAGATGGATGCAAGGTGTCCACTGCCAAGGCCTGCCATCTCAGTCTGTTTCCCCCGCTGCTTTGTGTGTCACGAGGGCAAGCCTCCTATTTAGACAAGGGAATGAAAGATGGGCCTGAGATATATAATGCATGTGAATGCAGGGGGGAGGCAGGCATCTGCTCTAACAAGCCAAGTCACTTTCACAGGCCAACACATTGGCCCGTCTTCCCCCCTTCACAAATATAGACTGAGCCACTGTAGGTAATAGAGTTGATTCCCTCGAAGCACTGCAGGGAACACTTAATGCATTTGTTATAGTAATTGCTAAATTCTCCGACGTGGTTAATTTATTAAGGATCTGCCACCAATAAATATGACAAGGGGATTCCACTTATTGCAGTTATATTGACTTTTCCTGCTTAGCTGCATGTGTTGGTATGACAACACATGGCACAGAGAGGCAGAAATGAGAGAAAAGAGGGGTGAACATGGTGTCAATTTCTTTTGTTCCCAGGCTGCATGTTAAATTTTCCTTTTACTTCAGTAAAATATCATCACTTGAAGTTGTTAAGTTCAAGAGGGGTTAAGAGATAATATATGAACCTGTGACCAGGGTGCATATTGATGAACAGTAAAACAAACATATGTAGAAAAGCACATATTTCACTGGCGGCTTCCATTTAATTATCAGTTATTGAATTTCCTCCTTGCGCCAGGTCTTAGTTATTTAGTGGAATCCTGATGTCTGCAGGGTTTTTCTGCCAACCAGTGACCATCCCAGCTCAGTGAGATTTAAATTGCATATCTATTAGCCCCATTTTGCTGCATTTGGGCTGCTTAGCTCTTCTACCACTCTACTGGCAAGAGCATCAAAGCTCCAACTTCCTCTGAGGAGTATCTGAATTTCATGCAGCTTATTAAAAAATATCTTTATATTAATGAATGAAATTATAACCAAAGAGCTTTTACATGTTAACATAAAACATCTGCATTTTTTTTATCCCTCACATGTCTGATCTTGATCTTGGTTGGCTTCTATCAATAAATAATTTCTGAAATCCTTCCAATCGGGCACCTTTGCAGCGTGTGAAGTCAAAAGCCTCCACTCAGCAGGATTCCTTCAAATGAATTAGAGGAGCTTCTACTGTCAGCCAGTTGGGTCCACTATTGTGGCTGTTCTGCCTGCGAGGGCTCGGTTGGTCATTGCATTTATATAATTAATAGCCCTTCAACCGAGCGGCATTCACTTGCAGAATGGGCCGTGTCCCAACAAAGGCCGAGAATAAAAGCAGCAATAAACCATCCAAACCGTCTGTCATTAAGAGATTGTTCAGAAGAGGAGCCAGTCTTCCCCCCTCTCTCTCTCCCTCTGTTTGTTGCTTTGATGAGCCTGTTGCTTGTGTTGTGGCCTCAATCTGCAAACTCTAAAGCCACACTCATTTTGGTTCACCTTATCTGTTTGATCTTCATGTTTTATCTGTACCAATAAAAAAGGGGGTGGGGAGGGGGAGAGAGAGAGAGAGGCAGAGACAGAAGCTATGCCACTGGAATGTAAGATGGCATACCCAGAAATCCATTTTTGAAAAAAGCCACCGTTGATGGCAAATCATCCTCTTTCAGTGGTCTGATCATGCAATTAATACACTCATCAACCAGTTTCCATTGATATAATAATCCCCCAACTACATTTACAACTTTTTTTACACGTCTACAACAGCAAAAAGGTGTAAAAAAACAAAACAACCCAGCACAAAAGCTAAGGAGTTTATTATGAGCTATTTGCATTTTAACAAGCTGTGTAAACTTTATTGGATGGTGTGAAAATATGGACATAAATCCTAAATCAACACTAAAGAGGTACACTGTGTAATACCATGATATAGGCATATATATGTGCATGTGGAGGGAGTGTCATGATATGTAGCTTCTTCTCTGTTGTAAATTTTAAGGCCCCGCATATCCTTTAGACAAACATTTAATTGTTAAAAAGTGATTTATTGCATTTGACTTAATGCAAGTTGTGTGTGTATTGTGCATTCGTGTGTGTGTGTGTGCATGCACGTATGTGTGTGTGTGTGCATGTGTGTGTATTTATTTATTTTTTATAACTCGTGCAGCCGGTTGTTTCAGTTACACTCTTCCTAAAATGTTTCTAAGGGGAACAATTGATTCATTTCTTTTCATTACTACCATATAGAAGGAGCACCGAGCGCTTTATTTCATTAGGGTGATAAAGCTGTGAATAATTAAACAGGCAGTCTGAGCTTTTATAAAATGCATTCTCATTTCAGCCGACTTCAAAACATTAGACCGGCTCTATTCACAGGCAGGCTTCATATTAGAACCCCTGTTAATGGTTCTGCATCCATTTATGCAGCGCAAACACAAGACTTGTGGAATGCCAAACTAGGAATTAGGAATTAATTTGCGGGATAATTGTGATGCAAATTAAGGCAGATGTCTACCCCAAAAATGAAATTCACTTTTGCTTTTCTTGTGATCTGGGGCAGCATCCAAGTTGCCGAGAGTGATACGGATTATTACTGAAAGAGAAATACCATGTTCTCTAGCATTACCACTGGTGATTATTAGGGACATTTGGGAACAATTTGTGGACTGGACCGGTTTTAGATTAGTTTTCAAAATTGTAGTCTTACCTGAGAAACTGCCTCAGAGATGCCTCAGTTTCAAAATAGATAAATTATATTTTGGGGTGGACTTCCAATTATTATTTTTGATTTAAGAGAAAGTCGTTTTTCTACGGTATTAGGATTCAAGTCATGTGTAAAAGACACACCACAGGAGACAGCATTAGGAGCATATTGTACAGCCAAGTGAAAAATTAAAATCCATGTCCACTCTGTTAGCTGTTAAATTAATGACTGCACACACTTTTATTTAAGAAAACATCAGTTAATTCTATCTGTGTTCTGTGGTATGATGAGTGGAATGTGTATTTTGTAAAATCTAAGGGATAATTAGGAACAGTGGCTGCTGAATGAATAATGTCAGCATCTATGCATCCATTAGCTTGACTCACTTTATTCCGTGGAGGGTTGTGTGGGGTTGGAGCATCTTTCAGCTGACTTTGGGTACATCCTTGACGGGTCACCAGTCCATCACAGGGCCAACAGAAAGCAACAAACAACCGTGCACGCTCATACTCAGACAAACAGGCAATTTAGAATCATCCATTAACCTAGAATGCATCTCCTTGGTGGGAGAAAACACGCAAACTTCACACAGAAAGTCACCAACTGATCAGCAGGTTCAAACTTAGAACCTTCTTCCTGTAAGGCAGCAGTGCTAACCAACGTGCCACCTCATGTCTGGAATCTGGTTTCCTTGTATAACTGAGGCTTCTGTTTATGTGGAATCCAAAAGGATAAGGTGGCGGCAGGCAATACACGCAATACCATCTCACTTCAAGAAAACACAGAATCCCTGTATTCCCATTCAACTGCAGAGTAATAATAATAGCTCAAGAGAAAGAAACAACATGGTCCCTTACAAAGGAACAAAAAAATAATGCTCTTTCTTTTTGATGGCATAGGGCACAAATGCTTCTTGACCAAGCGAATCAAACAACATGATAGACTTTGAGAGTATATTAATTTTACAATGAGAAAAAAAGTCTGAAGAGTAGGCATTGTAGTCTATGAGAAATTAATTTCTAGTTACTCTCAGAAGTACCTCTCCTTGGATAAAAGCGCCTGCTAAATGAAATTGTAGAGTTGTAGAATTGTAGAAATTAGCACTTTTATAAATGAATCGACTTTTATTTCATGCTTTGGATGAGACATAAATGTTGGGATGTTGAGTCTTTGCTATTTCTGAGCACAGTAGATGGAAGTATGCTTCGTCTTAGAGTTTTGAAATAAGGAAGTTCTGCCACAGAACATCAGTCTGATGTCTTAGAGGTGGTGTCAGTTTTCTTTTTTTTTAGCAAAAGGGACACAGATGGATAAAAGTAAAATTTCTGGGGTTATTGTATACTGAAGATTATTTTTCAGCCCTGGACTGGGTTGTATGACAAGTTAAGGCCATGTCAGCAAAGGCCATATCCCCAAACATTCACTGGAGTGAAAATGTTGCAGCTGCATTTTGAATGGCATCAGGCTGGTTACTTATGGTTTGATAGCATAAAGCCCTGTGATTTAAACTGACAAAAACATTTAAGGATAATACCCCAGCAAACTCAGCAGCAGCAGGAGGAATAACTTCTTACGTTGTAATAAAAGTGCTCGCACAGCAAAACTGTCACCTATAGGGGCACATACTGCTTGAATCACAATTCAATACATTTTTAAGTGAAAAGAAAAAAAAATGGAGGGAGAAGGATGCAAATGTTAAGGGGTAAATGACCTGTGTCACAGTGATGCATTGTAATGTGACTCCTATTGAGTCTTTACAAAAGCATTAACTGTAAATCTCATTAACAAATGTAAATTGCAAAAACAAAGCAAACAACAACAGTGAATGAATACAGATTAGCATCTTGTTGTATACAAGACAAAGGGGATTCCATATTGGGTATGTCTTTGTTAGTTTTCATTTTCCCGAGAGCCTGACTCAATTTTTTTTGTCATCCTGGCAGCAATAAGCTGCTGCGGTGGACAAACACTAAGCCAAATCGTGAATTTTGACCTCCATCGATTGCGAGCCACAATAATATGTCTGATGTAGTTCACCAACCAAGGCGTTATGAGTCATGCTACTGGGCTGGGCGTCTGTAAAAGTGATCGTAAAAGTTTGTAATCTCACTGCGCAGCACATTCAATCATCAAGCTCTGTGTGCTAATTGGTATTAATGCTATTATAATGTCTTGAAAAGGGACATATGCTGATCATCTACAACATTAAAACCACCTTCCTAATAGTGTGTAGGTCACATACAAGCTCTGATCCATTGACGCATGGACTCCACAAGACTAATAAAGCTGTCGAGTGGTTTCAGGTACCAAGACGTTACTAGCAGATCCTTTAATACCTGTAAGTTGCAAAGTACTGTAGAACCTCCGTGGCTCAGACTTATTTTTCCAGCACATTACTCAGATGCTTAGTCAAGTCAACACCTTGAACTCTTTGTCATGCTTCTCAAACCTTTTCTGAAAAATGTTTGCAGTGTGGCAGGGTGCATCATCCTGCTGAAGGAGCCCACTGACATGAGGGAATATTGTTGCCATGATGGGGTGAAGGTTTAATGGTCTGCAGCAATGTTTATGTAGGTGGTATGTGTCAAACTGCCATCAACAAGAATGCCTGGACCCAAGGTCTTCCAGCAGAACATTTCCCAGAGCGTCATACATCGGCTTGCTTTCCCATAGTGCATCCTGCTGCTTCCACAAGTAAACAACACAAGCACACCTGTCTGTCTACATGATGTAAGAGAAAATGTGACTCATCAGACCAGGCCACCTACTTTCATTGCTTGCAGTAGTCCAGTTCTGATGTTTACATGCCCATTGCCAGAGCTTTTAGTGGTAGACAAGGGTCAGCAAGGGCAGTTTCACCGGTGAGCAAGAGACACAGGTCCTGATGCAGCAAGCTGTGTGTTCTCACACCTTTCTGTCAGGGCACCTATGACCCTCACATCTGTTTACCCATTTGTCCTTCCTTGGACTATTTTGGCAGGTACTAACCACTGCTTACCAGAAACTCCCCACAAGACCTGCTCTTTTTGGAGATGCTCTGACCCAGCCTTACAACCTTCACAATTTGGCCCTTGTCAGAGCCACTCACATCCATGTGCTTGCCCATTTTTCCTGCTTTCAACGTGTCAATTCAAGAAATGACTGTTCACATTCTGCCAAATATCTCCCACCCCTTGACATGTGCCACTGTAGTGAGATAATCAATGTTTTTCACTTCACCTGTCAGTAGTTTTAATGTTGTGGCCGATCAGTGTAGGTAGTAAAAATGCAGTTAGTGAAGCAGAGAGCTTGCCCTGTTCTCTCTGTAGTTAACTATATAGGTTAAGAAATAAATCATTAAACATATATACTGTATTAAACACTGACAAACATTTGTTTTAGTTAACTGTGCAAACTCACTAAAACACATATTTACACACTGGGCATTTATAAAGGAAAATCATATTCATTTGTAGTTGTGTTTGTGTCCACCTGCCACATGTAAGACCAATATTCACTCTCTTTCTCTCTGTTGTTGGTCTCTACCAGGATAAATATGAGTCCCTGTAGCTCTGTAAAGCCGAGGAAAACTGTAGACTCTGGTGATATTTCCCTGTAGGTTTACTGCTATGAGTAATCTTGTCATTTGATACAGTATAACTACTAAAATATCATCTATAGTCAGTGTAATTATTAACTCTACAATATACACTATAGTAAATTACACTAATAACTTACAAACAGTAACTAACTTACTAATACTGACTCTAATGGCACGGTGCCATGACAGCAGTTTGTTCAGTGGGTTATGTGATAACATACAGCCCTGAAGGCCTGTCCAGCAATTATTATACTGCTTGTAAAATAACAAATAAAGCAGGTTGCCTGTTGACCTTGTTCATTATGTAGATACAGTATGGTGCGCCTGGGGAAATTCTATTTGTCACAGTTTGCTCTCTAGTTCTTGTCATCGCTCTACTCATCGCTCTACTCACTAAACAATTAGTCAACAAGTCAGAAATCAGTGGGTGTATATGTTTGGAAAGTACTTTCATAAATGGAGAAGGGCATGAATATTAAAAGCATCCCAGATGCTTGCTGCACCTTACATGCACTTAACAGTTAAATGGGTCTGCATTTCATTTGTTGGCCCTATTTAAAATGCAGCGTCTCTTGTGGTGGAACACCTGGTCTTATTAGTATAGTGCACAAATCCACATTCTGCCATCTGCAGCAGTGATGTCAGCACCTCGGTGGGTAGCTATTCCCACCTCGACATCTTGCAGAATCAGTGATGTTCGATGGTAGAAAGGGAGTTGATGAAGAATGGGATGAGCAGAATGAGGGATAGAGGAAATCCCTGCAGTGAGAAGGGGTTTAATACTGCTGGAAATTCCCCTGAGAAACAGTTTTTGAGCAGTAGGAATGGGGAGGATGGAGAGGGGGCATGTGCAGTAACTCCTGTGTATGCTACTGGTTAATTATCAGTGCAGCAAGGAACAGCCAGCTGTTCGCATCCACCGCATGCTATTAGACTAATATCACACATTAGTATGAAAAATATTCGACTGCAAATCTAAAAAAAGAGATCTATTTGTAGAAACCAAAGGGTAAATGGACATTAGATGTGCTGAACTGAGGCTCATAGGTGAGACAGCTTCCCTCTTGTTTTATAAAAGCAAATAAAAGTGGTATTCTTTATATACCTATTTTTGATTTGTGTCAGTTCCAGGTGCCTGTTGTTACAGTTTTCAGGCATAATGTCAGTTTTCAATTAGCACATTTTAAACATCAGCTGAGACTCATCCAGTAAATGTACATGATTACTTGCATTTGTTATATGTCTTTAAGGTCATGTCAGCTTGGGTGAGTCTTTGTTTTGTTTTCTGTGCAACATTCATCGATTGAAATGAGTGCCTGTTTTTCAAATCAATGCAGATGGTTTTGTCAGCCATAAACAGATACATCACAATACACTGGTTTTGTATTTACATTTCTAGGGACTGGTCTATATGTAGCTCCTGTGGTCGCAAACTGTTGTTTGTGCAGTATTTGCAAACAAAAAAAGACATGTCTAATGCTGTCATCTTCGTAGAGGGCCCATATGGGGTGGAAATTGATCAGATGTCAGTTCAGTGTGAGGTTACTAACAGCCCCATATGGCTTTTATAGCAATAAAGAAAACATGTAATGGAGTAGAACTGCACAGAACACCACATTACACAGTATGACTTACATGACTTTCCTTCATATTTTTCCTCATTATTTGCTACACTAATCATGCCGTGATGTGAGCAGCATTCAGGGGTCTCTACCAAAGTTATAAACTGGAGACACCACACTGGTGGCTAATAACGCTGGAGCTTCATAAAATGTAAAAAGATGCAAAGGTTGCACCACTGAAATTGTTTTTTTTTTATTACTTGCACTGTGCATTTTTTGTGACAACAGTGAGATTTCCTTTCACAGACACCAAGGCCGCAATTCAGTAGTTCACGTCCTCAGGGGATAGTGTAATTGTAGATGATTGCAGTTGAATACATTATGCTCTTGACTGACATCCTTTGTATGCAGTGACAATCAATTTAATTGGCTGCCAAATCCTGGGGAAGCACTACACCTCCCCAGTGCCTTATGAGTACTGTGGAATCAGAGGAAGTTCATGTCGTACCACACCATGTCAGTGTGTAAAGCTGACTCAAAGCAGGATCATTTAATACCTGACTCAAAGCAATTAATGCCAGCAATCCTGACTTGTTCCCCTGCAGCAGCAGTGCTCAGACTGTACAGTAAGCGGATACAGGGTGCCACACAGGCAAATGCTTTCAAATTATTGTTAGAAATGCCCTACGCAGCTTAAATATACCGTATACGTAATAGAGGAACGTGCATACAGTGAAGCAAAGCTGATTTTGACATTTAGTGATACTACTATGTGTTCATCAGAATACATGCTGTTCTCTGTTTAACATATGCGGATCTTGGTTTAATACTTGCCAAAAGATTAAACAAAGATAAGTGTACACTTTTGGCCAACTGTTTACATGAAGAATTGGCAAATGGTTTTCAAATTGAAACAGAAGGGAAGATAAACAAAAACCTGGCTGGCTCATATTGCAGTGTGGCCAAGTATTCTCCATGGACTGGAACAAATACATGTTCAAAATAAGTAGGGGAGAACCTGCACAAAGGTAATACTCTCCATTGTAATGCAATTTACATAACAAACGACCACCAAATGGATCCTGAAATGCTAGAATACAAAGGCAGCACTTCATACTCCAACCTAAGGATGGAAATATTCCTCAGAGTGCCCGACAATTTGTTCCAGAACAAAGACATTACAAAAATTACTACACAGAATGCCATTACTTCTGGCCTGATATTAATGGGCCCCAGGGATGAATTATTGATGAAAAAAAGAAATCACTCCATGATTTAATTGGCAGCCAATTGTTAGCATTTACAAGTTTAGATTTAAAGTGAGGCTAAGCAACGTTTAAAAGAAGAAACAGGAAGCCAAAGCCATAGCATCTGTTCCACTGGTTTCTTTGAGTCAGTACAATCTTCCAACCAGTATTTCTTCCATGAGTCTTTCTGGAAAAAAGTGAAGCGTGTTCCTGGGGTTACTGTCCACACTCTATGACAAATTAGTATCCACTACAGCAGGGTAGGTGCTTCCATCATCATAACTTTGCCTCAGTCATTTTCCATAATATCCACCAAACCTCTGTGACCTAACCGTGACCCCTCATGCACGTCCTCTTTTGTCTCACAAGATTCCAGGGCTTAAGGGTGCTCATTAAAAGCTGCTAAAAATATTTAAAACATCTAAAAACGTTATTGTTCTTGTTTTTTTGTAAAAAACTACTATATTTATCTGAGCAAATGAGGAAAGCTGCATGGCATCCTGTTGGGAAAGTCTCTCGCTCATTAATACTGTTCCAAATGTCCGTGGGATTTTGAACAGTTTTACTCAGGCTTATTATAACACATTCTCTCTCATTTGGGGGAAAAGTTAATTTCATAAGTTGCAAAAATTACAATACTCTGCACTGCAAACTTCAGTTCATGGAGATCATCACTTGATAGTGGCTAATGTGTCAGCAACCTTTGACTAAACATATAATGTAACAGACACTACTGCAGCAATTCACTAAACTTAAGATTTCTCTCTACTTATACGACCACTTAGCTACTATATGTTTTAGCATCTCTAACAATCCTCATAGGAATACTTTTGAGAACGTGGTCATTTGCATTCTTTAGTTAGATAACTAAATGGCTCTTATGTCTGTGCTTTGAGTGTGAAGTTGGCACCCAGTGGAAGTTTGTTTAGCACTGCATAAAGAATGGAAGGGCAGATAGGAGTGATCATTTTCTCTTCTTAGTTAGACATCAAATATGTGCAAGGCCCAGAAATGTCAAACAATAAAGGACAAGTGTGCAGAACCTTAGTCAAAGTCCATTGCTGATCCACACACAAACGGCTGCAGACATGAAGCTGTTCCTATTATATAGATTTCCAGTCTGCTTGGAGTCTGTTGGGAGGATTCTGTTCCATATGTGCACATTAGATCAGTGTCTACGTATTCCACACATGCCACTACTGCCCTTGTAGCAGTCACAAAAATTTTGGGCTGCACACAGACACCCAAGGAGGGTCCATGTAGACTTGGGCAGATGACAAAATTCACATAATGTGGAAAGCATAAGACTGGTCTTAGTGGCATCTAGCAGGTTGCAACCAACCGCAACCAGCTGAATGGTAGCCACCAAGAAGGCCCATTCTAGAGCCAGTGTTTGGTTTGTCTGTTCTTGGCTACTGTATGAACATGGCAGGCTGTGTGGAGGAGGGAGGACCGACCCTTTTTGTAGCTATGAAGAATTCATTCTAAGGTAACAAAAAATGCAACAATTCTTATTTTCAATTTTTTGTACACTGAAAAAATAATTATGAACATGATATTCTATTTCTGCTAATTGATCCCTGTAAATCCTACACGCTGGTCTTTAAGTCTTGATTTCTATTAGGGACTAGCAGATACCATAGGGCATTATGGTATCAGTTGTCAATTATGGTAGAAATTCATGAATGATTTGCACTAATTAATTATCCAGCATGAAAAATTTACATATGCTTAAGGAGGCGAATACGTCGCACAGGCGGGCAGAAATCTCGCAAAATCACATTATTCATGATGAACATCGGTGTTGTTGGTATTCAATTAATGCAGTCATTCATTTATACAACTTAGTCCCCATATTACACCATAAAATCCCATATATTGCATTTGATTCATATGCCAAAGTGTCCCTCCAGGCCTTCTCTCCACTTCAACTCTATTTGCATGTCTAAAGCAGCAGAGTCTTTAAAAGGCAACCAACCACAGCGACACAGTCTCAGAGCTGAGTACCTCCCTGGAGCTGCTGAAGCATCGTCAGACTTCGGAGAAAGCGAATCAGAGAGTCTCTACAGGTCCCCTATGGGAGGAGAAAAGAGCTCTTATTCTAACTTGGTGGAAAATGCCAGCGCCCACAGGGGCACTGTTACACACAGCTGGGATAATAAGTATCACAGGGAGACCCACGATCCACCGGCAAACTGAGACCAGCACATGGATTTGTTCCCTATTCACCGTTGCCACCAAGCTGACTCATCCCAAAAAGCCAATGAATCTCTTTCCCCTTGCTGTTGCAGGGCTATTTGAATGTCTGAATCAGTGTGCCATGTAATACAGGATGTGGTTTATAGGACCACAGGGTAAAGTGGATGGGGGTGAAACAGTGCGGGGATATGAGATGCATTCTCCGGAAGGCAGGCTTGAATTGAAACACTTAGGCACACAATTCACAGAGACCACAAAAAAACTTAGTAGTTTGAATTTATTACGCTGTTCTACACATTCCTTAACCCCTCAACACACATTTTTTTTTAACTTTTACTCCCCCATTACATCGCTCTAAATCTTCTTCCATCCTATTAAAATGTTACACATATTTCCCTTAAATTTAGCCTGGCTTTTATTGTATATTTTGAAATTTTGGGATCCAGAAATCAAACTATCTTTTGGCATGCTTCTCATTTTCCAAATCCTCTTACTACTAGGATTCCTTCTTGTAGAATCCTCTGTATATTGCTATCAAGTGCAGAACAAAGTTGGATGTTTCTAAAAAAAAAAAAAAAAAAAAAAGAATCAAGATGATTTGTGTGCTAATACATTCACATAATAAGATGACTAAATTACATCTCTGACTCAAAGCAGATTCTGCGAGACTTTTTTTAAAGTAGCACGCGGATCAGCCGGAGAGACATGGATTCACATTGTTATGCAGTCAAATCAGCAGGGGATTGCGGGAGCTCAAGCCAAGGATTACATTTGTCACAGTAAAATTGTACTACTAGTGTTAATTTCAAGCCACGAACAGAATATTTAACAAGTGAGAGTCATACCGCATTGTTAAATGTAAAATGCCCTGTCAGAGACATTAACACAAAGCCTTCGCTTTATCAAGCATAACCCTTATTTCCATGGAAGAGGAAAAATATATGCCTCACTTACACAAAGGTCTGGTTTCACCTTAGGCTCCCCCCTCTTCCTTCCTCCTCCCGTCCTACTAGCTGTTCCTTGTCTTTTTTTTCTTTCCTTTCTTCCACTATAGCTCACTCTGCTTTCTCCCTCTCTGGCATTCAGTTTAATAAGTTAGCATGAATAGCTGTGACCGAATATAATGCCTAAGACCTGCTAGCAGGCTATAAATGCAGCCCTAATGGCAAAACCATTACACATTTGGTACAGATTCCTACTGTAGTGAATGTGTTGCTGCAGGAAAACAGAGGTGGTGGAAGGCAGGAGGCGGTGGAGGGGGGTGGATGAAGCACTCGCTTTCCATTAGCTGATTGAATTGGACCTCAGTCATGTGGCCTGGCAATTGTTTGCCTCACATCAAATACAGCCGAGATGTAAACACTTCAGTTAGGAAAATGTCAGAAGGAAGAGTCGTCCCACCAACAAGACTACATCTCCCACTAGCAGAAGGACACGAGTAGTCTGTTAATAGAAGTGACCGCTCTAGTCCACTTCTCAGTACCAGTGATGTTTTGTATCATCCACCCTGTGTTTTTCGTGAGCCAGAGTGAAGGCCTAATGGACCATAGCGTGCTGGAGTAGCTGGTTGGGCTGTCTCAGACAACACACCTCACATTAGGATCCAACATTTACCCAAGTGCAATGTCAGATTTAATAAATGATATATATACTTTTACAGGCTCTGCTGCGGGGGAGTGGTGTGAGAAGAGAAGGGGAAGATGAGAGGCTTTACAAACCATAAGTGTTCCCTTTTCTTTGTAACCAGGTCAACAGCCAAGATGTTTCTGTACCGAGGCTTGGAAGGGGTGGGGGGTTGTGAGAAAGAGGTTCGTGGTGCATATTCAAGTACACGTCAGAGTGCATGCTGGAAAATGCATGCTTTTTTAAAATCCTGGATGAAGATGCATGTCTTGGGTAAAGTCTGGGAGAAAGTCGCGCATTTGGAAACCACAAGGAGTTGGGGTTATTTTTTTTTAAAGCAGTTTCCTAATCTGGCACGAAACACATCTGTTTGTGGAGGAGGCATGACTTAAAGGAGGGGAAAGTGAGGAAAGAAGAAAGAGTGAGGAGGGGAAATGCCGCCCACATATGCAACTTGATGAAGTCAAGTGTAGACTAATTGATGAGGGAGCTGCACTGCCTGAAAAAATAAAATAAAATGCAAACACCATATGACCATCGAAGGAAAATATGCCCTTCTAATTCCTGTTTTTAGCATAGGGAAAAAGTCATCAGTGTAACCTCAGTTTGCCCTTGTGTGTTTGCCTGCTAAATGTTACAGCTGACACGCTAATTATCCAGTTTGAGCGTGTTACCAGGAGTTTGACAAACCCCCGCTTGCCACAGGTTTTGTTGTGATGGCAGCTTTGTCGGCATCTGCATTTCAAAAACCTGCCACATTTTTTGAGATAACTAAAGCCCGCATGATCCCTGTCACTGGCTCTGGCTGCACTGACTCCCAACCTGAGTGATTGAGCGCCGCACTCAGATTCTATATCATTTAGTCTAATCGGATACACATTATGAGTCAGGGTTTTTTTTCTCAGCTTTCGGATTCTCTAAGATTAGAAAATGATTGTTGGAGATTTTGCTAACAGGAGCTTGCCAACACATTGCTCTCTAGTTGTGGAGGTTTACTGTCATCAAGCATGAGACTGATGCTGAATTTACTTAGGTAATGTTATCAGAGAGCATGCTTGCTGTTTGTAGCCCCAGAATCATATTCAGAGGAGAAGAGGCCCGGGATATGCCGATGCATTAATGAGCATACACTTGATATATTCAGGACGTCTTCTTGATGTTGAGCCGTAGCCTCTCTCACTTAGTTCATATCTTTCCTGTCTTAAACCTTTACTTTGCTAATTTCACAGTTTTTCCTTTCCATCCATCTCCCCCGTGTGATTAGAGAATATTTAATAAAGGGAATCTGTGTGGGCTGGTAAGTTAAACTAGGTTCACCTCACCAGAGAGTGTCATCATAGGGTCTCCAGGTAGCTCTTGCATCTGTTGATGTAAAAGTGCATGTGTGCACCTACAGAAAGAGATCTGACCTACATGGACACTGTGCCAGGTTAAAGCCTTTGTTGTCCAAAAAGAACATTAGAGCCAAGGCTATGGTTTACCAACAGGAAAAGAGCAGCTCTTTTGGAATAATGTACTCCAGACACATGAATCAAAGACAAAGTTGTCTGAAAACAGTGACAGCTGTGGAGCATTGTGGTGGAAATTAGTTTGTTGGGGTTTGCTTCAGTGCCTCGCGGACTGGGCATGGTTGGGTTATGGTCTATGGTGTTGTTCAGGTATACCATAGGAAATATTTCAACATCAAAAACAAATCCGATGGGATGTACTTACATACTGTGTTCTCTCTGGTTAGAGTTTATACAAACAATACCTGCAGTAAATACTCAACATGCATGCCTTGACACAGTAATCGAATGCTTTTTTGTTAATTAGGCTGCTTCTGCTGGATTTTGACCTTCCATGGTGGGTTAACCATGCAGCAGATGGAGATGTGTACTTAAAAGTCTTGGAGGTGAGTTTTGAACCGGGTTACCCTGGGGACTGGCAGGTGTTCCAAGCAAATAAGCCCCTAATAAAATACCAGGCTTCAATTATTAGTAGGGGAAGAGACCATGAGTGCGTAGTTATACTTGAAGGAGATGGGCCATAAGGCTGCAGTTGATAAGATGTTTATGATTCCTCCTGGGGATGTCTAATTAAATGACGGCCTTGTGGGTCTCACTCAGTGGCCTGTGCTCAGACTGTGAATGTAGTCAGGCAGTGGCCCCTATGGGCTACCATCTGTAAAACAAAGCTGATCTGCAAAAGCCACACTGTAACGTTACTGTTGTTTTAGGGGCTTGAGAAGTCAGTCGTGTGCCCCCCCCCCCTCTTTTTTTTTTTTTTTGCACCACAGAATAGACTCCTGTGCGGCAAAATGAGTGACTAAGGGAAACATGCTGCGGGTCATGTGTGGAGACACTGGCACGCACGGGAACATGTGTGCAGGTGCGCGCACACACACACACACTGGTATAATGAGACAAAACATGCGGGCACACCCGTTCTGCAGACACAAGCAGTCACAGCTCCAGTCCGCCTCCTCGGGTTACCAGTTGCTCCTTGTTGGAATGATTTTCTGGCTACTTATTTGGGGGGTTGGCTCGATTTGAGCCTTGCGAGACGAGTTCCCTGATATGCAGTTGTGCTCGGATCGTGGGTTGCGAGCGTTGTTGTGACTGTGGGTGAGGGAGGGGGACGCGGGGGGCGCTCTGCTCTGCTCTGCTCTGCTCTGCTCTGCTCAGCGCAGGACGCAGGAGATAGTCGCTCTCCAAGGTGCTGAAGTCGGAGCGCTCCCACCTCACTCTCGCCTTGCGACGACCAAATAATGACTGGCTCTGGTCTCGAACGGTCTGCATTTTTATACTCTTTAACTTCCTTACATGTGGATTTTTTTTATTCGCCGCGCAACCGCTGGATGTACACGCACATATGTGCAACAAGACTCACTGCTGCTTTCTAATATCCATCGTTGGGAAATACTGAATTGACTCCGGATTCTCAGGGAACGCTATAGAGGATTTTTTTTTTGGTCTCTCTCTCCCAGCAGTTTGTTTTTTTCTCTCGGTTCTCTTGTCTGCACTGCATGCCGCCGAACTGCGATATTGTCTTGAAAAAAAAAGGTGAGTCCGATGAGGATAATCATGAAGAAGACCTACTTTTACTTGGATGTCGTTTTCTTTGCACTGGAAGGAGGGAAGCAAACCTCCAAAAGGCTGGTGTTTAATTGCTTTTAAGCCCCATCATCACGACGAGAGAGGAAGAGAGAGAGGAGTGTGTGTGTGTATGTGTGTGTATAGGGGGGATTACAGTATCTGGTTGGAGCCTGGTGAATTTACCTTCTGGATGGAGTGAAGTTTCCAATAAGCAAAGGCGACTATATCTGTGATCTGTTCCAACCCTCTGTGTGCTGGGCTCCCTGGCTTCACGCTCAGAGGATATCAAGCAATTTCAACGCGGTGAGTTGCTCTATCGCTTCATATACATCACTGTAGTCACTAGGACTGATCTGCCAAGACGCACAGCTCTAAAAAAAAATATCTAGATGCCAGAAAGAGGGATGTTTACCTCCAGATGTGGTTTTTAATGTCTGGGTTGTGTGTGTGTGTGTATGTGTGTGCGTGTTCCCCCCCTCCAAATGCGTAATGCGTTTTGGATTAAATCGTTGCGCATTCAACAATGTTTCGCTACATTTGCATGTTGCACGGTTGGTTTAGTAAGAACAGGCTTCTTGTAAGTCCAAAATCTGAGAAGTCATTTGTGTGATTGTTGGATTCAAGGGGGTGGGGGGGGGGGGAATCTGCAACAGACTGAAGCTACCTGTTGTCGCTTGGTGCCTCTCATAAAGTTTTAAATTGTAATATCTAATGGGTTGGGTTTTTATTTGAACACAGTGAGGAGCCCACTCCGCCCACTTCCACATAATACATTTTATAACCCTTTCCTGTGTTGGTGGACGTCTGGCTGTTGTGTGTGATTTTGGAAGATGGTGATAATTTGATGCTGCTGCACACTAACGCACACATACGGACCACATGCTTCCAACGTTAACGAGGATTCAGTAACAAATGGCATCAGCCTGTTGAATAAGCTGCAACCTCGTCTGTCCTTGCAGATAAATGAGTAACCACACAACTGCACCAAAGAGCAACACACGCAGGCCTGAGCAGAAATGAAAAGTAGTGGAGGATGAGGTTGGTTCGGGATCACCAGCCATCACAAAGCCCCTAACCTCTCATTCTCTCCCACTGCAGCCTGCTTTTCTTATGACGGTGATAATGAAACGCCGGACGCATCTGGAGAGGATACCGGGAGCCTAGGGATGACATCCACAGAGTCGTGTTGAATGTGGATGTCAACACCGCGGCGAAGGATGGGCCCTCTCCTCTCGGCCGCCTGCGTCCTCCTGCTGGCCCTGCGCGCCGTGTCCGCGGCCACGGTGGGTAACCCCGAGGATTACGCCGCGGACGAGGCGGAACGGACCGCCGGCGAGAACATCGTCTTCGATGACTACCGGGGCAAGGGATGCGTGGACGACAGTGGCTTCGTGTACAAACTCGGGGAGCGCTTCTACCCGGGACACTCGAACTGTCCGTGCGTGTGCACGGAGGACGGGCCCGTGTGCGACCAGCCCGAGTGCCCAAAACTGCACCCAAAGTGCACCAAAGTGGAACACAATGGATGCTGCCCCGAGTGCAAAGAGGTTAAAAACTTTTGCGAGTACCGGGGGAAAACGTATAAAATTCTGGAGGAATTCAAGGTAAGCGTGTGTTTGTAAATGACCTAGTCTCATAATGAATAAGAAACTCAATGTCAAAAGTATATCCGGTATACCCCTTGTTTATCTGATGGGACCAGTCATGAATTTTACTATTTCCTGTCTATTTGTGTTCATGATGCAGCTCACATTTGAACTCCTCTGGGGACTAAGACAACTGATGCCCATGAGTTGGATCCATGTTGCTAACTGGATTCAATTGGTTACAATAAAAGCCTATTTAAGGCCATCCAGTTGTTTTTTTTAATCATATTAAATCACATGAACACTCCTAACTACACTTCCATGTTCATGATAAGTTCCCAACCTAATATAACAGGGCATGTCACAGCGGTGCTATTCTCATAGAAGCAGCTATATCTCAAAGCAACAAAAGCCACAACGTGTAAATGCTGTGTTTTTCCATCTTGCAACTTGTTGACAGCAATCCTCTCTCACTATGTTGTTGCAAAAATGACAAAAAAAAAGCAACACAACAGCAGCACAGACTTGTGAATCACTGAGGCCTGTTGGGGGTATCATTGTGTTTGGGTTTTGATCGGTCTTGTGCATACTGTCAAAAAAAAGTGTCATCAAAATGTGTTTATTGGCATAGAGCACCAAGATGGCTGCCTCCCACAGTGATGTCATCCCTCCTCCCTGCCTCATCAACTGAACAGTCACCTAGCATTACTAAACTGACAGATGCTCTAACAGCATTTTAATACTCAGATTTGTGGACACTGAGTCATCGCTGGCAGATCCAGTTTCCCCACGCCTCCTGCAAAAAGGGGTTTCTACCCATCAGACCAGTGTCTCAGCAGTTGTTAGGAGCATGACAGCACAGCCTAATTATAAATGACACTAGGAGCATGACAACTACAGTCTGTGTTTAAACTGTTGCTGCCCACGAGGAAACCTCCTCGTTCACATTCCCCACAAGAGGACCGAGGCTGTAAGTGATTGAAATATAATATGACAGAGTATAGCCTAAACAAGGGTATAGCTCTATGGGTAATCATGGCGTTTGTTCATGTCTACACAAATATATCTGTAATTTATGTCAGTCAAATGCTATAATCCTGCAGTGGAGAACTTTGAGAGATCTGAATTAAGAGCATCTGGGTCTTAGCTGTGATTGGTGACTGTTTCATAACCAGGTATGAATTCATCCCGTTTTGGATTCAGTGATTACATCTTATGAAATGAGGCTAAAGGTAGGCAGCCTACATCCGGCGAGTTCAATAGTTACAAAGAAAGACAAGTAAAAAAAAAAAATCTGGTTATGAGATGGCATGACTAATATCCTGGCAATATTTCAAAGCTCTGCAAAAGATGCTAAACAAAGCCTTATTCTTAAAGTATGATAAATGGCCTATTTCATTACAACAGATTTTTCAGAAGCTGATTTATGTGGACAGTTCCCCTCCACTCCCCCGCCCCAGAAACAGCTGTTTAAAAAATTAGAGGCAAAAAACCCAAAAATAGCTCGGCAAGTAATGGGCTCCCTAATCAGGGAAATCACAGAAAAGGTTTTATGTGGAAACGTCAGTGATGGAGAACATTTTTCAATCATCAAAGCCTTATTTTGTGCAGCCAACTAGGATACGCGTCTCTTATCAGATCACAATAAGGGATGCAGAAATAGTTAGCTACCATTTTAAAGAAACTGCAGTGCTAAACACATGACATACTGAATATCTGAAAACGAACCCTTGTCAAGACTAGCCAACATTGTAAGTGGTGTATTTTAGCAGAGTGTTTTGCAGTGTTGGTCATTACTGTAGGGATACCACAGTGCCAACAATGCAAAAAAACAGATACACAATGTTACATTTGTTCAGGAAACTACTGATTCACAAATCATCTAATTAAATGTCTCTCCTAAAATACAACAACAGATGAAATTAATCAGCAGTTATAGCAGGATGCTAGTTTAAGCGATTAACATTTGCACCAAACTCAAGCAACAAGCCTGATCATGTTACCTAACATGAACCTTCGTCTGAATTATTGAAGCACAAACATTTTATGTTGTCAAAGACTCAAAGCACTGCGACTGTACAGCACTAAAAATGCTTTGCGAGAAAACAGACAAGATCACAATATCAAAATTTTGAAAGATGAGACATAACATTCCATTTGTTTGTGTTTTGTCTTTTTTGGCCACTTGGAGGCAGTAGAGGAAGCGGTAAACACAACACTGATCATCACCTTATGAAGTCATTCATCTGTAATAACTGTCTTAATCCGTTGGTGTGTCACTTAAAGTAACTCTTTTCACATTGCACAAAGCTATCTGACCCATTGTTCTTCTAAAATATTGATTATAATAACAGTTTCACGACAAAAACATCATGGCTGACTGCTGCTAGAGTTGGAGGAACATTATTCTGACTCACCAGATGTAGATTGTGGCATGTCATTGGCATTTCATGTGGTTTTGTCCTCCACTTTTGCTATCTATGTGTCACTGTTTTCACATTCTCCTTCACTATGGGAAACAACATCAACAACAACCTCTGGGCTAGCAACCTACCACAGCAAAAATATCAAGTTTTGCAAAGAATGTTTATCGATTTCCTTTTCCCCCCTCAGTGAATTAGCTATTTTAATAGTAGTGCTTGCCTCTCTAAATGCAAATATTCCACCAAAATAAATCCTCTGTCACTATTTTAAGGCGTCCATTGCTTCATCCTTGCTTAGCTCTGCCCAATACAAAAGCGATTGGTTTAAAGAAATACAAACAAGCCAGTTCCACTACACCAGAATACTGATGAGGTGCAGTCAGCCGATTCTATGCTGCAGAATTGTCTGGCTATGCAAGACTACAGGAACATGAACCACGACAGCCACGTTGAAGGCAAACACCAATAATGACTGTTCACAAACTTGCACAGTATAGTCGCACGTGAACATAATTTGAAGTAAAATGTAAATGGGAATCAGAACAGTTCTGTGTTTATTTAAAACCTTAAAACCAACAGTTTTGATGGCCAGAAATATATTCCTCAATTACTCCAACAAAACAGGGGGACCCAAGGTAAAGAGACTGCCATCCTATGAGAGTCAAAACAACTCCATAAGTCGTACATGCAAGCAGCTTATTACACATTACCTTATTTAATAGCCATAGTTACATCTCCGTATACCAGCGACCTCCAGTGGTCATTGCAGTAATGATAAAAGGATGTGAAGCAGCATAATCATAGAGCTGTGCTATATAAAAAGACCTTCATCATAACCTGGATGAGCAAATAATTTGCCTCTAGTTATCTACCCTTCTTCATCTTTCATGCAAAGCTCCAGCAGAGTGTCTTGTCAGCTGTGATGTTTTCGGTTTAGTTTAGCTTCATGATGCTATCAAGGTAAAGCAAAGAAAACCTCTGGTCCAGCTGGAATATTGTGCACCTGTAAATATTAGCATGCCACGTGAAGCTAATTGAAGCAGGCAGAGGGCTACGCAGTGAGTTAAGCCAAATAGGTAGGTGGACAAGAGTCATTATTTAATGCTCTGCTACAGTTTATCAGTGGAAATGCAATTTTTGATAAATAAGCAAAACCAAAAGAACCACAAATTGGAAAAACAGGCCTATAGTTCATCCAATGGTTGATAATGTGTAACCTTTTTAGATGCTGTTCATTTTCACTGGGATGCATCTGCCATTTCATCTGGACAAACAGAGAGGTACTGCATTGAGCGTTCCCATTGTCAAGGATTTTTATGCCTCTAGGAGGGAACATTTCTGAAACCATTAATTAACTGATTAGTCAATCACCATAAAAATGAACAAACAATTTAGACATGCAACTAATCATCTCGGCCCAATTGTGAAATATTATATTGGTTTCAACCAGCCTGACTGCTGATGTTATCATGATTGTAAATAGAACATTAGGATTTGAATTGTTAAATGGACAAAACTAGCCATTTGAAGATGTTCCCTAATGCTCTGGGAATGTGTGGATGCTAGTTTTTGCTATTTTTTGACAGTGCTTAAAGGAAATGATTAGTCAGTTAATCCAAAGAATAAACTGATCATGAAAATAACTGTTAGCGACATTCCTACTTTATGCACTGGCACATCAGCACAAAAAGTGACATGATGCTGCCATTAATAAGGGGTGTGTGGGATCAGCCCATTCAAACCTATGTACTTAATCTGTACTGATTGGTGTGTTTGCACGTCAGACAGAATCAGGCTCAGCCCTGCATTGGGATGCAAGCCCACAGACTGCATAAGCTTTGCAATTTGATGTGAGATCAAGTCCATCAATAGTGCAGCTAACCTCCATGCTAACCTTGATTGGAGGCCTGAGGAGGAGGACAGAACATTTTACCATGTTTAAGGGAGAAAACTCACAGTTTTTATTAATTATTACAGTAAAAATGTCATGACAAAAATAAAAAGAGGAAATCTGGGATACACGATGATCACCTGCCTCTATAACCACACAGTAACTGTAATGTCATAGTCCACTTTGTGAAGGTTGGGTCTCTCAAATGAGGACGTGAAAGCCTCGGAACCCTGCAGTGTTCAAGGAAATCAAAGGCCGTCAGTATCTGCTATGCAGACCCCTGTTTAGAGATGCCGACAGGTTAACCTTTGGTGTGGGCCTCATTGGCATTTCCTTTGCAATGATTGTGTTGCTTTGTGCAGACGTTTGCATTTATATTCAGTAGGAGATGATGGAGAAGAAACGCAGAGACATAGCATTTCAGAGAGGTAGCGAGAGAGATGGGGCCTGTTTAGAGCTACTGGGGAGCTTGGATGTTTATAAAGAATTGTTTTATACAGTGTACACAGTACGGCATCCAAAAACGCTTGCCAGCTTGTTTAAGCTAAAAATCCCATCATGCAGTAGGCCAGTCATTAACTGTCTCGTTAGTAGAATATGCAGTCATTATCCTGCAAGTAGTACTGGGCATTCATTAAACACAAAGCAGTGAAATGGCAGCCTGTCTTTTGTTGAATCTAATGCTGGTATAACTCATGCATCAGCAACCTGATAAATAAGTCCGCACTATTTTTTCCAAAACAACTTGTCCACATGAGAGTATTTACTTTTAACATAGAATCGAATGTTGATGAAGAGTTAGCAAGAGTAGAAGCAGTATTTTGTTTTGTTGCCCTGTAAGCAAGTCATGCCACTCAACCTTAGTAGGTGTTTCACCTACAGGGTTTCCCATCAGATGAGGAAGGGACCAGTCCACCCAACATGGCTGCCGGTGTGCCTCTGGCCTCAGCGCAGCTGCAATCAAGAACCAGGAGATATAGGGTGAGTTCAGATCCCAGATCTTCAGGCTAGGGCTGGGATGTGAACTCAAATGTGAACAATCCCGTCCATGCTTCCTGCGATCCCCCCTAGGGAAGGGATGCAGAGTTGAAAAGGGTGGGAGGGCTCCAACGTTTTCAGTGATAAAGGTACACACAGTAGATTTTAATCACCAGATTATTTTAAATCATTTCTCATTTAGAGGAAAGTAATGTGAACTAATTTGCAAGTGATACAACAGTTAAACATGCAGCAGAAATGCTTCATTTCTATCCATCATTCTGTCAGTCTTCATGACATAGCAACCAGTCCATCCAGTACAGTGCAGTAAGGACTGCTCCTCAGTAAGCAATTTCATAAACACACTGCTTTTTACCAGTCTGCACCGGTAATCAATACAGAGGATGGAAAAAGCTTGAGTTTTCTTTGTGATTTTTGCATTTCTAAAATTCTACAGTAAAGGTCTTTGCAGACAATGATTTACTGTAATTATAGAAACATACTGTGAGGGAACATGTACAGGCAACGACAACAAAAACACTTCAAACAGCATGCACATACAGTGAGCTGCCCACACATCACACACAGAAGTAGTTAGTGACACTGCTTCCAACGTACCAATGAGAGAAAACAGCTATAAAAGTCGTAGAAATGATTGCCCAAATTGATTTTCCCATCCAATTTGCCACAGGCAACAATAGACCCAATTAGAAGGAATTGTTAAGTGCAAACAATTTGGGCAGAAAGAATTTTTCAAACACATTTTTATGGTTCGAATTTAATTGCACTTGCAGTACTGCTGGACAAATGTCAAGAGTGTTTCAGCTACCAACCCCCCTCACCCCCACACCCATCCACCCACCCACCCTCATGTCTTGCCTCGTCTCTCTGTATTCCCTGACCACTGGTCAAATATTGTTTTGACTTGGAGAACAGCAGCATGCAGTTTAACTGTCAACTCTTTCCTGCTACTTGTATTAACCGCATGGGTGAGTTTCCTGTGACCCTGTTGTCCAGCCTCAAAGTATTTCGTATTACCATTTGCCCCGCTGAAGGTTATTTGACTATTCATTGCTTCCCTGCCCTGTCTTCATTTGTCTCAGTGTTGGAATGAAAAGCATGACAGTCGATTCACTCTAATACCCAGCCAATAAGATGGGGACAACACGAGTCTTTTCATCACCAAAACATCTGGCAGCACGTCTAAATGCAGTGCTAGTGCTCCATTTTCTTTTGTGGGTCGGGGCTAAGGCATGACTGATCCTCTTCACGGTAGACCTCACACAAAGGAATGCACTGAAAGCACCAGGCGCTGCTGAATACACGGAAGGATCCTCTGCTATGTGTCATAGGTGCATGGAGTAGTTTTCTTTTCAAATTGCATTTTTAATATACTGCTTCTTATAATGCAAGTGCACTGGCAGACTTCTACCTGAGCTGCTTTACAGGCCAATCTGCCAGATTAATCTACCGAGAAATGCCACTTCTGCTTTGAAATGATTCATTTTTTTAAAGGCCAGATGTGATAGTGAATAAACACTACTGTCTCTCATGGCCACTCCTTTAGTTTGTATTTTAATTTAAAAAAAGGATAAACACTTTAGGATAAAAGAAGAAAATAAAAATCTGAATTTGTCTGTCAAGAAACCAGAAAAAAGAACGAGTGAGAAAATAGAAACACACTCCTAGCCTTGTTGATTCTGGGTACATTCATTTTCAGAAATATTGATTGCATCACATTCATGTTTGTGTTGTATGTCAGATTAACTGACCATCTACTACAAAATAAAGGCTTAAGTAGGGAAACAAATGGCATGTTGTTCATCTATTGCTTTCATCTCCCAAAAACATGACTTTAACAATATGTGGGCTTCTGATTCTCTTCTTTTTTTTTAGGTAACTCCTCCTCTGATTTCTGTGTACTGAGCTCTTTCAGCAATTAAGAATGAGTCCATTTTTCTCTCTGGGTGGCAGAATTCTGCTGCTTTTTGGTTGCAGTTTCCCCATCTTATAAGGTTCCGAGAAACAATGCAGTTCATCAGGCTGCATTGCTAAACTCCCCTTTACTCATTTTAGCATGCGACTGTAAATCATGTCTTGCTTGTTTTGCTGACCAACTACTTGAGCTAAAAGAGGACATGCTTACATGAGAGACATTGTTTGGAAACTGAAATAAGGTGTTTAAGCGCCACAGTGGCCTTACCTCCGGATTATCCGTGTGCAACCAAACAATTTGTCACTGTGAAATAAAACGTTTTCTCCCTGCAGGTTACCCTTTCATACGGCGCTGTAGACATGAGGCATGTCAAATGTTTGACATGAGCTGAAGTTATTGCACTATCATTACTTAATATCTGAACTTGTGTCTTCCTGAATGGATCTGCACAACAAATCCAGTTAACATGTACACTTTGCAGGCACTGCAAGTGAAATACAGGTAGTAAACAACTTTGATCCATGGTCGTGCTCAAATTAAGAGCCAATTGTTCTTTCTTTTAGATGCCAAGTAAGTAAAATTAAAGAAACACACACTTGGACACCTCATTGGTAAGAAAAAAAAGAAGACAGCCTGTAAAACCTCATGTTTACTAATGTCCTCAAGTTTAAGACTTTAATGTCAGTTATGCAAGCCAAAGAAGAAACTATCTAGGAGACGGGGAGCTTTAGTTTCTAAACAATGCAAATGATGTTATTTTAGTTTTTGGTTGACCAGGCTGGGAATCTACTTGATGTTTTAAAGTTGTGTAATGTCATTTGGGTTTCGTAGGCTACATTAAGTTTCAGCACTTGATGGCACGGAAAAATGTATTGTACTCACAAAGGACTTGAACCCACACTACAAAAAATACAAGCAGAACAAACGGTGCAGTTTGTCTCCACTTTCAACAAAGTCTATGCTCATAGTCTGTTTGGCAGTGTGCTATAGCCCAAGGTGTCTGTAGCACAAGGCTAAAAAATCTGGTTCGCTTTGTTTGTGGTGTTTCTTGCTTTATTCTATAATATATGTGATATGTGCTGCTCTGTGCCCTCATGCATTGAGCATCAGTTTGGTCTTTACATGTAAGTTTTGTCAACTGTTTTCATCTCTGCTTGGCGTCTAGGGACTTGTTTCAAAGCCATGAATAGTTTTTTGAACAGGCTTGACTTAAGCTTGTATCCATTTAAACAGGGTGCAGCTCATTATCGCAAACTACTGAGGGTTTAATTCCCCGATGAGACATATTAATTATTGCCTGACATAATCTTGATTGAACCTGGGTTTCTTTGGCTGGCAGTGCCAAAGTAAATTGCATTTTCACTGAAACTGTAAATGTAATGGACTACAAAGCTACATGTGTTAAAAAATATCACTAGTGTCACTGTTTTGAGGAGACTTCCTTGCTGTATGTTTGGCTTGGGTCTGACCAATACGACTGTGACTGGTTCACAAGAAATACAAACAAGCCAGAGCTTTTCTTTCCCCACTTATAGTAGAATGATAATGTGCTGCAGAATGGTCTGGCTATGTGGGACTGAGGTGGTGTTAACAGAAGGCAGTGTGAGAACTCATAATAACCAAAAGCGCCTGGGAAGTCTACAAAAAAAGCAAACAGAGTCCTACAAAAAATAATCCAACAAAATAAATCCTAAGAAACATGAGAAAACTAAGAGAAAACCAAAAGGTCGAGGGACATAGGAAACACAGCGAGAGTACAGGAGCAGGGACTAAGGTACAAAAACAGATGACCTGACAGCTGAAAGAGTGAAAACACATGGACTAAAGGGAACATTTGGAAACGTATAGAGAGGAGCAGACATTCACAAAACATCATGACAACATGGGCTTCAATGTGCTAAGTTTGGGATAAGGCAGTCTTTCATGATACAGATGATGGTCTGTCTCTTTGTTATGATGGAAAAAAGGTTTATATATGATGCTTTTATTGTAAACATGTATAGGAAAAATGAGATTTCAGTGTTTTATATGTGCAATTTGACTTGCCAGGATTAGATAGCAACATATGGCTTTGCCCAAAGGAGTTTACTTGAATCCCAGCTTGAACCATAGTTTTCATTGCAACATGAAATGAAGATACTGTTTATTTATAATCTTTTTTTTAGTGCAAGAATTTGATATAGATATAGTATTAACATTTAAAAATTAATTGTATGAAACTTTCAGTGTAACTTATTACATTCACATGGGCAGTAACATTACAGTTAATTATAGTGGTGTTTCAATCATCCTGAATTTGAATCCTACCAGATAGCTTTCTGATACACATGTATAAGAAAAACCACATGTGATCAAATTTTCTGTCACAAGGAAGGAAAGTGAAATAATTGTGGAAATATTGGACAGAGTTAAATGTTTAATTTCAAGATGGATTTTGGAGATTTGGACCCTTTCCACATAGGCTTAGGTGCAGTAAGTACAGCCACATTGAGGAAATGGATTACATTTGCTTTACTTTGTACTGTTTCCCTTCATTTCCTAATGTTGCTCGCATTCAATTTTGTAGTTGCAGTGCATCCAGATTGCTATAAATCCCAATAAAAACACAAGCCGGACCATTTCTGCTTTTGTGCCACTTAATGCATCCTGGCAAAATGGGCTGATAGAAGTCACATTGAATCATCTAGTATTACCGTAGCCCTTCCACTTAACTCTACACAAAACTGGATTATGAACTGTAGGGCTGATGCTGTTGTGGCTACAATTCCAATTGTAGCAATATTACTGGAACTAATGTAGCCGGGATAGTTGATGGCATGACGCCAAACAGAAGAATCATTAATTCCAACTAAGTACAACATCCAGCATTTAAAGGAATCATTTAACAGATTGGGAAATAGACTTAGTTGCTTTTATTTCCAAGAGCATTTGTAGAAGCAGCTGGTTAGCTTGACTTAGAATAAATACTTTAAATGGGAGAAATATACCCAGGATTTAAAAAACAAAAACTGATGAATAAAGTGTAATAAAATTAATTTTTCATTGTATGGACCAGCTATGTGCCTTAAACTTCCAACCCCCTGGAGTCTCCATCAGTTACCTAGCAACTAAACAAGCAGGATATAATGTGTTAATTAGTGAGCTTTAGAGACGCTGGCGGACCTTTGACAAGATCAAGGCAATTTCCCTCTTGAATGTAAACAGTTCAGACCAATATTACATCCCTAACAAAAAAAAAGTTAGACAGAAAAACAGGTCATCTGAAACATTTCTACCCTCTGATGTTGACACGGAGCACTGAGTCACCAACCAAGCGGACCCAGCACAGATAGAACCCGCAAAAAGCTGTTTACTATGACGAGCAGAACGAAAATCTAATATGATGAACAGTTGACCTTTTGCGATTTGGAAACAGTTTGTATTTTTCCACTCCATGTAATTGCATTACAGTTCATTTTCCGGTCAAGAGACTTTTGTAAAGATAGAGTCAAGTAAGAGGCAGTGGCAGAGAGAGCTGCATAGCCCTGATTTACATGTTGCAGAGGTGGTGAGATAAGCCTCTGAACTGTTTCCTGAGGCAGGCCACAGCAGAATGCAGCAAAACACTAAATATCACCAACCCCACTTTATAGAGTCCCTTATTAGTTATTTCGAGAGATTTTATTCAAAGGCAGCTATATAGGCGGCGTTTGTTATGATGCAAATACCCTAATAAAGCCGGGGTTGTGAATAATTTATTAACTTGTTTCTTTGTTTATCAAGGCAGTATGAGATGCATATAAAGAGAGTGTTGTTTTTTTAAATCAGGAAAACACTAGGCAATGCACACTTCAGCAACCTGTTTCTTCAGCTGAGCATGTTGGGTACACATGTAAGGTGACACCCACCGAATCATCTAACCCTGATCGCCTGTTTCTCTTCCACTTCTCTGCCCACAGCCGTCACCCTGTGAATGGTGCCGCTGCGAACCAAATAATGAGGTGCACTGTGTGGTGTCCGACTGTGCCGTCCCAGAGTGTGTCAACCCTGTGTACGAGCCGGAGCAATGCTGCCCCATCTGTAAAAACGGTAAACACGTCGCCTCCTCTGGAATTCAGTGCACATTCCTCGGAAGTTATTAAATTTTAATTAAACCAATGACAGTGAGTTTATCTGTGGTATCGCTATCTGATGGCCGCACCTTTAGAAGATGAGGATGTAATTGATGTTTTATGAATTAAAATTATTACCCTGGGCCCGTTGGACACTAATGAGCAGTACTAGTTTTAATTATAAATGACACACTAAGCAGCGTAAACATTAGCCCATTGATTAAAGGCATGGTAGGAGGGACTAATGGGTCCTCAGAGAGCCTTTTATCTCCCAGTGCCCTGACGCCCTTGTCACACACAGCCAATCCCTAAATTAGAATTATAGGATTCCAATGGTTCATTGACTATTTACAAGGCGAGGTGGGAGATTTCCCTTTGCCAGCACCAATCCTAAGGGATGGATGGAGCTTTATGAGTAAAGTACAGTAACTGCACGTTTGCTACATGAACCTGGCTGGCATGATCAACAGCAAAGGGTGCCTTTGGGTAATATCAAATTCATGGTCTAAACACGATGTTGTGTTTGCTGAAAAAAAGACTTTTATTTTGTTATTTTTCTGTTTTCCCGATGATGAATAAAATGTACTCTTATGATGTCTTCTCATTATCTAGATTATCCCATCAAAAGTATCCCTTTTCAAAAAGGGAAAAACAAATGTCTTGTAATATTTTTTAAATTTTCTTTCCAGCAGTAGCTGACCTATAAATTCAAAGAGAGCAATTTAGTTTGAGGCAGATGCTAAATGGCCATTTCGCCACAACTACCCACAATTTCTTTCACACCTCTTGCTATTTTTTTTTTCTTTATCACCATTGCTGGCTTTCTTTCATTACGCCACACACATACACACACAGAAACACCCACAGTAACAAGGCTGCAGAAGCTGCTAGGAAAGAACTAATCCAGGCTGACAGGACACAGTGACACCCTTGGCATTTCAGGGTAGGCCTGTTGTTTCTACGTTCCCTAAGGGTGGCTGGTCAGGCTCTGGCAGCCAGATAAATCTCTATGGGAGTGGATGGCTGAGGGCTGTAGGGAGAGGACAATGAAGGAATGCTGTTTAGCTCTCATTTCTGGCCAAGGGACAGGGGATTGTGAAAAGAAGACATCTAAATGTGCTCCACTCAGACATGCAGTCAGTGGGAGACATACATTTGTCTTTTACTTTACCTGCTACAAGCTGCACATAATTAAATCATGAAGGGAGCCGGGTTGCATATACTGTAACCTAAATCAAAGTCCAAAGCACAGAAAATGTCAGCTGTAAACACTCTACATATCCTGTTTACTTGGAGTACTAATATAAACAGGGAAGTCTATAGGTCATCGAAAGCAACCTGTGATCCAGAGCCAGCCTGGATTGCATATGGCGTATGACATATAAGATGGCATCATCAGCATATATATATGTGTGTGTGTGTGTGTGTGTGTGTGTGTGTGTGTGTGTGTGTGTGTGTTTGCTTTTTCATTTCATCAATAGAAAATAAATGAGTACATAGCAGTGTGCTTACAGTGTATCCATGAGGGGCACCTTTGTCTATCATCTCGAGAGTTGATTTGAATAATTTAACATGGTATTGTGATCAACAAAATCAAAAATATCAAATAAAAGTGCAGCAGAGTCTATTTTTAAAATCATTAGTATTATTTTTAATGAGAAGAGTTGACAGTATCATCCACAATAGCAGTTGTAGTAGTTCATGCGTCATGAGACTGATGGTTCATATGAGCTGATCTTGAATGTTATGGCTGAAGGACATTATTATCCTCCAGGAAACCAGCAGTGAGTTGACAAGTGAGTTGAGGATTTCACACCGACAGGGCAGCTTGGATATAATTCGATAGATGTTAAGGTCACCACTTTTACGCAATACAAGCACATAAGCAGTCTTACATATTGAATGGACTTTGCCTGAAGTAAAACTTAATGTAAATTATTATGTAAATATAAGCAGGAATAATGCAGTAATAACAGGAACAAGAGGTTTAAATCTTCCTCAAATGACTTTTTCTGGTGTGTAATACATTATATACCTTTGAGCACGTGACAGGTCTGACTGAATTGTTTATGCTTAGAATAATACTGTGACAGGATTCATTTTTGGGAGATTTTAACAAAGCATGTCAGTGGCTCTATGAGCTTGTACTCTGAGCTAAATACAAATGTAAGTATGCTCACAATAACGATATTTACATGCTGAGATTCAGAGGGGACAATGTTTACCAACAGATGATAGAAAAAACATGTGCTAATTACCACTGAACACAAAGCACAGCTGAGGCTGGTGGGTCAAATGTACAGGTTTATTATCTGCCTGCTATGCCTGAAGGACATTATTGTCCTTCAGGACATTATTGTCCTTCAGGATGCTGCGTTGCAGTGAGCTGATTAATGGTTTGGGGATTTTGGACAGCCAGGACAGGTTAGCTATAGGTCGATCGTTGTTAAGGTCACAAATGTCTCTCTTGTGTCTACTCTTAGGGAATGGAAGCACCTGATCAGTCAGATTTTGCCTGAGGTGAAAGTTAAATTAAATATAAGTTAAAGTGATGGTGTGAACACAGATCTGTTGGTCATATTATCATCACCATTAGACTTTGTCCTGTTTAAGCAATCAATGCCATATTTACCTTTTAGTATGTGACAGGTCTGAGTGACATTTTTGGATTTGGAGGTGGACAGTTTTATGATGCTGGAGTTACTTTTGACATAGGAATACATTACAATATGATGCAATTAAACAATTATTCAAAGCTTTAAGCACATTGCTAACAACAGGCCTCATTTCACCTTTAATTACCTGTGGGAGAAGTGTATGGAACTTCATATTTTGATATTTTGGGATTTTACTACCTTTCAGTGCAGTTCCATCACCAACTGAGGCAGACAGACGATAATCTGTTTACAAGCTGATGTTAGGAAACAGAATGATTGCAACCACACTTACCTCACAGTCAGTAACTCATGTTACAAAACTTTATACTGTTTTCATTTTTAGTGAAACAATTTTCTTATTTAGCAAGGTTAAGTGACTACAGTCATGCTACCTCTGTGAGGTTTTAGTTTAAGCTAAATGCTAATGTAAGCATGCAAATGTGTATATAAAATCTAAAATGTGTCATTTTTGATGAAAGTTTTAATTTAACCTAATCCTCAAAACCAGGACTCCATTAAATGCAAAAAACAAATCGCAGACTGAAGGACAGCCTGAAACTCCCTGAAAGCACAACAAGAACATTCCCATTCTTTTTTTTTTTTTTTAAAAGATGCCTGCAAATATTTCACTCTCAAAAAGATGAGGTCTGTTGTGTATTAAAATGTTTCTTCAAACTTGTATTCTGCAGAGGTTTAAGCTTGTGGCAGAATACATTCACCTGTTCCAAAGGTGCAGCAGTAGGTTGTTTGTTGGTGTTCTAGTATATCGATGGAGTGAGCTTAGAGATACAGACAGTGATTCTGGTGAGGTTAGTCGACCAGGAACATTTGTCCTCAAACAGATGATGAAAGGCAGCAGACAGTAAATACCACGATGATCAGTGACTGGAGTATGGTTTGCATGTAAGTGGTCAGGTCTGGTGGGCAGGTTACAATGAAAAACGATGACAGGATGGAGTGGGTGTCTGAAGGACTGGCAAGATCAAAAAGTCAAAACACTAGTGGGTAGACTGTCTCCAGACATATTTTCCAGTCGTCACACAGGAATTCAAACATGATGATTAGGCACACATGGTTTTGTAGTGAAACCTCCCTTTAATGGAGGTTTGGCTGCATAGCTGTATTTCTGCATGGCATTTACTCAGGTGACAGGCTTGGCCAAACCCTTTCTAAAAAAGTTAAAGGTTTTGTTAGTTACTTAAAGGTGCAGCATTTTCAACCACTGCATGGCGCTATGTAGACGATAACAAATGTGCATGTCAGCCACACCTCCCCCTTGCTTCACTTTCAGTTACAACCAGAAAGGCAATGTAAGTGAGAGGCAGCAAAAATAAAAAATAAAAAATCCAACCACAACACTATTATTGTAGCTTACATTGAATGGTGGTAGCAAGTTGTTGTCAACTGAAGTAACATTACATTTACTTTACCTTTCTGTCCTTACCTTTGCTCGTCTCTGTTCCGCTCTGTATGTCTCTGTTTTCATAGTGCGTTGGACTGAAGCAGGTGATTGGTCCACTTATGGACAGACCAAAGCATGAATGGACTGGGGAAGACCTATGTGGGTAAACAGACAAACAAAGAGCTGAGTGAAACAGATATATGCGAAGACGGAGAAGCAGAGAACAGCAAAACAGCAGTAGAGACTCTTACACTGAACAGAAATCAAATGAATGCACATAAGTTATGTAAATAACCTTATTAAATACTTAGTTTTTATATTCTTTTTAGGGCTCTAGCTAGATTGCACTTTTGCAATCTGAGAGGTCTCTCTCAGTCCATTTATAAGCGCAGGGACTCACATGCATTTACATGCACTAACAGATCAGATAGTTTTGATTGAATATTACTTAATGTAGTTTAAAAATTACAAGATTAATGGTCAGATTTTCATACCTAATAAACGTTTCAACTAAATGTAGCCTGGTTATTCTCTTGACATCTGGATATCCTTTAACTGTTTATAAGTGTGGACAGGACCAACAGTTTCAAAGGGAGGGTCTCACATGCACTAATAGGTACATATGGCCAAACTAGCTGCCAAACCACAGACAAGCTGGGATTGCAACACACTCAGAGGGAGAAGGACTTCATTCTCAGCTGACAATGCTGTTACTCTACCACATTTTTACATAGCAGATAGCTATTTGCTGCTATACAAATGCTATACCTTTGCTATGTTCAAAATCTAGTATACTGCATCTTTAACAAAAGTTTTAGGGTGGTTTAACTTTTTAAAACCAATCACAATTGTCTAGGTCCAACCCTAATTGCTAATGGCTGAAATGTTAATAAGGGATCTTGACTAATTAGCTCTAATTAATCACTGATTTGGTGACTTGGAGGTTAAATTGACACCTACTTGGGATAAAATGTTGCTTAATGTGGTTGCATAGTGAACAGTTTTAACAAGATTAATTACAACAGGTCAAAAAACTTCAAAAAACTTTTTCAATTAAATAGAGCCTAGTTATGACCTTAATGTCTGGATGTCTTTTCACTATGGTCGCCAATCTTTTGTCAAAGCTGTGCATTATAAAGATGTAGTTTTCAGTATGTCTCCTTGGTGTTTCTCCCTGAAAACACCAAGAGAGAGCAGAAGGCAGCACAATAGACTAGTCAGGCAGTGGGAGTGCTTATCTCTGAGCTCCACATTCATTCATTCCAACTGATTCAGCTCTAATCTTTATCATGAATTATGTAGTGTAAATTCATCAGGGAGTATGCAATTACATAATAGTCATGAAGTAAATGATAATGAGAAGTAGCCTGAAAATGGCCACTGTTTCCTCGGTATAATAGGATTAATCCATTTATAGATCTGCCACGTCTTATCAGTCTGAAGGCTGTCAGTGTGGTTTTTTAACAGACATATCATGGAGCAGCAGCGCCATTGTGCTGGTTACAGTGAGGTAACATATTCAGTTTGTCATATTCTTTAGACAAGCTGCAGTTGAGGCTGACGGTCCTAATGTGCCTTCACTCCTTAAGCTGTAGTCGGGAAAAGTATGTTGTGCTGAGACAATTTTCCTATGGGACAAACATTTTCTGACTTCACTAAATCTTATTGGCCATAAATTGATCACCGGCTTGGACGAGGGATCACTCATCCCTTGCATGGTGACAGGAAGCTGAAACTGTGTCCCGGTGTCTCCAAATCTATCTGGCAATAAACAATCACACTTGGCAGCAGTGACGGTCACCCTCTTCCCTCATCAACCTCTACCGAGTTTGTCCTGTAACCTGTGCCAGCTGTCCAGAGGCAGATCAATGAGAGTTAAGACTTGGCAGGCGCTCACAATGTCTCCTCTAAGCTCAGATCAAAGGGCTTTTATCAGGTCCAAATAAAGCACAGGACTCATCTGTGCCGAGGCAAAGGATGGGGGATACCAGGTAGCCAACAGCTCCGTTTGTCTTTGTCACATGGATATTTATGGCCTCCTGCAACTAATTTTCACTCATAAGCACTGCAGGAAATTGAACTGAATCCCTTAAAAGTCTGCAGCCAGAGCTTCTAAAAATACTGAGAGTCATCGGAGAACCATGTTTGCCAATCTTTAGGCTGTTAAAGCCTTTTGTTAAGCTTAAGTAAAAGTGGTGTTCTTGGTTAAACATTGGAAAAAGTCAGCGTATCCTGTATTCTGCTGTGAGTTGAGGACTTAAATATTTAACCAAGAGCATGATCTTTATCTGACCTTAATCAAGTGCTGTGAGCTACGGAAACATCACCATAGAAACATTAACGAGGCACTTTCCATGGAAGATACAGGTGTTACTAATAACATTAATGATGGCTCTGCTGAATTTAAAACTTCCTGAAAGCCATGACACGGAGACAGCGAGCCAGCACACACAATACCAGGACCTTGAAGCAGATTAATGGACTCCTGTGATGATTTATTCAATTAACTGGAAGTTGTTCTTGCCCTACTGTGACATAAGACCATGTTTTTCTTTTTCTTTTTGTGTTTAAGTAGGGAGACTCATTTCATCTAGCCAGTATAGGAAAATGTACCCTGTGTAGCTTCTCAGGTTGACTAACCATACTCTTTCACATTTACGTTGATAGCATTAAGTTAGCCCATCCTAAATCAAATTGACTGGGGCACTAAGATGTCCATGAATATTAGCCGTGAAAGCTACTGTGTCTTCAAGAGTTATGGGACATATGAGTTTTTATGACCACTCGTGGAGGAGTCTTGAATCTGGCAGGTTTGACAGCGCTGAATACCGAGAGCGAGCCAAAGTCACCGTCACACCAATTGAGCCACTGATTGCTTCATTTAATTCATTAAAACTAGGGTGAATTCGCGGCACCTTCTGCCTCCTTCCGTCTCAAGAGGTTGGGGAAGAGATAAACTGCCTCAAATCCCCTTGAGGCAAAGAGAAACAAATTAGATTTGATAATTTCAGGTGGTCGAGAGACTGCATTGCATTCTCACCAAGGTAACAACATCTTTGGCTTCCCGAAAGAAAGATCCAAAATGTACACAGGTTAGCCTGTGTCTGTATCGGCTGCATTTATCAAACAAATGGGTGTGAGGTGTTTCAGTGGTACACAACAAGTATTAGGGTTAAAGGAATCTTACCAACAGAAAGGGATTCTCAAAGTAAATCCTACAGTGTTTTAAGGATAAACCAGATGTCAAAATTAATCTGAGTTCTTCATTGGTTTGGAAGTCAGTGTGTGTGTGTGGAGAGAAACTGTGTGAGGAATTGCTAAGGAGTTCTGTGGTCTTTTCATACAGACCGAAGTGATTAACACCATCCTCCCTACTGCCTCTCAAAGCAGCTTTCTCTCTCTTCCTCTGTCTGTCTCTGTACTCCAGCCTCTCTGTACTGCCAAGCCAGCGCCTGGCAGGCTTCTCTGCTCGCGGCGCATTAGGATGCAAAGCGCTCCATGTTGAGGGAGAAGGGGAGACTAACAAAAGCGCTTTAGTGTTGCAAAAACAAGCCCATCGGTGCATGCCCGTGAAAAGATCTGTACGTCTGCTCTGACTCCCCTAACTCCCTGCAGCTCTCTGCATCACTCCACCACCCCTCTGCAAAGAGAAGCTCTCAGGAGAGACACATCCATTTGTTGTCGTTCTCATTCCTTCTTTACTGTCCTTCTCTCTCCCTCCTTCCCTCCCTTCCCATGCGGCAGGTCCAAATTGCTTTGCTGGAACAACGATCATCCCAGCCGGAATTGAAGTAAAGGTGGACGACTGCACCATCTGCCGCTGCCACAACGGAGACTGGTGGAAGCCAGCGCAGTGCTTGCGGCGGGAGTGCCTCAACGGCCAGTCGTTGTCATAGAGAGACTCCACCGGGGATGGTGGAAAAGCTCAAGCAAGGCTCTGCCTACTGCGCCATTTTGTATGATTGACAGGGCAGGAGCACAATTCCTAAAAAAACCTGAGATGGCATAGAATCGAGGAGATACTCTGACAAGCTTCACACAAATACAAATTTAGCCAGTGAGAAGATGGAACTTGTCTCACGGCTGTTTCCACCCTCCAGTTTTAATTGTCCTATATATTTTCAGAAGTTGACTTGCTTGACTTGCTGCTCTCACACAAAAAGTTTCTAAGCTCCTTGAACTCTTTCCTAACCATCGGCAATGTTGAATTGCTCATGTTGATTTCCGTATGTACGTCATCAGCTTGTTGTACGTGTCTGTCACAATCATGCAGGTGTTGTAAAGTTCCAATAGCAGGAAAAACAAACCGTAAGCACACTTAACGCTTTTTCTTTTTGTTTTTTGTCATACAAGGACTGACACCGGTTAAAGCGCCGTAAGTGTGTGTTTGACTTTCACAACTTCACTCTAAGAGCTTGTTTACAAGATGCACATAACACATAAATGTTTGTGTCTTCATAAGTCTTTTTATTGTTACGGCAAGACCTCACCTCTAACACTTACGTGATGCTACTGTCATATTTTATAAACTGCTATGAAATCCCTTAACACTTTTATTGATCATCACACGGTTCAGAGTCATGTGTCTACATAGCAGCAGCACAGGCTGGGTAGGTTGGTATGGTAGAGGTACCACCTGAAGCTGAAGGGCAGGAAAGATGGCAGCCAGAAACTATGAGATGTAGTTTTTAAAAACTACTCCAACCCTAAGAAGAGCAGGTGAAAAATGCTGCAATACTGCATCAATAAGAACAACTTTGGGCAACCCTTCCCAACTCAGTTGGCTTTATTGTTTTCTCTCAGAGGTCCATATCCTCCAGAATATTCCCACTAACCAACTACTTGAACTTGTTATCAAAGCAATTAGCGAGCCAAAAGCAGCCTGCTTTAATTTTCCTTAATCAAGGAGTATTCTGTGATAAATCATCCAGCTGGGTGCTTGGCGCTGCTGCAGCCTGCATGCTGGGCACATTCCGCAAGAACCCGCAGACAAAAGGAGGGAATCTGCATATGTCTAAAAGCTTTTAATCAGCATCCACAAGCTTATTGTCCATATGAGCATACACAAGCGTGCCGTTCATCCACAATCTCAGGCGCAGTATGTTGCTCTGCACCCAGTGAGGCACTTAGACCCATAAGGCTTGTTAAGAGACAAAGCTGTTACATTATACCACTCCTATAGATTATGTAATAGATTTTACAGTTCCTCCCCCTGCGAATCTGTTAGAATAGCTGAGCCAGTGTGGTGTGTGTGACTATGGCCAGGGCTATAACATAGAGACAAGTTAATGTATTGCTGTGACATTTTTTCAGGCCAGAGTGGTTCTCTAGTAGTCCAGTCTAAAAGAAAAAGCATCCAACCAGGGCTCAAAACACGATGTTTTTGAGATGATAAATACTAGTCATTAATTCAAAGGTGAATTTCTGTAAGCTCATGCCATTCATCACTAGAATTTTTTCCATTTCCAGAAAATCCGCTCCCGTTAACCTTTTAGACCCTATTCCTGGGCGGTGATGGATGGGCTGCTTAATAGCAGCTCCCAGCACTCTGTAATGAGACAGAAATGAACATAGGATAAAGACCAATGACTAAAGAGGTGTATTACCTTAAAAGGCACTAAAACTAATTTTGGAAGAATCTCATAGTCTGCTGCATAGCTGCAGCACAGGGGCGCTGGAGAAAAATCACAAAATTGAAATAATATGGGTGAAGTTCAGTCTTAGGTGCAACAATGGAGACTGGGTCATTTTCATCATTAAGCTACAGTGATTTAGTATCTTTCAGCGTGAAAAGACAGACCTCATCTATCTGGCTTGAGGTCTGCAGGCTCATAAAACAAAAGTGACATGAATGGTTTATCAGTCACAGTCTCACTGCTCCAGACATTTTAGAATTATTAAATGGGCTTCATTCATCTTAATTACTTTAAATGCCACATAATTATTCAGCCTATACATGTATCCCAAAAAGAAATTTGGAATTATTAGTGGGTAGCAACAGAGAAACACTGAAGTGAGTGTGCCAGTTGACAGGGCTCAAAGGCATTGCTGCCGCCACAGATGCCTTATTGCTACTGTTCCAGATAAGATTCACAAAGCATGGCCTTTGGCATCATACAGAACGAACGGCACCGACTGCTTTAAATGCTACTTTGGTTCATTTCTTTGTGCGATGGTTTACTGTCATGTATGAGCCAAAACTGTTTATTGTTTTATCCTTCAACATTCCAGAAACAGCCAGCAGGATAAAGATGAGTACAAGGACAAGTACAGTTCAATGTTCACAGCTAAAATGTAGAATTGAATCCACAGATGGCCCTAAAAATACGCTGTCACTTGATCGGAGTAAAAGGAGAAGCTACAAAAATGGCAGATTTTCAAGCTAAAGAAGTATCCACGCAACTTGATCTTTCTAACAATGTGACATTGCAGCTCATTGTACTGGTTGTTCTGCTACAGTTTCCTCCATTGGGTCCTGAAATGCATAGCATTTAGTAAATTTAACTGGGACAGATGTGGCTGCTCATTCTTGCGATTTTCCAAGCTGCTTTCATCACCCGAGTGCAAAAGCAGTAATGCAGAGTGTGAAATGGTTGTCAAAAGAAATATGCCAACCTTTTCACAGTCAAGACCCAGATCAACTGTCCCTCCACATGTAAGAGCACACTTACATGTATCCAGGCCGCTAATGGGAAGCAAAACACCAAAAAGCAGATCATACATTCAAAGTTAGTAGCACGGTTAAAGAAAACCTTGGAAGATCTTTGTTTCAATGCAGCAAATCAGACACAGGCATGCAGCAGGACGTACTAGTGCATATGTCGCTCTGCATTGCAAGCAAGTTGACTCTTTAAAAAGGAAATTAGGATTACTATGCCTTCGCCCGAGTCGGCTGGGATAGGCTCCAGCCCCCCCGCGACCCTACTGAGGAATAAGCGGTGTATAGATAATGGATGGATGGATGGATTACTATGGCTCTCAGTGAGAAGGAAGCAAGGAGAGATTTAAAAACCACATGCATTAACATACAGTAGTTGGCTATGTGTGCAGTTATTAAGAACAGGCTGCGTGTTAATGCAGCACACATCCACTATACTCCACAGTGCGCATTTCAGAGAGTCTCTGCCTGGGCAAACCGGGGGAAATTGCATTTCCCCTTCCAAACACGTGAAGCTGCACAGTTTCAAGGACAGATCAGCTGCACAGTCTGTCTTTGTTCATTTTCTGCCAAGAAACTTGAGTCTTTATGTCTGTCTGTGAATGTCTATTCAAATGACCCCATCTGTCCTCCCATCATTCAAACCACGAGCTTGTACATGGGCTTTTTCCACGAGACACCGACTTACTGTAGCTGGAAACTATGAAAGATTGTTTTTCCCCTCCTTATGTTATTTTTTCTGCAACAAAACTGTTACATAAAGTGTGCCTGAAAACCAACACAGAGTACTATCTGGTAAAGAGAGAAACACTGTTATTATACAATCAATTGTGTTATTTTTTTGGTGGGGGCACCAAGGGTATGTTCATGTGGGACTCAGATATACGACAATATCATTTCTATAACAAATTTGAATTTATGTTTAAAAAGAGCATCTTTGATTGTATATGACTATATGCTCACAGAGGTTCAACCTAAACCATACAACAAAGGGTCCAAATTTCACATAATTAAACAACCCTTGGTGCCCCACATGTTGTTCATATGTAAATATCTTCAAACGTATAATGTGTATTCTGAAATCTGAGGTGGAGTAAAAAAAAAAAATGACATAAGAAATAAGGAAATGTGTGTTATTCATTGAGACAAACAATATTTTGTTAAACAGACTTGGAAAAGAAGTGTTATTCCACAAACGTGAGCGTGGATTTCTTTTTTATTTTTTAAAATTATTTGTTTTTATTTACTCAGGAGAGCGTTACCATTTTTGAACACTATATCACTTGAGATGGAATGAAAACACATAGTCAACAACACAAATACGCAGGGTGAAAAGCACAGCATTTCCTGGCACCTGCATCAATTGTAGGGGCAAATTCAATTGAAACCGAGAGGACGACGCTCGACAAATCTCCTTGAATTCAGCCACATTCTCTATGTGATAAAAACGATTCACTGAACCAGGGCACAGCAAACCTCGAGGTAATGCAGCTATAAACAGAGCATTTTAGTATAAATAACAGTACAATACTTTACTGACTCATGGTTGTGCAAGAGAAAGAATACTAGTGCTTAATGGTTTCGTAATGCTCACCCAGTTCAAGGGCATTACTCACAGGTTCATTCCTCCATTCCATTTCATTACAAGTCAGTCTGGGCTTCTATCTCGTCCACACTGCTAATTGCTTTCTCCCACCTCCCACCGTGGACAAGAAAAGGGAAGCAATTTTATGCAGCACATAGCAATCAATAGCAATTAGGTGCATCCCTCACTAATCCCATTGAAAATGGCATCTTGGGAGATGGCCAGTAGAAGACCTTTAAGAGCAGACATACCTGCAAAAGTTTGGCTTTTTCCTCACTGCAAGTGCCAGCACTGTGACGGAACAATTAATTGCTTTGTTTTCCTATTCCACACTTTATATTGAATTTCCATCAATCTTTTTTCAGGGCCCACCGTCTGCTTTTGTATCAAACAGACATTTTCAATTAGGTAATTATCTCTTCCTGGTAAACCCGTGCATATTATGCAGTGTATAATTCCACTCTAAAAACCACTCATTAAATGCTACAGCAGCCAACAAATTGATTTTAGTGTGGCACATACATGACACAAAACAAAACACCAGATAAAGTTTGTGCAACAGATGAAAGCCCTTAAAGTGAGTTGATCAACAGACGGAAGATTGTTGCACTGGCACTGAAGTGCATGTTGTACTGGAGGGTTGTGAAAAGGCAAATTGCAATCTAATTTCAGTCGATCTAATTTCCAACCATCACCTACGGTCATGAGTTTCCTTTACAGGGTAGCCGGGCTCACCCTTTGAGATAGGGCGAGAAGTCTGGAGTAGAAGTACTGCTCCATCACATTAAAAGGTCAGCCGGTTAAAGTGGTTTGGGGCATCTCATTAGGATTATTCCCAGATGCTTCCCTGTGGAGGTCTTCCAGGCAAGTAATACTCAATGAAGACCCCAGTGCAGACCCAGAACATGGTGGAGGGATTATATACCACATACAGTCTGTCCTGGAAATGCTTTGAGCTCCCCCAGAAAGAGCTGAAGGACATCAGTGAGGCGAGAAGCATCGGAAATACCTCACAGCCTGCAGCTACTGTGACCCTTGCTTGGAAAAGTGGCAGACACCGGATGGATGGTGTTCTTTAAACTGCAGTGAAGTGGAAAAACACCCCACCCCACCAGAACAGTGTAGCATAAAGCTATCAGACATATCAACTAGCCGAGTTACCTTATCTAGTCACCTCACTGTTACAGAACATTAGATATAGCTTTATAGTCAAATAGGTACTTTTTGAAAATTATCTGTTTGGGTTACACCTGTGGCTCCTAACTGTTTAAGTTTGTAACCCCCAAAATGATTTAGTGTTAACTTGACAACAATTACATCTAAACATTTGCCTTATAAAACTTATCCCATTGTGTAAATTGAGTAATTTTAACAAGTTCGGGAAGGTACAAGCATCCATCATACAATAAAGTTTTCAAAGAAAAAAAAGCTTCCCCCAAAACACTAAATTGTGTAGCAGGACTTTATTTTCTGTTGTTCCCTGTCCATTTAATCATGTTGCTATATTTTGTGCCTCTTTGAAGCATTTAACTATTGGTTTACACATTATACTGTATCAACGTAGGACACATTTTCTCAATCTTGGAGAGCAAATGTGAAGATTATCATGTAAATTTTACATTTTAAGCAAAAAGTGTTAAAATTACGCTACATTATTGTTCCATTTTTCTATATGTGATTTGTGTAAACAGTCAACTTAATCACCACAGATATGACCATGCTTAAGGATAAGTGAAGTCTTACTGCAAAGTGATTATTCATTATACTAAGGATTAGACCAATATTTGAGGGTCCGGTACGGGGAGGAGGTGGAAGGCTGCAATGCAGTCAATGAGCCAAGTGGACGGAGCTGACCACACCTTGCCTCGTCGAACCACTGCAGGCTTGTGGTGGCCCTGGGGGTCAAAGATGATGTACTGGGTGCAGAGGGCCTGATCGGAGCCTGGCAGGGCGTGGTAGGCTGCAGCGCTCAGGGTTTGTGTCACGTCGCTGTCTGGTTTGGGCTGCCGACTCAGGAGCTGGCCTCCTCCCTCCCGGATCAGCTTGGTGAGATCGTCCTTGGTGGGTGCCTTAAAGGAACCGAGGAGGAAGAAGAAACAGCCATCGAAGAGTGGTGGAAGCTACAAAACAAAATGCAAACTCGCGCATTAGTGAGAGCTTTGATGATTTTCTCATTGCTTGATAAGTTCCTTGGTCCAGAATAATACTTCCTTGAACATCTAAAGTCTATCTGAAAAGACCTGTCATCTACTGTCTTTCTTCAAAATAGCATGTTCAATCCATTGGTGCCAGGCTCAAACCTCAACACTTGAAATTTCAGCGGTGGAATGATTAAGGTCTCTTGCTCATGATGAAATTAAACTCAAACTACTTTTCTTTGTCACTAAATCTAGGCAAGTGTCTGCTGTGATGCTTTGTATTTACTGCTTTGCTGCAGAGCCAGAAGACATTTTTATAAGCACCATTCTCCAGACAAACTCTGAACCACTTAGCATTGCTGTTTAAAGCAGCAGTGAATTAGGCCACTGGAGACTGTTCTATTCACAGCATCAATGAACTCAACTGTTGTGGCGTGTAAATTGGCTCTCTCAAGAGTTTCTGGTAAGAAGGTTCTCTGACTATACTTTGGCTGAATTTTATTTTCACTGGTGTAAGTGTGTGCTTCTCATTCATTCATGATTATGATTGATGTTTTCATTGTTTTTTCAAGAATGAACATTTATCCTGCATAAAAGGGAAGAAAACAGAAGAAAGCAGCAATGGGGAAATCTCGAACCCACTAAAGAACATGCTTATTACAATGGCTGTCTATCCAGGATCATCTCAACAACAAGTTCTATATGGTACTCTGCTTCTTAATCTTCTCAGTGGCACTATCCTTCAGGGAACCAACAGGTAATCACTTTATCATATATAATGACTTTAAGAAGTATTCACTATTTGTCTAGATGATGTTGTTTTGCTGCACTGAATCTTAAAGAGTCTAATGACTCTTTAATGTCAAACTGTAATCAAATTTCCACAAATTAGACACCTTCTGCAGCAAACACAGCCTCAAGAGTGTGTCAGGGCTCTATCAGCTCTGCCATCTAGGCAATGCTGTGTCCTCACTCTCCGTGAAATGGCACAAGTTCTGTCAAGTTTCACGCCGATTGGTGACTTGAGCTGCAATTTCGAAGCCCTGTCGCAATTGTTTTGTTTAAACTGAGGTCATGATTCTGACTTGGCCACTGTTGGGCATTTATGTTGCGTTTGAAGTCATTTCTGTGTAATTTTCGCTTCGCTTGGAGCTGATGTCTTTCTGATCTTTTTCACTTTGGATTTCTGTGTACATCAAAAGTGGTTGGCAACACAATTAAAAATATGCAGTATACAACAGAGGTGAGTACACATCTGTGCAATACAGTAATTGCATTGCTTTTAGGCTGATCAGTAGAGCATGTTCTGTCATGTATCATTAAAAACTAACAGCTTAGATGAACATATTTAGCCTGGTAATACTTTTCACTTCCTTCTTCTTTAGAAATTCTTGTGTAATTTCAGCGACTTTGGATTGTTATGCTGGAATATTTCTCTTCTACAAAGTTTCTGCAGACTGGGAGTCATCTTGTCGGCAGGTATTTTGGTTTATCCACTGGCACCCAAGGTTCCATCTATAAATGTCACCTTCCCAACACCTTCTGCACTCATGCAGCCCCAAACCATCGCATTCCATTCCCACCTCTTTGGTCCACTGACAACTATGTATTCACTGTGGGAGTCCTGGCCAGGTTCACACCAAACATGGACCCCATCTGAGCTGAATAAATTTATCTCGACTATGATCTGACCAAAGAATGTTCTCACAATATTTATCAGATTTCTTTTTATGTCACTTAGCAAAGTTTCAGCTTGCACTTTTGCACCAAACTGCAGGGAAAGGTGTTTTTTTTCTTGAACTGCATCCTTAGAGGTTGTCAGGCAATGTCATTAAGACCGGCCAGAGGGTTAAGAACAGTGTCGGACACCCAAAATCTAATGCTAACCCCAACACCACCAGAGCTGTCCATTGATAACCCGTTTCAATTTTGAAGCACCAGACTGCCCTCCAATGCACATTTGGTTATTTAGAAGTAGATTGTGCAAGTAGCATGCTGTATGTGGGGTCACTTTAGGTGGACTTCCACTGTAACTTTCCTCAGTGGTACGATGGCTCGATTAGTGTACTCCTCCTCATTTACTCCTGCAGCTATGTTTCAACTGATCTGATCCTTTTCCCATCAATGTGAAGTTTCACAATTATATTTTTCAATTTCTCTGGCATTTGTTTGTGTCACCACATATGCAGACATGTAGCCAGGTCCAAAACTGAGCAAGTTCTGGTGTTTACAGGTAATTTTGTACCCACGATCATGCTGTTAGGCTAATTTGAAATCACAGCAGTACTGTTTGGTTTCAAGGATCACAGATTCACAAACCCATGTGTTAGTCATCATAGGTGTACTCACTTTTGTTACACTAAGCTTCAACTCTGATTACTGCATTTTCAAAATAATCTTCCTCAAGCATTTGTTTTTCATTGTTCATAAGAAGAAACATTCTACTTGTCAACTTAAAAAAATAGTTGTGTGCATAACAGGGGGAGGGAAATATTCCTTTAACTCAGTCGAGGTTGATTTGCATTTAGGAGCTTTAATATGTAGTATTTTGTTTTGATTACTACAAAAAAAGAGCAATTATGTTTGGATTTAGGATTTTGAAACACAGAAAATAAACACTAGCATGTGCCACAGCCTGGAAAAAAACTAATTTTTTCCTAAGGACAACCTATACTCATCAACTTCATGTCTTTGTTTGTGTGTGTCTCGTTTACCAAGCTACATCTGTTGATGCGACTGCGCTGGGGGCCTTCTCCTGCTTCATGCTCAGCTTCAGGCATCCATTTCCCTGCCTGCAGACATGCCTCCACCCCTGGCATCAAAGAGAGAGAATGAAAAAATAAATTAAAGCCACAGCTAATTATGTTGACTTGAAAGAGTGTGACAAGGCAATTGCGAACAGAGGATGACAACACTCGTGTCTGTTTTATCACGAGTTGGAAGATTTCAAGTATTGGCAAAGCTACGGTTGTTGACAGAGAAAGATGCCCACAGCATGATGGAGTTAATGATGCAACCCTCGTTTTAAGTATTAAGCAGAATTCGAGCTTCATCTCTTTCTGTCTCCTGAGGTTTTACGGAGTCAAATTGGAACTGCGTGACAGCCAGCATCCCGGCATTTTTTGAGTTAGAGAAGAAGCTTTTGTTCTAAATCCTTAAGAAGAGCATCTCAAAAGACAAAAAAGTTTTTTTTTCTAAAGTAACGGCAGATAAGGAAAAAAAATTGCACATTTTAATGACCCCTCACTGTCACAGATAAAATATGCCTCTGAACATGGCACAGATCACAGCGCCACTGTTCTCAGTAAGCGTTCTATTACTAAGCATCATGTTGGGAATGTATTCAAAAAAATCCAAACTCACAATTTAAAAGTGGCACATCTAAACATATTGGAACTAGATTTGGCTGAAAGTCTGACAAGCTAAATGATGTCAAATAGCGCAATACACCTGAGCATAAAGCTTAGCACGAATAATTATTTTCATTAGACATACTGAGACGTCTCACAAAGTTTCCAACCATGTATTCAGCTTCATCGTCTCCCACCTGTAAAATACAGTGATATGAACAGACCAGGCTAAATGTGTGTGCATGTGTACACCCTGTCACAATAACACACGTACATACAGAGTCACCAGTGCGTGAGGTGGAGAGTAATTACATTTCTTCATCCCCCTTAATTACAGCTTTCTTTTATAGGGACCCTGCCAGAGTGTTGGGCAGGGAAGAGAGGGAGGATACTGGGGTTAATCGCTCCGGACGATGGCGCTTAGTGCTGAGGAGTCATTAGCATATTTGCTAATTATGTTCACAAAGAAAGCAGAAAACATCTCAAACCCCTTCCTTCCTGAGTCACTGAATGAAAGAGCGGAGGAAGATGAACCCGCTTCCTTGATTAACCATGAGTCCAGCTGGAACTGTGATCTCATTATAAGCACAAGACGAGGATAAGACTAGTCTTGTCCACATAATGAGATAATTATTGTACTTGGACACGATAAAAAGTTTTAAAGGCCAACACTGACACTCAAGGATTGGGACAGGGCACAGCAGCCCACTCTTTTTGATAGTTAACATCCCAAAAACCAACTACTGTCATGCTTAAAGAGAAATAACAAGTATTCATGGGCACACAGCAACAAAACACCAGCACTCTTGGATTCAATCTGTGACAGCTATGTCTCTGGGCAGCAGCAGCAGTCACAAAATGTGTGGGAAAATTACAAAAAAAAAAAAGGAAAGGGGATGACAAGAGCAAGGATTTTAACCAGGCTTGGGCAGCAGGCCTATCTATTCTTTCTTATCTCCATGACATTTCACCGTGGTATGGGCTATACGATGCCATTTGTGTTTAAATATAATGTAAAAGCTGAGCTGCCGGTGATAGAAGTCATTGTAGCACTTCTGATAATAAGTGCCTTTCTTCCACAGATTCTTGCTTGAGGATCCGATGACACTGACACTTCAGGGAGCTCAGTGGTAAAGATGTGTGACTGGCAGCAGCAGATCGACAGTAGAATAAAATCGTGGGGCTAATAAACGGCTTTTGTAGTTGGTAGATGTCATTTCAAGATAAAGCTGGAGCACCTGCACTGACCCCACTGCCCTCGGCTGGTAGTTATACCTAAACTTGAGGTCATGTAAGTTGAAAGGGACATGCTTGTAGTGTACAGTGAGAAACATGAGAAAACCATGAATGAATAAATTCAGTTTGCTGCTGGAAAATGTCAAAGGTGTATTTCATTATTATCTACTTTCATTCACAGCTATAAAAAAAAATACAACTGTTGTAAGCAGAGAATAGCGGTAACTGGATACAATTCTACAGTGGAGTTGTAGAATTACAAATGTCACAGCCAGAGTTAAGACAGGGTCAGGTTCAAGTGGTTGATAAAAGCATGTTTTTGCAGGTTGGAGTTCCGGTCTCATGACAGCTTGGGCAGGGGTGAATATTAAGAAACCCTGCCATGCACATCACGAATCAGCAGTGTCCATTCCATTCCCATTTTTACTTAGACCTGAGACGTTGTCCCCACCACTAGTAGTCATTATCATTTTTACCTCAGCGGCCTCTTCCACCAGGAGAAACTGACCTCTTCAGGTAGATGCTGTTTACTAAAATACAATAACCTAATATAGCATTTCCGTACCAGCTGAACAGTAAGAGAAACATCTGCATTTTTGACAGTACAGGAAATCATATTTTTAACTTTGCTAAATACGCTGGCATACCATAATACCTTGATGTCACTCAAACCTAATATCACCCTTCACCTCTTGGTCTTAAATGAAATCTTAAGTAAGGCTTTTAGCTAAAATGGAACCCTTTTAGACGAGATGAAACAGAGAAGCTGCTTTTCCAAGGAAAATGCAATGCAACCAAACATTCCTGATAAAGAGGTAAGCCAAGGCTTGGCCTAGTTGACAGCAGTGGCATACAAAGGCAGGTGACAGTGAGAAGTCAGCTGCTTGTGTGTGCTCGCACACATACACAAGGACAGAAACAGATAGGATGCCACAGTGATTGTCATGAGGGAGACAAGCTGTGTCAAGTGCTCAGCCTGCGTGGAGAAAAGAGGAGGGGAGGGGCTGAATGCAGTCCAAACACACAAAATCTTCCAGTGACACAACCACACACATTCAAAGTTGAATTGGCTCACTGGCAGAGAGAGACAAGCACACATGACGTTGTACTCTAAACACACACACATACACACATACACACACACTCTGAAGGGATGCTACTGACAAATACACCAGCCAAGGGCACACCAAGGTGCCAGAAAACTCTTTGACAGCACGTCTCTTTTTCCTTTCCCTGAAGCTGACTTCTTCTGAATGTCTGCTTGTTGACTTGGTTCAAGGATGCCAGGGAGACTGGCTGAGAATAGTAAAATTTTGCTAAGTATTCATCTTGGCAAAAATCAAACATCTTTTCATCGCTGGTGATATTGCCTTGTGGCGCACCGATTCCCAGTTTCCATCCCCGAGTCATCCACCCACTCGATTTGGCTGTCAGACATGTAAGCAGGTGTGCGCACACACAGCAGCAGGCACAAACAATTGATCTGAAAATTGCCTGCTGCAAAATATTCTTTTAATGTTTCCCAGGACATTGCATGCTCTGCATGAAATAAAAGGTACTTAGCATTTAGAATTTCCCATCCCAAAGACAGAGCCTGATCTCACTTGAAAGCTTGCCGAGAGGAGGAAGTACGAAGGTCAAAAAGTCCATGTCTCAGACTAGAGTGGCAGTGAGGAGGAATTAAGAATGAGGCTTAGTGGGACTTGATTACAGAGCAGGTAATAGACGTGTTCCTATGTTCATTATTGTAGTAAGATAAACACCAAACTTAACAAAGCATGTTTTAATATTTCCTTTAAAGTTTGGATGCTAAATAAACAAACTGCATATTAGCAAAAACAGCTCTATGATAGTTTTGAATACAGGTGGCAGGGAAAATGTTCTTTGGGATTCAGCAGGAAGCACAAAATCCTTAAAATGACTCCAAACAGCCAGTGCAGCACAGTCCATTTGTTCTGTGCTGTGGTTCAGAGAATCCAATATTTACCTAGTAGATTTTTAATACTTGTCCTAAACTATGCCAAGAGTCACCTAAGGTAGCAAGCATAACTTCAAATGCAGAAATACTGTTTCTCTGGCTGGAGCGCCCTTCAACTACTCAGTCAATTGTAGAAATAGACGTATAGTAAGTATAAAACTTCTGCAAATGTTAACTTCCTTCTGCCACTGCAGAACACAGTAGCCATCTTTCACTTGGTTTTGGCATTAAATGTATTTTGAGTAAAAGGTAAAACTAAATACATGATAAATTGGATTACCAGTAATCCCAGGTAATGCAGGAGCATGTGAGGAACACATGAGAACAGCACAATGTTTTTACCGTTTCCAGTAATTATGTGGAACTAAACTCACCAGCTGCAGGCAGTAGCTTTGGATTTACCAGGTATGACAGTATTATTGATCTTCTCATCTAATGCTTGCCAATAGGACAATCAGTGTACTTCCTAAAATGCTGAACTGTTCATTTAAGGCTATGTATAAATGAGTCTAACAGTATGAATTAAGCCTTATTTCATGGGGGTAATGTTAAGTATCCTAGATTGACAATGGAAAATAGACCAACAACTACCATATGTTCTCTTTTTAAAAATGATAATCAAACTAATATAAAGCTAAAGCATTTCAAAAATATTTTAAACTATTTATTTTCTAAATAAAAAAAAAGATTTCTGAAATGTATCCACAGTCATGATGTCATTCAGCCTAAAATATTTTATTAATAAATGTCTGTTACTCTATTCCAGGACTGCAGTGATGAACGAGAGCATTAAAGCCATCTACACTGAATTAATGACTCTCATGAATTAAAGGAACGGAGTGCAATAAATATATAAGCACAATAAGCATAAGTGCTATTTATTGTCACGGTGAACTCTCTGTATAGAAGCTCTACAATGTAGGAGATATTACATTTAACCTTCAAGAGATTTTGGATAAAATCTGCTTTGGTGTCGCTGCAGTAGGAAGTTACCCTCATTCCAATAGCAGCGTTTACCATGACATTTAAAAATAGCATCTACAGAGGACTGTTCCAGATGACAGCTCACTCCATACTTACAGCTGTATCTGACAACCCAGCAGCCAGCAAGAACACCCAGGAGGGTGGAGTAGGTGGTGGGCATTTGTCCTTCTGGCACCACAACATGGCTCACTGGAAGGAAGACACAGACACACACAAAAATCAGACATAAAAGAATTGTGCGACACACACAGAGACAACAGCTGCATGTTTTGTCATCCTACAGCGCTGCAGTGCAGTGTTGTGACCACATTATAACTAGAAGTCTTTATTATGTAGTAGAGATATGTGAGACATTAAAGAACCAAGAACAAAAAATCATATTAGATTGTTTTTCTCCCTGGCTGAGTGAGGTCCTAAGTTGGGGATGTGTGATACATATACATCAATATTAAGATATTAGGAAATAACACTGACAGTCTACAGTGAGGTTATACTTCAGCAGTACAGTATGCTTCATAAAATAGCTTGATGGGTGACGGAATAGTTTGGGAGACCCCCACAGCTTTCTTATGCTGGAGAGGGAGGGTACCGTGTCCAGCAATTCCAAAACCAGCAATTCGACATTCACACCCACCTCACACTGTGATTGCCCAGCTGTGTGAAGGCGAGAGGGTAGCCAGGCTTGAACTGTCCCCTGTCTTTTTGTCTGTTACACATCTATTTCTGTCACTTTTCACATGTACAACAGTGTGCAACACTAGGAATGTCTTTATGTCTGAAAATGTGCACAATTAGTAACAATTATCACCTCTCTCCTCTTTCTATGACAGCTGGCTTTTTAATCTACTTTCAAGTTTTGCCATTTAGAACAACAACACAATTAACTCTAAATACTAACTCATATCACTCTATTAAATGCAGGTATATATATATTGTATCTGCATTACATCAGACAAAGCTATTAACATGTGCAGTAACTAATTTGTTTTGAAATTCCACATTTGGATACCAGAGTTTTGATAAAGGACGACACAATGAAATTCCACTTGAAGTAGATGCCCTAATGCTTTACCAAAGCTAGCCCAACTGCAGAGGAAGACTAATATTTATGCTTTCAATTCCTGATTTATCCAAAAAAGTGCAGTGCATTTCTCACATTGTTAATAACTTGCTCACGTCCCTCACTTTGAGTGGGTGAACAGGTATGCTTACTGCAAACCTGTCAAACAATCCATGGCAACACAACAAAAGGCCATACAGAAGCTTATATTTATAAAAGACAGCAACACGTAATTATAGGTTAATTAAAATTTAAATACAAGCTTATTGCCTGTTTATTCAACAAGTGAGTGCAGTTGACAAGTGCAAAATTAACATAATTATATCTCCAGGGCAAAGCCTTCATAAACTGTGCGTTGACCATGGATTTAGGTGGATTTGCAGGCTTCGGTTCAAAATGAAAAAAAAAAAAAAAATTCTCTGAAAGCACCATCTTTCACCCCTCCGGCCAGATGAAGGAGAGTTGTGAGAAACACTTGTGTTTTTCATTAGTGTGTATTCATCACCCTGACAGTACCTCCAAACATTTTATGAGGAATGATTTCAATTACTTGCACTCTCTGATGTTCTTCCAGCCATTACTATGCAACGGTGAAGGAGTTGCCGTATCATGGTGATGTACACAGTTTTGAAAGCTACTGTTAGTTAAGGGTGAACCTTTGTGAGTGACTGTACTCAAGCACCTACTGTTGGCTTTTACAGCACAAATGGGTCTGTGTTAGACAGTAAAGGTTATAAAGCTTGGCTCTGTAGGAAAAGGACCATTTTAAATAAAAAACCTACATTTATGGTGGTGGAAGTACAGCAATTCTCAAAATAAATATTAGGACCAGGGCAAAGGACTACATCATGACTAGAGAGCCCATTAAATGCACCCCTCTAATACATCTTTGGATTATCTATCAGTGTTTGGCAGTAAACAAGCTACTAGCAACTGGCTGAAAGTTGCTTCTAATTTGTGGTGTTGTGAAGAGCCAATAACATTAAAAAACAATCATGTGGCTAATATTCTAAGAGGCTCTGCCTGGAACACTGAAGTTAAAAACCTCAGAGGAGGTGGTGTCTGAATCTCACAAGCACTACCTGAGCTAGAGAACACATCAGACATCCTCCCTCCCAGTAGCAGTCCCAATTTGGCCAGTTGACGTTGCTCCGACATTGACAGCTTAGTGGCCAAAAGGACCGCACTTTGATCCTTCTTCACACACTCGTTCACCTAAGACAGGGCATAAGAACAGTTTAGAAATGCCTGGGCCCTTAATGCAAGAATGCCAGCACACTGGGGTTAACGATTTCAAAAGGAAATAAAGGGGAAAAAAAGGTTATTCACATGTCCATGTAGACGTACCACAGAGAGGCTGGCTGAAGGGCTATGAGATGTATGAGCATTAGCATACTGGGTTCCTTCTGATGCTTCCTGGAAAACTGCCAACATCTCCAGACTCACTGCATAATCTGCAGGGTGCTTTCCATACAGATTACTGTGAAGAGGAACATTCGAAAGATAAAATGTGTCAGTGTTTCACAGTATGCACATGTGTGTATTTATGAATTTGCAGCAATGCAGACCTTTTGGTGACCGCAGAGTTAGTCAGACACAACAAAACAGAAAAATATGACAGCACACTATCAAAAAAACAAAATAAAAACTGATACTTTACCACCAAGTGCCAAAGAATACAGTGACACTCTAAAAGCAGAGTAAAAACATGAAGCAAGGTGTTATGTTCTGTAGTCCTGGATCTCTTCTAGGTTATTTATTCATGGTGGGTTTGAAATGAGTCACTACTGTGTTTCTCTTTAAGCGTACAGTTGGTTTTCAATTTTATGGGTAGAGATGCTAACATTACAGATCCCTTTCTTTGTTGGTGTGCTTTGATCTAGATGTGTTGAGATTTAAAGCAGGCCTGATTTTAATCTGAGACATGTTATTTAAAGTAGTATTTTTTTTTAGTAAAGATTTAACAACCTATCTATCACAACTGATGTGAAAGTATTTTAGGCAGGGAAAGTAATGAAAATAGCTCCTTTTGGTTTCTAAAATTTCATTTTACCGAGCACTGTCCTACTTCACCACTCCCAACCCAACCGGTCGAGGCAGATGGCCGCCCTCCCTGAGCCTGGTTCTGTCGGAGGTTTTTTTCCCCCCCTTCCCTATCATGGGGGGTTTTTGGTTCCTTCCCACCGTCGCTGACTTGCTCATAGGGAATCCAAAGGCAACCTTGGATTGTTGGGTTTTTCTTTTTCTGTTTCCTGTTTTTCTGTTTCCTGTTCTTTCTTACAATGTTAAGCGCTTTGTGACGACCTGTGTTGTAAATATGCGCTATATAAATAAAACTGAATTGAATTGAATTGAATTGAAATTCACAAAGTCATAGCAATATTAAACAATACCAGATACATTACTTCCTATTTTAAAAAGCAAATTAGTAAGTGTTGCAAACAAGGTGGCAAACTGACAAAAAGCAAAAGACTGTATGCTAAGTCTATAAGAATAAAACAGATCAGCACAAAATCTAGTAATTGTAAATAAAGAAACAAAAAGGAAACTCAAAATTGAGGAATACCATATTGTTTTCTGTCAAACAGATTTTAAAAAAGGACTCTGCTGACCATATTTCTAGTGTCTTGAGAAACTGCTTTCTAAGGTTCTGTCTGCAGTCGTCTCAAGGAACTTTGGCCTCTGGAACAAAGTAAAGGTCAAAGGATTCTTGTAATACTTTCATGCTTCGTTATATTTTGAAGAAACCTGCCTTTTGCTACATCGTATTTCACTTGTTCTGGCTGTTCTTTTCAAATTCTATCACTGTCTACTTGACCTAAGCAACCAGCACCAATCGACCACAGACAGGTTTTAACCATTTCTTTCCTCATTGACTGTTTGTACCATGAAGCTTTTAAACAGTAAGAAAGCCCATTCACATTACTGCATGTAGTTCAAAGCAAACAAGATCATCATTCTGTCTTATCATTTCATCACAATGTGTGCAAATTGGGGTTGTTTTCATTTCTATCCAAGCAGGACACTAATATTGAATATTTGCCATTGCAGAGCTCTCAGCAAAACAATCTGGCAATGTCACACCCTGCTTGTTCTGTGAGACTGTGCACCCATGTGTGTCATTCACTTGTTGGAGCATAATTGTTTGATATGAGGTTGAGCTGAAATCTGTGCCCCACTTCATTCATAGGTCAAATAGACTAACTGCAAGTAGAAATCATATCAGAGGGCTGTGTAACATTTTTGAGAAGAGCTTATTCTTTCGTACAAAAGCTATCTCAATAACATGTGCATACATTTATCTGATGAGAAGACCGCATTGCCTTTACAGAATCAGTACATATTTTATCTGAGAAACACTAACCCTTCAGATCCTAGTGTTTAATAGAGGTTTAACATCATCTCAAAACTGCCAATATGCACAGAGACTCAAACATGATGAAGCTGCAAGAATCTCCTGGTTACAATGGGAGCATTCAAAAAGCGGCATTAAACTATGTATCTTTAAGTTCAATGAAGCCGCATGAAACAAGAGGTCACCTTGAGGAAAGGAGGAGAGGAGGAAGGATTGAAGAAAGGCGAAGCAGGAGGAGAGGAGACGAAGAGAAGAACCAAGCCCAGCAGGTCGTCTTTAAAAGATTAGGCGTCAGCAAAGATAACACCTGGGGGACAATTAATAGGTCCACTGGTCCATAAAATATTTCATTTGGATTCATACCCCCAGCCCCATACACACACAAATACAAACAAACATAAAATGTCCCTGACACCTTATACATATGCGCGCACACACAAGCTGGTTTCAGCAGGAGCATGTGAGAAGAATACCTAAAAAATGTAGAAAAAGTTGTGCAGGAGGTAGAGTCACAAACACTCTCCCACAGGCCTCTGCTCGAGCACAAGTGGGAGGAAGGCGGTGGTGGTTCTAGTGGGTTCCCACTGTATCCATGACTATTCTTCTAACCACGGCAAGAACACTCAAAATGGAATCCTGAGCTGAACATAAAATACAAAATGTTGTATGCCACTACTGGTTCATACCTTACAGCATTTTTTCTCTAAAAATCATCACGCTTTCTTCGCCAGCTTTAACATAACAAAACACCAACAACAACACCGATAGCAGCAGTAGCTTTTTTTCCCAGCCTAATATTTGAATTTAGCTCAGCAGTAAATCTGGAAAGGAACTCTCATGATAGAAAAGTTAACTAGTAACATTTCCTCTTTAAACAATCCACTCTGGATTTGTCCTGATGCTTGGATCAGCTCGGTGTTACAGCTTATCTTGGTGATATATGACTTACCCAACACCTCCATTTAGCTCTGCAAAAGTACTTAAGTTGTTGTGCAGATGCCCTTCTTTTAATGCCAAACTGCAATCACAAATAATGCAGAGAGGTGCTGTAACATTTTGCTTGATGCTTCTTGCAATACCCGTATTCAAGCTACTAACAATATTTCAAACTTTGTGCCGGAAAAAAAAGACAGTCTAGTTTGTAAGAGCCAAAAATCATCAGAGCACTTTGTTTTGACAAGAGAATAAAACTGCCAAACAGACAGTATACATTATGGAGTACATTTCAAAGATTGGGAAAAACGAAGAAATAACATTCATTGTCTGGGAACTGTCATAGCAACACTATCTTAAAGTTGCACTGCGAAGGTGATTTTCTTGTAAACAAGCAAACTTTCTGTTTGCACGCAGTCTTACTCATCATTGTGCATATCCTTAAGGTCTAACAATCTTGCTAAATGAATTTCCGTGCTATTTAAATGTTTGCAGAAGCTGTTTTCTGAACATTTCAACCCTGCATTGTTTACATCCATGTTTACTTGCTTGCAATCTTCTTCGCTGCCTTTGCTAGCTCACTGGAACACAGTGTAAAAACCATTGGCAAGAATATAATTCCAGACACCCACATTCTCGTGCTTGTGCACATGCGTCTTAATTCGGGTGCACAGGAGGAACAAAGTGTCAGGAATCAGGACAGACTCATTACATATTGCTAATGTGGTCATAAACCCCACAGGGTGCCTTTCATGAAGATAAGCTATGCTAAAATTAACTCTTAGGTCGGTGTTTCCTCGCTGCTCTCTGGATCAAAACAGGATGTTCATTAGACACTGTACATGTAGTACAACATACAATATTATACAATTCAGTGTTGGTGTTGTAATAACAAACTAGCAACATTTGGTGACTGTCACTGCTCATTTGCAGCATGTGTCCTGTATTTAGTATAATTATAACAATCCAGAGTAATGGATTGGCATGTTAGTACAACGCACACAGGTGATGTTAATTAATGTCTGTATGGATCCAGTGCTTTGGGCTTAAGGCAGTCATTAGGACTGAGCCAACAGCCAATTCAAATATACTGGCCGTCTTGTTTCCAACATCTCATTACCACAAATTCATTTTCATACTGTATTGATATGCACATAAACCATGACATCTAAAAGCTTGGAGTAAGTTTACCAACACTCATTTTGCAAGCCTCCTAGTAAAATGTCCAAATGTCCTACACTGGCGGATATTTATGTTTACAGTACTGATCGGGGAATCCAGTTGCACATGCTGTGTAGCTGTCTCAGAAAAATGCTTAAACCTGTTGTGACATAAAGGGAAGGGTTGACTGTATTACTGGTACTCACTACAGAGTTCGCCTTTTTTTGAGATTTCCTTCAGCATTCCTGATATCTGCCCAGTCAGTCAAAAACTTGAGCTAGATAGAAAGTCTGGCAGCAACTGATTTGCAGAACCGGGTGTAAACAATGAAAAAATGCAGCTGAGCCATTCAAACCTAACGTGCACGCGCGCACATACACAGAGGAACAAAGAAGATCTGCAAAATCTGTACTTCTAAAGCCAGAGCTGTGTGCCAGTCATTCCATTAGGGATTGCCTTGGCAGATGTCTTGGTTTGCCTCTTGTGTGTGTGTGTATGTGAATATGTGTGCGACTGTGCGTGGTGAAGGGGGAAGCTAGGACAAGGAGTCCTGACAGACGGTCCCAATTGCTGCCTCTTTTTTGCTTTGCAGACAAGTAATAGGGTAAAGAGGAGAAAATGTAAGATGCTGCAATAGGGAGCCGTCAAGGCAATAAGCCAAATAAAATGATACAACTAAAGTGCACGAAGGCTGATAGGTATTAAATGACCTCAAAAGGAGACCTTACTGACCAATACACTGACCCAGATAAACTATTGTACCCATTATAATGATTATCCAACATTACTTACCTTATTATTGACAATGTGCTATGCGTCTGCCTTACCTCCAGGCCAGAAACGCTGATTCAGCAACTGATTGACCAACAACTAATCGCTATCAGTCTTACAACTGTCCACCTACGTACTGCACTAACTCACACACTGTCGTTAATTACAAAAGCCTGAATGCCCGGTACGATGACAGGAAAACAGGCACTTCAGAATTTATTAAAGAAGAAAAGTGCTGGTCCAGAAGGACAGAAGCACCTCTATGATGTAATGCACTGAAATACAATAGGCGTGCAATAAATATTAACTTTGTTAAAATGTTCTGTTTGTTTGGAGAGTGATACTTTAGTGCTGTCTGACCCAGTTGGAAGATATATATAAAATCTAACTTTTAGTGTACCAACAATAACATTAACAAACGTATTCCAACTGACAAATGCAGTTTAAGTTAAAGTCTTAAACGTTTTTTAGCTTATTGCACTCGAAATTCTATTTTTCACTTTTTAAAATCTAATATAAATATATTTAAAATACTGTTTTTATGTATGTTTATGTATTGTTCCTCCCCCTGAGGGGATCAATAATGTACTCTAGCAAAAACACTGAAAACACTCCAATGCCACCAAGTATCTTTCTGACAGTCCGAAATTAGCTCTCAAGTAGCATTTAATAAAAGACTGTTTACTCATAGTACTGAACATCATGTGAAGCCTTCACACACAGCAATAGCCTCGTAATTTATATTGAAGGGTGAATTTGACCACTGCATATTCATAATAAAAATAAATCTGTTTAAAAACACAAAGAAACTATTTTAATATTTAGGAAAATCCTGCAGCGTTCTTTTAAAAAAGGGGCAATATTTCTATCCAGGACTGTGTGTGTTTACAACCCATTAGAAGCAGCTGCTGCTAGAAATGAAGGAAAAAAAAATCTGGGACAAGAATGTGTGTGTAGGTTTGGATTTGATGATGCAAATTGAAGATGTTTTGTATATGTCAGGTTGCAAGTCAGCACTTGAAGATGCTCACAAAAGACAAATGCCAAGTAAAACATGCCATCTATTCAGTTGATCACTTGTAGTGCTCCAAGCCCTTTCTGAAGGCTTGACCCAGACTACATAAAGAGGTCTGACCCTGACCTCTTCGTGTAAGAGCAACACTCTGAATGCAGTGCTGTAAACAACATCAAAAAGTCTTACAATGTGGCAACAGTATTTGACCTGTAAAACTCCACATGTGAAAAAAAAACACTTACAGTACATTCTGCGAGGCACCAAACTGCAACAGCAGTTTTACAATGGCTGGATGTCCATTCCTCACAGCATCGTGGAGTGGAGAGTCGTTTTCATAGCCAGGCGTGTTCAATAGGGCTCCTCTTGAGACCAACACCTCCACAACTGCCAGGTGACCCAGGTTACATGCTTCATGCTGAAACAAAAAGCAGCAGTGGTCAGAGATCATACCGCTCTGCTCAGATCTGGTTTTTCTCTGTTATCCTCTCAAAAACATTCTCTCAGTGTGGATTCTAAACTCGTATCCATTTTCCAATCATTATTCATCTTTTTCCAGCTGATGCCATTTTAGCTGAGGGAGATGCATCAAGGATTGCAAATAAACGTCATTATCAGTATAGTATCATTTTTGATCCAATATATACTCCCTCTTATGGATATTTTGAAATGAGGTAGTCAAATAACTCAATCAGATGATACAGCTTCATCACACTTCCATTAATTTTGTAGGAAATAACTCATACAGAGTAAAACCATCTGAGGAGAACGCATAAATATTCCCTGCCCTACTTTTCTAAAATTAACAAGAATGGTGGATACAGCTGAATAAAAGTGTGTTTTTAAACTTTCTGCTCGCAACTTGAACCAGAATTTAATTTGACGTTTTGAAGTTAAAGTTCAAATGAAGTTCTGAGAGCTTCATTTGGGAATGCAATTAAGACACATGGCAACAGTTGAAAAATGTTTCAATAGACAGTATCTACAACAGTGATGCTTGAAATAAATTGGGCAGCAAGAATTTTATTGAAATGCTGTTTTAGTTCTAGCTCAGTTACATTTGGGTCACAGAGTTGAAACTATTAAGAAAAGGGCTGTGGAGCAATTTCCCCCCTAGCAATTGTGTAAAAAAACAAAAGTATCTGCCACATTTGCTAAATTAGTAAACATTAAGACAAATATGCAGGGTATTATACTATTTGTATTGTCTGGAAAAAACAATCCGTCTCTTAACATTTCAGATCCACAAACTAAGAGAATGGCTTGTGGCAATTTTTTCCAAGTAATGTCGGGATGTTTTCAAAATTCTTCAGTGCTGACCATCTGTAGCCAACAACTGTCTATTTTGCTCAAAGTTAAAAAACAAAATCCATGGATTTGTAGTGTGCATTAAAATCTGGTTTGTTTTGTTTGTTTTAGGCTCGACAAACACAGTAAGCGCAGACATTTAAAATGTTTAAACCCTCTACGGGGCGCTGCTATTGTAGCGGCCTGCAGTTCTCCCGCTCCTGTCCTCCCCTGTTTGTGTTATGGGTTTTTTTTTTAAATGTTTCTTGGACGGGATGTAACTGAACTTATTTCGTTGCTCTGAAACATGTGCAATGACAATAAAGCTTCTAAGCCTCTAAGTCTATGTCTAAACCTACCATTATATATATATATATATATGGAATATATATATATGGAATATATATATGGAATTTATATATATATATATATATATATACATATGCACACACACACACCCCAAGCATTGTGACCACCTGCCTAATATTGTCTTGGTCCCCCTTATGTGCTCAAAAATGCCCTAAACCATTGATCATGGACAAGAGGACCCATAGGACACCCTGAGAGGCAACAGGACGTTGGACCATACTCTGGCTTGTGCAGTGGGGCCTCTGTCAATCAAACTTGTTCCACTGCATCCTGTTGATGTTTGGTCAGAATGGGGTCTAGAAAGTTTGGAGGTCAAATCAACATGTTGGGTCACTGTCATGTTCCTCAACATGTTTCCAATTGTTTGATGTTTTTTGAATGTGGTGGGGTGCATTTTCCTGCAGGGGTAGGCCAGTGGCATTTGGGATTTCCATTTGCATGAGGGAGTGTGCTTGTTCCGGGACAATGTTTATTTGGGTGTCTAAGTCTCATCAACACGGATGTTAAAATCCAAGGTTTTCCAGTAGAATACCACATAGTACCAATGTGATCAATGTTAGTCAGTTCACCTGTCAGAGGTTTAATGTTGTGGCTCATCGTTGTATTCAAATCAAATCAAATCAAATCAAGCTTTATTTATATAGCACTTTTCATCCAATTAAAATGCAACACAAAGTGCTTTACAACGTTAAAAACAGTAAAAACAAGCACCCATCCCTCCCTCCCTCCATATATACACATAACTGTAAAAACATGCCAACACACACACCCATACATGCACAGACACACACGCCCACACACTCTCAGCACTGACTGTGGAGACATGGCATGACACTGAGGATCGTAGAAAACGCCTACACTAGGGTCCTCCACACCGGGAGGAGCCACAGCTCATGACCACCGGGGGCGCTGGCACACGGACCCCCGACCCCGCCAGACAGGGGGATCCCCACACCAAGGAGAGGAGCCCCCAAACCGGCCGGGCCGAAGGGGCCCACGGACAGAACCCCCAGCAGCAGGCCAGACACAGCCCCCAGTGTGGAGGACACCCCTGAGGAAAACACTGGAGCTAAAAACTAAAAGTTTTAAACTAAAAGAAAGAATAAAAGACCTAAGACATAAGTAAAAAGGTTAAAAGAGTAAAATACTTAAAATAATAAATACAGAATAATAAGAACATAGAAATTATAAAACTCCGTTAAAAGCCTGATTAAAAAGGTGAGTTTTTAACCTTCTTTTAAAAACATCGACAGTCTCTGCAGTCCTGAGGTTCTCCGGCAGGCTGTTCCACAGCCGGGGGCCATAGTGGCTAAATGCCGCCTCGCCGTGGGTCTTTGTCCTGGCTTGTGGTACAGTTAAAAGGCCAGTGCCGGAGGACCTCAGGGTCCGCGAGGGTCGATACGTTAAAAGCAGATTAGATAAATAAGAAGGCGCAAGGCCATGAAGACATTTAAAAACTAATAAAAGAACCTTAAAATCGATCCTGAAGCGGACGGGGAGCCAATGCAGCGACTTTAAAACTGGTGTAATGTGTTCCCGCCCTCTGGTCCTCGTCAGCACGCGAGCGGCTGAGTTTTGCAATAATTGTAGGTGTAAAATGCTCTTTTTGGGAAGACCAGAGAGCAGGGCATTACAATAATCTAAACGAGAAGAGATAAAAGCATGCATTAGCACCTCCGTGCTGGCCTGAGAGAGAAACGGGCGGACTCTGGCTATGTTCTTAAGATGGTAAAAACCGATCTTTGTTATATTTTTAATATGTGGAATAAAATTCAGCTCAGAGTCAAAAATCACGCCCAGGTTTTTTACAGATTTTGCTGGTTTAAAATTATGTAATTTGGATGAAAGTTTCTCTCTCTGGCCTTCAGGACCTATGACTAAAACTTCAGTTTTGTCCTGGTTGAGCTGTAGGAAGTTTGCTGCCATCCATGACTTAATATCTAAAATACAGTTTAAAAGGGTATCGATAGGCCCTGTGTCATCAGGAGACACGGCAATGTACAGCTGTGTATCATCAGCGTAGCTATGGAAACTGATGCCGTGTCTCCTGATGACGTCCCCAAGGGGTAACATGTAAAGATTAAAAAGTATTGGACCTAAAATTGACATTGTATTAGCACAGGCCTGGAAAAGACCCACCAGGGAGGTCTGGTTGATTGTAGCATAACAAGTCAGACAGATCCCAGCTTTCTCAGCGACATACAAGCATATAAATATGAATGTTTAAAGATTCAATCTTAATGGTAAAAATTTAAAAGATCAGAGGCAAACTGCCAAAATTCAAATCGAAAACTCAATGTGAATGCAGCATCTTGACAGCTAGTAGCAACATGAATAAAGATAGAGGCAAACACTCATTCTCAAAGGAAAAAAAAAAGACTCAGCCAACAGTGAGTGTAGGCTTTTCCAACTTCCCATCTGAAGGCGTCATCAGGCTAAGAGCCCACTTTTCGGGGGAGTAAACACGCATAAAACAATAGGAGTATTTGAAGTAATCAACTCACTCAGGATTAGAATTAATTTCTGGTGTGATGCGCTTTCAAACATGCACTCCTTTCCATTAATGTGATGGCATCTGAATGTGCTGGCTTCATGTCTGAATGAGCACCCTGGACATGTTTCCATAAAAGTCGCAATAGCAATCTTACTAGGTCGGACGTAGTAACATTTACATTTTGTTTTAAACCCTATTTGGGAAGCTGTGTAAGGCACTGTGGGGAAGGCTTTTTCCACAATTTAGCACAAATATTGATCCAAAAACATCACTGGAAGAGCAAAAGACACAGTTTGTATCGCAAAATTACAAAACCCTTTCCCATTCACTGAATTCTACATTTTTACATCTACAACAAACTGAAATGTCCATAAAAATGCACTGCAATGAAGATAGACTGTAACAAGTCAGATTACATTAGATTGAGACTCACCAGCAACAAATGTAATCTGATTTAGGACAAAATGTTAACTGTAGCGAAAGTTTAGTATGTTGCTTCAAGCTGTTTGCATGGGCTTTTTCTGAGTTTATAAAGTATGTGCAGCATCAAACAGTTGCAGGATCCATTTGAGCATCTCCAAAGCAGAGAGTTGTGTGCATTTACACAAACAGCAGTAACATCATTCATTGATATGGAGACAAGATCGATAGGGATCTAAGGGCAGGTCGCACTGTGAACTTTTCTTCATTTCAGACAGGTAAGCTGTCACACAGAGGCACAGTTTATAAACTGCAGTTAAATCATTTGTTACAAACCGGCTGTCACAGCCTTCAGGATATTTTTATTTTACTGTTGGTAAAGTAGTAGTTAGATTATCATCACACATGGATGGAATTTTCAGTGTTTAGAACATTATAAATAAACTAGGCTTTCTGCTTATTTAGACAATTTGGTAAGGATGAAATTAGTTGAGATTTAGTCTGTTGTTTATTATTGCGCCATTACACAATATGCCTCACGTGATGTACTTTCCAGTCTCACATCTATCCGTCACCATCATCCTAAAGAACATTAACGTAAATGTGATGTGTTTGAATGACAGAACGCCATCACTTTAGCAGATTGATTAAACCAGCAATTGTATGTATCCCATGTCTGAAAAGGACTTTATACTTTATCTGCTTACCTATAGTCATAGCAGAGTCTTTGTTGTTATGTTTCACATTGATTTGAACAGTCCAGATTATTAACTTAAAAAAATGGGCTGGAATGCAAGTCAATACTCTCTTAAAGCAAAGAGAAATAGCAAAAACAATCAACTGCACAACAGAAACTAGTGTCGGGACTCAGTAAGAAATTTAGAACTTTTAGCTTGCATGCTAATTTAGCACGGCAAGGTAATACAAAGAGTCTATGCATGTTAGTTTAGAAGAGCAGATGATAAACGTCAAATGGCAAAATGTAAGCTTAGAGCAAACGATGCAAGTGTTGGGCAGAAAAGAAAAGTTTCAGTGCGTGAGAAAGTTTTGCCATCAAAGTCTGACAAACCATGATTACAGCTGAGGGTAATACTGACAATAAATACACTACAAATCTCATTCATCACATGAAAAAAAACCACACTGATAGTGTACACAAACGATTACACCTGAATAATTGCTGTTTTACTGATGAAACATTTTGTCTCACAGACTTTGCCACCGGAAAGATAAAGCTTTCGTACGTATCACTTACCAGAGGTGTCCACCCAGCGTTATCTTTCAGGTTGGGGTCAGCCCCCTGGTCCAGCAGCTCCTCGACAGCTTTAACATCTCCCTGCAGGAACGAGAGAAAACAAAAAACGTGAGGTCAAAATTGCAGACCCTCAAATGCAACCCTTCAAACACAGCAGCTGATCCCAGTGAACCAAAGCTATACGGTTTATCAATCAGACTCCACAGTGAGCCATTGATTACCTTGTCTTGGATCCGGGGGGGGGGATTACGACTATGTTTACAAGGATTACTGTAAGACGGTGTATCTTAACATGCTGGAGCGAGGCCGTCTGATCCTCGAAAAACTAATATGTTCACCTCTACAGAAAAGGCATAAATTTAATTACTTTTGTTTTATATGAAAGAACCTAAAAAATCAATAAGGAATATGAAAGGCCAAGTTTGTAGCTTGCAATCATCATTTATTTTAAGCATTCTAACTGCTGATGAATCTTTTATTTATTCTACTCAATTTTTGAATAACAAATGAAAAAGCAAGAAGAACTGAGTCAACTAAGTTATTATGTTTACATTTAAACACCCAGTTTAATTAGAATGTAGTACATAAAAGCTTTGGCTCTTTTTGTTGTCAGTCTACTGCAGAAACATTTGCATTTCTAGAATGTAGGAGGAAATGGAGTGAAGTAAACAGGGTGAATTATTCAAAAAGCTCTCGACCTTTATTGCAGCCAGATGCAGCGGGGTCTCTCCCTTGTGGTTTCTCTTCATAACTGCAGGGCTTCCCGAGCTGGGCCGTCCAACAGACGCACTGGGAGAACAGGGAGATTTTCTGGTGTTTTCTATGAACACAGTCGGTAGGGCGGAGGGGCTGCTTCCTACTTCTCCTCTAGAGGTTTTGGTATTCTTATCACACCGGGGGCTAGTCAAAGATGAAAGGTTAAGGACAGCAGGAGACATCTGACCCAATGATTTTCTCCTTCGGCCTGGAGAAGCCCTTGGTCTTTTTGGAGTGTTATCCAAAGTGCAGTTTTTCTCCTCCACTCTGGATCTTTTTGAAGAAAGCTCTGCGGGAGATAAGTTGTCCTGTTTGTCAGGACTGTCATTTGGGTTGGGGTCATTTGCCGACAGTTTGTCATCCTGAACACCAGCGTTCGACATGCTCTGTCCGGGCTGAGTTTGGCAACTCAGTACAGTGATGCTGCCCCCTGAGAGACTCTCTCTCGTGCTTCTGGCAGGACTGAGTTCATTAGTACTCCCCTGTGCCACTTCAGGCTGAGGCTCATCAGAGATGACAGCAGGGCTTTGAAAAGAAACCCTTTTACTGGACCTTCTTGCCCCGTCAGCACTGGGCTGCTTGTTTTCAGATGAGGCATGTACCTCCTCCATAATTCCCCATTTCTGGTTTATAGCCTCTAGCATCTTCTTCTTCATATTCTGCTTGGTCTGTTTACGTGTGGGCCTGCTGGCTCCCTGCACCACCACATGCCTGCTGGTATCATTTTTCTTATTTGACCTCTTCTTCCTGTTTCTGTTTTCACTGTGGCATCTTTGCGAAGAAGAAGAGCCGGAGTCTTGGGACGACGAGGTGAAATTGAAAACTGACAGGTCCTGCCGTGGAGCAGTGAGGGTGCTTAGCTGTGCTGCAGCTGTTTCTCCAGGAGACCCACTGTCTGGTACGGTGGCTTCTGAAGGCTTCTCCACGGTGCAGCGTACCTTGCGGCTACGGGGACTAAACCAGATCTTGAAGTTTTTCTTATTTTTAAGGACACAGCTCTCAGGCTGTGTTTTAATCTCAGCCACAGAGGAGTCTGCATTGAAGCATGAAAAAACAAATGAAGAAAAAACACATTTAGCAAAAACAAAAATCTTTCATTCATGTGTATTATTTTTCAACGTGAATTGCTGTCAAAAAAAGCTTTTTGTATTTGTATAACACCACCCACTGAGACTAAAAAACACTAAAACCCCACACTTTATTATGAATAGTCAACTAATAATACAGACATTTGACAGAAGTAGAAAGGTAACCAATTAATTTCCTAGTCCCCGTTATTTTTGTGTAAATCTCGACAACAACCTGCAGATTTGTTCACATTTTAAGTACAGGACTTAGAAAGCTATCCTAAAGTTATCAAAGCTGAGATTGACTTGAAAACTAAACACGAATGTGGTCATTTGTATTGCATAATTACTGTCATTACCTGGCTGCTGGATGGGCGATAAATATAATAAACCACAGGAACAAGCCACTAATACTGTTATTCAGAGATTAGATTAGAGGAGGAAAATGTTTAAAGGTTTCAGTCAACAACTGATAGAAGGGGGTGTGGGAAGATGAGAGCGGTGAGAAAGATAATGAATGAAACACATAGATTATGAGGAGACAGCTTGTTAATTATGCAGCTGAGCCACAACACATATAGCTCCAAACTACCTGGTTGTTTTACGGGATTGAGCAGGGACTCTAAATCACAGAAGAGCTGTATGATGCTGCTGAGTTGCCTGTTGATTTGGATGTCCTTTACCCATGCAGGGCTGTGACAGACCACACAACCATCTCCTGCCTGGGGGCCAGCACAGGACCTGAGCAATAAACATATCTTAGATTAGGAATCCATTTCACAGCTCGGTAAGAAGAAATACAGTGAGGGTATTGATTCCCCTCTTAAGTAGATTGAGCCATGAAAAGAAAGCCATACTTTATACCAATTGGAATATTAATTGTCCTTTGAATTGCAAACCACAACAAACCACATCGTTGCCACATTAAGTGCAGTACAAGAAATAGTCCTATGGAAATAAATCACTCCTCATGTCTGAGAGAAGAAAACAGAACTATTCTCACAATGGACATTTTGATGTATTATAAGGAGGAGAAGCATACTATAGATTTTAAATAACAATTACTGGTGTCCAGTATGCCCTGGCAGTGAGCCAGCATGCGAAACTCCACAGTCCTGTCAGACCGCACCAAAATGGAATGGAGTTACCATCGTCCTGATTACACTAGTGTGTGACAAATAAAAAATTCCACTGATAATGACAAAATCACTGTATATTATACTGAAGTTATATTACCTGCACAGCATATGCTCGCACATTCCCAGACAAACAGGTTCCTCCATTAAATTTGAGCTGGAAAAAAAAACAAAAGACAAAAGTTTAAAAGTAGCCAACGTAGCCAAGGGAGGCAAGATCGCCTCTGCCATACTGAACCTCTGTGTTGGCTAGGACTGTGTACCATGTACACTCTTGCACATCCCCAGGACCCACAAATGGAACACCAGCAAGATAGAAAAACTTTTTCAAAATGCATTAACTTTGCTACAGCCATTTGGGATAGTGTCATTGGGAAAAAGTTTTAGTCTTATTAACAGTCCGAAGATGGAGGGCGTCTAATGTTAATAGCTGTAAAACCCTGTGGGCCAAACGTGCAGGTTTGGCCTATATACAAAGAGGGATGCACGATATTGGATTTTTACTATGCGGATACTGATATATGCACATGTGTTTTTTTCAGCTAATTGCAGAGAACTTCATGTCTCTCCTGTAGTGAAATTAATCACCATTTTTGAGATGACCCAGTGGCAGGTGCAGACATAAAGTACAAAGTCTTTTACACACTAACTGGGCAAAATTAGAAAACTACTTCAACTTTGATGTAAAAATCCCATTTGTCTTTTCATGTCAGATCTTCAAACCTTTGGCCTGACAGGTGTTATGTGCCTGTCATTGTTCATCTCAGGCCAATGTGGACATTTTCATTTTCAAGCCTTTTCTGGCTCATACCAGAACCTGAACTATTTGGAAGTCTTTGCCCTTAACACAGACACATTAACCACAACCTCTGCATCTGCATAGCCACCAGGCCCATGAAGGACCCTTCATCTTTTTCTTACACACTCCTCATCCCCGTGTCATATGTCTGGAGGGAAAGGGACTGAAGCATCCTGGAGTCCTGATTGTGTGACAGCTTTTTCTTTCGGGCGGTCAGATGTCTCCACATCCTGCTTTATTCAGAAACATTATCTGACAATTGAACTGAATCAACCCACCCACCCCGACTGTTGCACAGGCAAACAAACACTCAAACCATAATTTGCAATAGCACCTTGCTGGGAAGTATAACTTGGAGTCTGTTTGTTCACTTCACTTTATGCTGCTATTTGTGACTTATTCTACCTCGAAATTGGTTTGCACAAAATGCCAGCATGTCATTTTTTAGGCTGCTCCAGCTGTTACAGTAGTCTACTGTAAACTGTGATTTGTTGTTCCACAACCATTATGTTTGACTTACCTATAATTTATCATAAATTGTACCTTATTACATTCTGCCTTTCATAGTGCTGCACTGTCAGGCACTTGAAGTCTGTATGCAGCCCTTTGTCATGGCTGAACAATAGTTTTCTGAAATCCATGTGTAGCACACATGTACTGAAAACAAATTAATAATCAATAAGGACCTAGCTTGCTGTTAGCTAAGCATAAGCGAAACCAACACCACAATACCGAGAACCTTAATTAGCTTTATCATTGAAAGTTTACGGAAAGAAACAAGTGACAGCATTAATGACGTTTGTATTTTCCCAGTGACCTCTGCTTTTTAACAAAACTGCTTACGACTTGTTGACTCATTAGCTTGTAAAGCCATTTTTAAACATGGAAAACATGATTTAGCAAGCCAGCAATACCTTCTAGAAACACTGATTAGCCTGTTATACACACCAGCGTAGTTTTCCAGACTGCAGCGGTTGACTTAGCAACTCTCTCGCTTACCATTTCGAACAAAGCAGCAGTCGTCGAAAGTTTGCCACCGCCTCCTTAGTGTTTTCCCAGTCCTTCGTCTGTACGCCGACATTACTATCCATTCTTGAAAGGATCGTTTTGTTGTTTCCTGGCTCCTTTGTTATGATTCTGTTGCTTAATCAAACCTCCAAGACAAGTAGAACTTGCTTCCTGATTCCTTGCATCTCCCGCCAACAATATACGGAAGTGACCTATGATAGTTGCCATAACCCCAGAGATGACGCATTTCCGGCCCGCCCACAAGCATGATGTAGACGGGCCGGAATGTGGGGTTGATAATAAGCCCTATAAAGCAATTTAAAATACCCATTTATACATTTTATTACACTACTTACATTTAACTAGACTAAACGTGTCGGAATTGAGAACAGTTAAATATCACATACACACACACACACACACAATTTTAATTTGGTCGTTTTTAAATTTCCCTATTATTTTATTTGTGTATTTGCAGGTGCATCTTATCCAAACCTTCTCATCACTGTTCACATTGTAAATGTTACATTATGCATCACATTATACACTGTGATACACTTACATTATTTCTACATTGTCAATCTCTGAATCAAACTATTCGTGTAGCTCTTTCCATACAAATAGAATGTAACACACAGTGCTTCACAGGAAAAAAAGAAAAAAAATAACTACAAAACATCCCCAACTGGACCCTGATCCCCATCTTCCAAGAAGTGACGAATGCATAAATGTAAAAACAGAACATAAACATGGATAGAAGAAATGAGGAAGCACTATCGTTAACAAAAAAAAAAAAAAAATAAAAAAAAAAATCTCTTAAATTTGCAACAAGGAAACACCAGAGGCAGGTGTAGTCAAAAATTCAGAATAGTAAAATGAAACAGTAATGTAAAAGTAAAGTGTTAACAGACAGATACAGCAGACTAATATGTTTAAATAATAAACCCATCCTTTTACTGCAAATATAGATGCATTTGTGTGCATAAAAATGAGATTGAATCAAACACTGTGAAGAAGTATTGTCATTTTTGTTGCTTATTTTAAATATATTCAGTTATTTCAGAATTTCTATTTTAGCTGTGACCTCCAGCTAAATACATTTGGCTCTAAGAAGTCTTTGCAATTAGCCTAAATAAGTTCTCTTCATCAGGTGACTGAATTTTGAAAAAAAAAAAAAAGTCAGGCATGATAAGCTCAGACACTTAATCTACAGAAATGCAAACGGACTGAAATCAGATCAGTGTTAGTTGTATAGGTCTACCATAGCAGCAAAATCAAAGGCCATTAAGGTGACCCAGTGTTGAGATGTAAGAAAAGCACGTACAACAGATGAATGAACAGCAGTTGCACTTGAAAAATAGCTTTAATACAATTATAAAAATAGGCTCGATACATTCATGACCATGTGAAGCTGGTCCATAAGCAGGAAAGTCCATTAAATATTTAATATATTCATTCCAAACGTTAGCCATGCCCTTAGAGGTACTGTTGATGAGAAGGGGGGAAGTGCATATTGAGTATTGAGTGAATATTTCTTTTGTCAAATTTCATCAGGTGGGTCTAATTACATCAGATTAAAAAATGTACTTCCTCACGTTATATATTATAATATACTTACTGAGTGGGTGCCTTAAAGAGATGTAAAATCATGGTTTGCCAGCATTAATCTTAAATGAAAGTAATTCTAAATAGAATGAAACATTTTGTTTTGCTTCTTTTTTGGGATTTGCTATGGTAAAATATACTAGTGGTGAACAGTACCGCAACCACAGAGAGAAAATATTAAATTACACAATTAAGTTTAACCTTCATAAATATTTTAAATCTGCAGAATTAAAGGTAAAAATACAAGAACAGTCATGTGATCTGTAAGACAAGGGAAACAGGAAATTAACCTGAGACTAATTTATCAACTGTGTTATCCGTGCATGTATGCAAAGGTGTATGTGCTCTTCTGCTTGTCATTAATAGTTTTGATTTGGTAAAGACAGAAATGTAATTTCTCCTTCATGTGATCAGTCAAGAGACTTTCAAGAAATAATCAGTACTTTTACAACATGAATGCTTCAAACTTCTATTTTTCACATATATTTAAAGAGCAGATTTACTTTAGGCAGACACTGTGCTTGACCTCACAGTGGACAAAATGGCAAAGAAAAGAGAGCCGATTTCTATGTTTGTACTGCCTTAATGGAGTCGAGGTCATATTCGTCTTCGTTGTCAACTGGTATGGTTTCCATGCCAATCTTCCCCATGGCAAAATTGATGAACACCTGTGGAGGTTCAGTAATAATGTAAGAACAATACCAATATTCAAGACAATTATTCTTCTCTCAACTCCATAATTCTAGCAAATCAGCTTTCCATCCCAAAACCCCTCTCTTTCCTCTGCTTATGGTATCTTCCAATCCCACAGCCCCAGAGGGGTAAAGTGGTTGAAGAATATCAGCACTGGCTGCATATAAAGCTTGTGGATTCTCTCCCTAACTCATATTCCATTTATTTTCCCTCAGGCATACCCTCTGTCAGTTTCCCTCTGCCTCTTTTAAACTTCCTCTACTCCATCTTTCACTCCCACTCAGCTTTTTTCCTGTCCCTGCTTCCCCTCCCACCCTCTCTCTTCTTCCCTCAACTCCTGTCCCTTTTTTCCACCCCTTGCTACCATCTACCCCCGCCCCCCTACAAAACCTCACACTAGTTCTTGCTCTCTCTCAGTTTGTGTCCTGTCTTTTGTTTTTTCTCACCTCATCCAGTGTGGTCTGGCTGACAGAGAAGTGTTTGATCTGCAGAGCAGTCTTGTTGGACTCCAGCTGGTCGAAGATGTCAGCCACCCCTCCTGGAGCGAATGGTACGTGGTACTCCACCATGGCAGAGTGCTGGTCCTGTGTGTTGGGGAAAAAATGCATAGGACGAAGGTTAAAAAAGAAAAAAATCTGTAAAATATATATATATATATATATAATATTGCAACATTTAATGTCACACCAACAAAATATAATCCCCAGCTTGCTCAATATTACAGTAACACAAACATTATTTTCCGGGGGAGGAAATCTACATTTTTTGCTATTCCATTTATAGTACACTGTATAGACACTGAATGTCTGGAATAAGCCTGGAGCACAACATGGTCTTATATAATGAGGTGCCTTCTAGTCTTGGCTGAAAAAGTCAGCAATTTTGATGAAAATATGCATGAGTAGTGAGGTATTAATGTCAATAACTCAAGGATTCTTGCTGCACTAATCAATATTATCACATTAAGTGGCTTAAATGTGTAGGCAAATACACAGAAAATTATCACCAGTGTCTGCAGATACCACCCGCATTTTCTATTTTAGTTCACTCTCTTCCTGATCAACCTAATTCTAGCTCTAAAAGGCAGCTGTGTTTTTTCAAAAACTCAGATAAATCCAACTGTATGCAACCTACCCAGTACCAAACGCATGAAAGACAAAGATAGCAAATAACTCGCAAATAAAGTAGAGTATTAAGCAGCTGAAGAGCCAAATGCTTCCCTCAGAAGTTGGTGGAGACAAAAATAGACTTAAAAGAGGAGTGAGGTGAACGGAAACATGACTTCAAATTAGTGTTTATGTTGCTTTGTGTCTGCCGGATGTGTGAATAAGCAACAGCTTGGCAAAAAACAATGACTTTATGCTGCCTTGAAAATACAAACACAGCCTTGTGTTGTAAGGGCACCCGAGGTATAGCTGGGATTTAGCAGTATCCCTCCGTCTGTTGATGTGTTACACAAGTTAGTCAGGTGCATTTTTAAGGCAGGCCGAAAACAATGTCAACAAAAGGCTTTTATTTTAGGAGCATTTTGCCTGAAAATATCATTAAGTAATGGTTCCTGTGCTTTAGAGCTTTAGCAAAAACACAAATAAATATCCAAAACATGCTCCACTGCAGCATTCCAATGCAACACACATTTTGTCTTTTCTCTAGTCTTTTCTTTGGATACCTTACAAAGCTCACCTTGAGATAGGTGCTGGGGAACTTGCGCTGCATGAAGCCAGTGATCGCCTCGGCATCAGAGGAGGCGTCAGCCAAATACATCTTCACCGTGAACCCACTGCCGAACCTGCACAAAGGAGATTTTACGAGCAAAGCAGTGTTATTACATGTTTGAGGTTCTGGGGGGGTGAGGTGAGGCGTCTGTGTGTGCTGGGGGGGTTGGAGGCGGCACTGTTCTTACAAGTAAAATTGAGCTTTCGAGTGCACAAAGGACCATGGGGTGGGGAAGGATAGGAGGTGGAGGAGGCAGGGTGGGGAGAGCAGTAATGGCTGGACTGGAGGATGAGCTGAGGACACTAACCTGTTCTTGATGTGCTGCAGGGAGCCCAGGCATCGGAACTGACCTTTCACCATGATGGCAAGACGGCTGCACAGTGCCTCACACTCCTCCATGCTGAGACACGGAGACAAGGAGAAGACGATGAAAGGTCATTCAAGGAGCCTTTTGATTTTGAAGTAATTAGCAATGCCTACCATCACAAAGGAGTGATAAAAATGCATCCAGTATGACAATATACTAAATCTGTCAGTATGCGCTATTCTTCTAACCTGTGTGAGGTGAGGACCACAGCGCATTTTCCTTTCACTTCTTCAGAGATGATTTTCCACAGGTGACGTTTAGTGCGAGGGTCCATGCCAGAGCTTGGCTCATCCTGCGGAGAGAGGAGGAATAAGAAGATGGTAGCAGAATGTCTACATAAGAATAGAAAGATCATGGAAAAACAGTGAATTAAGAAAGGCAGTATGCAGCCAACAGAGTGTAGTACATACAGCAGGAAAAGGGCAAGAAAAGGGTGAACAAGAGAGTGTAGGAATGGAAGATGGGACACCCATTGTTACAAGCAGAGCAAAACATTGGAGGAGAAATGAGGACAAAAATACAACAAGAGAAACAGGAGGCAGAGGAAAAGTTCAAGAAAGGACAGGGAAATTAGGACGACACAGATAGGAAAGGGATGGAGAGAGTCGAGAACGGTTGCAAGGAGTGAGAGAGAGAAAGAGAACAAGGCATTTGATAGAGACATGAGGTAGAAACAAAGCTACAGGGAAGACCACACTTGGGTAAGCTTGAGGAAACAGACTAATTAACTATATGAGATCTGTCAAGTCTGGGGGATCAATATCTGCTTTACTTCAAAGACCATTTCAGGAGGAACAGTGAACAGTTGGTTTAATATTTGTTGTCTGGTGGTCAGTTAGGCAATTAAATGTGCAGCTACAGCGGTGTGAGCAGGTGTGTTCTCACCAGGAGGAGGATTTGTGGATGACCAATGAGAGCCAGCGCAGTGGAGAGCTTCCTGCGGGTGCCGCAGCTGTAACTATCGGTAATGATCTTTCTGTGGTAGTTCAGTTCCAGCCTCTTCAGTAGGTAGTTCACGAGCTGCAGAGGAAACATGCAGGGGATTAGCATAGTGCATGAGCAAAATAACAAACACCGCATGAGGAAGGTCTGGTGTTCACAAATCACAAGAGGAACTTTTGAAATGTTTAGACTGCACCTACTTTTACATGTAAGCTTTCAAAGCAATATTAAATGAATTATTCATCATTGCGTGGACAAGCATCTTTAAATAATTAAAGCATATTTAAATTTGAAATTAAACACACACTCTCGAGCCATTTACTGAATAAAGTGGATATGCAAAAATGCTATCTGGTGTAAGCAGGACAAAATGTAAATGATAGGAAACAACAGTACTTTAAGACTATAATATTTGTTTTTTACTCTTCCAAACATGTTTGAATCCCAAAAAAAGTAATGGAAACCTCCAATCCATGCCTGCTGCAAACTGTTAATCAGTGCAGGGGATGTGTAGTGGTGTTGCAGGCATATAATGGGAGTCAATAGGTCTAATGATCCCTCTCCACGGCTGCACAGCCATAAAGGAAAATAAAGGAAAATGAGACACTTTTCACTCTCATAGATTAGTATGTTAATTCCTAGTTTCAAGCACCAAGCTCAACCCCACTGTTAGCTTCAGCAGACCAAAGCAAACACTGGACCTTAACAGAGTGATTTTCTATTCCTCTAATCCATCAAATATATGTCCACTGTGGAGGTCCATTATGCCGCTACACATACTTCAGTGCCTGCTCAGAGCAGGGAAATGCGGATTTACAGGGGCAAAGGCCAAAGGGTAGCCCTGCTCCTTATTGGCTGCTTGATATTCCTGTTCTTTCTGTAATTGCCTCCCCTTGTTCTTTCCAGCACAGAGACGCAGTAAATAACTAAGGTATCTATCGGTCCCATTCCCATGCATATTTAATTTCATTTGCACAACAGTGATGACTTTACTCTGTGACTTTATTCTATCTAAACTTTCCTGCAGTCCTGAGGGCTGCAGGAACTGACACAGCGTAATCCATTCGGTCCATGTCAGTTTATCCTGTGTGTTAAACCACAGTGAAAGCAGGAATTAAAAACTCTTAATGACTCACTTCAGTCACTTAACAATCTCTATATTATTTGCCTAATAATCACATGGAACGGTGTGCTGTAAATATCAGTTCCTTTTCAAACAGCTAGAGGTGATTTCCCATCGGTAAGCTTTAGCCTTTTTTTTTCCCATCAGTGAGCAAGTTTGGAAACCAGATCAATGAAGCAAGTTAATGCAATAGATACCTTAGTTCACTTAGATTCTCTGTTTTCCTCTGTGAGAGCCTTCAGTGTTGATGTTTCTGTATGATTCTTAATTCTTATTCACACTTTAGACAAATACACAGCATTCAGCATCTAATATTAAATGATTAGTACAAGAAACATGGCATGTTCAGATCAAAATATGTTTTCCTCTCATAAAAGCCACTTTCTATCACCTTTGATGTAGCAGCTCATTAAGCCGACAAAACCATGTCAATGTGAAATGACCCCATTAGGGCTTGTCTCATTATCCACAGCTAGGGGACTGTCAGTGGGAGACAACACAAGAGGAACACTATATATAACCTCATCTTTGTAAATTAGCCTGATGTCGATGCCGTGGCCATTATAACCATTGTTGTCACTAGCCTGACCAGAGCAGAGGAGCCGTAACAACGGCCGTGATGGCGATTAGTGCCAGACAGATCCATTTCTGTGCTTTACTGTCTATCTAAGCATGTGTGGCTACGAGCACATTTGGCGTTGTGTGCGCTCTGTTTTGTTGATAGCCTGACTCAGAGTGTCAGAGACGATCAATGTTTTTGTGTCCCCGCATCCTAAGCCGAAAATGGTGTAGAGACAGAGAGAGAGAGAAACACAGGCTGATGTCTTTTTGCATAAAATTCTGATTTGTCATGATGTTTTGAACAAATTTTCACACTCTTCAAAGCTGCTAATTTTTCCGTTTCCTTCTGAGAAAATAACAACAGCACTGAGACAGAAAATCGGAAATCGCATCGTCTGTTGATTGGCTGCTCTGAGAATTCCTCTCATGTAGTGGTGACAGACAACCTCACTCAGTAATCACCGCAGAAGCAAGATTGATTAGTTCTCCGAAAGATAAATGGGAAGAATGGGACTAAAATGACACGTCAGAAAGATTCTCCCCCTCATCAAAGTATCATTTAGACATACATTTGTCTGCACTGAAGCGTGCGGCATCAGCTTAATTTTTGAAGTTTGGACTGCACGAGCTGACAATGAAAGCTTTTTCCATTTCGCCTCGGATTGTACAGCTTTCAGTGCACATCACTCAACACTTCACACCTTCTGATTCAGTATGCACGGAAGCAACAGTTACTAGTCCTGCAGTGGGAGTGCACCTTTGAATTCATATCAGATCCGGTGTCATTTTGTGGATGATGTTGTCACTACCCGAAGCTTTGAAAGGCAGCGCCGAGTCTGCAAGCTCTTCCTTACCCCGTGTATCTGCCTCTTTGAGATGCCACGAATGCGAGCGTAAAAGTACAAATGCTCCTCCCCTGTGAGCAGGCTGTCCAGTGCATCCACCTGGGGACAGTAGCCGATGTTAATTCCCTTGTTCCGGCACTCCATGATGTCTACCAACCGCCTGGTGAAGAAGAAGAAAAAAACACAGATAGATTTTCTTAAATGTGCATGCAGTGCATTCCAGTAGACCTGCTGCCTGTAGTGTTCTGTGCTGGGAATACCCTCTATATAGATAATTGGAAGCCAGTCTCATGAGTACAGTGCTGCTTTATACTAGCATGGGAGAGCTTCAGATGCAGGTTTAAAAATGCATTTTCTGCTTGCTCAATCCCGAAGGTTTTATGTTTAAATTTCCGCTAATGCAAAGCAATAACATCCCTCATTTGTGGATATGTGGATATGCTAATTTGATCTAGCTTGGATGCATTAGCTATAGACAGTGCCGCTTGGGCACCTGTAGAAATAAAATTCAGGCTTTGTGCTGCAGTAGGTTTGCTTCTCTCTCGTCCATTCTATGGTGATTTGTACCAATCATCTTTAGTTTGCAGCAATTACCAGCAAATTCACATATTTCACCTGACATGTCCATGTGTTTAGACCCAGGTTGAGATTTATTTGTGATCAAAAACTCCATTCCAGCCAGAACACATGAAAGTTCAAACATATAAAAATATTCCTGCATAGTAGATACAAGCAATCGCAGTATTTCAACCAGAGGGGCAAAATAAAAAACAGAGAATGCAAAAGTGATGTAAAAGAATAAATGAATGTACAGCTTACCCATCTCTATCCCTGATTTGTGCGGTGCCATCAGTAGGACTAACATCTCCAGTCAGCATCTTGAAGGTGGTAGTTTTTCCTGCTCCGTTCTCTCCCAGCAGCCCGAAGCACTGAAAAGCAACACTCCTGTTTTAGTCGCTTCAGGTATTTGAACACTGTACAGCACTAGGATTCAACAGTTAAAGATTAGGTATATGCTTTGTGTGAATATTCAGAGCAAGATACAAATATAGCAAATAGGCACTGAGTATTGCTCCTGTACCCAGCCAGATGAAGTAATACTAGACATCACTTTCGGTCTTAAGAGACATATTGTCATCTCTGGTATAACGAGTATGTTGTTCACTCCCAAAGACCAGTCTGAATATGGTTCAAAGAAAATAGAAATAATATAACATTTTTAAAAAAGCAGTCCATTTATCACTTTTCAGTAACTTCAGAATATATGTGAACCTACTAGGTTGTCTTTTTTAGTCTGTATTTACATATACACAGCAGCTAATAGGGCCTCCAAATCCTCAGATGTGTTTACAGGTATATGGATCTCAACTGTGTTCAATTTAAAAACACCAACGGTGCACTTTGAGTAGTTTAAATTAGGTTCAATCTTTGACTACTCCATTGCGCACAGTGAACAGTACAGTCTATTATGTTCCTGTCACAACAGGTTAGTCATTTATAACACAAAGCCCATTTTGTTATCATACTCCTTTAGACTGATTTCATTGGGTTGATAATCTGATGGCCTACCTCTCCTGCGGGGATGCCCACAGACAGCTTCTTCACAGCGGGGATCTTTCTCTTGAAGTGCTGATAGACCTTAGTGAGCTGGTTGACTTGCAGTATGTCCGAGTTGGCCGCTCCACTGGACACCCGAAGGTGCTCGGCTGCCACATCATCATCCACGTCATCACAAGCCACCTGGGGCGTGGCCTTTGTGCGCCACAACAGACGCCTACAATGAAGGAAGAATTTATTTTATAATAACAGCTATGTACTGTGACTACTACGTAACTACTAGGTGTTGAAGTTAATGTGAGTGACTGGGATTTTATTTTAAAAAATTTGAATAAATATTTTGGCCCATTTAGATAAAAAGCAGATCTGACATTTTGCATCTTGTTGTGTTATTTCGGCTTTTAAAGAGGCAACTTTGCTTATTTAACCATTTATTTGTGCATTATCTGCAGTTAAAATTCTGTATCTCACTTTCACATGCTAGGCTGCAAGGAGACTGCAAATCTTTTTTTTTCACTTTTTGCAGAAAGCTTCAGGATGTGTAAGGCCATAAAATCCAAAGGAAACCTAAAATTCATCTCAGTTCAACGTTCTATACATATAGTATTTTCTCAACTGAAATGCAAGGCTGGGTGTTATGTGTAACACAGGTGTTTATGATCTTACATGGCTTCAAACACCACCTCTGGCTTGTGTTTTGCCCACCTGACGCTGCGCATGATAAACTTGTTGAGCAGGAGGCGCAGGGTGAAGAAGACGACGCCTTGGATGAAGGAGGAGATGAACATCCAGCCCAGGACATCCGTGGAAAACGGGTTCTGATAGGCGTCAATTCCGTAGCCACTGAGAATCTGGACCTCGACATTCATTCTGGCCAGCTGCAGCAAGCCATTCCCAAAGTTGAATTGTGGGAAGATGAGGAAGATGTGGTTCAGCGTCTTGTAGATGTCCTGGATGATCTGAGAAGAAGTGAGGATACAGAAGTGAGTTTAAGGTAGCCTGTGAGCTCATCCTGAATAACTGACTTTCCTGTCAGTTGATATGTAAGTTATGTTTGCTTGACTCACTCCTCTGCAACCCACTGTTGCCTCAGCCACATGGACTGACCAGGTTTCATTCAATAGTTAACGAAGATATAAGTGCACATTTAGGCATTTCAGAGCTAACAAGTTTATTACAAAATCTCATCTTCCACAATTTATTCTAACCTCAGAGTTGTGCATTGATATTTCGCCCAGGAAGTAGAGGATGGAGGTGGACATGATGGTGTTGACACTGATGAAGAGGTTGATGCACACGTAGGTGATGAAGGCCATCTCTGCGTCTTTGAAGACGCTCGATAAGAGATACATCCATGGGAAGGTAGCAAACCTGAAGAGGTGACAAAGACAGGATACTTCAAACACTAATAATAACTCCACACATGCACATCCTAAAATAGCCCTGCTGTGATCTGTTGGAGCTGGTTTCCAATTCAAAGGGAAACACACAAAGTGGATATGGAAAATTTCTAAAGTCTTCCTCACAAATGCCCCTCATAAAATGAAACAACTTTCTACTTTGAACAGAAGTGGTTGGGGTCTTTACCAGACTAAACAGAGGAGCCGTGAGCCTGATGAAAATAGGCACGGAAGAAGGCTGAAAAGGGGAAAGGGGAAAATACCACACCATAAGGAACGTAAACATTCAGTCATGACGCCAAACCAGAGGAAGATAAATTACTCCTCTCTTTTTCTCCCCCAGGTGGCAGAACATCTTCTTCCATTTTTTCCGTTGTCTCTTTTCTTTCACATAATCTGCTTGTTCATTTGATTGGGGTGTCTGGGTCAGCAAGGCAGAGGGGAGGAGGAGACGAGGGAGAAAAGAGATGAAAAAGAAGAGAGCAGGGTGAGAAATGAAAGAGACAGACACAAACAGATAGAGCCAGACAGAGACAAAGCATCTGCGTGCCATGGCCAAAAAAAGGTGCTTGGTAGGCAGACTGTGGATGCCAAGACATGACATGGAACAGAAGCAAGAAGGCTGCAGACCAGACCAGGTGGGTGCAGCCTGACAGATGGAGCGCCGCGATTACTCATTGCTTGGGAGGGAGACATCTGTCTGATAAATGAGAAGCACAATGCTGACGTGGCCTTCTAAGATCTAGGGCTCAGGACAAGACCTGCAAACACAGGAGCCTAAACCTCGGCTACAGCTGGGGAGTGCAGTAAATAATCCCAGTAAATCCAGATGAGAGAAACATGACACATCATTGCTTTTGATACCTTCCCAAAATCTAAATCACATTGTCAGACTGATTTTAAAACCTTGGTATTTGGAGATGATAGCTAGCCTCTATCGCACACTAAGTCAGATTGTTATTTCCATAAGCCCTGTTGTTTCCTGGTCTCCCCCCTCCTCTCTCTCTCTCTCTCTCTCTCTCTCTCTCTCTCTCTCTCTCTCTCTCTCTATGTGTGTGTCTTTAGCGTCTTTGCTTTGGCTTGAATGGGATAAACAAGTTGGCAGTGATTTTTCTATCAGCCTTTCAGTCCTACTGCCATCTGTCTTTGCAAGACATTCAGAAAAATGTAGCTGTGTTTGCATTTGAACAACAGCATCCTCCTTATGCTTCGTACTGTAAATCCTTGGTGGCACACAAAGTAACATGCAGTAGAGGCTGCAAATCACAGTGCCTAAGTGAGGAGAGGAGTCTGAAAATGTAGAAGCATTTGGTTGATCACATGACTTTGAAACTTCCTCTGCATGGTGGTTTTAACTGATTGAATATTTCATTGTCTGGAAGTGAAAATTCCTTGTATGCTCTGTGTTAATGTTGAAGATGATGGTAATGCTAAAAGCACGAAGTACCCTTCATGTGATCTGAGCAGTCCACATGCTTCTGGATACTTTACATAAATCATGGCATTGCAGTCAACAATGACATCATCAAAGCAGCCAAACACACCAAATAACACCACCTGAACTTGTGAACTTGCTTGGTTGATTGCAATTTCTTACATATTGAAATCAAACCCACAAGTTAGTCTTCAAAACTTATTTGGAAGACGAATCAAAAGCAAACAGTTGAATTACATTATAACTGTATCATTCATCTAAGTTTATTGGCTAACTTTTTGGTTCAACATTGGCCCACCTAGCCATCACCACCAGATGTAAGTTGCACATGCATGAGTGTGAACATTTTGTGTTATTTGTACTGGATGAAAAGCACGAACCACCTTTTCACATTCAAGGTGGCATTCGCTGTGGGTGGACGAAGTTCACTGCACAGGAGATCACTGAATAAACCAAAAACACTAACTTCTGTCTTTCTTTATTCTCTATCTGAAACTGCAGTGTAACAATCCACGTAAATCACAAAAACACAAACAAAAGTACACAACGAGCTAGGAACATGTACACAAATAAATGTAAATTTATATGCTCAGTAGTCTCACCCCAGCTGGTCAAGGCAGATGACCACCCTTTCTGAGCCTGGTTCTGCTGGAGCCGTCTTGCTATTAAAGGTGTTTTTTTTCTTTCCACTGTTGCCGAGGGCTTGTCAAAGTGAGTCTTTAAATTTGTTGGGTTTCTATCTACGATATAATACTTTAAGGTCTTTCATAACAGATAGAATGATGGCCTGGACTCTTAGGTTGTAATAAAATACATTTTTCCTTTCACAATGGAGCAAACTGATTGCATAGCTAGTGTGGTGTTTTTGTCTCTGAATGATATATTTTTAAATTTCAGTCCCATGATGGCCTGACTCATCATCAGAATTTTTTTCAGCATTATAAATAAAAAGGCCAAAGAACAATATAATACAAATCTACAGCATATTTTCATTAGACTTAACAAATCAACCTTTCCCCCAAATTACTTACCCAAACAGCACCAGCAGTAGAGTGACAGCAGCCAAATTTTGTCGATCTGTAAATGATGGAAGCTGGAAGGCAGCAATCACACCAATGGTCAGCGTCACTGGGATCAAGTAGATGATCTGTGGAAAAAGGTCAGACAGGATGCATCAATACAAAGGCTGTAAATTGTGATGAAATACTCTGTGGGTTTTTTGTTGTTTTTGGAAAAAATAAGCTCTTAATTAACCCTGCACATCTTTTTTAAAGATATAATGAGCGGGGAATGTCTTCAGGTACAGTTACCATGTCATATAAGAAGTTCACAGCCCAGTAGAAAGGCTCGCTGATGCCAGCGATATGCTGGAGCCTCTTGGACCCGCTGTGGTGTTCATGAACCTCATAGATGGCGAAGCTGGCTGTTGTAATTGAATAGCCTGTCAGCACACACATCGCCACAATGATCTGGAGCATTCCCTGGACGCTGTAAGAAAAAGATAAGACAATTTAGATGATGTGATTAAATATTCGTTATATCCAGAATTAGAGAATAATTCATTCATAGCTGCTCTATTAATGGAGAATATGTTGTATCGTGGTTCTTTATTTTAAATGTATGTTCTGAGCTTTATTCTGAGTTAAGGCTTCAGTACTACAGTAGAGACAACAAAATACGCAAACAAGTCAATACAGTCTGGTACTAGGTCACTTTGAATAAGGCAACTGGTGTAAGCTTCCTCCGAAAACAACGGCCCATTTTAAAGTCTTGCTACAAATTATCACATCATTCCCTGCTGGGACCTGACTCATGTGAACTATTGAAGTGACTCCCAATAAATGGAATCCAATTAATAACAAACAGCTTTGTAAAGAAGAGATCCTTTTGCCTTGCCTTTTGACAAGATAATAACCGCAAAAAGAAACAGATGGCTTCACGTGGAGAACAACTTCACACTGCTACTGCTGTACAGTTAGTAAACCGGTGGTGCCGCTGTGAGCCTGCAGATCCTATTGTCCAGATTAGACCCAAGAAATCAAGTTGAAGCTTTGATCCCTTAGTTGCTCTTCAACCCCGTGTGTATACTGAAACATTGCCAGGCCAGTACATGTCCATCCCCCATGCTCTCTGGCCTACCTTGGGTGCTACTGAACTACTTCCATCACTCCCATCTGGCCAGAGCTCAACGCCATCCTTCAGCCAAACAGAATACGCTACATGAAGCTGGAAAGAGGATGAGGTTGAAGCTGGCAGAGTGACCGAGTGGGCAGGAGAAAGAATAGCAGAGAGGGACATGTGGTGGGCGTTTTAGGGCATTGCTAACTACAGAGGGTAGCCAGGAGCAGCAACTACTGAGCAGGCTTGTTATCAACACAGCCAAGATAGCCTTGGAGTTTCTCCCACGGGCAAAAGCTACCACATTGTGAAATACAAGACATTCGGAGCAATAAGTCTGCTGTATCTTTAACGAGGCTCCGGCCAAATCAATACATCAAGTGGCGAAGCCAAGTATCATCACAGAACGAGGGGCAAATGTGCACTCGCAGCCTCTGCAGCGGCTATAGCAACAAATATTACACAAATTCATAAATGTGGAGTATGTGTGAAAGTGACTGCCAGTAACAGTGAAATAGCCACTGAGATGGTAAGCGCTAATAAGGCTCTTGAGAGGACAGACTTTCATGAGGTCATAAGTTCGACCCAATCCACTCTCGCAATGATTTATTTGATGCGATCCTCTGGAATGCGCACACACACTCGCCTGCATATACACACGAAGCACCCATTTTGCCATCTGAGTCTCTAAAGCAGAATGTGAAGTATTTTAAATAAACTCATTTTGGGAAGTGGAGGAGAATCAATCCACCTCAGTGCCACCTTCAGGATAAACACTCATTATATTGGGACTCTGATCAATAGTGTAAGCTCAGGGAAATCCATTTACAAAATCAAATATGGGTAAATACTGCTGTCATGTACCTCCCTGCCCCCAATCTACCCTGACTTTGATGTTCCACATTAAAAAGCAGGATGCTTCCACAATTTATCTCAGGTCAGCCACACAACCAGTATTATTCATAATGATGTGATTAATTTTGGAATACTTTCACCGGTTAGAATGCTAATACAGGTTGTTTTTTTTTTCTTTTTGCAAGTGCAGCCATTCGTACCGTTGCATACTAACAGTCAATTCAGCAGAGGAATTTAAAGTATAGTCCTTACATTGCATCTTCATCATCCGCCCGGCCAAAATAGGGGTGGCTGGAAACAGAAATAGCTGTAATAGAAATAAACAGGATATTGTGTTAGAAACAGAAAAACAACAGCATGCGAGTCATTTTTCAGCACAGAAACCAAATGAGCAATGATATTCTCTTAGCTTGGGACACAGTCAATTGAAAAATATAGTGCAAGATGATTTCATTTGCCAGTGCACACAAAGGAAATTGAATTTTCTTTATCATTGTTTTTTCTTCTAGATGCTCACAAACATGAACTGCTCCCGCACATGTTTCTGCTTATATTTCCTCAGATAGGAGCATAAGAAGTCACCTAAAGCGCAGCAGCCCCAAGAACAGGTCAGAGGGGATCAGTGCATTGCTCAGGGGAACTTTGGTGGAACTGATGGGTAATTCTAGCTAATAATCAGCGACACTACATCACTGCTGCCCTGAAGTCAGATATCCCCAGATCTGGTTTGTATACGGCCCAGCGGGAAACAACTACAGCTGCTACTAGGAGCTGGATTCATTATTAAATTACCTGACAAATTCTGGATTAATCAATAAATCATTTACAAGATGACATATTTAAATTGCTAATTTTGTTGGACCCAAACCCAAAGATAATAATTATGTTGTCACAGACGGTTCAGCCAACCAACAAAGATTTTCATTTTATACCCTGGAAAATGTGAATTTCTGCCATTGTTTTCATCAAAAAATGACAATTAATTGATTATCGTTGCAGCTTTTTTTCTGTTGACTGACTTATAGGCAAACTGACTAAATGTTTGGACACGTTTAGAGCACTTAAGTTCTCACTGACTCAAGATGAGAGTGTGTGGTATTCTATAAAGTATTAAATAAGGTTTCCTTTCAGTTCACATCCTCCACAGGTGGATTATTAAACAGCTGATTAACTGTATAGTTTCTCAAGGGACGGGTCGGAAAGACTTTCACTGCACAGCACTGCTGCAGGTAGGAGTGATCAGAACTCATAGTGTGGACAGTGGAGACTGGTGGACAGGCGTGCAGCAGTACATCTGCAGCAGTGGGTGGTTATGATCAGAAATCCTGCGAGAGTGGGATGAAAAAAATAGTTTGATGCAGACATCTGAAGGGTCCCAACCCGGAGTCGACACCGTGGTACACAATGCGGGGGTTAGGGCATAATTTTTGACAAATAAACCAGTCACCTTGAAAAGTAATCTCTCCGGATCTCCACCCCTGATAACCCCCAGCTCCGCTGTGAGTTCGCAGGTAACGTTTAAATGGTTACACTTCACCCTTGGACTTTTTTTATCGTCTACTGGGGGAATAAATGCGTGTGTGTCTGATCTCCTGTGCATGTGCTGTATGTTTTTAGGAGCTTTTCTTAATGCGCATTTGTGTGTGTCTAGGTTTGTGTAGTCCTGCCCGCAGGCAGATGGTCGGGGTGATACTCAGAGCTGAAACAGTGCTGCAAACGTGGGCCAGCCTCGTTTCTCTTTAGCATAGCTCCCTAGTGAGTGGCACTCATCAGTATTCACCATGCATAGTGATGTGAGAGTAAGGACACACAGCACCCCCTGGCTTTAATCCAATGAAATGAACCATGAGTAAACACATTGTTTACAGCTTCCTTCGTATTTATCATACAAAATGCACTGTGTACTCAATCAGGAGTGCCTTTCTAAAATGGATTGCATCTATTTTCCAGTCTTATCCTGTCTTTTGGGTGTTCTGTGCCCAAAGGAACAAAAGACAATCCCAGCAAAATCAAATGCATACACCTTTTTCTAAAATATTACAAAATAACCTTCAACAAATGTATATTCCAATGTCAGGAAGTTAGATAATAGTGATCTTTGCTGTTATTACCTCTGAACACATAGAATCCCCAATCTGTTAAAATAAATTCCCCCTTGAATCTCCTCTACCTGTTACTTAAAGTTTTACTTTTTCCTTGACACTCTTTACTTTTCTGCATCGAGTCTAGCTTACCATATTTCCGTGGATCCTTGTCGGCTGGAAGATTGGAGCGTAGGATGATGTTGCTGAGGCTGTTTAAGTATGCTGGCATTGTGTGATGGCCCTCAGGATTGAACCAGACCTACACCCGTGCACCCGAGCACAAACACAGACATGCATAAAAAACATCACTCACGCTGCTAGAGATCAGGATATGCAAGTCTGCCGCATCTCGACAAAAACACGTTAAAAGATGCAAGGGATGCAGGCATCATTATCCGGAAACATTTACACACTAAAACATTGGCACAATTGCTGCAGTAAACCATATTTACGACGACACTGATGGTGCGAAAAATCCAGCTCCATCTGCGAGGATTGATCTCGCAGGCAAAACAAGTTTAGTTAGGGTGTCATGTTTTTAACTTTTAACAAGTCATCAGCGCAGCAATTAAAGCGATAATGAGACAGGCAGCATGGAAGCGAGAGAGAAAGATACCTTAGACAGCGTTCGGTTTTCAGGTACGTCTGCGATGTCCAATTGCAAGTCGGGTGGGAGCGGCATGCCAAAAGCAAAGCCACCATACCTGAAACAAAACAAACAAAAATCAGACATGTTGATCAAACATGAAGTGCTGCGATGGCTGCTGACAGAGAAACTAGATGTGACACACTGGTTTTAAATTGCGTGTTTTTCTTTTAATCACAGTAATTATCCAACATTCAAGTGTCAATGATGAGAAGCATTTCAGGGCAAAAACATCTAACCCCACATTAAAAGTATGACTAGCATTATCAACAAGGTACTAGAGGCCAATTTGTATCAAGCTGAGCAACGAGGAAAACGAAGCTTGTTGGCATCAACTAGCCAAGTTGTCTAATTATTTTGATTCCAAATTTGATTTTTAATCATTGGCAAAACACCAAATACTCCTTGCAACTGAAACATAGAGAGTCATAACTATCTAAAGCTGTTTTATTTATAAGTCTTTGAATGGACACTTGGAAAATTACAGCATTTCATTTGGGGCAATCGTGGACTATGAATTAATAAAGCATAAATAGAGTGGAGAAAAAAAACCCCATACATTATTTGCAAACTATCTCATACTAGGTTAAGTCATCAACATGATGCAATATTATGAAATATAATTACAGAATGGGAAAAAATATGTAATGCAACTGCTTGGATCTTATTTTGTTCATGCAATTAGAGTGTAGCTTTACTCCACCACACAGAACGCAGCAACTTATCAATTAAACATGGCTAAAACTGAACATTAACCACATATAAACATGAGCAACAGTCACCTGTTCCTGATGAAGTTGTTGGCTGTGGACACCAGATAGTTCTCCACATTGATGGCACTCAGATTATAAACAATCTGAGATGAGGCGATCTGCCTGTGTGAGGGCTGGTACTTGTTCGCATCACAAATCTGCAGCAGTGTCCACAAGATACAAATATGGATTAGGCTTCACCGCAAACAATTGTGGCTGCGAGTACAGGAAGACACAATCACTCGGCAAAACATGCACAAGTGAGAACATGAAAAGTCACTCTCTCACACACACACTGTTCTCGGTGACCCGGTCTCACCTGCTTCTTTTGGGTGCATTTACAGACGTTAAATGTGCTGGAGCTGTTGCCTCTGGAACTCCAGCCGTTTGTGTTCCTTGTGCAGACCCTTAAAGAGAAAAAAAAATGGTGAAATGGCAGCTAAGTGAAATGATGGGAGTCTGCACTGTGTGATAACACCCCAAACACATCCCTAGACACATCTTGAAGCCGAGTTGATATGATGACCTGAACAACGCTAAAAACTTTTGTACCTCTGAGGGCAAAAAAAAAGGTCAAATCTGCAACCAATCATAAAGTATCTGTAAACTTGTATGTTTTTCCCTGACAACTACTTTCCAAAGCTGTTTAATATGTGCTGCAATACCATATTGTGTGAAATATGTGTTTGTGTAGGCCGATGTTCAACTCCCCCACATTGTGCTTTCTGCCAAATGCTTTCAGGGACACTTTGCCGAGATTAAAAAGAGATTGTAGCAATATACACATGCTTGCACACCTGTTACATTCGATATAAATTAGTCAATAATAATATCCATGGTCAGGGGATTATGCAGTGTATTTTCTAAGAATCTGATTCATGTAAATACCATACTGCACTGGACATTGTCGTGTTGTAATTACAGACATTATGAGCAAACATACAGGCTCTTTTGCAATATGTGATCCGTCACTCTCTGTATCTTTTTCTTTTTTTTCTTCTTTTTATATTTGGCTGGGAAATTTTTACAATGCCTCCAAGGTCTGGTTCATGAGTGCCAACATTGATTTGAGTGCCTGCAAGGGGAAAATCTCCCCTATAAACACGAGGTGTTTATGGAATACAGATGATGCTCTGACATCGCAGAGTCCCGCTGCAGGCTTTCAGCCACATACGTCGAGCTGAGCAGCAGGAAAATGAAGAGGAGGGACATGAGAGAGAGAGGAGAGAGAAAGAGCGACCGGAATTGGAGAGAGTCAGTCTAGTAAAATGAAACAAGGCAAAAGCGAAGGCACAGAAAGAATGACAATGAGTGCAAAAATGAAATCGCTGTACATTAGGAAAAGAATTGCATGAAACGACTGATTGCAGGAACACAGAGTATCACTGACATTTTCAGGGTAGAGAAAGACATAAAGAAACAGCTGGCATCTGAGGTGTCATTACGTACAGGTTATCGGACTTGTCGAGGCAGGCGTTATCGATCCCCGGGAATGACATCATGGTGTCCACCAGATGGCTGGAGCTGGGGTTTCGGTTGCTGTGGAGCCAGAAAAAACAGCTTTGACTCAGAGGTAACCCAGAAATTTTACAATAACATAAAGTAACACGGACAAAAGGTTGTCTCATGCGCCTCCAACGTGGCATCAGTAGACAAACAGACTGATGCAACAGCCAGACAGCCAGGCAGATATTAGTTAAGCTATGACTGATGTATTCAAATTGATTCTTGGTGGCTGAGGTTTTAGAAAGAATTGGAATTACATTTTGTCATTTGCCAAGTAGAATCTGGCTTGAGAGCAATTTACTAATTTGCGACGTTGTCAATAAAATGTAGGAACAATCAGTGACTCTAAAGTGAGCAACTGGAGAAATAAAAAGAAGATTATATTTTACTTTCCACTTTAGATTTAAGTTGATTTGCTTTATCTGAACCACCCCCTGCCTTTAAACATATACAAAAGTACACTCATAAATAAGCACTCAATTGCATTGTTCATAAAGGCAGAAAACTCACTGCTCTGTACAAGTTCATAAAATGTGGTAGTTCAGTTACAAACTGCAGCTGCTTTTACAGAAAACTGCAGTATCTTGGGCCCTAAAGTACACATACTATATATAAACTATAACACCTCTCTGCATCCCCAAATTCAATCCCGACGCTGATCTCTAAAATAAATAATTAAATATCCTTTTCTCCCCAATCTCTTTTGTATATCAAGCCGAAGAGGACCGGGAGGAGAGTCCATCCCGCCTTTGATTCAGATTGGCACCTCAGCATTTTCTCCCTTGCTATATATCCCCTTGATCAAACCGAGAGCACATCTTGAGAATGAAGACATCTCGCAATCTCCTGACACTCTTAATCTCTCTCACTTTGATCTTGCATCGTAGCCGTCCTCATCACAATCATCTTTTACCCTCACGCTCCCTCTCTCTCGCTCTGTCTCTCTCTCTCTCTCTCTCCTTAAGGTTCATCCGCCCTTCAACAAACTCCAGCCTAAAGTTCATTTTACACCGAGCGTGACACGTCGTGCCCGTGAAAGGATGCAGGAACAGAGTCGGCAGAAGCGTTAGCTTCTGATTAGTGTTGCAGTGTGTGGCTTCGTGGTTTCAGAATTTTTTACTGCAGTAAAAGGCCACTCAATGTGACAAAACATAGCACCATTCGCTTTGCCATGAACCATGTCAGTTACAGTATAAGAGTGATATGACTCGAGATACACTGTGACAGCAATGATGATGACATTTTCCTGTAGCTTTTGCAATGTGTTCTGTTTATAAAATACCCCAAACAAAAAGTTTAGAGTTGCTTTCTGTCGTTGCTCCAAAAATTTTTAAAATGATCTTGGACAAGAGACATTTTTTAGACGTCTTGGTGTGTTCATTTGTTGCCAGAAATAGGCTCCATCTTTGCCAGGATTAGATTTAAGGCTTGTCTAGTCTGTTGTTTGCCAAATCAGCTGAAATAAAAGAGCATTGCTTCAAAATCCATCTTAAATATTCTAAATAGCCACAACAAACAGCCACAACATTCTGACCACTGACAGGTGAAGTGAATACCATTGATCATTTTGGTACTATGTGCTGTTCTGCTGGAAAACCTTGGATTTTGCCATCTGTGTTGATGAAACTTAGACACCCAAATAAACATTGTCCCACAACAAGCACACTCCCTCATGTAAATGGAAATCCCAAATGTCACTGGCCTACCCCCGCAGGAAAATGCACCCCACCACATGGAAAAAACATCAAACAATCAGGAACATGTTGAGGAACATGACAATGGCTCAAGATGTTGATTTGACCTCCAAACTTCCTACACCCCATTGTGATAGAGCATCAACAGGATGCAGTGGAACAAGTTTGATTGACAGAGGCTCTACTGCACAAGCCAGAGTACCCAAAGGATCCACTGCCAACGTCCTGGTTCCAGACCCCATAGGACACCCTGAGAGGTCTTCTTGTCAGTGTTCAATGGTTCAAAGCATTTTTGAGCACATAAGGGGGACCAACACAATATTAGGCAGGTGGTCATAATGTTATGCCTGATGGGTGTATGCTTGGTGTAAGCACACCCTGATTAGAGTCATCTACTTCTGTGTTTCCCTTCCCACTGCCCCCCTGTATTTTCTCCGCCGTGGAGACTGACCTGAAGAAAGAGTAGCTTGGCCCGATGTTGTAGAGTGCAGGGCTGAGCTCCAGCTCAGGATAGTGGCGCAGGTCGCTCTTGATCGAGCCCAGGCCCATGGCAAAGAGCACAAACAGAACAGGAAGCAGGATCTGGGACACCAAGCCCTTCCAGTCTCTGCGGCTGTGGTGGAATCTCTTGATCAGTATGGCTGACAGTTGCTGCCAGGCCAGGGCCATGCCCTGCACCGTGGATGCACTGGTGAGCTCTGAAACACAAAGGAAGGGGATGGGAGCCAGTAAATGATAGTTTTGGGCTAATTCAATCATTGCCTTGCTCCCTTGATGATGCCGCCTTTTTGTCTGCGAAGAACACTGAGCTAAAGGTTATCGGGCAGATTTTATCACAGAAGACATTGCAATCTATCAAGATGGTTGTTTCAGTTGTAAAGGTTGTAGAACAAACTAAGCTGAGTGTTAGCAAAATATTTTAGGTGATGTATGGACATGTAAAATTGAAAGTAATGAATTGGGCTAAAAAGAGGATGTTTCAGCATATTTTCCATTAACTTTTCAACAGACGAGATGTGTGCAGGTGATACAACGGAAAGTAGAAAGCAGACATAAGTGGAGCAAAGGAAGGAAGAGAGGAGGAGGAGGAGGAGGAACAAGACGGGGGATGGGTGAGGAAAAATTGAGCGAACTCACTGATCTTGTCACCGAAGCTGGAGCCGGTTTCACTGTGGTCTGAATGGAAGCTGTCGATGGATGCAGTGTCAGAGACCGTCTCTGAGATAGACAGGAGGGCGTCCTCAGCTTCTGTGTTTCCATGAGTCAATTGGAGGAACACCTACATAGACAAAAACAACACATTACCATCTGTGGACTTTAAAGAGCACGTCAGTATAATTTTATGATGTGCTTAAATGTCAGTCTGATAAAGTTTCGGATAGCTGGCACATTTGCAATTTTTTTTTTCTTTTCTCCACCATGTCTGTGCTTTAAACCTGTGTTTTTTTTGTGTGGGTGTGTATGAGTTTACCTCCTCTAGCGTGGTGTCAGAGATGCCGTAGCCCCCCAGCTGTAGGGCGTCCAGGTTGGAGTCCAGAGCGGTCAGGAGGGAGCGGTATGAGGAGGCGTTGGATGAGGTGAATGGGGGCAGCGAGTAGACCAAGTCGCCCCCTTGGGCCTCTTTCAGCCGTGCTTCAGGTACATGGGTTTGAATGAAGGCTTTAAGTTCAGCATTATCAGTCCGCTCAGATTCTGAGTTTTGAATCTACAAATAGAAACGTATAAAAAAGTGAAACTTTTCTCCAGCTGCTAACACCATCCATTACTGACTCTCACAGTAAATTAAATAAAAGTTCTCCTGGAACCACTTGTTGTGTCATGATCCTCACTTATAAGATGCTGTTCATGCTATTAATTAAAGCATTGCCTAAATAAGTTACCTGACTGAGCATTCAGAGATAAGACTAAAACTGGCAACACATTTCTGGACACTGCCCGGAGGGTTCTGCCTCTAGGTTGTTCAACTGACTGACATATTGAGGGCTTTTCATACAGCTTGAAAAAATACAGAATACTGAAGGAAACTTAAAGTTTGACCAAAATACATAGGTGGCACATATGAAACTACAGTTATTCATCCATGAGGATAAAAAAGAAATAACCCAAGCAGTAGCGCCTGCAGCTGGACATTACAGTCTGCTGAAAAATTCAGCAGAGCATCATTCGTGTGGGGATTTAGTCCATCTGCCAGTTTTTCAATATATCTGATACAAATCCCACAACTGCAATATGTCCAGTGTGGCAAAGATAAAACCGAGGATTTATTTCCACATGAACAGTCCAGCTCCTCCATAATAACGCACTGTGAAATGTAACAATTTATGCTGGCCGTGTACAGTCCAAGATGTATCACCAGTCTGAGCAAAATGCATCAGAGATATGCTGTTACTGTCTTACTTTTGAAATGAAGATCGTGGCCGACAATCATTTAGCATTCACGTACGCTGAAATGTTAACATGTATGACTGGAGCTGGTTGTCCACGGGGATGGATCGGAATATAAGACTGATAAATAAATATGTTAAGAAAAAATCTTAAAAATTTCATGTTGTGGGAAAACAAAGTCTGCAATGCAATTCTGATGCCATACCACCGGCCTCCGTTGTATTTGTAACTGGAGGCCTGTGAGGATGATTACCTTCTTGGTGAGGGTGAGTTTGTAGCCTTGACCCAGCTTGTCTTTCAAGTGGAAGGGGGATCCACAGCATTTTAATCCTCCTCTCTCCAGGAAGGCGATGCGGTCGCTCAGCACTTCAGCTTCATCCAGGTGGTGGGTGGACATGATGATGGTGCGTTCTGAGAGGACATCATTTATTCATGCCTTATTATACCACTTTCAACAGATAATTGTGACTCTAACGGGAGCTTAAGGTAAATGTGTGAAAATGTATGAATTCATTGAACAAAAATCACATGATTCCATACAGAGTGAGGAGATTACCAGCCAGCCAAGCTAGTCTGCAAAGCTTTGTCAGAGCGTCAAAGCTTTGACAGCCCCGAATAAACAAGCAAAAAAACACAGACATTACAAAGGCAACGATACACATAAGATATGTCAGGGACACAAACAAGCAGCAGCACGAAAGTTGATTTTGAAATAGATTCTTATGACACCAAAAATGTCACTAAAATCGGAGACAGTGCCAATTACTGGATATTTTCCATGTCCACAATCATATGACACTCTCTGTCATTACAGCTACTACCCTAAGAGAGCCTTAAGAAAGAAAAAAATAGTTGTGGAGTAGTTTTAGATTAATTATAAGGCCATTTCCAGCCAGAACAGCGAGCAGGGGAAAGCCCAATAGGTTATGCTGCTCCTCTATCTTAGAAAATAGATGTGAAGAGGTGTCTCCAGAGTGGGAGTAGAGTGGGAGGATCATCTGTGCCATGTGAATGTGCAAACTACAGATTGTGAATTTCTCTCCCAATGACTGGACTAACAATGTAAAATGCAACATAATTAATTACACGCATATTGTGTAGCTGTTAAGCACTACAGTGGTTCTGTACTGTTGTGTAATAGGTCTTTGGTTTAAAACTGAGTAATGTGTATTACATAAATAAGCAAATAAATTTAATTACTATATGACCTTTAAAGGTGCACAGAAAATACAATACCATAAAGCACAGCCAGAAGTTTGGCAAACAGTCCAACAATAAAGCAAATTAAAAGAACAATATAAAACACTGGGGTAATAAGTTATGCCAGGAAAACACCAGACAACGCAGGAGGGGTTTTAAAAGGGCTTTAAAAGTAATCAACTGATCATTAAACTGGATTTTAAAACAAATAGGGAGTCAGCCAGGAGATATTTTCTCTGCTTTGAGTGTTTGTCCACGAAAGAAGAAATGAGGCTGTGGATGAGTTACCATTATAACCACTACAGATGTAGTTATTTGTACAGACGTGACAATGGATAAATTAAAAAAGGTAAGGTGGGGGACCACTGAGACTGCTTATTTACACACCTCGCATTTCTGTGCAGTGCCACTGGGCAGCAGAAGTAGTAGCAGTTAATAGCAGCGTATCAGCTTTGACTTCTTAGTTAAGTCAAGTTAACAGGAGTGATACTTTATTGCAAGTGTGTCTGTGCGGCTCACGTTTCTTGTGCTGGATAACGATGTCCCAGATGCTGCGCCTGGAGCACGGATCGACTCCTGTGGTGGGTTCATCCAGAACCACCAAGCGAGAGCCCCCTATGAAGGCAATAGAGATTGACAGCTTGCGCTTCATGCCGCCTGACAGGGTGCCCACCCGCTTGTGTCTGTGAGCGTACATGCCTGTCTCCTCCAGAATCCTGGTAGGGGGGTTCAAAGAAAAGCATTTAGAGCTCATGTTAACATACTTTTTTTTTTTTTTTTAAATGCATTACAGCCCAGTTTCTGAGTAGCAGTCCCATCAGTTCCATCAGTTACCCAGCAGGGGTTTCTGAATTCCTGCAACTAGAGGAGAGGTACACCTTCCATTGCCTTTCAGTTCAGGCTTATTACTGATCCCTGTGTCATGTGGGAACCCTCCAGGAATAGTCTCACGATGCAACTGAGAACCTACAGCTTAATGATGCCACAGAATGAAAAATGAATTTCCCATGAACGTATCCAAGAAGATGCAAAAGGACAAAAAAGAGATAAAATGTGTTCAACATTTTCAAGCTGCAGTCGTGGCTGTAGAAGTAGGATTTACAGTAGAGGGTGCAGGTTTTAAAGACAAAAGATGTAACATTTTTTTCATTACTGTAGGTAAGAATTCCTGCACCAAACCTCAGAGTAATTCACAAATCACAACATTTATAGCCATAAAAATCTGCTGGAAAACAACCATCTGAACACTATTTGCATATTTTCAGATTCCCCCATGCAGTCAGTCACTCTTGTTGAGCACCGGCTATTACATCTTATGAAGCCCTCGTAACTTCTACACATATTTCCATTTTTATTGGAGGGCCCTGCCATCAACAGAGCAAAGGACACTGTTTAATGACGTCTTAAAGAAACAGACTGTAAACAAAATCATTGCAACCAATGAAATGGCAGCACTATATCATACAGCATAAACCCTGACATCATCTCTCTGCCACAGGCGTTGATATAGTGAGCTTTCCACTCTGGATGGGTCACTCACTTGCGGACTTGTTCGCGTAGCTCTTTGTTCGTCCAATGCGGAGCCTTGATCAGGCCGTACAGCAGAAGGTGCTCCTTGGTGGTCATGTGATCAAAGAGGACGTCATATTGCATGCAGACACCCAGGTCTTGGCGAACACTGTCGATTTCTGCCTGCATGTCTCTGCCATAAACCTCAATGGTGCCCGATGTTGGGGCAAAAAGGCCAGTCAGGAGCGACCTACACACAGAGCATTTTCACCCATTAGGTAAGTAACAATACTAAAATGACAAATTGTACAAGTCTAGCTTAACAGTTCAATTAGAGTTGCTCATATTTCCAATTTTGGACATTAAAAGGATGAAAATGTCCTTTGTTTTTGTCCCATTTGCTGTTTTTCTGTTTGGCACTTGAACTTAAACAATGATTTGTTGGTCCCAGAAATACCATAGGACATAAAATCTCTTCTTGGTATTTTTTGTGTTTGTCAGCATTGTTAAATCATATTATGCTGCTGCATTCATTGTATTTTTCCCTGGATGAGAGCATCAGCGAAACGAGTCACATTTAAAATGTAAATGGAAGTGCTCCAGTTGATGAAGACCCGTCAGGCTAATCTCAGGCACGGTGCATTTGCTGTGCCAGATTTAGACAAAACAATCTACCTGTCAGCAGCAGACCCTTGAAATGATTAAAGGGACGCACAAATAATACATGTAGGGCACATTCAGTATATCATGGGCAATATGCATGTGTATTAATCTTAATCTGGGGGGTGCTGATATCGTAAAAGGAAAAAAACCAAGAAATTCATGCTCCACATACATCGTTGTGGTCTTGCCGGCTCCGTTGTGACCAAGCAGTGAGGTGACATGGCCCTCATAGAAGGAAACATTAAGGTTTTCAATGGCTGCTTTGTCACCGTAGATCTTGCTGAGGCCGTGGAGGGCAACGCCCACTGGGAGCTCTGAGAAATCCTCACCGGCCTGGGAGGAAATATTGCTGGTGCCTGAGAGAAACATGGCGACAGAAGAAACGTATAAATCAAACTAACAGCGGGCAGGAATTAAAGAATGAGAGGAAATATAAATGTGGTGAGGTGTCAGGGGAAAGAAATTACAGACCATTGAAAGTGAAGACATCATGTCTCTGCTTTTCTTTTTTTCTGTACCTTTTCCCTTGTCATCAGAGAGGACAGGCTGATTGTTCTGCATGATGTTGGTGAAGAGGAGTCCTTTGCCCACTCTGTTCTTTGACTGATTGCAGCAGCACAGTTCAGCCCAGTAGGAGAGTTTGAAGGGGAAGTACCACGGGGCTGGGATGCCATATTTTCCTGATTGACAAAAAATGCAAAGAGATCTCACATACAGAATCCATGAGAAAATATCTGCACTAATCTGAGCTGCATTTGCTTCAATTAGGAGTTAAGTAATATTAAACTCTTTCTAATATTTTAACCCTTTGGACAAACATGTCATCTTTAAAAATAAATAAATAAATAAAAATTCCACCATTTATCAGAGGCAGGATTGTCAGAGTTTCTCTTCTGTAACATGGCCCTCCGTCTTAAAGCTGAACCAAACCCAAGCCTAATCGTGATATTTAATCAAAATCACTTTGTTGTAGAAGTGTTATTAAAAAAAAAATAACTGTATTATATGAAAAACAAAAAATTCTGCATCTCTTAGTGCAACAGTGAAGCCATATGAGTGACTCAGCTGCGACCAAGACTCATGTGACAAAAGAGCATTTTCAGCTGAGCTGCAGGCTGTGTTAACACAGAACAGAGAGGAGGCAAGTACGGAAACCAATTAAAAACAGAAAAATATATGTAGTATGTAGACTCACCATTTTATCCAGCATTGGCAACACCTGCAGGTGCTTGGAAAAATGTTGCACATGTCGATTCCAGGTTTTTTTTTTATTTTATTTTTTGTTATTCAAAGAAATTTAACTTATGTTGTTATTTTCAGATTTATGGTTTTGTGGCTTTGTTACACTGCTCAAAAGACATGTGTGTGTTCTCTCTACTACTTGCCATGTTTGTGCTGTTTCCATAGAGACACAGGGCTTTATATTGCTGTGAAATACGAGCCCACAGTGAGTAAAAATGTAACTGTAGCAAACAAAACGGCCAATAATTGCTTGGGGCTCAGAGGGTTAAGCTAATGCAAGTGAATTTACTGGGAATACAAAACAAAAGAGAAACCAGAGTATTCTCTTCATTGGATGTCAACTATAGTACAGATTGCTAGCGCTTTGGTGTCTTACTCCCACAGCTGCACAAACTTAATACTACTCCTAATTCTGTTATGCTATGATAGCACTGTCACTGAACCTTAAGATCAGCTGACCAGACAAAGAAGATTAGTAAAAGCAAAACACAGGTCAGCTTGGCAATCTGTGTCTGATGTACTCTATTTAACCATTAATATCTGAAAGAATGAGGGAACACTGATCATTTTAAGTACTACAGTTTACCTGGAAAGACCATGCGGATGTAACCCCCGATGATGAAGTAGAGGATGGAGTCGATGAGCATCAGCCAGCACAGCCAGCCAAACGAGGCTGTGTCTCCAGCAATGGGCGAGGTGTATGAGTTGCTCCACTGAATTCCTAAACAGGTTAACAGAATGAAAGTTTCATGTAGCCTTCCGCTGATTCAGTTAGCTCACATCTCAGTGGTAGTCAGATGTCTTTATGCTTGTACCTTCTCCTTGGGCCTCGTAGCGGGAAGCATATTGACTGGCGTAACTGAAGCAGGTCGGGGAGAACAAACTCTGCCGGAAAATCAGAGAGAAATTAGACAGGATGAAAAAACTGAGGCAGGAAAAAGAAGGGTCAGAAATATATATTTATAATGTTTTTCACAATACTCTTCAGTCCTTTTGTGTTTGCTCTTGACAACTGTGTAATATGAAGGGATACACTGCATAAAAGTCTTTTTCAGCCTGATGTGAAGAGTTTTGTTCAAGGCAAGAGAGGCTTTAGATGTGTTCAATAATTGTACATTAGATCAAAACTGAAATGTCTGACCTCAATTTTATGATCATCAGACAGCAAGGACAAAAATAAAAAAAAATATTTTCAGAAACATAAAGGTGTATTATGTAAATGTGTACACCCGCATTCAGCAAATAGAAGGATTTAAAAGGTACGTGTTTATCTTCACTATATCCCTGCTTGTAAACCTCACAATGGTGAATTATTCAGACATTCTCATTGAGGAGCTAATATATTCTGAATCATTGTGTTTGTAAAATCGTTTTCTAAGACGGATAGAGTAAAGAACAGTCTGAAATAAAAGGGAATGGCATTTCAACTCCTTCTATATTCCTTATCGCTCCAGAGCAATCCTCCTGAGCAAATGATATGATGTGGTATTTAGATTATTTCACAGTGCACATGTGAGTTTAATACACATGACTAAAGGAGGTTCAGAGGGTCCGTACCAATGCGCTCTTCTGGGAAAAGGTTAGAGTAGTCTCCATGGCCATGACTATGATGAAGGGGAAGAAGCAGAGGATGTACAGGAGGCTCCCGCTGAGGCCTGCGATGTAGGTTTTGTCAAAGAAGGAGCTGACCAGGTAGCTGAAGGCCAGGATGCTCAAACCGTAGTCACAGAGGTACAGGAAAATGAGGAAGCCGTCACTGTTGGGCAGGATGTTGCCGTATTTCAGCACCAGCGTGATGAAGAAGATGGTCAGCACCAGGTAGGCTGCACACTCCAGGAACCAGGCAAAGAAGTGGCTAAGCGGGTTGACCCCCATCATTTTCATGTACTGTACGACAAGACAAGCGGGCGAGAAAAACACGCACAGGTCGGTTATAAACAGAACGGTTGAGGAATTGAGTGAAGAAAACCAGGAAGTATGTGACGGGGAAAATTTAATTAAAAGATTTGTGGCTGTTTTCAAAACTCAGACAGAAAGGCTCCGCATATCACACTGTCAGCAGCTCATCAGAAATAATTTGTGTTTATCGCTGACTGTGGGTGTCTAATTACATTTTAGAAAGTTATAAAAAAAAAAACAATACCTCATGCAGTCTCAGCTCTCTCTCATGTACCAGTTTCTTCACGAAATGGGCCACAAATAACACCCAGGCAATCATCAGCATGAGAGGGAAGACAAAAGAGAGGGCCTCCAGGTACCTGGGGAATACAGAGATGCCAGCTGTCAATCAAACTCCAAGAACATCCAATCACTGTCACAAAAAAACGTGGATAAAAAAGGCCTATCATCCAGTTACTGGTTACTGGGTTTGGGAGATTTTGACAGCCATGATCTGATCCTTGCATTATTTACATGAATAAATGTCCCTCTATTTTTTTTTTTTAATTTTCAACCAGTCATACTGGACATATAAGACATTAGTGTTTGCCGTTTTATATACTATGTATCCATGTATCAAGTCAGGATTTGTGTTGTTAAGCAATAAATCAGAGGGAAGGAGAAGCGAGGATCATCATATCTTATGGCAGCCAACCAGAGACAGTGGCCCACTGGTTTTTCTTAGATGAGATATCAGCACCGTCTTAAGTCACAGTTGAGGGCAAGCACAAACATAGGCATTAAGTTCAAGCATGATTTATTTGAAACAATGTGGTGTATCGATGCGTAGGGTAATGCCCAACCCATGCACGGAGATGAGTGGTGTTCTTTATAGATGGTTATTAAAGGCCGAAACGGTGTTTGAGTGTATGTGTGTATATAAAATGAACACAAAATAATAGTGAATATTCATGCACATGGTGCAGAGCCAATTATAATGTGACAGGTTCCCGTGAATGACTACTTACTGTCAGTCCCAACTCTCAAATGAATAATGAGAGAGCATGCATTATTCCACATCAATGCCTGTATCCCCTCTGAGACACTGTGTATCCTTTCAAATTTCTATGCATGCATTATTATGGGAGCATGTTTATACTGTATGTAGGTGCTTTTGCTTGTACTATATGTGAGTGTGGATTCAGTAATTCAGGAAACTCACTCATCTCGCAGAAAGCATGGATAGGGAAAGGGCTGCAGCTGCACAGCTGTCTCTGTGACTCTCTGCCCAGTCTGGCTCTCAATGATAGCCCGATCAATGTTCTCCTGCAGGTAGATAAATCCACGGTTGTAGCGCATGGTATTACTGGCCGAGATGTGTGTGTCCTTCACAAAGAAAGGGTTCCGGACTCTGTCGGTACGCATGACATTGTCCATATGCATGCGGATGGTGTAGCTGACTTTGGGAGGCAGGGAGGACGCTGATCTAGCCTTCCTAGATGAATCCTCCTCTTTGGGAAGCTTGAAGATGACACCTGAAAGATAAATTGTACCATCTCACTGCAACAACCTTAATAATAAAATTCAGCTACCAGAGTAACGCTTCATTGCCCGAGATAAACTGTTGCAGTGCCATATCTCCTGTAAGAGTCCTCATCCCAAATCATTAACAACAGTCCTTATAGAAAGCACAGGCACTAGCACAGACACAAGTCCAGAAGAAGCTGTGAATTACTGCACAGCGAAGAGGAAATTAACAACGTGGGTGGTTGTAAAACTGAGCTGTAGTCCTCTGCTGTGCAGAACCAAATGGCTAATCTACTGGGATTCTCCTTATTATGAAGGGGAAGTTTAATCAATATCATAAATCCTTTTTTACTGTATTACAGTGGTGGAGGTGAATTAGGACGGCATGCACATAACTCAGCTGTCAAGGAATGCAAAACCAACCAAAATCAGCATCCACTCAAACAAATTGGAAAAGTGCTGCCAGACCTACACGCATATTACACTGTCTGATGGATCTGTAGGTATGAATGACGAAATCTAAACAAATTCAACTAATATTTACTCACTTGCATAGAGATCGCGGTTTTTGGCAAGCTCCTGAGCAGCATAGTTGAGCTCATCGGCAGAGTCAAAGCCACGGTGGCGGTCAAACTTGACACAGGAGGAGAGGTTCACCATCAAGGTGGACAAGGTGGTGATCTGCTTCAGGATATGTTTGTTCTGCTCCAGCATCAGTGTCATGTTAGCTGTTAAAAGAAAGGACAGATATGTAGACGTTTACTGATGGGGATAAAATGACCCTAAGTGCAATTTAAGCTGTGATTGCTGTTAATCCAAATGAGAATAACATCAGTTGTGCTTATTGTGTGTCATCCTCTGTTCCGTTTCATCTGAACAAAGACGAAAATATGGTCTGACAATACAAGTAATCAGATTAAATACAAGTATGTCAAAGCCAGGCCTTGTGGAAAAAAATGACTGACATATATAATCACATCAAGGAGAGGCGCCTTAAGAAATTCAAGCAAAAATAGGTCTTAAGCTTCCTGTACTGTAAACCGAAGGAGGAGTCCTATTTTCTGATAGCGTGGATATTTTACAGGTAATAAGTGAGCAGGGAACATAAAGGTAAGCCTGGTATCTGCAGCTTACTAAAGTAAGACCTTCAAATGCTCACTCACAGAAGTTGCTGAGCGTCTCCTTCATTCTGCCGACATTGATGTCTGTCTGCATCTCAATGAAATTCTTCACAAAGGAATTGCCGAGGGAATTCTGGCAGGAGGGGAGAGAGAGAGAGAGCGGAGGAGACGATGAACAACATCAAGATTCAGCTGCTGGAAATCATTGAAGACCACTGCAAAGTTTATCTTGAGATTTTCAGACGATGGCGACCCAACTCGAATAATCAGATACAAGAAAGACAGTTTGGAGTTTTCATACCTGCAGCATTGGCAGAGTGTGGCTGAGGACTTCGGCAGACTTCACAATGTAGTTGGAGGATTCAATCCAGTCCTCGGAATATTTCCTTAGATTTGCAAAGTCCTGCAAGGTGGCATTGGCCTGGGCAATGATAGGACAAGGACAAAAACGTGTGAAACGGCTGGGTATCAGCAAGAATTCATAACCCAGTGTGTGTGTGTGTGTGTGTGTGTGTGTGTGCAGAAAACAAAGCTAAACTTGCTCAAAATAGAACCCCAGCCGAAGATGGTGGTGCATACAAATATGTGTATGCCTCAGATAACTTTGATTTTCTTGTTTACAACATGGCAGTGGATGTGCAGGAGGACCAAAGAAACAACTATAACCAAGAAAATCTAGAAATAGCAGCGACAATAACTCCTGCAAGGGAAGTGACAAAGTCAAATGAGAGATTTTGAAGGGTTAGAACTTAAACTTCTTAGAGGTCATGAAGTTGCTAACCTCCCGATAACCTGGAAAATGAGGGCAATGAATCAGAAAAGAGAGCGGAGATGCCCACACACAAGGCCAGTCAGGATCATTTTCACAGAAAGTAGGTAAATAATTCAAGTACCTGCATAATATTGTCAGTCAGCACTGTAGAGGTTTATTAATAGTATTACAGGTAATCATTAAACGTGCAGAGTGAAGTGTAGAGGAGGTAACTTATGCATGTCTCCATATAGAGTCTGTACCTTTTCCATGATGTCCCTGGTGGTGGGTGTGTCAGGGGTGTACAGGATCTGCCCCATCAGCATGGGTTTGAGGAAGGCCCACGCGATAGCTCCTCCTGTGGTGTTGACCATGTCCAGATACATGTTCTGACAGAAGGGAGCTACAAAAGGAAACACAAGAGGAGAAGCTTTAGACACGACGTGAAGGTTTTCAATTTGTCGAACAATAAGTTACAGTTTAAAGATCATTTTAAGCTTACATTATAAAGTTGATGTTATGTGTTATATGCAAATCCCAACCAACCAAAACCAACAATGCATGAGTGAGTCTCTTAATGCTTTCCAACTACATGTATTTTCCCTACACTACCTGTAGCCCCCAGCCCACTCATTCCTGATTAATGTGACAGTTTTGATCTTTTAATTGGATTTGCTGATCCATATTTTTATTCCTTATTTCTTTATTAACTGTAATGCTGGCAAAATAGCACCTCCACTGCGAGCAATATAATGAAAATGCTTAGCCATCACCATGGACGGATCTCTAGCTACTGGTTCAAATTGCTGCTTCGCTTTTAAGCTTTGAATTTTCAGTTCTTGTGGGCAGAGAAATGGCCCCTCATATCAGTAAAATTAAGTAATTTGGATAAGGGTTTGTTACTGCCATCGCTTCATATATTGACAAATAAGGAAAATAACGAGTAAAACTTTCTTTGATATACATATACTACATGATATTTGTTTTTAACTGTGTCTATACTGCAGCTACTTTTACTTCTTTATCAAAACTGATTTAACATAATACTAACTGCGAAAGCTTTTGACAGCAAATGAATCACATGGAAAGCACTGAATATCAAGACCAAACATACATAACTGCACTGCTAACAGGTTTCAGCTCGCCCTAAGTTTCCACCTCCCCAACTTACTGGCATTTCGTGGAATCTTGAACCTCTCGATCATCTCCTCCCTCTGCTGGTTGACGGGGAAGGAGGGGCTTGACTCTGACATGGCAGGGAGTTTGGAGATCCCAAACAGAGCCATGATGCCGTTGCTACACAACGCTCGAGAGAGGGTCACGAATGTAGCCTGGGTGGAGATACTGCTCCTCTGTCCTCTTGACATCTAGGGGGGAGAAAGTTTGAAACTCTTTCATCTTTTGAAAAACTATTTCTTTTTCACATCTGACCGGAGGCTCACAGGCCTCAGCAAAACAGCATGACATTAACTGAAACATTTTAGAGCGCTGAAACTATCCTCACTCGTGGCTACATGTGAGCTGAGTGGCCACACAAGCAATGATGCACATGTAAGAACATTTCACGCAAAACTGTATAGCAGTAAAGAGAACACACCTGTCTAAATTCGTTGTTGGCGACCAAGTTGAGGTCTTCTATGGAGAGCAGGTAGCTCTGCAGTTGACTGGCAGCAGGAAGAAACCTGTCCATCATGTCTGTTAGAAATTTAGTCATCTGAAGCATGACTCCCACCACGCTCTGCATATCTTCAGACAAAACAAACTGAAAGAAAGGTGGCAACATTCAGACACGTTTCTATAGCAAATAAGAATTTCTGAATTAGGTAAATAAACAACTATTCACCTCAACATGTCAGTAATAAATATTAATATTATTAGTTGCTCTTTACTTAAAAATGTATCTGAAACATTGGTAAACTTTTCAGTAACAGAATTTTTGCCCTCTTAGGGACCAAAAATCAAGATTGGCATACTATGAGCTTAGGCTTGATAGGGGAGAATGTAAAACCAAAATAATGAGCTGAGACGAACTGCAGGCTGGTGATACTCCTCTGTAGGTTTGTCATGATGGGTGTCATGTATACCCAGTCATTTGAGCTAAATGTTATCTAAAAACAGCTTTAAACACTGCTTAAATCAACCACTCAGTAAAGAAAAATTAGGTGCATTTAATGTCGGCTTTTATGACTTTGTAACATAAGCTGACCGAGATCCACAGAGGAAAGATGAAAAGTAACATACAAATGTAGGAAAGGTGTGTCAACTGCAACATTCCACACAGGCAGCGTTACATATGTATGTATATACATTTCAGACCAGCTGCTTCAGGTTAACTTGTCACAATTAAATTGAATTTTTATTAGATTTTTTTCCCAAAATAGAAATACATGTTAAAAGTTCAAATAGATCAAATAAAAGGTTAAAAATAACTAAAACTACCTTTCATGGTTGCACTGAAATTGATGAGAGGGTTTTTAGTAGTATCAGTTATTCTGTTAACTAGAACTGCTGTCAATAAGCCTCACATTCAAACATTGATTGTGTGTCAGAGCTATTTGGGATGGACAGGGTTTTTGGTGGATCAAACAGAAATACATCAGTTACAAAAAAAATAAAATAATTCAGAATGTGCCAGAAAGAAAGAGCTTTGTCTCGTGAACAAAGGCTTTTCTTTCCGTCTCGCATGTTCCTCAAACAAACACTCTGTAAAAGGACCATGTTTTGTGAGCGCCCACAGAAATGATTCGTGGTGTCATTACAGAATAATGAGACCACTTTACTTTAGTAAAAGTACAGTCACAGTCAATCCTGTGACTGTGAATCCAGTCACAGGATTCACATATCATATGGCGTTTTCACAAAACAAGGGGGAAAGCACATCGTCAACAAACTCAGGGCCTTACTCTGTAGATGAGTTTTTCCACGTTCACGTGGCGAGCCGTCAGCAACAACAATTCGTACCACTGCTCCACGGACATGGAGCAGAAGGTCTTCGTGATGGTCGCGTCTGTCTGACTCATGTTTACGGATGCTGTGGAGTTGCAGTGACGGAGGTTTACCAACCAGGAAAGGATCTGTTCCAAAAGGAGGAAAAGAGGAAATACTGTCAACAGGAGCACAGAGCAACATACAACATACCGATCAGTCACAACATTATGACCACTGACAGGTGAAGTAAATAACATTGATCATACTGGTACTATGTGCTGTTCTGCTGGAAAACCTTGGATTTTGACATCCGTGTTGATGAGACTTAGACACCCAAATAAACATTGTCCCACAACAACCACACTCCCTCATGCAAATGGAAATCCCAAATGTCACTGGCCTACCCCCAGAAGAAAATGCACCCCACCACATGGAAAAACATCAAACAATCAGGAACATGTTGAGGAACATGACAATGGCCCAACATGTTGATTTGACCTCCAAACTTCCTACACCCCATTCTGATCAAGCATCAACAGGATACAGTGGAACAAGTTTGATTGACAGAGGCCGCACTGCACAAGCCAGAGTACCCAAAGGATCCACTGCCAATGTCCTGGTTCCAGACCCCATAGGACACCCTGAGAGGTCCTCTTGTTCATGCCCAATGGTTCAGAGCATTTTTGAGCACGTAAGGGGTTCAACACAATATTAGGCAGGTGGTCATAATGTTATGCCTGATCGGTGTATATTGTACACAAAACAGATATAAATGAGCCAATACCAAACTCCTACTTTCAAACTGTCCATTAGATTATTTATATGGTAAATAGGTTTCCAAATCCCTATATTAAAGTGGCATTCAGGAAAATGTTAAGTGAACAGCATGTAGCATGTTTTTAGAGGTAACAAGAATCAACCATGGATGATGAGGCAATGATGAAGGTGAATCAGTGGAAGAAAAGGGCCAATCAGTCTAAAACTGTTGGCAATCATGGAAATTAGTTCCAACTCGCATGATGTGAGCCACTCAGTTTTCTAAGTGTTTTTAGTTTACTCCCCCGTATGATGTGCAGGCAGTCATGTTTTACCTCCAGCTTCTCTCTCTCTGCACTTCTTTCTACCTAATCTGCAAGAGGGCAGCCTTTCAATCTGCTCTGTTGAATGGCCGCCCTGGAGAAATGCTCCAAGCACAGTGGTCAGCCACTGAGTGATTTTGATTAGGTTTGCAATTCAGTTCACTGTACTGCAAAGGCGACAGACGAATTTTCTTTACCTTCGTTGATAATGTGTTTGAATACAACAAACTGGAAGTTACATTTAAGCTGCACCATGTGGCACCAGTCTTAGGAGGCTACAACCACAATAGTGCAAGCCAGCATACCACACACACATCTGTATGTAAATAAAGACATATAAGATGATTTGTCTTCACAGCTACAGACAAAGAAAAGGCAGCTGAGTGTGTGATACACACTGCCCTTGACTCACCTCTAAATTATTGTTCGGTAGAGTGGTATTCATTAGGAGGTGAAGAACTGCTGGATCAAAATTCATGTGTTGTTCGACGTCCATAACAAAGGCTGTTTTATTCCTCAGCATCTCACCGACGTACAGCGCTCCTGGGAAACAATAGGAGGTAAGTGCTGGCCAAGTAGTTTTTGTTATGTTGGTTTCCATTATGTAGAACCTGTATATCTATTTTTATTTAAAGCAGTGGAAGCTCTACACAGTCTGTGAAATCTTTGAATTTTTTTTTCCTATTAGACTTTTTAATATTCACATAAATAACATAGTTGCAAATTAATTCTTAATGTGTCGTTCTGTATATCAAGTGCATCCATTATCATAGAACAGACCCACAGATATGTTCACGTGCAGCTTCATACTGGCAATTCCAAATACTCGTTTTATATAAGTGTGTCTGTTTTGGACACATTTAGAAGTTAAGAAATACGATGTCAAGTGACCTGAACTGTTTACCAGCCAGTCGCAGCCAACGAGACAGTAGGGTCAACGTTAACTGTAATAGCAAACAGGGACCAAGTTACGATGGACAAATTGGGCTCTAAAATAAGTTATTTTTGTTACATTCACAGCAACAAGCAAATTGGTGTCATTAGACAAAAATGAGCAACAGATGAGCTGAAATGAGCAGTCTGTTGTCAGGAAAAGGTTTCTAATCTGCTCTTTTCTACTTGTAGAGTTTGTTTTTGTCTTTTTTTGTTGTTGTTGTCGTTGTTAATACAAATATGACAAAAGAATAAAACCTGAATTTTGGACAGTTAAAAAAGGATATAAACTCACCAACTCTTCCAAACAAACAAAACTAAACAACATTAGGAGTAACAAGTACAGTCTGTGCTGAGATAATGACATACAAGATGGGAAGATTTGGTACATCTATAATAAAAAAAAAATGTAGCTTTAGTGCAGGAATGCACAACATCACAATATTAAACAGAAACTGCTGTGATATATAAAAACGTCTCACCTGGGGAGGTGACGTTAATGTTGAGAGACCTCAGGCTGCTGGTGTTGAAGCCCAATCCCTGACTTATCACAGAGCTCCTGTAATAACACACGCACAAACACACAACACAAACAGACAAATCCACTTCAATTAAGAAACATGAAAGTTATTCAGCACCCCTCATTTCATAAAATGCCACCGGGTGCCCTGTGGGCTAAATGGACCCAGGTGAAAATTCAGACAAAAACAAACAACAGCAAGAGGTCACTTTCTGAATTTGCAGACTTCTGTGTCATTAAATCCTGCAAGGTGAGTTTTGTAAACTGCAGGAGCCTAACATGACACTAAATGGATATTAGGGGTAGTGATCTAAACAATGGTGAGATCTCTACCTCTCATATCCATTTAGTATAATTTCAAGCTCCTGCAGTTTAAAATTATACTAAATGGATATGTGAGGTAGCGATCTAAACAATGGTGAGAGCAACTTTCTTCGAACAAAGTGCTTCTCTGCTGTGAAAACCCTACAAAAAAAGCTTTAAAAAGGGTGAATGAACAATGAACAAATCTGTACCAGTTTGACTGGAAATTGTAGTTCTTTGGGTCCCCGATGACAGCCTGGAAGATGGCATCCGACATAGTGCTTGTGTTCATTTGGAGACTCTCAACCAAGACTTCCAGAAGGGGAAGGAAAGTGTGACAGAGCTGGCCAGGCGTTATGGAGAGGGTCTCCATTATCACGCGAGCAGAGTGCGTATTCTCCAAGACACACACCTGCAATAAATCAGACATTTAAATACCAACTTGGGGCCTTTGTTGAAAGTGACAGTGTAGAGAGACAGGACGGTAGAGAGTAGAGGAGTGACATGCAGAACAGAACTGTACAGAGCACTGGAGTCTATGTGGAATGATCCCCAACCACTCAATTAGCAAATCAGTCCTACAAGCACAGCATAGGCCTTTATGGTCCAGTTCTATGATCAAATGTATGCTAGAGAGATTTAACTGGTGAGCCAAAACCTGTGTCCTAATGTGTCATGGGAATACTTTACTTGACAGTGGACAAAAGAAAATCAGTCTCACTGTGCTTCAAAGAACTCCAATCCAACTAAACGAATTTGACTGGGGTTTTTGTAGCCCGTTTGACATGGGTGACAAACAACAGCTTTTGTCATTTCATTTAAAAAACACATTGTCAGCCAACAAAAACCCCTTTCAAACAGCTCAGTGTCATAACGACAAGAGAGCATGAGCACACTAATGATGTATATCTGTATTTAAGTGTGTTCTTATGCACATGTCTCTCAGTTTTGAATAGGTTTCCTGTTTAAATAAAGCACTAGGTTAAGAAAATATTGGATTTTATGTTATTATAGGTCCATAGAGTGTATATCCATATGAGTGGGACTAGGACATCATAACATTAGCGTCGTGTCGTACATCTAATTAAAAATCTGCACATTAAAACACTTCTGTATTCTCAAAAGAAAAACAGAAAATATGACTTAGCTTCTTATGCCATAGTGAGATTTTGATTTTCAGGCAAATTCTGATTCATGAGAAAGCTACATCATAACCAGGTTCAGAAATGGGACTATGCAGTTATAACAATGTAGTTATAGCAGTTTTTTTGTTAATAGTTAATTATATAACTATTTTGTTGTATTAGTTAGAGTTGTAACACTAACATAGTAAGTGTTAGTTACTATATCCATGTACTGAGGCAGGAATAGAAATGCTTATGACCTTGCAGATTTTTTAAGATTTCTTCAGTATAAACGTATTTCACTGATAGTTCTCTGTATATTCAATGGAGCAGAGCAAAACAAAACTGTTAAAAGCTAAACCAAGATGCAAACAAATAAAAAACTAAAATTACTACCTTGCGGTTGTAAGCCTAAACCAAGCAGTTAAGTTGCAGTCTGTATCCATGCCCGTGCAGACTCATAATTTATGTGGTAAAGACTTTGAAGGAATTTACTCCCGAGACTCCTGATTCAGTATCAGACCAAATGTAAAATATAGTCATAAACTCTCTGCCTGTTTCTCAGTTATGGCATTGAAAAACTCAGAGAAATATTTTTGCAAAATATTAAGTCACAGTGAAGTTGACCTTTGACATTTTGGATATCTATTCTTAGTATTATATATAAATATATAAATATATATATGTGTGTGTGTGTGTGTGTGTGTGTGTGTGTGTGTGTGTGTGTGTGTGCGTGAAATTTTAGCATAAATTGCGCATGAATTCTTGAAAAATGTGTTTTGTGAGGTTACAGTGATCTTTGACCACCAAAATCAAAGCAGTTCATCCTTGATTGAGCATTTATGTTAAAGAAATTATCTTAAAGCATCCAAGAGAAATTGCGTTCATGAATATATTAAAATATGTTTGCTTCAAGCCCCACATCTGTAGCCAGTGCGGAGGCATAATCATAATCAGGTCATCACCTCTGTCCTCTTAAGTAGAGCAATGATTGTTTACCGTGCTAAAATTTGCTCATAATAATAAGATCTTTTATTCAGAATGAACAGATCTTTTATGTTTGAGAAACAGATCTGAAGTCTTTAAAATATTCTTTTTTCTTTTGTGGTTGCAAAATGCTTCCGTAGTTTTTCATTTTTCTTATTTGGATCGGTGATAAATGTGTGAAAGCGGCACGGTGAATGTCGAGACCTGTGATCTCAGGTGGCTCAGCTGCTTTGTGAATTGCGGGTCTGTCAGGTTGATCTTGAGGAGCTCGGCAGCTGTTTGGAAGGTCTGCTGCATCAGTACCAGGATCTCTGTGAAGGGCGGGAGAAGAGAGGGGGGGAGAGAGAGAGAGAGAGAGAGAGAGAGAGAAAAAAGCAGAAGGAAAAGAACGAGAGTAAGAGAGACACTATTAGAGTCTGGAATCTCAGAGTAAGGTCTGTAAGGTGACAGAATAACATGACATCCCACTGGGCTTCATTACGACTCGCACCATTACGGGGCATCGTCGTCAGGCAGCGAGCAGCAAATGATGTGCTTAAAGTGAAGCCCTGTACGGGACTGATGGGGCCAGAAGGGCCGGCAGTACTAGATGCTGTCGTGCATTAAAACACATCTGACAAGCCCTAAGAAAGGCACCACCTCAGGCAGCAAGATGTGATGACAGAATATTTAATTAGTCCAAAATTAGACAATGGCGATGTTTAATCTCAGGCTGCTCAACACCTAGAGGCCTTTGCAATTACAACAGTGCACTGTGTGTGTGTGTGTATGAAACATATGAGTGTGGCTGCAGAGAAGCGAAGCTGCTGCTGCTTACCAAGTGATTCTATGCACTAAAAACATTATCACACAAGCACAGACGTAAATTAAAAGGAGGTCATAGATGTCCACTTGTGTGAGTGCGAGGGGAGACATTTAGCGAGGGCGGACAGGATAAGTGATTGAATTCTACTTTGCTAATGAGATTTAAAAAGGTGCTGAGTGGCTTTCTGCTGGAGAAGGGCCATATGGCCTTGGGCTCTTTGGGAGCTGAAGCTAAGCTGGTGCGAAGTCTTATTCCTCATATCTCTCGAATGAATTTTGCAGCACCGTAATCATGTATACAGTAATAACAGCATTAACGAAAAGCTTTATGGTGTTCCCGTGCTCTCGCAACAGCTATCAAAAAGTTTGAGAAAAGGGTGGCATCTTTCCAAGTCATGTGACTGTCTAGCTGTCTGTACTTATGCCTGCGTACTGTCACAGCAGGAATGTAAACACCAGCTGCAGCATCAGGGTGAGCTCTTAAATGCAGTAACAATTAGACTGAGCAAAGAGTGGGAGGGAATTCACTGTGGAGTCGGTAGGTAAAGTTAACATTCATTTGGGGATTCTCCATTTAACTAATGAGTGCGCATTTCTCTTTACAAAGCCGCTCTTGTACCAAGAAGCCTATAACTGTCCAGACTGAGTCAAAAAGACGGTATATCTGAAACATTAAGGTACCTTGAGATTCATTGGCCAGCGCTTTGGTGATATCTTTAATCTCAGAGGAGAATGGAAAGCCTTCAGGGAGCATATCAGCAGCATTCGTTAGGACATCTGATGATGGCCTGAGGAAAATTAAACAAGAACTGTTTATGTAACAGAGGCCAACATAATGGTGAACTATAAAGCCCACTTACAAGATTGAGAGGAGTTTTCACATGTTATGGCAAGTTTAGATCTCAAGCTAGACATTAAGCAAAAGTGGAACTCACGTCAGAAACATGCCAGGGACAGTGAGGTAGGAGAGAAATCCAAGGGCATCGTCAATGGTCTCTTCCCGAGAGGTGTTCATGCCCCATGGCATACCATTAGTAGCTCCCTTCAGAACAACACCAAGATCAGGATTGGCGAAGAACATGTGGAATGTCTCTGTAACTTCTGCTGTGGTAGGAGGGACAGCGAGGGCTTTGAACATGGCTGAGTAGTCAATGTTGATCAGGTCTACGAAGTCATCTACTGGGTCTCTCATCTTCATCACTGGGGATTCGCGTCTTTGTCGAACTCTTAGGGTGTGGTTGTTGCCTATCATATCTGACTGAATCCTGGGATGTTGGTTCATAGGGGGCAGACGACCACCAGTGCTTATCAACTGTTTCAGCATTGGGATTATGTTTCCGACTAGGTCTTCAAACAGTTCCACATTTGCTTGCATTTCTATACTCATCTTGGCCAGGACAGACAAGAGAGGCTTGAGGATGTCATGTATTTTGGGCAGAGCCTGACTCAGCAGATCCAGTCCAGACGCTTGAGTGGAGGCCAACCACTCCACCAGCTCGGCCACCTTCTGCATGATCAAGCTTGTTTCATTGGATGCCAGAAATTGCTCCAAGGCTTCGTAAACCATAGGCGCATCCCCCAGTATCTTCATATTGATCATCAGTTTGACAGCGTCCTTCATCATGTTAGTAAGACATGTCTCATTAAGTCCAGTGAAATTTCCCCACATCATGGAGGGGATGTCAGATGAGGTGATGTTCGCAGAGGTCAGGAAAATCATTGCTGCTTCTTCGAAGAGCTTCTGGGTTGAGTTGCTGTCTTGAATGCGATGGGAATTTTTCAGGACATGTGTCAGTGCTTTCATCATTGCCTCAGTGTACGGCTGTAGGTTGGGGGCCACACGAAGCAACTCGTCTGAGAGCATTTTGATGGAAGACAAACTGTAGAAGGAAGAAATTCACTGAATTTCAAATTAAGTTCATTCTACTGATTCTACTGATAAATGTAAAAAAATATTAATATGACCTAAAAACTGTGAGATGATTCTAAAGCCTTGAGCACTTCAAAGTGGACTAAAGACTGATTTTCTCCAACTTCTTTAATGCACTGCGACCCATGTTTTTATCCATTTCCTTAATAAAATGATTCCATTAATTTCTCAGATTTGGAAAGAAGGGATATTTCCTCATCGTCACCATTTATACTTATTCACAGTTTTCCTATTTTATCCTCAGTAATAGACTGCAGAGTCTTTTCCGCTGTGATCAGTGATCTATAACTCATGCACTAAGACCTGATTGATTTCCTGCGATATGCAGAATGTGATCCTTATCACCATGCCAGTCTCATTATTGCAGCTGGCATATAAAGGGAAATCAATTGTAAGAGGATGTCTCGGCTAGCTGAATCATAGTTAAGCTGCTATCTGTGCAGGCCTGCCTGTTTTTCAGGTAGACCTGCATTAAATTAATCAAGCCGAATGCAAATGTGATCACTCCAATTCCTTGTGTAATTAGGTGTGATTCAAGTTGGCTTGACTGGTGCATTGTGGAAAATGCAGCAACAACAAATGGATTGGTAAGTTCAAGGTGAGTTCATGAATACTGTAGGTGAACCAGTGTCTGTGAGTCTGTGTAGAAATGCAGCTGACTTATGGCAGAATTAAACGGAAATGAACAACACACTCAAATAAAATACTCAGACTGTCGTGTTCAGCGGGTTTCCATTAGTGGCTGCACAACATTTTAATCTTTACATTCTTGTGATGTGTCTGATCTAGTGAGGCCTTTGTAGGTGATGATGTTTGTCTATTTGTTTGTTTATGATGTGTGCATATCGTCATGTAATGCTTGTGAACATTGCTCTTCATCCTTATGTAATGTTTCCATTAAAAAAATGTGTCTCATGTAAATTTTAAAAGTGTAGAGCCTTAATTTCATGTGACATCTCATCAGTACTCCATAACAGCTAGATGGATCTGGGATGTTGGGTTCACCTAAAATGTAATTTTTCTGTGTTTTCCTTTAAAGCGCAGCAAATCAAACCAACAGCACAGAGCACATTGTGTTAGAATTGACCAAGTCTGATTGTAGCTGACCTGTTTTGCAACTGCATGTCCTGGAGCTGCTTGTACAAGTAAAGCTGTGCCTCGTGGCTCAAAGGCTGGCTTCCCAGCATGGAGAGCTGCTTGCAGAAAGTCATGATGAACTTCTCGATGACAACTGTGTGGTTGATGCTGACTTGGTAGAGAGACCGTACAGCCTTGACAATCCTGGTGGCTGTGGCGCTCACATTGACTGGTCCCACATCCATGTGCTGTGCAGACACCATACAGGAAGACATGGACTGTTAGCCATCTGCAGGTTTCTCTGTGTGTCAACACTGCCACCACGTGGTGAAACCAGTAATTGTTTCTTGAGTCGGTGTTAGGCCTTTAGCACACACGTTACTGTCTATTCTGATCTGAGAGACAAATATACTATCTTATTCAATTTACATGTTTAAATTTCCTATTTGACTTGGCATGTGTCTACTCACAGTTGTGTTCAGCTGCGAGGAGACATTCTGGTCTGCAGCATAGGCCTCCAAAACAAGCTGCAGACTGATGTTGCACCACATAGCCACAGTCGCATGGCTTAACCCTGCTGCCTCTCTGACTGGCTCCCATGCTTGGAGAGCTTCACTGCACTTCAGTGTGCCATTAGCCTAGGGGGTGGGGGGAAAGACAAATGTCTTATCACGTTTCATGTGCATTGAAAAGAAAAACCTGTTCGGTTTGCAAGATAGTGATGAAAATAGAACAAAGTGTCCAGGAGACAAAAGGCAGAGTCACATGGGAAATATCTTAAACGCCCTCTTCTGCTGGTTTACAGAGAAGCAAAGAAAAGGGCAGAAGTCTCACACAGGTATCATCACATCCCATTTACTGGCTCACACCCATACCTTCTGTATGTACATTATACACAAACAATGCATCAGCTAAAGAATGTCTGCCATGTCAGACAACTCTGAAAGGCCTTATCAAAGTTCTCAAGCTACAAGAGAGACACTGATACTTTAAAACTATTTTTCAACATTATGCACGATACATTTCCCCTTGTCTCTAGTCCATTTGCTGAGCTAAACCTCTCACTCTTTTCTTTAATTTCTGGCATGTCAACATACACATTTCTACGATATATCTGTGATAAGTTAATATCGGCAGATAATATTTGCCTGCCAGTATGTGACTCACTCTCATGTTTGAGGAAGAATATGGGCTGAAATCAGACAAGCACTCAAGCTGTTTTTCCTGGTTAGATTTTTTCTCTAAAAAAAAACAGTATAATTTCTTTAAATCAGAAGGCTTTCTATCAGCGTCAATGAAAAGCAACACTTTGCACCACTTGCTTTTTACGCACGCTGAGGTATGTTTTGATATGCGGCGTAAATAATTCAAGAAACAAATCCCAGCCTGCATCCAGGCAACTGCTACGTCCCAATAACGTCATTCAAAGTGACCACCGGCCAAGTCAGACCCACATGTTGTCTGGGTCATTGTGTGAGCATGTTGTCTGTCTGAAAGTCTATTTGAAGGTAAATAAATGTGAAAATTCCTCCTGCAGGTAGCCGGAACAGACAGATTAAAGTACAAAGAACAACACGTCTCACTATGCTCTCACGTCTTTCAAGTGTTTCAGATACAGTCGATGAATTAGGTGTGGTGGCAGAATGAGAGAGACGGCTGTTGTGAATCGCAATTACGCGTGAAGATACACCGATACGGTAGCTCTCCTCTCCACCTCTGTGTCCTTCTTACACACACGCAAACATTTCGACAAAAATGTACCAGCAAGTGATAGAGGCCTGCGAGTGTTATTCTTGAGAGAACAGCGTCTAACCTGTTGAGCTGCTTGCACTGTGCGTTCGATGGCGGCCTGCATTGTTTCCGAGACTTCAGACAGGTTAAAATGACTGGTGTTCACAGACTGTGCCATTTCTGTCATCAGAGTCACCACGGGCATCTGAAGGCTGAGTATGAAGGCTGAAAAGAACAAGACAATGGGTCTGACTGGCAAGAATGGCTTCATGGAAAAAGACTTACATAAGTTTTGAAAAAAAGTCTATTTACTAAATGCTACAGGAGACACTTTGGCATAACTGACAAACTACTTCACTGGTCCTTCACCGACAAGTGTGGCACATGTTAAATCACTGTGGTGTTTGTTATGTACTGCACAAGTCTGGTTTCTTTTTTTTCTTTAAAGGCATTTTTTGCTGTTTCTCACCATTCTCTGCACGCATGCTCTTCACCACAATTTCTACGACTTCTTCAAACACTTGGATAACAGATGGATCCAATGCTTCTTCTCCTTCAAGGGCTGACAATAGGACTTTCAGCATCTGTTCAAATCTGCAACAAACACATTGTATTTGGTTTGGGGCGATCGCAGATGTAAATAGCAGTCTTGTGGAATAAATTTCCAAAATACTATGATCTCACATACATATACAAGTTGTGCAATTTAATATGGAGATCTTATCTGACAGCACCAAGTAATTACTTGTTTGGTTTGGTTCCATTGCCCTTGGTGATTAGACTTACTTGTCCCACGTGTCTTGGTCTGCCTTTCCAGTCATCACCTGCTGCATTACTGGAACAAGATGAGTAAAACCCTCCAGAGATGGAACAGTTGCTGGTGAGCCTGTGCCTCCCATGACAAGCTGCCAAACCTCGCTCAAGAGTTTGCTCATCTGACAATAAAGACAAAAGAAGGTTTAATTTTTCACACACTCATTACGTGTGATTTGATGCAAAACCTTAATCCCAATCCCATTTGTAAACACATAGTTAAAAGAAAGCACAGTAACATAAGTTTTAACTTGCATTTAACTTTCCAACAAATGCTATTTCTCCACATATGATTTACACTAGATGCAATTTTAAAAAGATCCTACACTTATCAAGTTCAAATACATGCATTTAATAGTACATTAGCTTTACCTGGCCGATCATTTTTGGCAAATTTTCTACTGTTACATTCCCAAAACTCGCCCAGAGACTCATGTTGCCTGTAATCATAAGAAACATTGTTCACAAAGCAGATCACAACTTTAATACCCAACATACAAACATAATCCTCCACTGAAACTGCGAGCAAAGCAGCTTATTGTTACAACAACTGGAATAATGATATGCACACTGCACCCTCCACTCCATCAGATCTTATCAGGATTCAACATGTTGTCCTCCTACAGTGATACTGAGAGGCTGACTTGCCTTGGCCAGACTCCAAGATGAGATGAGTGATGTTAATGAGGACAGAAACGTAAGCCTGGGCGGTGGAGTTGGCCGGCAGGAGGCTCCGGACTGTCTTCATCTCATTCAAAATTCTAAAGAAACAAAGCAAATCAATATTTCACATCTGAACATGTCTCATGAAAAGGTCATCATGTTTTTATCAAGACTGCAGAGGATGCAAATGCACTCACTTCATCCTTCCGCTTGGTTTAAATTATCCATGTAGATATAACAATACCAAGGACCACAGTGTGACTTCTTTAACAAAGATAAAATAAATCTAAACTGTCCATTTTATTACCTATGCATATTCAAAATGAAACCTGCAGTAACCAAATGTTTTTAGCCACTTTGGAGCAGTGGAAACAAACTGTGAATAACAATCACACACAATCTCCTGTTACAGCACGAACAGGGACAGCTTACAGAAAGCAGAACAAAGTCAGCAGGTAGGGTACTGTCTATTTTCTCTGAAAATCACACAGGTAGAAAGACAGAAAACAATAAGAGTGAACAAAAACCTGTAAAGTTTTGGGCTGGAAATGAGCTAAAAGATGTTGAAATGCTCTGTCAAGTTGAGGAAACTGCAGGTAATATCCTCTTAACAGAATTTAAGTGATGTTCCAGTATAGCTACTATAAATTTAAATTTAATTTCTTATTCATTACATTTTATTCCTCTCTTATGATGACATTAGCATAAGCTAATACAATGGGACTGCACTAAATGCTTTTATACATATATTTTAAATTTACGTTTACTCCAGAGCACCACTTCAGCAAGCTTATTATCTTATGCCCTGTTTAATATCATTAACTATGTCACACTGCATTCAAATTTAGAAGGTATCTGGTAAAGTAATTTAAAGTGATGATGACATTTTTCTGTGATTATCAACATTATTGATAAGTGCTCATTACAAGCCCTTGTCAAATGCAAAGTTTTATGACAATTTTGTCCAATTAAGTTTTTAGCAAAAATAGCAGAATCACTTACATTTGATTCCAGTTGTCTGGTCCATTTACTTCAGAGATGCTCTCAAAATATGTGGTTACTACCATGACTCCAGAAAGCATGTACTTCGCCAGCGTTTCTGGCACTACTTGTTCGATGACCTTCTCCATTCGCTCCAGGATGAGGAGGGAGATGTTACGTGATGAAGCAAAACTCATGTTTTGATGGACAATGAGATTCCAAGAATCTCGCACAATTCCCAGGATGTTCTGCTGGACAGGATACGGCAGGGGAGCTGTGGCATTGGTTAGGAGCTGCATAGCTTTTTTGACTGCTTCCAAGATGGCAGCTTGGAAGTTCTCACTCTGTAGGCCACCAGGCTGCTCTGCCACCATTAAGGCTTTGCTCAGGGACTGGGTGATATTGTCAATTTTGTAGAGGTATGCCACTTCATCTTCACTGAGATAATTAGCTATCGTCTGAAGCAACTGCTGGATGTCTGTCAAAGGGGTAGATGGAGTCATGGAGGAGTTTCCCCATTGGAGCATATTATTGAGGACCGATGAGACATTGGGCTGTTTTATCCACTTCTGTATGTCGTCGAGGTAGACATTCATTTCGTGCCCAACAGCATTCAGAATAGTCTTGTTGAACACTTCAAAACCTACAAATTCATTCTGAGCCACTAGGTTTAACTTTATTAAGTCCCAATAGCCCCGAAGAATCTCAATTGTTGTCTGGCCAATTTCACTCAGTCCTGCACCATCTATTGGGTACATGAGGTTTTTCAACAGGAACTCAATCTTGTCACTGACAAACAAAGAGAAATTTGTCTGTGCCAGCTGTAATGTCACTTGCATTTGTGCCATGTGAAAGAAGGGTTGAAGGTGCTTCGACACTGAACTGTTGCTGGTGATATTTTCCAGTCTTTTCAAATACCATCCGGCAAGCTGTAGATACTCTTTCTGGGCATACATAGGGTCCATCATCAAGGTGGAGTTGAAATTCTTATATGGTTCCATGTCGCAGATCAGTTTGATCAGACGCTCCACTACTCCAATTTCTTTCATGACCTCGGGAGTGGCCAGGTGGTTGAGCTGGAGGCTCATCTTGATATTGGTCAGCGTGCTGTTCAAGGTCTGTGCGACAACTTTGTTTGGACTGGAGCTGAAGTTAACATGGACGATGTCACTGACAGTTTTATTGACAATTACTGGGATGAGAGACAGGGTAGCAGTGTGATTACGGAGAGCAGGCACATGTGCAAGAAAACCGCTGACCCCATTTATCAGTCCCTTAACACACTGAGATGTCACCATCATGTCATTTTGAGGTTCAAAACACTGGCGGACATTGACAGTCTCCATCAGATTTACCATCAGGTCAGTTATGTTGGAAGCCCCAGCTAGTGCAGCAATGTCTTTCAGATCCTGAACAGTTAGGTTTGACTGCCTCAGGGCATTCTGGACATCCGATACCGTGAGATTTGGTGTAGCCATGACCAGTGTGATGAAATGAAGGGTCTGTTTAAATGTTTCCACATAGGTGGCATCATTTGGTGGGAGGAGGAGTGAGAAGAACAATGATGCAATTTCTTGACGTTCAAGTCCTCCTGAAAGAGAATTGGTTAAAGCTAGTTTGATTGTGACATTGCCATTTGCTGAGAGCATCATGTCTGAGATCTGATCCAGGAACTTGAAGATTTCTGAAATTCCAACCAAACAGTTCTGGTCTGCTGCACATTTGGTCATGTGATACTGCAGTGCTTTGAAATCCTGGAGAAATTTCGTAGCATTCTGTTGGACTTGAGGTGGTAGGAATGCTACAAACTTCTGGATAATAAGGTTCTGGGCAGCATCTGGTCCAGCCTGAGTGAGGTTCTGGAGGCTCTCTGGAGTGAAGAGCCTGATAAAGTCCATGGAAAGCAGATGGAGGTCAGTGACTACAGCTGAGCTGAGGTTTCCGCCTGGTAACAGTTGATGTTCCACTTTTCGCAGTCTATAGAGAGAAATCACAAATTCTTGAAACTGCCGCATGTACCTGAGAATGATGTCAGTCTGGCCACCGTTTTCAGCATCTATCAGTCTCTGAAGTATCTCCATGACACTGAGGATGGCTTCTACAAGGCCGGCTGAGGTTTGGTTGGTAAAAGGCCGAATGGCTTCTTTGAGACGGGCAACATCATCAGGGTGGAAATAGTCAGAATAAGTTAGCAGAGTGTGTCCCATCATGTGGGAAACAGGCATTGTGAGGTTCCCCTCTAAGGAGAGGAACTTCATTATTAACCGTTCCAGTTCAGGCATTGTTGGATCCGTCTCGTTGAAGGTGAATATGTGCTGGTTGAGCCTGCCAAGCTTTAAGGCTACATCAAGCAATGTGGAGACATTAACGGGACCGTCGCTTAAGAACAGACGCAGAAGTGGTGTCAGACGTGTGGACTGTAACAGGTTACTGATGAGTGGAGCAACATCCTCAGTGTTGTTTTGGTTTGGAAGTTTGGAGATGTTCTGGACAAAGCCATCCAGTTGATTCATCAGGTTGACCAGATAGGCAGAGAGGGCATCTCCACCTTTGATTTCCTGTTTCAAAAATGAGGCAGCCAGATGTTTATAGGTGCCACCGTACACATGCTGCAACAGAGTCACAGTTCCTTTGAGATAGCTGCAGAGAAAAGAGAACAGTGTCAACTTTATAAACTTCTATAAGCTATGCATGTACTGTATAACAGTTAGCACAGAGACTGGGAGAAGGTCAAAAAGCCTGCCTGGCTCTGTCCAAAGCTGACCAGCACCCCCTCAAAAGTACTAATTAGAATGTTGCTTCCCTTTCGTTTAATGTATGAAAATGTGAACGTGGGAAAATGACAATATATGTTTTAAAGGGGTTGGAATTGTTGTTTTTTTTCTTTCAGAATGGGCTCAGGGACTTCCTTGTGTCTTGTTGTTGCCATGAATTTCACAGGCAACCAAAAATTAATCCTACACAAAGCTTTTATACTGCTGTAATAAATACACTAAATGGAACCAAAAATGGTCCTTTGCAGTGATGCTGTAGAAGAACCCTTTTAAGTTCCACAAAGAACCTTTTAGCAAGAGGTTTGAAGACATGCTTTTTAAAGAACCCCAAGGTTGCCTCAAAAGAACCATCAAAAAATGGGCACCATAAATGGCACTCAAAGGACATTAGCAAATGTGGGTTCTTTAAGGAATATTTTCAAGATCTTTGTGACCCAACCTGCTTCTATTTTAAAAATATTTTAAGCAAATAAGTAAAATGCAAGAATCTGCAGCGTTTCTGGGTCTTCCGTAAAATACATTCAATATTTTAGGGGTTTTGGAGTGTCAGTCACACAGAACAACATATTACAAGATATAAGATTTCTCACTGTTTTCTGATGTTTTAAGGAGGAAAACATTGATTTACTAATTGAGAAAATCATCAGCAGTTTAATCATTATTAAAAATAATTAACCGTGCTCATCCGAGCTACAATTTTATGCTTTTATCTATCCACCAAACCAAATATTCCAATGAAAATGAAGAACCTTTAGTACTTTAAAGAATCACATAAAGTACACGAAGAACCATCCTCTCAATTTAGATGTTCTTCAGTTGTGATGGTGTTTTGAAGAACCAGAGAACCATCTGAAGAACTATTTAAGAATCACTATTTTTCTGGGACTGGTATGTAGATATTTTGTTTGTTTTTTTACCAATTGAAAAAGGCAGGCAAGCAGTTCCTCTGTTCCCAGTCTTCATGCTAAGCTAAGCTGACTGTAGACATGAAAGCAAATAGACTGATCATCCTTTTACATAACCGTTTCACAACGTCAATGTAAAAGTCAATAACAGAAAAGAAAAATTAACTCCAAAGCATACTGAGCGCATGAATCACTCCCACTTTCAAAAAAGACAAACATGCCTTGTTGTCACTTACTTCACCAGGACGTCTTCGCTTGGTGACATGAGAGCCTGAGTCACTGCTTTGACAAACTGTGGCCACTTCAAACCAGTGTCACAAAGAATAGCCAAGGTGGACATGTCCACAGAACCTGAAGGACAAGGTAAAAACAATTCGGAATTACTGCAAATCGGTTGTGTTTATTTTACTGCCTTATTGATTCATTACCTGTTTTAGGGTAATTATTTTTACATTGCACCATGTGAAAAAACACACTTGGTATCATTTTGTAAGAAAAGAGAAGAGAAATTGGACTCACAGTTTGCAGGCTGAGTTGTTCCGCCAGGCCGGTAGTTCAATATCCAGTAAACCATGTGGAAGTAGTTCTTTACATCAGGCCACACCTGAGTCTTCTCAATCTTTTCCCCCAAATCCACCATGACCGAGAAAAAACTACAAGCACAGAAGAAACACAACACTGTTGTAGCGGTGAAAAGGTAACACACACCATAAAATCAGACATTGTGCACATTATCTAAAACACACCATGGTGGAAAACTGATCCTCCTATTCAACTTTTTTCATTTGTTATTTTCCTCCACTGAATTTACTGAAACAGGCAATTTGCACACCACTGTCAAATTTAAATCCAGTTTAATCACTAGAAAAAAGTTTCTAGCAGCATGCTTTTCACATTAAAAACATTTATTAAGTTAGCAATACTTCAGATGACATAACAACCGGGAATCTATCATTGCTGGGACAAAAAACAAACATGTCAAGCACTCTGGAATGAAACCTTGTAATTACGCAATCAACACTTTGTCAAAAACCTTTGTTGAAGAGTTTGTGCAACATCGTGGGTATTGTTGCCAGGCATCCAGTTCATCCAGTATGTACCACCCAGCTCTGTTGAGAGTCTGTGCCAAAACACTCCAAATTGCAGGCTGTTATTTTCCAACTTGTGCCACTCGGAAAGAATCATGGGAAGTGTCACGTTGTAGTCCGCCTTGCCTGTGAAGACGCTGTACAGTTCTTCTGCCTGGGGATTGTAATATCAAATAGGATGAGACAATTAACCCCTTGAGTTATGTTTCCTGAATCACAGAGGAGTTACATTACATTAATTACATTAACACTGTTAAGAACAACATAGAAGATGCTTTCTCTCTTTAGACTATAACCCTCCTCTGAATACCGAGCTTTGCTTTATCATGAGCATCAAAAACTTCTCTTGGAAGCCTCCTATGTTTGTCCAACAAAGGCTTCACCCTACTGTAGGCTTCTTGGTCTGAATGTAATGTAGTGCTCTTGTATATGTAACTAGTTGTAGATGGATCGAGTTTTCTTTAAGTGTTTCTTTGTAAGGAATCTCTTGCTGCTTGCTTTACCAATTAAATCAAAAGCAATTCCATGAATTAAAAGAAAAACACACAGCATATTCTCACAATAAATGAACAGCAACCCAACACCCATATGAAGATTTGTTATGAAAAAAGCAAGAGAAGGGAGTACTGCTGAAATCACATGTTGTTTCCTAATAAAAGTATTTCAGGCCTTCAAAGCAGGTACATATCACTTTGCGGGGGAGGAAAAATCTCCAAATGCAGTAACTTTTACCTTTTCAGCCAAAGGCATCCAGTCCGTCAGTACCGCTTGCTGTAGAGTGGAGTTGATTTTAGGGCAAAGTATTGATCTGAACACCTCAATCTTTATGCTCTTGGTTGATAGGAGCCACTCGAAGGGATCCAGGACTTCTTCACATGTTAAAGCTTGTGGTCCCAGACCCTGATGAAACAGGATAACAATAGCAACATAATATGTGTATACTACTTTTATTGTCACCGTGTATCATCAAAAAACCTCAGGAGTTAACCAGTCTTCAAGCCTTTTAAATTCCGTTCAATTTAGTCTAACTTACTAAAGGCACGTAGGCGCTAAAGCTGAAGTCAAAGTAAATACTCCCACATTGTGTGTTATGTTTACTGATTACACTGTCAACCCTGTCTTCATACCTGTTGCCGGTGTGGCTGCTCAAACATCCCCGCAAAAACAAAAGTGACTAAGCACTAATGAAAGCATCTGAAAAAATGTGAGTGATGTGACAAAAGTAGGATCAAGATTGGAAAGATAACAGCTATTGTCCGTTAAGATATTCAACCTTTACTCAACCTCGGAATACACTGGCGTATGGAGACCTCATTTACCATGAAGTCGAGTAAGGAAACTGAAGACCTGGATACCAATAAAGATGTCAAAAAAAAAGTAAGTAAAATACTAAGTTTTAGAAACAAAGAAATCAACTAGAACAAGAGGAGTTTGACGTGAAATAAAACAAACTTAAAAAAAGATCTGCCCCGAGGCTAAAATGAGCCAAGCTTTAAATTGTTCTGCAGGTTATTCCACATTGCAGTGGCTAAAACTAGATTTTACAAGTTCAGTAAAAATACAACCAGTAATAACTCTTACTGCAGAATGACAAATGGTATCCCAGGGCTTAAGGTTCACAGCTGATGAATAGATGTTCAAAATGTCACAGTAATACAGTACTGATAAAAAACAGGCTACCTTTATTGTCAGCTGAAATACTTCTAACATACCTTCACAATCACCTCCGTCACACTGTCCACGACACGTGTGATCCAAGCGCTCGCCTCGGACTGGTTTGACAGCAACGTGCGAAAAGTCATCTGGAGCTGATTGGCATCTGTTAGGACGTTGCTCATCATTTCTGCAAACCGATGTGAAGATATACAACAAAAAGACAAAGGAGGGTCAATCGACTGCATATTCAGTGAGAAAACAACACTTTGAGTTACGCTAGACATAAAAGCATATATTATTTAAGAGGTACTGCACACTTAAATGTGTCTTTTTGAGCTGTAAATGTCAATGCTGGTGGCAATGTTCAGATTTCTTGTGAAATGTATAAAAAACTGAATTTAATGAGTTGAAAATGGCTAAAAAAACACGTTTTTTTAGATCATGTTTTAAATCATTCTGAACCTTGCAAGGCCAAGTCAGCCATTTAGGACCGATTCACAAGAGTGTGTGCATTTTTTTCTTAACTCACTACTTAGTAATTTTTATTTTTTGCAGAGTGGTTGGCAGTTGTGTTTCTGACAGCTACAGAAGCACTACCCGACCACACTGTTCGCCTCCAGACCTCCACGTTACCCTCCCTCTCACCAACATTTCAGTTACTGCTCAGAGACTCGCCTTCATCCTCTATTGCACCTGTGTTGCCTCGGCCCTGAGAGCTCTGTCTTCGGGCGTTACTGAAGCTGGAGCCAATTGCTAGAAACTGCTGTGGCTCATGACCACCGTGTTCCTCCACCACACTAATGTCTGCTTCAGGGGATTCTGGAGGGGAAAAGTCCTCCAACTCACAAGAGCCCTTGTTCTAAAATGATGTTTTCTTTTTTTTTTCCACTGAGCAACACCTTTCTTGACCCCCACCCCACCCCCCCAACACACACACACACACACACACTTTTAAAGTTTTTCATAATTATAAATAGGGTGGAGTCGGGGTCAGAGCTTGAGGTGAAGTTACTCGAAATCCACTTTTCTTTGTTAAGTCCAACACGACTCATATTTTTCAACAATACAACCACAAGGTTTTGTTTTTTTGACCTTTTGTGTGTGTTTGTGTGTGTGTATGTAACTTTCCAGTATGGCAACTCCTCTAGTCCTGCTTTGATTCAGAATTACCGTCTCTCAACAGTCCCCTGAGAAAGGGTGTGAACTTGTGCCATTTACCATTGCGGTGCAGGTTTACGGCATTGTTTTAGTGGAAACTTTCCTGTCAGTTGTTCTTTTTTTCTTTTTTCTTTTTTTAATGAAATCAATTTTACCTTGACAAAAAAATATTTTTCCAAGTTTCTGAACAGAATGTTCTGTAGTCTTACCTCCCACAATGTCTAAAGCCACTGTAGCTGAGTCCATGGACTGTAAGCCACCTCTCAGGATTATCTGGACAACCATATCCACCTCAGGCACAATTTTTATCAAGTCCATCACTGCCTGGCCAACACCCAAAAACCTACAAAAACACAAGGCCAGACTAAAGATGAACTATATACATCACAGTGGACACAAGACTATAGGAAGACGTTACTGATTTGTGTGTAGATCTCCAATATTCAGGCTGATGCATGCAAAAGGAAATTAAAGATTCTAAACATTTGGTTAACTGCAGAGCAGAGGGTGAGAAGGTTAAACAGGTAGGATAAAACATGAAAGGGTTTCTAATTATAAGGTATTAAACTGAAAAAACTTGTGGACAATGACAGAACCAGTTTGGATCAGTATGAAGACATCTCGAAAAATTATTTATAAAATACATTTGCTGGTCTGCCATATAGATCGCTGTGTTACAGCGTTACCATGTGGCTACACATCGCCAGCAGCGGTTGTGAGTTCGAGTCCAGCTCACAACCCTTTGCTGTATGTCTCTATACCCCCTTTCAGCGTGTCTCTCTCCCACTATCAATAAAAAATGGGAAAAAATTCCCCCAAAAATATTCTTAAAAAATACATTTGACAAACAATATCCCAGAAATTTTAAAACTACTGCTTTAATTTCTTTTTAACTTTGATTAATGCTAGACAAAAAATATAAACCTGCCCCCTAATATAAATTTGACATTCTCTAAAAATTGGTGTGACATTTGCAAAACCCATTCTTTTTCTCCAAGCCAATTTGCTCTTTTAGCTTTTTCCAACATGAATACGTTTGAAGAGCCTTGATGGATTTGTGAAAACAAGAGATAGAGCAGTACTTACAGCTCCTCCTCGATGTTTTGGGGTTGTTTATCTGTGCTGCGCCGGTTCCTCGTATTGTTTGAGCCTCCTTGTCCTCCAGAAGGTGAACCTCTCATCATACTGTGCAACAGTCCTTTGGCAAACGACACATCATGAGAAGCAACATGCTTGCTCCATGCCAGGAGAACCTGGGAATAACATGGTTAATATGAAGAGGGATAAGAAAGCAGAAGAAACACTGGTTCAAACTTAAGCTACTCTGCTTCAGTCATTTTCTGTCAGTCTCTCCACTCCACACTATTTTCTTTAACCACAAAGCAAAAATTAATGCTGCACTCACACAATGTTGGCAGAATAGAAAAGAGTGAAAAACCGCCCTTAACTCCGGTTTGGGAGCATTCATGCATTATTCCAACGTGATTAGTGCTGACCTTGTAGTTACCCCAGATAAGCAGCCTGAATTAACTTCTTTGTAGTGGTGCATATTTGAAACAGTCTGTTACAAAGTGAAACCAGATACAAACACTGGCTCGAGCTGAAGTGGCTGTTAAAATTACATTGATATTTGATTGTATTTTGATGTAACCATCAGGGACGGTGCATTTGCAGCAATTCTGCCAATATGTCGGCAGCTCTGTTCAGCAATTGGGAGACACTGCCAGGGTCAAAAATTTGCAATACGTCTGATTACATTTACAAGCCGAAGGCTAATGTGAATGTTTTCTGCCCACTTTGCAACTCATAATCATGGTCTAGAGAATATGATGTGAACTCAGCGTTAAACCAGCAAGCGAGCAAGAAATAAGCTACTGAAATGACACTTGGCAAAAAGCATTTTTGTGGACATCTACTTAGTTTTTGAGCAGTTGCATATAATTTCAATAAATAACACACTGTGAAATTGTAACTCCTTACTCATGTAGTGATTTTTGGTTTAATATTCCAACAACAGTAGAATGCCAAGATGTGTTTTGATTCCTTTTCTTGAACTGCAAAAACAGTGATTTCTATCACAAGTCTTTTGGTATTGTGCATGAAAAGTGGACTTTGCCGGTTATTTTGCACTACTTCATATTTTGAATTAGGTAATACTTAGTGCTATGTACATTAAATGCTAAAACTTAAGCATGAAAACTTAAGCAGTTATTTATAACTTACATAACTTAATCATTTGGAGATTTTCAGGTATAGAAGACATCTGAGACCAAATAAAGGGGCAAATCACTTGCACTAAACCATGTCATTAGTTGATATGCAGCACAGCAATGAACCTACAAGTGACACATCTGACTAAAATGACATGACGATGACATAGTGAACGTAATTTCTAGATGCAACTCTTAGATGACTAACTGATGTCCAGCTGACTATTTGAGCGAGTACACAAGGTGATGACAGTGTTAGCTAACAGCTTCTGATGGGGAATACTCTCATCAAAACATGCATACCGGCATGGCAGTGCTAATTGGATATCCTTGAGGTATCTGTTTCCCAGGTGCAGCCTGGTAGTCGCAGTCGCTTGTTGCCATGGCCAACAGCTTTCCTGCAGCCATGGGCTAATTATTTGGTACACTTCGAATCTAATTACTTGTGAAGGTGGCACTTGAGAGAGCAAATTAGGAGCAAAGGCAGAAAAACACAGACGAGTGACATGAGACAGTGAAAACAGAAAGCCCGGACACGACAGGAGGAAAAATGCACCCACACGCATCAAGTAGAAGACTTATTTCTGATGTCTGTCATTCTCTCTGCTGATGTTGATATGATTCAAGATTCTGTCCTACCTGCTTTGCAACCTTGTTGGGGCTGATCCAACTTAAAAGCATATCCACAGTGCCTGAACTGCACCCTGCTGACAGCCACATCGAGTGACTGGTGTTGCTGCACAAGAACGAACGCACCATCTCTTTGTCCATCGTCAGGCCAATAGCCTAAGACAGAGTTATAGTATTAATAATGGAACTGTGGTCAAACTCTTAAGTGTTGACTCATTCAGACATGCAAATAGGAGAACGGAAGTTACACAGTGTATGAGGAATAATCATTTTGGGAAATACACCTTTAACATTTGTTGTTGCACGGATATCACTCTAATATGTGCAGTAAATCTGAAGCTTTAGCCAGGAGAGGGTTAGCATGGTTAGTCATTAAGACTGGAAAAAAGGAGTTTAGCCTGACTCCTATTTACAGGGGCTATTGTGACAAATGTTTTCTAGACCAGGACCAGAAACATCCCAGCAATCTCTGCTGGCTGCCAGCCAAGAAATATTCTAGCACCTCATCCTGTAAAATACCAAACTTTTGTTATTCCCAATTCTTTGTTGTGATTAGACGGACAAGATATAAAATGTTAATGAATGAGCTTTGGATGTCCTGTAAAGAAGGTTTTGTTGCCTTCAAAAAGAGCCAGATCTGTCTCCCTCTACAGTAAGGTCCATGGGAGAGTGATATCATTCTTGTTGCTCTCAGCAAGAAAGTGAATGCACACAGAGTATTTCACAGAATGCTATGAGAGCAATTTTTTGACAAGAATCTGGTTTCTTAACTCAGTCTGACTGTGAAATGAGGCATAAGAGACTTCCCTACTGGACAGCAGAGCGATAAGACCCGTTTGGCAGCCCTGAAGACAGAGCTGGTGGCACGTTTTTTAAATATTACACATGTAATTTAACAAGACTGCAGGGGGGAATGTAAAACGACACTGTTTTGCTATCACTTTTTTCCACATAGTGACGACATCTACTCTGCATGACAGGTATTTACAGCCAGGCATACCTTGTCCAGTGGTATCTGCACCTCTTGTAGAACACGTTTCACGATTTCACTGAGTGAGTCATTCTTCAATGTGACAACCTCTCCGAGGGAAATGTAAACACCTGGGCAGGAATTAATCACATGGCAAGATGTCAGCACCCAACTTGATTGAAAACATTTTCTTCTGCTGCCTTGATTTTGAAGAAAAGTGTAGTGCATAGTGGTTTTCCCCAAAGTGCTAAACCTAGTTCCCTTATTGTGATTCAGCATTTAAGAAATCAATAAATGAATATTATAATAAAAAATAACCTAAAAATCAACATCTATGGTGAAGCTGATGGCACATAGTTACCTTTTCCCGGCCAGTTTTGAAAATAGCGGATCAGGTTGATGCCTCCAGCAAGCAGAGGATGCACCACGGAGAGTGAGGCGCCGGTTTCAGGGAAATTGCTCTGGACGACATGCATGGCACTAAAGAGACCAGGAGGAAAACATTTAATGCACAAAACAAGACAGAATTCGAAGCAAACACCCAACAGAGCTAGTGATTAAACACTCACTTTGCCCTGCTGGTGCTCTAAACCCTTAAGTCCCTGGGCCACACTGAGTGTTTGAAAGCCACCACCAAAACAGTATATCTAAACTGGAGTCACTAAGGATTGGGTTTACTTTACTACTGCACACAGCTTCCCTTCATTCACTGAGAGTACATTACCCTTGCAGTTCTGTGAGCAGGGCCTCTGTGCTGCCCAGCTTCTCATCAACAGAACCAGGAGAGAAGAGCTTGGGAACAGCTAGGAGCTGCTCCCACAGAGAGGTCTCATTCTGCAGCCGGTTGACCAACAACATCAAGCTCCCAGCCAACTTCATCATCTCATCTGTGTCTGTCATCATCAGCTCCATCAGTTTCTGAGAACCAGAGACGACATCTCTGTCACCATAAACTCTCACGATAGCAACCGTTCCTCTGACTGCAGGTTTACAATCACTGCTTCACATTAAACAGACAGAACTCACTGTGCTAATGACAACAACATGCTGTACGGAAGCAAACACAAGTGTAGAAACATGCCTTGTCCGAAAGGGCGAGTAAGACTTCCACTACGGTGTCGTTGCTCTTGCAGAAAGTGATCATGGCGGAGGTGAGGGCGCTGGGTGAGTTTTTGTTTATCGTGCGCGGAGTCATAGCACAGATGGCCTGCTTCAACAGGTTCTCTGACTCCAGAGGTTCTCCCAAGTACTCCTGCAAGGAACAGGATTTATGGGAATTTAAGGTATTACAGTTCAGCATCCATTAAGCAAAGGCATGATTCCAAAAGATTTCTGAACACAAAAGGAGATTGCACCTTCACATCACTTTGCTTCCGATATCAGCTCTGTCAACCTTTAAACCCAGAGCATTTTTTTGAAACTTTCATTTGATAAAACATCTTCAAATTTAGCAACTCAACAGCCTTGAGTTCAATAAATAAAGAGACACTTGGGAGAATTCTGAAATAGAGCAAGTCTCCATATTTTTATCTCAAGCAAAAAAAAAATGACAGTTATTTGCCCCGAAATCAAAACTGCAAAGTAGAAAGTAAATATCAGCCTTACTCTTTCCAATTTGATGCAACAAAAAGGACAACATTTACCATAGAAGTAGTGATGATCATCACGCTGCACTTATTGTCCTCATACAGCAGCACAATCACATGATACAACTTCTTAATTGTGCATGTGGTCCTGAGTTTCAGTGATTATACAGATCAAATGTAGTTGTAGTTAACAAAATAAATGTATTAGTGTAGGGTTTTTTTTTCTGCTGTAGGCTGGAGGTTTAAATATGAGTAATAACTGACTTCACTTGGATTTAGAGAGTTTAAAGCAAAAATATGTCATCAGTTCTTTATCTTATCCCTTTTTGTGTTGCCATTTAATAATTACTTGACTACTGGAATGAATACTTTCCTTTGTGGTATTAAGATAAATTAAAACTGCCCTACTTGTTATGAGCATTTTAGTTCCTTCCATTATATCTTAACAATACCCACCTCGTCTTGCCAACCAGTGGTGTTGCTGACACTCGCAAAAGTGGCATTTTTAGATCTTCCTTGGTAAGATGAACCTTTAACACAAGAAAACGATCATCAATGAATATTGGCATACTTTTGAAGTGTATCCACGTGTTGAGATTATGTCTTTGCTGTCTTGCTAATAGCTATAGGACCAGATATTTAGCCTTAACAGGAGATAATCAGCTAAACTTAGCATACAGATTGTTTCCAAAGCAAACAATAAAAATCCACCCACTAGAACCTTGAATTAAGTCACTAACACAACTTATTTGTTTAATCTGTAACAAAAGTGAACTTCTTTGTCTTCAGAAGAAATCAGGTTAGCTGTTTCCACCCTCTAAAGTATTTGTCTTTGACTCCTGCCTCATATTAAACAGGCACATATTGATCTTTTCATCTAACTCTCACCAAGACAACGAACAAAGGCAATTCCCAGAGAGTCAATTCTACTTTAAAGATGTTCAGTGGTGTGTTCCATTGTGTTAAAGCTACTAGGAAATCAAAAATTCTACAGAGATTCACAAATGTTTAAATATCTATTGGTACCTACTGTATCCTTAGCGATGTGTAAACTGTCTGCTATATTAAATTGGCCTCCCTCAGTTACAAAATATCATTGAATGGTTGCTTTCAATACGGTGTGAAAAGCGAGGTGAGAACCTTCATGTGAAAAATACGGAAATTTTAGCATGGCATATGGAACAAGAAGGGTCCGTGAAAAGGGATGACATACCCCACATGCTTGTCAAGGCCTCCATCAATGCTGCAGGATCTTTGGTGGAGTCATTGGAGAAAGCAAAGTTGAACAAATCTCCCCTTTTAACCAGGTTTACCAGCGGGGATGCGTCCCGCATGATAGCAGACCTGTTACAGGTATTCAACAGGATCAGATGAGATTATACGGATTTTCAAGTAAATGAAATGTAACAAAAAAGTTGGCCCACACAAGCTTTTCATCCATCTTTCTGATTAATATTCTTAGTTAACAGACCTGTGGTGAGTTAAAAGACTAGTAGCTGAAATTGAATATATAACTACATGTTGCTGTTTGCTAACAAAATATGCATCATTGTAGTTTTCTTGGTAAAGTGACAACATTTTCAGCATTTACTACAGTGATCACTTTTAGATCAAAATACAAATAAAACTCTGGGAACATGATGCAAAATGGAAAAAATGCTCAGAATGAAAACCTGATGTAAGACTTTGGTTATCTAAGACCCCAAAAAGGCTCGTCTGGAAAGAAACTGAAGGCTGAAATACTGAAAAACAGGTTTTTCTACCTATCAGTGTGTGGAATTCAAATTCTAAAAACAGGACAGCTGAACAAAACTATGCAATTTCCACTAACTGATTCCTTTTTAAACACTAAAACAATGCATACAGACGCCTGATTATCCAACTTCATGTGGTTACAGATTAGTTTCAAAGAAAACACATCAGTCAACTTCTGCTTTACAACGACAGGTAGTGGGCTGATACACTTCCCTTCCTCCACAGGGGGGAAGTCTGTTATTGGTATGTTTCCATGATCACACTGACTCATAATATCATGTGCTGCTGCCCTGCTGAGGTGTGTCCCTCCTTTGTGACTTAAGCATCACCTACACACGTTTTTTTTTTCAGTCCCATGAGACAGGCCAATAGAGACATACAGAGAACATGTGGGAGCTTCGTGAAGCAGTGCAGATGCAGGGTTGTGGACTGAAATTGTAACTTAATTAAATATTGGCGTGTCTGAGGTACAGGTCAGATAATAAATAATACACAATCTGTGCTGATGAGTGGGTCGACCTTATATTGGCTGATGACTTTGTTGTTGTAGACGGGTCAGGCATGACAGATTTGTTGTGACAGTTGCTGTCTGTGTTGCACATGAGGGTCTGCAGGAAAGGGAACAAGCCTGTGCTGGGGAGGTTCCGAGGTCCCACATAACCTAAAGGAGACAGGAGAGAGTTCTTTCAAAATACTTAATCATGTAAATCCAGCAAACATTTCAGCAGAATTGCACTTTCAATAAGTCTGCTGGATCATAAAGTCTAAAAACTCCATTCAAATCAATGTCATGTTTAACCGCAGGATCAGACGACTGATGTAATGACTATTAGACAGATCCCTATCTGTTTGCAACCGTCATCTACTGTCAGATAACAATCTCAGCTACATTCTGAACAAAAGAAGAACAGAGCTTGAAGATCGAGTTGCACTCAAGCCATTACGACTTGACCGCCCACACAGAATACATCGCATCGCCGTGTATTCATCCAGCAAACAGCATTTGACCAATGACAGCCGTGACATTATGAAAATAACAGCACAGAAGCCACCTTTGAGGACTTGAATTACATTTGACCTCAAGGTCATTCAGACAACAAGTTTTATAGAATAAATGTATAGTTGACATATCGGAGAGGAAACACTGAAGCAGTGAAACACTGACTCATGAGAATTAAACCAGAAGAATAAAGAGGCATGTATTTAAAGTAGCATTAGAACCAATGGCAGGTTTGGAACTACTCAGCCTCAATGAAAACATGGGAACCACTATTAATATAGCAGGGGGAAAATATTGCACTTCAGCATTTTAGAGAATTACTACGTTTCAAAAATAGCAAAATGAAATATAATAATCCATATACACTTCTGTCTGCATATGTAGTTTTTATATATCTTTACTTTCCAAACGTGATATTAGCACATGGGCCATAATACAACAGAAGCCACTGAAAAAAAAGGAACTGTACATTACTGAACAGCAATTTACATTCTTTTCTTTTTTTACAAGGCATTTTCAGACCACATTGAAACTGTATGTAATATGATTCAAAGTTACTGCCGCTCATTCAGTCTGACCAGGTACTGAAGATGATCTCGTTGTTCTGTTCTGGGTGTGGTCTAATGCTGTACCTGTTTCCTTTTGTTTCAATTGACTGTGCAGCTTTTATGTTGGGCCTCACAAAGGGGTTATTAAATTCTAGATATATCCCAGCTTCCATTAAATCTGGCTCATTAAAAAAAAGGCTTAACAAACAAAAACGGTTGTTTAAAAGCACAGGCAGTTTTCCTATTCAGGTTAGAAGGGTTTTTTTCTTTTAGAATGCAACAGATTTGTTAAAGAATTTAACTTGCTGGTAAATAGAAGACTTAAGGTTACATTTTTCCAAACTGGTTGCAAATCCTGCCCCTCCCCATGTAAATCAACTATTCAGCCAAGGTTGTAGATGGTATGAAGGCCCCTTCACCCACATTCACTGCAAACAAATAAGTGTGATCTCAGTCAGTCAGGTTTAAAGGAATAATAGAGTACAAACAGTACGTCATCAGTGTTGGGATAGGCTCCCAGATGAAGGGCCATTGATGATTGAGCTGAATTCTCAATTCGTTTACTTACTTAATCCCTCTTGTTGTGTAGCTGATGACCTTTAAGACGCCAAACAAAAACCCCAAGCTCTATTTCAGGTCGCTTTTGTCACAATGCAAAGTTTCGAAAACTAGTTAGTTTAGTTCCACAGTTAATGACACTTCAAATACCACGCAACTGCTTTGATGACTTGTTTCGAATGTTTTCAGAGGACTATTTACCGTAATACTCTTAAAATACATTGCAGATATGGAAACATGAAAAATATAATTACAACATTTTTTAAAGAAAACTTTCATTGGTTCTGTTTGCCCTGATAAGGCCTCTATCTTAGTGCAGCTTATAAGCACGTTTTCACTATTGTGTAACAAACGTTCATTCTGTTTTCTTGCAGTGTATTTGGTTTGTACATTATGCAATATCATCATGTGTATATTTGATTTACCAATAGAAAGCCTTCTCTTTGTAAAGACATGCCATTGTAACAAAGGGATATTGAAATACATATCATTTATCAAATACGATCCTGGCTCAATGCCCTTTTTTTTTTTTAACACTCACATGTGTCTCTTATTAAGGGTGGGAAGTGGGTTCGGGTCACAGCGACGAGGATGAAGATGATCAGAGGCCAGACGATCAGAGTCAGGGACCACAGCTGCAACATAAGATAGCAGACAACTCAGTAATAAAGAAAACAGTTTTCCAAAATGATGCTAGTTTAAACATGTTCAAGGATACATTGTGACATATTCCACAGTATCCAGCTGCTTCTGCATTAACGCCATTTATTGTCCACCATCTTTCTAAGGCAATTTAATAAAAGTCCCCGCTGCACTTGAAACGCAACTCACCGGCTGTCTGATGACTGCCAGTCCATTCTTCCAGAGAAGGAGTCGCAGCTGCTGGAAGAAGGCCATCGCTAAAAGGCCAGAATAAAGACAAAATTTGTGAGAATTATAACAAAAATCACACATATTTTAAGGAGCACACACTGAGGCGTGTGGAATGTGTTTCAGGTAGAAATAAATACAATTAAAACAAAAATTTCACGAAGCAACTATGGAATAGACACCCTAAGGGTCCAATTTGAAATTTTACATTTACTTAACATTAGTCCATTGGTTGAGGGCAATGTGATAAGATCAAAAGTTGCAGAAAAACAACTGTGAGGACTTTGCAATTAAAGTAATGTGTCTCCAACATTAAGAAACTTAAATAAATATATACTTTGTTATTATTCAACTAAAGTGACTAACTGTAGAGTCTCAGGAGACCACACACAGAAACTAAATGACTTTATTCCTGGTGTAATCACTTAAATGTCATTTCTGAGTAGCTTTACTGTCTGAATGCTACACAATAAGTATACATGACAAAGCAGTGCTGACCTACCTGGCTGCTGCTGTCCTCTTTATTGACCAAACTATTTGTTATCTGACTGTAGCTCGCAGGTTGGTTGTGGAGGACATGGCGCTGGGTGGCCCCTAGCAGGATGCCCTTTCCATCAGTTGGTTGTTGTAGTTTAAAAAAAAAACAGAAGTAATTTAAGCGCAGAAACGAAGAGAGAGAGAGAGAGAAATCCTCCTTGAATAACAGCACAGGTTTTGCAACAGCAGCTACGGCATTCACCTCTTCCCTGTGTCCTGATAATGTGAGCCGTTCCCCCTGCCTGTGAGAAAGTCAGCCTGTGAGAAAAAGGGCGTGTCCGCCTCCCGCAGCCTGCCTGCCCAAAACACAACAGACGCGCATGAGCGGCTGCAAAACCCCGTAAAGCACGAACAACTTGAAGTGCCTTATCACCTGCACGATATCAGACTGCGGTATTTCTATTGTAATCTGCCTTTGAATTAAATAATGACCCCTGATAAACCACTGATTGTCGAAGCTTAGATCTCAGTTTAACCGGCCACTCCTTTCACAGTTTGTTACCTGTACTTTTTTTATCCACAGATTTTTCTTGTTTTGTTAAATTGGAGAAAATAACTATTAAAATCAGAGAAAAGAAGTATAAATTTACACTTTAACACACAAAAAAAATGTAAATAAGGGCCGCCGCATAGCTGGCTGAGTTAAGGAGTTATGTGGGCGCAGGTCGCCAGCAGCGGTCGTGAGTTCGAGTCCGGCTCACGACCCTTTGCTGTAGTCTATGTCTCTCTCCTCCGTAAACCCTTTCACCCTGACTATCAATAAAACTTGAAGCCTGCCCCCCAACCCCCAAATAATGCCATTAAATATTTTATGAACGTTTATTTGTTCTTTTACAACAATAGATCTAAAAAAAAAAATCTAATTATGTTATTATATTATAGTGATTTTTACATATGATCATCTTTAAACTGTTGTTTTAGAGATTCTCACTGTTTTATTAACTTACAGTGCCTTATTTATTACCTGCGGTATATCAAACAGTTGTATTTCTATTGTAGTTTGCTTTTGAAATAACTAATGACACCTGATAAACCACTGATTGCCAAAGCTCAGATTGTAGTTTAACTGGCCACTCCTTTCACTGTTTGTTTGGGGTTTTTTTATCTGTAATTTCTTTTTAAACAACTTACAGTTAACAGACAGATTTTCCTAGTTTTTTTTTTTAGGTAAAATCAGAGAAAAAAGAAGTATGAATTTACATTTTAAGGGCAAACCCACATATAGTAATAATGTCCACCTTAAAAATCAGTATTTTTAACTTGTTCTTTTACAATATTTTATCATAAAATCATTAAACTATAGCATTATATCACAATAATCTTTTATAATATATATTTGACTGTGTGTTTATCACCAAAAATACTGTAGTTTTAGACATAGATACAGATATTAGCAAGTATTTGTGGGGGAAAAAAGTATATTTAGGACTGAAGAAAATGTTAAATCATTTTTAAAATGTTATTTTTTTGATTTCACTGATTTTCACTTATTTTCTATATTCTATATTTTTGTGTCTGCATTGAAGTCTGTATCTTAGTAATTTGTTCTTTTACAATGTGTGACCATAAAATGACACTGTTGTATGGCATTGAAATCAATTAAATTATAATTATTGTACAGATATTAGGGTTTTTGAATGTTACAGTATAGCAGGTTTCCTACATATTCACAAATTGTCCTTCTTTTTCAAGTGCAGTCAATACCTCTAAACTCCTACATAAAATGTGTAAAGGCTTTAAAATTCTCTTCTGTAAGTCTCATACTTTGTCTAAGATATTTTTGAATGGAGGGGTTCAGAAAATGTACCTTTTACAGTACAACCAAAATAACACAGTAAAACCTACAAAACTATAAGTTCTGAGCACTGCTTTGAAAAGGATTTTTAGGTATAGCCATAGCTTATTCAGGATAAAATGATCAATGGTGGTAAAAATAAATCTGGGATTCAAATCATAGGCTACAAAGATACAAATTATTACATTATTGCTCTGAATTAGGAACATGGATTTGGAGGTGACACAGCAAAATCAAGCATCTCATTACATAATCAGTTGCATAAGTTTGTAAGGTGTTGTTGGGGAGGTAAGGTCTCCATGGGGAAAAGTCACACTGTCATGTGGGGAATCCACGGGGGCAAAGTGTCCACACCTCGTAATTATGTTGAGAGGACTGGGACAAAATTCGTGTGATACACAGGAAACATTAACAATCAAAGGGATGTGATTTAAGAAGTAAAATGCAAACATGTAAAACATTTAATGTAATTTACTATGTTTACATAAAACTATATGGAGACAAGACTTCAGGATTTTAACAACTACAGAATGAAACTTTTATAAAATATAAGTTTCATTCTTTTATTTGTTGTTGTTGTTGTTGTTGTTATTATTATTATTATTATTTTTAAAGCTTTGCCTGAAACAGATACACATTCTGTATGATAAATACAAAAGTGTTAATATTGGCATCACTGTAGGGAATTACAGTATTTTTTACTTTCTGACAACATGAATATTCACTGACACAAAAGTCTGTAAAGTCTTTTTCATCAGTAACATCTGTCACACAGGCAGAGCATTATGTGGAATTCTTTCCATTACCAAACTGAAAAGCAATGGGCAGGAAACTCATGGGTTGGGCCTAACAAGAAGGGCATAGGGGAAATATGACACTTGTTGCATTATTAGACATCAGCAATAACTCTGTCACAAAGGTAGCCATACTGGTTTTCCATCTTGATAGCAATATGCGGGGGAAAAATGTTACAGGCATACAAGATGCAGTACACACTATTTGCCACAGAAGGCACATCTTCTGAATCTAGGGTCCTCAAACAGGCCTTCTTCCTTGTTGGGGGAACATTTAAATGGGAAATTCATAGTCTAAAATTTCATGTTTCTCTGTAACTAAAAACATCTTGTTTGAAAGTGTATTCTGCTTGACATACAGTGTACAACAGAACTGAGTACACCCCTGTGCATGATCACCTAAATGTCAAATGACTGAAAAATGTATCACCTCTCAGTAAATGCATTATTTCCAATTTGAAACGTAGAATATTCCCTCTAATGAATAATCAAAAACAAATATTCAAGAAAATACAGGCTTCAAAGTAGAAAACAACTGAAAGTACACTGCCAAAATCAGACAGGAGTTTCCAAAGAAGGATAGTGATGACTATGACCTGGCCAAGTATGCTGCCTGACCTAAATCCAACAAAAAGCACTAAAGGTATTTTTTAAAAAGAATGGTAGAGTAACACAACTCCTTCAGCAAAGAGCAGCTGAAAAAAATAATGGCAGAGCATCTCTCTACAAATGCGTGCAACACTGGTGTCCTCCACGCCGAGGAGGACTGAGTTGGGCCTACATAGTATTGACAATTTTAAATGAAATCTCAGTAATGAAAGACGTACTAACTTCTTTTGCATTAAGTTCCTGTACTGTATACTATTTTTAATATAGTAACTCTAAACTGTGAGTTTTTTATTTTACACAAGTGCAAATACCCTACTGTTCCACTTGGAGGTAATGCAGTTACTGTAAGGTGTCACAATTTGGAATCATTTGACATTTAAGTGACATCGCATAGAGATTTTAGTAGAGGTTAACTTTGTGAAGGAATGTAACCCTTTTCTCATTGCATGTGCAATCACAGGCAAAAGCTGTTATTTACAGGTTGCTGTATAGGAATGTGTGGGTCACTTAGAGGGAGTATTCCAGGCTCCCAATATATGCTGTGATATGACCATTATCAATAAGTCCTTTTATTACAAACAAGCTCAAGATGAGCTGAAATAATAAGAATCAGTTCAAAGCACAGTGGCTTATTGTCTGTTTTACTGCAAAACATGGAAATAGCAGAATAGCAGATGGAGAACAGACAAACAATGCATAAGAGAAAAAGAAACACCTTTAAGAGGCCAATGACTGTGGATTAGAGGTGTGTAGCTCCAGATCCAAATATATCTACAGAGAAGACAAAACACAAACCATGTGAGGGGGAAGACACGCAATGATGGTATAAAAATGTATTGAGAGTAAAAGTGAGGAGAAGAGAGGAGATGTGCTCAGTACGTCATGGGTAGTCCCTCAGCAGTCTGTATCTATGACAGCACAACTAAGGGATTGTTCAGGTGACCATGAGTCAGCACTAACTGCAAGCTTTATCAAAGAGGAAAGTTATAAGCCTAATCTTAAAAGTAGAGAGGGTGTCTGCCTCCTGAACCCAAACTGGGAGCTGGTTTTACAGCAGAGGAACCTGACAACTGAAGGCCTAGGAACCAGAGGTAAGCCCACAGTCTGAAAGCAAAGTGCTCTGTTAGGATAATAGGGTACAATAAGGCTTTTAAGATACAATGGAGCTTGGTCATTAAGAGCATTTGTATGTGAGAAGAAGGATTTTAAATTCTATTTTAGGGATGCTAATATGGGAGAAACATGATCTCTTTTTTCTAGTTCCTGTCAGAACTCTGGATGCATAGTATGTCTAGAGCCAAATACCATATATTAAGTGGTATCTAGTCTAAGATTAGAAGTAGAAAATGACAGGTCATTCAGACATTCATGACCTTAAGACATGAATGCTTGGACTTTACCAACTGATTTGTTTTATCTTGTGTCAAAAATAAATATAGCTGGGTGTTACCTTCATAACAATGGAAATTTATGCAGTGTTTCTTGATATTTCTTGAGGGGAGCATGCACAAAATGATTAGTATTGGTTCTAGCACAGAACCTTGTGGAACTCCATAACAGGCTAGACTCCAGTTCGATGGCTGCTCTGCAGCGAGTGTATACATGTCCCATAACATATGTGTTGTACCTCATTCCTCTCCTTCAGGGAACACATACTTACAATAAAAAAAGAACCACGTAACTTTACAAGGTCATAAAAATTCTCAAATCTGGTTGATTTAACTCCGAATGTCAGGCATGAAGCCTGTTGCAGCCTCTCTTTAGGTGTCTATAAAGGCAGAAAAAGTATCTGAGATGTTTCACATTTCTTTGTAACAACTGTTGAATTATGTACAAATCTAAAAATATATATATATATATATATCTCCTCTGTTCAGGATGGAGTTGTGTACCTTGGGCCCCATGCTACTGACCCCAGCTGAAATACAACAGAGTGTAGATGCCTTCGTCCAGCAGCTCATCCTCCAGTTGACAGAGTCTCTACAATAGTTTTCATCTGTAAACTGATTATGTGCTTAAAATGCATCTGTAACAGTTTTTAAGGTATTGTAGTTCTGTTTCCTATTTTATTTTGAGGTTCCCTGTCCTTGTGTATCTTTTGTTGTTTTACTTGCTTCCTTTGTCTCCAATGCCCTACTGTTAGATTGCAGCGGTTAGTTTCACCTGTCTCTTGTTTTGCCAGTCAGTTCTAAGTGTATAATAGTCTTGTCTTCCCCACTGTCTTTGTCAGTTTGTTCTATTTATCTGTTTGTTACCTTCCTTAATTACCTGCTGGATTACTTATCTGTTAGTTTTTGTGTTCATTGCCTACATCTGCCTGCTTCCTTCTAAATGAGCCATGTGCTTGCTCCTTGTGTTCACTCACAGTTTTTGTTTCGCATTTTGTGTTTTTTCTCACCAGACCTGTGTTTTTGTGTTTGGATTTTTGTTTTATCTCTGGATTAGTCACTTTTGAAATCCACTTGAACTTTTAGTTTGGATTTTTCTTGAACCCTCAGCTGCCTTTTGTTTGCTCCCCTGCCTTTATTAACTTTGAAAGTTTTGATTAATATATATATATATATATATATATATGATTTTTATATTTATATATATATATATATATATATATGATTTTTATATTTATATATATATATATATATTGCCTCAACCTTCCTGGTTTAAAATTTGTCTGCATCTGGGTCTTTATCTGAACAGCTGAAAAAGTATGTGCTATTTTGGCTTTTATATACAACTGTACAATTATTTCCAAGTATACTCAACAACATACCAGATAATACTAGGACTGAGGAAGTAGTGGGCTGCCAAAGTAAGTGGTTGCCGGAACACCACCCAAAGACCATAAATAATAACAATAATAATAATAATAATAAAAACAACAACAACAACTTTTTTGTATAGCACTTTTCATACAAGGTTTGCAGCTCAAGGTGCTTTACAACAAAGAAACGACCACAATATTACAAGGTAAGTATACTTAAAATATTAAAAAATACAGTAAAAATACAGTTTTACCACCCCAACATTGCACAAAAGAACATTTAGAAAATAAAAAATGAAACATAAAAATCAACTACCTCTCACCAACTGCACCAATAAAAGCAGGGTGGGGATACAAAGGACCAGAATAACATCAGCATAAGCAATGCAATAAACATCACTCAATGATGGAAAATAAAAGTCTTTTATAAGAGTGACTGTTGCACAGTTTTACATATTAATAATTGTTGGTGGCATTAAACTAGATAGTAAGACTACCAAAACATAATTCATGCTAGAAGAAATTCCACTTGAGTATCAGTCGTATTTCTGATTCTGATTCCGACAGAACACAATTTTGCAAACTCATCTGTGACTACTGCCCTTTCAGACATAAGGCACAGACCATTACTGGCTTAATGAATCTATTAAAGTTGGCATTGTAGTCATTTAGACATAGGTTGGTTTTGCATTAATGTTCCTCCCAGCTGCATTCAGATATACACCCCACAGTGCTGGAGAGGACCTCGTTACGTATGCAATATTTGTCATTCACTCCAGACTATTCATAATGATGCAATAACAGACTAAAACTAAACTAATAGCAGCTGGTCAAACTGTTCCGATGACTAACAGCCCAGTTTAAAACTGAAAGCTCAGGACTCAGCATTTAACTGCAGCTATTCCTGGCCCGGACTGATCTGCTCTCCATGCTCTCTCAGCAATTATTTATAATTGTAAGAATTTATTTAAATTACCGGTGCTGTTGTTCCGCATACAAATGCACCCAACATATAATGATCCTACTTCGGAAAGAATAGGTTTAAATAGCTGGAAGAAAGCTTCTGTTAATGTCTTTTGGGGAAAACAAACTTGTATTACCTCCATTATTGGTGAGTATCATCAATATTTAACCTGTTAGTGTCTGTTTTCATCGCATTAAAGTTTAATTATTATTGACATCCCATTTTGTTTGCCTGATAGATTTGAAATTGTAGAGCAACGTGCATGAAAAAGGTGTGCTAAGGCTTTTGGCACACAACCTGTGTATTAAGCATCTCTGCAATGTTGTTGGATGAATATTGGTGCTAAAATGTGGAAAAATCCTTCCTAAATCATTTTACACAACTCAGAGTACTGCTTCTTGTACATGCCTATCTGGTAATGTGACGGTTCAATTCAGACTTGTGCCATGCTGAAAGTAATACGCAAATGTTACTAGGCCCGACCTAGTAAAACTGCTAGCACAACTTTTATTAAAACATAACCAGGGTGCTCATTCAGACATGAAGCCGACACATTCAGTTGCCATCAGATTAACAGTAAGAAGTCCCTGTCTGAAAGAGGCTTAATGAGCTGCATGACAGCACCTCACTCAGCTGAGCCACAGCCAATGAGTTTGACTCTGGCGGGCTGGTCTTTTTGGGCCTTTTCAGACATACACTCTATTTCGTTATTCTGACAGCAGCTGAACATGTCGACATTATGTGTGAATACACACCCTGGTCACTTTTCCCTAAAAGCTGTGCATGCAATCTTACTAGGTTGGACCTTGAAACATTTTTGTGTTACTTTCAACTCAGCACAAGTGTGAAACGCACACACAGTGGTTGAGTTTCATTTCTTTTCAATACACAGTTTGTGTGCCAAAATCACAACATACCTTTCTCACTCACTCAACAATTTCCAATCAATTACTCTACAAAATGCAATGTCCATATAGTAAAACTTTACTGAGCTAAAATCAGACTTTAACAGCTTAAATAATTGATACTTATCAATGATGAATGTAATGCACTTTTTTCCCTCCCACAAGACGTTAGGGGGAGCTGAAGTTTGTTGCCTGTTTTTGCTTTCACCTTTTAGGAAGTGGATGAATTACAGCCCAGGAAATTTCATTACATTCTTAAAATTATAAATTATCCCTGAGAGAGCATGGAGAGCAGACCAGTTTGGGTAAGGCTGTATTGGAAAGTCACACTGCATCGGCCTACAAGTCGTCACATCAGACAGGTGAGTCCAAAACTTTCAGTTTCAGTATTTAAGAAGTCTGAAATAAATTGGGCTTTTAGATATTTAGACACTTTGATAAGTTCCTCTTTGTTAATCTTTAGCCTATTATTGCAATATTATGCATTATACATCACTTGGTGTATTGTGGTGAATGTCAATGATTGTGTGTGTACCGCAGCTCTGTCCAGCACTGTGTATGTCTGAATGAAGCAGTGAGAAACGTCAACAGAACAGTGACCTTGTCTGAATGACAGAATGCTACTTTAACAGATTGATAAAGCCAACAATGTTCCATGTCCCACATCTGAAAACGGCCTTTGATTCACCAACACAATGTTATGTGGTTTGGTTTTGCAGGAACTACACCAACATTCTTGAGAGCCTCAACTGCTGAGAGCAGCTCCAGTGACAGAAAATGAAACAAAGGTGCCACAGCGCGCATTTTGGATAAATATTGGCAGGCTACTTCCAGCGGTTCATACTCGATATGTTGTGGACATCATTAGATAAGTTTTGTTGTCATTGCTTAGTAGTGAAATGATCAAATCTACTTAGGTGCAGTGTGATAAGTTTGATTTCCTGAAGAGAGAGCAATTTTCCACGTCTCTTCTTCACCAGCTCATGTAAAGTATTGTCTAGCATTTCAAATATTAGACAAGTATATCTGTTGTTTTTAAAATCCTTCTAAAAACAAACAGTGTTGACAGGATCAAGACCACAGGTTCAAAGCCAGCTAGAGAGAAAAAAAACATGAGACAGGTGATGAAAATGACAAACAATTAATAGGACCATGAAACATGGTCCCAAGTGACTCTACCTCTCTGCTGGGCTCCTGGGAATCAATCGTACCTTGGCCAAGTTATGAGCTCCAGACGTGCACATGAAAAGTCACTCTGAAATTAATGTGTCTAAACTGATGCCCCAAAAATAAAACATTTTTTTAAATCACTACACCACTGATATCATATTCATCACATTTCAAGGTACTTTTCATACAGTAAAACTAGCAATTATCAAAATGTCTGTATCACCCAAACTGTGTTTTACAAAAAGGCCATCAAAAATGCAATTGCTTAACAGACTTTAAATTCAACCATTTGTTTCCATTGTTATACTGAAAACGTTTTCAAGGTGCTTACTGAAGTTAATTCATGAATTAGACACAGAAAAAAGATAGATTTAATTTCATTACCTGCAGGCTGACTGTCAGGCCTCCAAACCAGATGCTCCTCTCTGACTGGTGCATAAAGAGCCATTTCTTTTTGGGTTACTTTTACGTCTTTCAATTATCCACTGACTTTGTTCTTCACCAAGGTTTGTTCTTTAGATGCATTTCAACGTTTGAAATCTGCAAAGAGTTCAACTTTCTGGGGCTCAGGTTTCTTAGAAGTAGAACTTCAAGTCCAAGTGTTAATGAGAAAGTGGAAAAGTCTGCAGGCCTTTTATAGGCGCTCAGCTGCGCGGCATCGTTCTGTTTCCATGACATTTAAATGATGCACACAATTAACTCAAGCATTTTCTCAGCTCTAAAAAAACAAGAGCTGCGGAAAAGTTCATCTTTTTAACTCCAGTCCCAATTAAGACACTGAAATGCAACTTTGTGTGTAATGAAAGGCCTTATCTCAAGTAAACTGCCACTGCAGCTATGATGAAGCTCAGAACTCATTCTGAGAAGCTTTAAAACTAAATATTTTACTGTATAAACTCAGAATCTGCGTTGAACAGTTGGCATGTGTAGAAGAACACAGAACATAATTTACCGTCAGATCCTGTGTTGATGAACTTCCCAGTTACGTGTAAATGCGCACAACACTCTCAATTTTAAGAATTGCTTATTGCTTCTGCGGCGGTGTAATGCAGCAGGTAATTATTAAAGTCAAAGAAAAGAATCTGACCTACAGCTCGTAAAATTTCAAATTATATTCAGTGAGTCACATAAATAGCTGTATTTTGACTGACATGTCATGTTGCAGAGCTCTCTTACTCTCTGTGTTCCTCTGCTGATTGAAGACAAGCAGAGGCTCCATTTTTCGTTCTGGATCAAACTCTGTAGAAACATTAAAAAAAAAAAGGCTGAGACACTGGAAAACCCTCACTGCAACTTTACTGCATGTAATACATCCATTGGCTGTACAGCATTGTGAAAATATTCCAGCACAAGTACAAGTCCTGCAAGAAAACTAAGTTAAAAAAACACAAAAGTATTTGCAGCAAAATGTAGCGAATGTATCAAACTGTACCAGGTTGGTTTCTCTGACTGACATTTTCTTATACATGTTCAAACTACTTTAATTACAGTCTTATATACAGGGACAGCAGATACATCGGAGGGGTTAAATGGGGTGGGGTGGGGGCTTCACAAAGCTCTGGTGTACAAAACTGTTTTCAGTTTGTTAGACCTTTTTCCTAAGTTTAATTTGTAGATTAAATCTGCATAAGTTGAGAGTATATGTGTGTGTAAAAATACCATAGTGTTGGTGGAATAGGAACTCCATTAAATAATATAAACAACAGCAACCTTTATTTTTATTTTCTGAATATCTTTTTTCTGCCATTTTTTAAAAAATCTGCTAAATATGAGTTTTATGTAAAACCAAGCTTGCACCAGTTAGACTAGTGGTTCTCAAATTCAATCCATCATTCCCTGATGGATGATCGGAGAATGTTGAGTGGAGCTGAAGTGTTTGGTTGCTAGCCAGGAAATCTTGTTCATCTGAATCTTTAGTTTATTTTAGCCATTTCAGTTCATTTTAACATTAGTGCCCCAAATACTTTAGCTGGTGTAGTAAGGGAGCATGTTTTTTAATGCCCATACCCAACAGGTTTCATCAAAATCTGTGCCTCCCCCAGGAAAAATGTGTTTTGTAAGATAAGCTTAATTGCTGGCTCGTGTTGTGTGCCTTCTTTGTGCCATTCCAGTTCCTTTCAGGAGTATTTTGACTATGATTAACACTGCAATGGACAAATAAATATGTAGCCATTGTTGTTTAAAAAGGCAATGCTGAAAATCCTCATAATAATGTTAGATACAATGTGGAATAGCTGTTTTTCAGTCACATCTCCTATTATTCCATCATCAGGAAAATTAGAATGTAATGCCATTTGACAAATATACTTTTTGGATCCTGCATAAAAATACAAAAAAAGTAAAGGTTGTGCTGTTTTCTTGGGGGAAAATATATATTTCACTTATCAAGCCTCTGTGCTTTTTGGTAAGAAACCGTAACTGCAAGCTTAATCTCACTGGATTACCTGGTTGACCTTTGATCAAACATGCATTACAGTCATACTTTGTTCATGATCCCTGAATGCTGTTGTATACTGTCATTTTTGAAAAAGAAATATAGTTTTATTCTTAAAATTACAATAGCCAAAGGTTAGACACCCAAGCACTGAACACAACAATTTCCATTTTGTGAAATGTAAACTGAAAACACACCCACAAAATACTGTCTGCTGCAGTCATTATAAGACACTTTTGTCACCAGTTCTGCTGGCGTCACAAGATAAATATTTTAAAAATTGTTACCTACCAGGCTCTCGTGAAGGATCCACATTCAACATACAACCTAAAAATATATGCAGATTTAACAGCTGAACATCACAGTAAAACGTGTTTGGCATCCCAGTCTTGGCCTTTTCAGCATAAAGTTCAGTCACAGTGGTCACTACAGACCTGATTGCACAACACTGAAACTGTAAAATATAAAAAATAAACCACAAAACAATTCAAATATCTTCTATATTCCATACCAACAAAGTTCACCTTTAGCACAGCTTTTGGCACTTGTGTGTCAGGAAACTCAGGGGTGACATCAATAAACTATTTTCCAGTGTGTGGGCTGTTCACATTCTTTCTCATTGTCCCCACAGAAACGGTTGTATGTAGTTTTGGGGTCAAAACCCAGGACCTCCCTTTCTTCATGGATCCGGAAAGAGAAGGTGGACACCGATGTTCCGATGAAGAATCTGAAGACAAACAAATACATGAGAAAAGAAGAAGGCCGAAGTGGACAGAGGTGGAAAAGTATTTGACAAAGGAAAGTTACTCTGCAATGTGGCATGCCATGAGAGCAGCATGAGTCTCCCTGACAAGTTTGTCAAGTTGAAGTGTTTCCACTGGGCAGGTATAACTAGCTGCAGAAACACCTGAGTCATTCAGTACTAACATTACGTAACAGGCATTCTCTCACTGGTCCCCAATATTTAGCTTACAAAATCAGCAATGGCACATGGAAAAAGGTTTCTAGAAAAGGTTGAAAATTTTTATATATTTTATGTTATTATTCAGAGCCCTCGGGAGGAAAAAACATAGTTATTTCATATTCTGGCCTATTTATAATTGGAAGTTTTTTGTTTCTTAATTACAATAGACCATATAAAAGCAACAACGCAACAATATTTTACAGTCAAAACAGTCATAAACGTTCGCACAGTGGTGCTTTAAGCTAAATTATATCTTGTGAAAGCCAAAAACAAATTTGGCTGGCTGGCAGTAGATTTTTTTTTGAAAGCTGAATATAAATTGATTCTGCTCTGGTGTGAATTGCCAGCAGGAAATAGCCACATGCTCCCACTCCAAGTTCAACATTGACAGAAACTTTCGCTCTTCGCCTACCTCCTCGGATTTTAAATGTTGCCAGACAAACCAGCCATATAAGTCCAAGCATTATGACATTAAAAAGTGTTACAAACTCACTCAGCTACTATGTGACAAAGTTTAGCTTTCTTTAAGCAGTGCAGGCACTGACTGACTAAAGCATGTTTATGCCTTATGCCTTCGCTGCTGAGACTGCTCAGTCGATAAGACAGGTGCACAGAACCCCATACTGAATACTTGAGTACATAAAACTCAATATATTTGCATTTCCAGAGTTTATATATGCTGAGCAAAACAACACTCTGAACTAATAGCACTAATGGTAACATGCACAAAGTGGCAATGCCAACAGGCAGATGTATTGGTTAGCATGGTCATCATCAGGTGAGGAAGATTGTAGTATCACTAATTTGGCCAGTATTGGGTAAAAACACAAATGACTTTCACCAGCTGAGGCAGCTGTGGCTCAGGTGGTAGAGCGGTTTGTCCACTGATTGCAAGGTTGGTGGTTCGATCCCCTCCGCATGCCGAAGTGTCCTTGGGCAAGACACTGAACCCCAAGTTCCTCCCAATGGCAGGCAAGCGCCTTGCATGGCAGCTCAGTCGCCATTGGCTGTGTGAATGTGTGTGTGAATGGGTGAATGCGAAACACATTGTAAAGCGCTTTGGATACCACTCAGGTAGAAAAAGGCATGTAAGTGCAGACCATTTACCATTTACCAGCTGATGGTGCTTGATAAAAAAATCTGGTAAAAAGAGGCCCACTAAACCATCCAGTTTAAAAACAAACAATCAAAACAATCACACAGACGAGGTGGTCATGTACTAAACAAACAAGCTATACACATACAAAATATGTGCCATCTTCTATTACTATCTGATACCAATAAAATGTCTAATAAATTGCTTTGCTAATCATCATACATGTTACATGTACAGAATACATATAACAAAAAATAAAAATGAATTTACCTCGCATGGGCGCATATCCACTGGTCAATGATGGCCACTCCTCCATCTTTAAAGAGCTCCAGGTCCTCTGCAGATGGCTCAAACTGCACTATGTCTGGCAACAACTTTTTCAGCTCCTTCAGTTCTAAAAGATGACATTAATCAGACAGGATTATAAAATCAAGCATAGTTATGATTTTACTTATATGCCTCTACTTATTTACTTGCTATTATAAATAGCACCAAAATTTATTTTCTATTATCATTATAATAAAGTGAATACTTATCTTGTGTCAAATGTTTTAACATGCCTGTAGAGCTATTTTTTTCAGTAAAATACAAAGAAACCATTTACAAAATATTATCTTATCTCTGTTTTAGTTAGAAAATAGTGCCATGACCCAGCATTTCTACATCCTCTATGATCATATCACTACAAAAACACTGTAAATTGACTCTAAATATACTGTTATACCTTCATCGTCTGCATCGGTTGCAACAAACACTTTGTCAAGTTTGTGTTTCTTCATCAAGCTGCGCATTTTCTTGACTGCCCCCTTAAGGCTGGGAACATCCTCTCTGTGACCCCAGATAAAGTCCTTCCTGCGCAGGTGGACCCCCAGATATGGACCACCTTTAGCTGAGCCAGGCTTGGCCTGAGGAGAAAATAAAGGAACAGAAAACCACTGTTTAGTTATTGCTTACAAATTGTAAATGGAAGTGGTTACATGGTAAATATTCCACTGGCCCACCTTCATGCGAGTCCAGTCCTCACTGTATATTGTATGGTCTCTGTCGTCTGTAGAGTTCAGGTATTTTGCTCTGAAGTCGTCTCCTATGATTCTCAGGTGCTTTGCAAAAACCATGCTGCGTCGGGTCTACATTCATCATACACAATTGCAAAGATTCCTACATCATTTTACTGACAGCAAGGTGTGCCTTAATACTTTGGTTTAATACTAAAATCCAAGCCTGGCTGGGAGAACACAACAAGGCTATAGTGTTGCATTACATTTAACAAAAGCCTAGTAACAGTGAGCTTAGATCACTTAGTCTAACAATAACACTGTAAAAATGCAAAACAAAAGATAATATGTCACCTAACCTGTGACACCAACATATCAAGTACAGGTATTGCACATAAGCTGACTTACATCCCAGTAATCCTTCCCAGCATAATGGTCATGAAGGAGTGTCTCTGCTCGGTCAAGCATAACTGATCTGCAATATGGCAAGAAACAAATGAGTCTTTCTCTGTATGTGTCACCAATCTGAGAAAACAAACTGTAAGTAAAACCACACTTAAATAACAATGAAGCCAGATCATCTTTCAGTTGCTTAAACAATGGGATCAAAGACTAGGGTTTCTTAGAGGTTTTATGCTAAATACTATATCATCTTGGTAATTTGTTAACTCATCTGTCATCCATAGCTTCCTGAAATAGTACTGCTAATTGAAACCGCCACAAACAAACTGCACTTCCCCAACGTGTGACACTAAAGACATTTTACACTTTCACAGTAAACTGAAACTGTAACAAACAAACTGCACTTCCTCAGCATGTGACACTAAAGACATTTCCCGCTGTCAGAGTAAACTGAAACAGTAAACACGATTTAAAGCTAAACACTATTGACAAGACACTGTGTGTACTGTATGTGTCAGTAGTTTTTATGTCAGCATGTTACTCTGTAGACTCACATCGCTGTGATGTTTCTCTGAAGAACTGGGGCCATGATTGAGGCGTGGCCTTGGGCTGATATACATGTTACATTTCGAGCTCTTGTCTCCTCATAGCCCCAGAACCAGCCCCTTGGAAACAGAAAAAGATAGATGAGACAGTTGATTGTGAATGAAGAGATGTCAAGGAAGGAACACACGGATGAATTTCACTAGCTGGGAGCTATGAGTTTTGTCTGACAGGATCTAAAGCACGTTTAAGTGTTGTTTCCCTTTAATTAAAATTAAGTTTCTTTGTTGAATTCAAACTCTTCATGCATTCACTAACCTGACCTCTACATCTTTACTTTTCACTGTGCTGTCAAAATGTTGCATGTAACATTCTCCTTCAATTGTGTATGAAGCAAACATATTAGACAAACATGACTTGTTTGGGCTGCATCATACTAGTTTTAAATGCTATTGTTGTCTGTATACATTGAGTTTTTTGTTACCTGTAGTAGCCCTGTTTATCTTTGGAGTACATCAGCTTCTCAATGCACGGCCGCTCATCAACTTTTTCCTCCCATTTTCCATCAGTCCATCCCTCGGCATAGTTTTGCAGAACCAGAACCTGGTCTATAAACGGGCCTCCATTCTCTACACCCAAGGAGACTAATGATGAGTGTTTGGCTTCCATACATTTAAACTGAGCAGAGTTAACAGCTGTTAAGTACTTACTCATCTAAAAAGCCTGATGTATTTATAAGCAACAGTCAATTAACGAAAATTTCAGAAAATATATTCTTGTCTTAGTTACTTAAATCAAAAGCTCACCAGCGATAAATTCTTCATACTCAATGACGGGGACGTTGGCCTGCAGGCTAGTGAGGCTGAAGAACGCTCCCCATGGGATGCGGATCTGGTGGATGTTGGGGCTCTGCCAGTGGTAGAGGCGACCCCATGGGGGAAGCACCAACACCCAATCATGCCCCTCCTTCCTCAAAGTTTTCACCAGGGAGGCCATGCGGATATAGACATCTCTCCGCAGATTGAAGCCCTCTGGGGGGTTTACATCATACAGAAGGTACCTGAGATGACAGGAGGGCACATGAAAAAAGATCTGGGTGATAAAACAGCAGCAGCACGCTCTTTGTTCACTGCACACAAGGGAGAAGGCTAGATGGCTTTACTATACATCAGACTATCCACATGGTAATTAAGCAACCTTAAGCCAATATAATATAGGTTTATTAATATGGGAATAGGAATCATTTGTAGGAAAAAAAACAGGGACATATTGTCATTATGAAAGAAGTACCTTCCAAATGATGTTTACACTAGGCCCCAGAGCTAGTTATGATTTTAAACAATTTAGAAACCCTCCCTCTTTTGGAAATGTGCTTCAACTGTCTACAGTTCACATTCTGTACTCTTCTCTGTTGGACCTGGACTCTTTTAAACCCAGCTGTTATGGGGAGACACCTGCAAGCTGCTAGATCAGATTGCACAACTGTGGAAGCTGAATTTGTTAATACATTTAAACATACATTTTGGTCACACATAGTTTCCTCATTAACGTGTACTATTTTAACAAATAAAGTCACCCATATAACGTTACTTACAGTGCTTTGGTCAACTGGAGTCGTTAAAACTTTTCAAAAAAAGAGGGAGGAAATGCCAGTGAATGAAAGAAAATGTAACTCTTTAAAGTGTTGGTTAATGAAGCATCTATACGCCGAACTTTGCTACAGTACCACAGTGTTTTAGAAAACCTATTCGTGTAAATGTCTACGACGGATCTGTGGTTTTTATACGTACGAAGTCAATAAATTGACAACTTTCCCAATGGAGTCTGGTACAGCTTTCGCAGCTACTATTCAAGAACACAAGGCTTAACACAAGCGGGTAAGTCCGGCAAAAGGGATATAAACACGCAGTTTATTGTCCAGAAGCAATAACCTGGAGTTGTAGTTCCTGCACAAAGAAACATGACCCTCACATACAACTGAAATAATAACTGTAAACAAATTCACGTTAGCATAGCTAGCTAGCTAGGCGTCACTGGAAACTTACCGCAGATCCCGAGCGGCGGCGATGGGTGCAGTAGCCGTGTGGCTCGCACTGAACACATTGTCACTGTTTACTGTTTCAAGTGCTGCAAGAGCGACAAAAGCAGACAAAAAGAGTGCGCTAAAAGAGTATGTTGAGGTAAGGAATATCACTGGTATATGCAATGCTCTGTGCGCCATATTTCCTCTGAGCCACGCACATCCGGAAGCCAAAAAAGCGTCTGCACAGTTGCCGAGCAACCAGAATCCACATGCAGCCGGCAGAGTCCTGAAGGATAACTGCGAATAATGACATTTGTGAATAATGACATTTCAATGGCTCTAGTCGCACTAATGAGGGGGTGTCTGCAGCAGAGGAGTCAGCATTATCAGGTCCGCATTTCCAGGACCTTTATGTGGCATTAGCTCATTTCTGGACCAGATAACATGGAACCATTGCTTCTCCAAAGGGGAGCTATTTTTTTTAGCCCGTAGACACTGGCAGATGTACAGTTGGATGGAATAAACCTTGAAACCAGTAATTTGTTAGTACTATTTGGATGGAATAAACCTTTAAAACGACAAGTAAATGGACAGAAAGTAGTACTTTGAGTCAAAAATACCTTTAAAAATCATAACTTTTACGTTAGGCAGTAATATTTGGGTGGAATACACCATTGAAACTGTATGGACATGGAGAGAAAGTAGTAGTTTGGTTGGAATAAGCCTGTAAAACCAAAACTAATGTGGCTGATGTCTGCTTGTGAATATATAGTGACATGGTTGAAATGAAAGATGCTGGACCCCATCTGTGGTTTATTGCAACAAGGCCACCTGTGATGAAGGAGAAGCAAATTCAAATTCTAATAAGAACAACTTGGGGATTTTTTCAATGGTCAAAATAAATCAGTCTGTACTGTTATTTTGATCAAAGCAGGTGATATCAGAATTAAACTATAATTCTGTTCCCATACAGGACAGGTGATAAAAGACACACTGATCACATCCTGGTCATGAAAGTGGTGCCATAAAGTGGATTTGACTGGGCCCTAGTGGTAGAATTGTAAAACTACAGAGAATAAAAAAACAGGCATCAATACTATCTGTATGTATGTAGTACAAAAAACAGAAATAAACTGATCATTACACAGATAATACTCCTTACATTTGAAAGTGTCTTTACTGAAATAAAAACTATTTTTTAATGTTTTGAGTCCAAAGGAATAAAATGAAGGCAGTGTATTTTGTTGAGGGATTTATTGAGCAACAGTGCAAGGTTCAAAACCAGGTTATTGCACAAATTTTATCTTTTCATATCCGACAAATGAATAAACATAAAATCTGTCAAAAAATGATGGCACAACAAAAAAGTGACTTCAGTTCCTTGGCTGATGCTAGATTTTTGAATTTTAAAAAGGTAAATAAAAACAACTCATATTTCTGAACTTGAAACAAAGACTCAAAATGTTTTTTTTTCTTTTCTAAAATAAATTTGTAATACTTCAGTCTAATTTTGTCCCTGAATGTAACAAATCAAATGACAGTGAAGCCCATTTAATATTCCTCTCCCTCTTCATCCTCATCAAATGAGTCGATCCCAACCTCTTCATAATCCTTCTCCAGGGCAGCCATATCTTCTCTTGCCTCTGAGAACTCTCCCTCCTCCATTCCCTCCCCAACATACCAGTGGACAAAGGCTCTCTTGGCATACATCAGGTCAAACTTGTGGTCGAGACGGGCCCATGCCTCTGCGATGGCTGTGGTGTTGCTCAGCATGCACACAGCCCTCTGCACCTTCGCCAGGTCTCCACCAGGAACCACGGTTGGAGGCTGGTAGTTGATGCCCACCTTGAAGCCTGTGGGACACCAGTCCACAAACTGGATGGTGCGTTTGGTTTTGATGGCAGCGATGGCCACATTGACATCTTTGGGCACCACTTCACCACGATACAGCAGACAGCAGGCCATGTATTTACCGTGACGTGGATCACATTTCACCATCTGATTGGCTGGCTCAAAGCAGGCGTTGGTGATCTCGGCTACAGACAGCTGCTCGTGGTAGGCTTTCTCTGCAGAGATGACCGGGGCATAGGTGGCCAGAGGGAAGTGGATACGAGGGTAGGGCACCAAGTTGGTCTGGAACTCTGTCAGGTCAACATTCAGAGCTCCATCAAAGCGAAGCGAGGCTGTGATGGAGGAGACTATCTGGCTGATGAGGCGGTTGAGATTGGTGTATGATGGGCGTTCAATGTCGAGGTTTCTGCGGCAGATGTCATAGATGGCCTCGTTGTCCACCATGAAGGCACAGTCAGAGTGCTCCAAGGTGGTGTGGGTGGTCAGGATGGAGTTGTAGGGCTCCACCACAGCAGTGGAAACCTGAGGTGCTGGATAGATAGCAAACTCAAGCTTGGACTTCTTACCAAAGTCAACAGAGAGTCTCTCCATCAGCAGGGAAGTGAAACCAGAGCCGGTGCCTCCACCGAAGGAGTGGAAGACCAAAAATCCTTGGAGACCAGTGCACTGATCAGCCTGTAGATATGTCAAAAAAATTAGAAAGGCTGGCAAAAAAGAACGTACTGAGAAAACAAATAATTGTTAAGTGTAATTTCTCCCTGTGCATGTTACTTCACTGACTGTCAAATACTGTAAAACAAACACAGAAGAGCAATGTATACCAAAGGTGTATTCCTAAAATATTTGCTAAGTTGATGCTATTGGTTACACATTATAACCCAAGCTCTGTAACTGGGAAAAGAGGTTATTAGTCAGTGCACGTACAATATCTTCACAGATCTGCATGAAAACTGCATGTATATGATCAGCTCATCAGGGTTAATCCCTTCAAAGCCTACAGCCAGATGCTACTCAGGCATTTAAGTCACCCACTTTCCTTCAGAACCCTGTAGACAGGCAGTGTAACATGACAGAGTCCATATAAGCCATTCCTGGCTGCTGTAGCTCTGTAAAGTCACTTGAAAATGTTGACTGCAGAATGAGGTTTGAATGCAAGATTGTATGCAGGTCTGAATGGCTCTATTGGTAACCCTTGATTGGCTGACTACGTTCTGGCAACTTTTTACAGCAAAGGGTTCATAATAATGATTGGGTATGAACTAAAAGATTGTGATTACCCTTTATGTGCCTTACCAGTTTGCGCATCCTGTCTAGGACAGAGTCTATGATCTCTTTTCCGATGGTGTAGTGTCCTCGGGCGTAGTTGTTGGCAGCATCCTCCTTTCCTGAGATCAGCTGCTCAGGGTGAAAGAGCTGACGGTACGTTCCTGTTCGCACTTCATCTAGGAAATCAAAAGAGCCTCAGTGGAGCATACCAATTCATCCGTTACAGGTAGTTTGATTACTCATTTATATACGCATTGAATTATTTCTCAAGCTCACTAAATCTCCTCACTTCAGTATATAGTGTGTCATCACAGAGTGTTGTGTCGATGACAAGAATACATTTTCAGTTTTTACCTGAAATCTGTCCTATAGTAGCAATGCACTACATTTTTCTGTGTCAAATGGGAAGACACAACCACCTTGTGAAAATGTTGATTCTCATCAGCTAAAAACACAAATGCAACATCTAAACACTGACCAATGACAGTGGGCTCCAGGTCAACAAAGATTGCCCTAGGGACGTATTTTCCAGCTCCAGTCTCACTGAAGAAGGTGGTGAAGGAGTCGTCGTGGCCGCCTACCGGCTTGTTGCTGGGCATGTGGCCGTCAGGCTGGATGCCGTGCTCTAGACAGTAGAGCTCCCAGCAGGTGTTGCCCATCTGGACGCCAGCCTGGCCTACGTGGACAGAGATGCATTCGCGCTGCAATGAAAGAAGGACGAAGGGCAAAGTTATACCAAAAATATGGCAAGAATCAGAGTTTACACAATAAAAAAAGAATCCAAAGGAGCCATTCAGAGTTTCTGCCACTAGGTGGAAGCACAGCCATGTATCAGCAAAGAGAAAGCAGGTTGAAGGTGAAAGCAACAGCAAAACTAATATGCTGCAGCTGTCACTGGCTCTCCTCATGTGACTGCCAGGCACAGTCATGAGTTCATGAGCCTCTTCTAAAGATGAAATGGAGGCTCAGTTCAGAAAACAACTGAGCATTTGATACGTTTACTATAAATATGATTTCAACAAAAAGACAACACTCTGAACACTGTCTATTTCTTGGAAAATTCTCCCTCTACAGTGCTGCTTGGGTATGCACAAAATTAAAGCGAGTAAGAAGATTGCCCATAAACAAGGCTTCTACTTTCAGACTGACCTCTTACTTATCTGATGTCTTTATTGTAAAACAAGACAATATGTTTAGGTCTAATAATCTATTTATGCTGTCTATTATCAGCAACAATCTCAACTGATTCCAAGTTAATTCATTTTTATTGTACTCATAGATACAATAGACATGCTGTCTTTTTGACATATCTCATACTGACTGAAGCAGATACTAGGTCAGGGGTAATGTAACAATATATACCTTGAGATCAAGTAAATTTGTCAGCCATCATTTATTTTTTTCAAATGTCTGATGTCTTGGACCATTTTGGGAAACCTAACAGGCAGACTGCTTTGTGGCAATGCTAGATCTTTTTATGGTTTTTGAAACAATATGATGTTTGCTGGATTTGCTGAAAACAATGCATTCTTTTCTGGATAGTGTGGTAAATTAATAGTTTTTAAATTAATTATCAGCATTATAATATTATACCTAGAAAATGTTATCGGTATCGCCAACCTGTGCCTTGAAATAGCAAAAATATTCTCAAGTGTCAATCAGTCAAGCTACCAGAGCATAGAGTGATGTCTTGAAGTCGCTGCAAAAATTTAGCATCATTTATAAATTTATCTTTCCACTTGAAGGATGTAACTTAAGAATACTTGATCTTTAATCAGTGAATTAACCCAACTAGTGTAATTGTCCTGTTAGGTAGGCTAAACTATCTCTGTTTGGCTCATGAATGAAGTGCAGTTAAACCACCTTCCTTTCATTTCATCCTGCTGCACAGAACAGTGACAACCTGTCACATATGGTACACTGCATTTACACTCTGGCTGCTATTTTTACACAAGCCCCAACTTTCCCCTTCTCAGTGATCAGGTGGTGGGCAAAGGTTGGGGGTCAGTGGGTGAAAGTGGTCTAGAGAGTCTTTTTTTGTAATATGTTTAATCTCACTACTACATTTTGATAAAAAAAAAACTTTATTCAGTACTTCTTCTTGTTTCCAAAGACATTTTATTGGCAGACAGCGTTTCATCTTGATTCCTTTCCTTCCAAAGATGACCCCTCCGCAGACTACCCAGTGTTTCCAGGTTAGCGGAGCTCTGCGCTGCAGCTATTTTAGGTTCCCCCATGCTAACCTGACACCTAGCTGGAAAGGCTGACTGTTTCTGTAAACACAGACTTCAGCTTCTGAAACTGTGGTCACTCCTGGGTGGAATTTTACCAAGTATCTGCAGAAAGTCTTACACAATTAAAATGATTATATGACTTGAATGGCGACATATTTTTTCCTGTCTCCAAGTACGTAGTGGTAATCCAGGGCTTGCCTTAAAGACAAAGCTCCCTCTAACTGTCAAACTTTCCATGTCAATTAAACCTGCCAGGGTGTGTCTATGACGGCAACAAGGGCTTGTGTGAAGAGCCTCCACACTGACTTGAGATTCCAGTTTTGCTAGTGACTAAGGTAGAAATAAGCACTCAGGATTCTGCCAGACAGATTGAGAGGAAGCAAATGTAAAAAGAGATAAAGACGGCAATCAATCTGTTAAAAGCTTTTTTCAGGTCAGCAGGCATTGGAAGAGATATCCCTTAATGCCCCATTGTCAAAGTACATTTTGGACATAATGCAGCATAAAGCCAAGGTGACGACAGATAATGGTTCAAACTGCAATGTATTTAGTTTATATGTTGTTTAAGACTCTGGTTAACGATGCATCAAGAGCAAAAAGACAGCCATATTAAGTTGTTCTGTATGTCCACATGCTATTTAAATCCATGTTATACAGTTTATTCTGCATTTCATTTTTGTCAGTGGTTTTGTCCATATATAAATCTTAGCCTAAACAAACACGTTTATACATCTACAGGCCATCCTTACAAGATCTTGGATATGGAGTTTTACATGACTTTAAACATGATTTATAATGATTTCTGACACCCAAACAGTTGTGTGGTGTCATAATATGCATCCAGCAAGGGGATTGGTATTTATTTATTGATTGATTGATATTCAAAATCTCAAATGAACTGTTTGTCATTGTAGCCATCCCTAATGTCCATTCTGTTGGCACTTTCAGCCCAAAACTGCCCCTTGAAAAGATGTTTTTAAAAAGACAGTGTGGTACACTGTAGAAGAGTTGTACTTCAGCTCAAACTGTTCTGCACCCCACTATCTGAGAGTCCTCAAAGTAAAAAGAAAGAACACTTTCACCGTCATTACGTGATTCACTTTGCTCAATAAAAGGGTCTTTCTACTATAGTGCCTTACATCCAATTCTAACATTTGTAAACTCCTAAAAACACCCAGAAGGCAATACACTTTAATTGAATAACCACATTTAAGGTTTAACACTTTATTTTCATAAATAATAGATTAGCTGGGTTTTTCCTGCCATGATGTCCTAGTCTGACTCAAATGATTTGGCTACACCTGTTTCTCTTCAGGTCTCTGTTGCTGTTTCTAAACTGTTAAAAAAAAAAAAAAAAGGCATTTGTTGAACTGGTCAAAAAGCTGCATGCTAGAGATCGAAGTAGGCGGTAAAGTTTGATGGAGCTATAGCCTGCTCGGTCCGGCTACACAAAAACTAGAACCACAATTGCACACAACACACTGTAAAGTAACAGCCAGCTGTCCAGACATTTGTAGAGCATATCCAGCTCTCAGGATACACCTTTCTATTGAATTTAGGGCTTTTCTGACATGTCTGGATGTGTCAGTCTGAACTTGGCTTCCAGCACAATGGCACAGTTTGTTAATTAACTAATGATGCTTGCACTATGTAATTATATTTGTTTCAATCCTACATATACTTTACTTAGGGTCCACAATGCGACTTAATACCTTCCACTGTGCAGCTCTGTGCCGTGCGTTTACTTCTTAGTATGGCTTGAAGATTTAAAAATACAACACTGACAAACAGGAACTACATTTTATGCATCAGGTCTATTTGATCTGCATGGGTGCAGTGGGGTACTCGGTAAACAGTGATGCCATTTGGTTTTTATAAGCAGCACTGGCAATGCCAACAAGCTGTGTTTATACTACACAGTGCAAACAGAACACGAAGGCCGTGTGTGCGTACAGGCTGAATTTCCTGTCCAGACTGAAAACTTTTATTATGAACAGCTTTTTATCAGCAACAGACCCAGACACAGAGGCTGTTCGGTTATCTCTGCTTCAGGTGGCAGGGATTTATGTAACTGTTATGAGTTAACCATGACTGTTTGAATTTAGGAGGGAAAAAAAAAAATATTTCCTGCTCTGCCTCAATCTGAACCGACTTGTTGGCAGAAGTGTTTTTGAGACACACCTACATTCCTCACTGACACATATGCTTGGAGTCAGCACACACCTGGCAGTGTAAAACACATTACAGGTGCTGTTAAATGCTATTTGAGATAATGAACCACGACCTCTTACCCTTTATTTTGAAAACACTGGACTATTGACAGAATGGCTGCAAATGTACTGCATCTGTATCACGATCCCTTTGGTTTATGGGTTTTCTCTCTTGGTGTTGCTGAAAATGTCTTAAAATCATCAGCAGCTGCTCATCCAGGGCAGCAGCCAGCTCAGCTTTACTGCCAGTCAGAAAAAAAACACAAATCTATTTCTGACACAAGGGGTCCTGCTGCAGGAGGCCGCACAGGGAGCAGCTCAGAACTGCTGCATCACTTGGTTAACCTGGCACACTTTTCAGGCACATTTAAATAGGCTACTGACGCACACTGCAAAAAAGAAAAAAAGTAGCTGCTAAGGAAGCATTTGTTGGCAGAACTTTCTCTACAGTCAGCTGACAGAATGCTACTCACCATTGTGGAGTCCTGCTGGAGTGAGGCCTCTGAGAGAAAAAGCTGCTTGCAGTTGAGGTTAGCTGTAGCTGCTCACAGCGGCCGTCTATGTGGTCCGGGTGAGTGAGTATTGCCAGGTGGGCGACGAGCTGCTGCGCTATATCCAACACTAACCACTCCCACCTGTCTGCCGGCCGGGGACGCGCATCGGGCACGCGCAGGCCACCTTGTATTTCCCAGATACTGGGAAGTACTGCAGCCATAAACTATGTTGTATTGCATGTTGTAGTCATAAAGGGAGGAGGAGCCTGATTCTGAAAACACTTACTTTAAAATATAAATTAAAAAAGGCTTATTTTAAAAAAAAATATTTTGCTGGATTTTAGAAGTACATTTACTCAAATATTGTTTTTGAGTACAAGTTTGAGGCACTTGATACTACTTCATGCTTCTACTCAGTGGTGGAAAGTAACTAAGTACTTTTACTCAAATACTGTCTTTGAGTAAGTTTTGAGGTACTTGTACTTGAGTTTGATCCACTTGATGCTACTTTGTACATCTAATCAATAGTGAAAAGTAACTAAGTACATTTAGTCAAATACTATATTTGTGTACAATTTTGAGGTACTTGTACTTTACTTGAGTTTGATCCTTTTTATTCTGCTTCATACTTCTACTTAGTGGTGGAAAGTAACTAAGTATAGTTACTCAAATACTGCATTTGAGTACAATTTTGAGGTACTTGTACTTTATTTGGGTTTGAGCCACTTTATTCTTCATACTTCTGCTCAGTGGTGGAAAGTAATTCAGTACTTTTACTCAAATATTGTATTTAAGTAAATTTTGAGGTAGTTGTACTTGAGTTTGATCCACTTGATGCTACTATATACTTCTACTCAGTAGTGAAAAGTAACTAAGTACATTTACTCAGGTATTGTATTTGAGTACATTACATACATACTTGTAGCTTACTTGACTTTGATCCAACTGATGCTACTTTATGTTTCTACTTCCCTACATTTGCCTCACAGGTATAATTACTTCTAGGATGAGAATTTTACCCAATGAATAACATAATAACTTCAACAAATTAACATATTATTAACTATTAAACCACTGGGTTCAAATTTATTTAGTTGCTCATGTCTTGCAAAAAGCACTGGGTTGTCAGGGTCACATTTCATGTGTTTAAGTTGTTAATAGTGAATGTAAATAGTAATTTTCCCTTTAAAATTGTCCCATTGTTTCATTTCAACAAATGTTCGTATGATCCAGCATCTCACCAAAAATCAGAAATTAGAGTAAAAGCTCCAAAACTGAAAACAGATCTGTGCATCTCCCATTAATCAAGATTTATCAAGTGTCCTTGTATATACAACTGTGCATAAGTTAATTATAATGGTAACATCATCCATACACAATAATATCTCAGTATTAATAATGTCATGTTGTCATATATTTTATCACTTAGAGGGACCAAATAAGTATTTTTACTTTAACATTTTAACTATTTTTTGCAGCTAATACTTTTACTTCAGTGGTATTTCTAATGCTGGACCTTTACTTGTAATGGAGTATATTTTAATTTATGCATTTTACATAAGTAAACCATCTTATTAATTCTTCTATCACTGCATTTAGGTCATTACTTTTGAGTAATTCTATGCATTTCAGTTTCAAGACAAACACTGGTAGATGTTTTGGGAGGTATAGTGCCAGTGGTTGCATTACAATAATACAAGTCTCAGAAACAAACTCAGCTTTCTTCAACACATTACAAGTGATCCATGGCACATAAGAAAACAATGCACACACAGCAAACTGCTACAGAAGCTTCAGGATAGACCAGGGTTGTTTAAACAACATTAAACCTGTTAATGTACAAAACAGATGTGCAACTTTAAGATCTTTTCCTGTAAAACTTTAGTTATAACATTGACTTTACACTATCACCATTTCTCTCTTTTTATTTGCCAATACTTGACTGAATTTACGTCGTAAGTGTACAGTAATTTCAAAACCACATTCTACAGTTTTAGCTTAAAATACTATAGATAGATCAATGCAATAAAAATGCCCCTCCTCACAGTACTGCATGTGTCAGGGTAAAACTATGCAGTCTGCTTCTTTGTCTTTGTGTGGAACGGACATCCTGCAAACCAATTCATAACAACAACTCTTTGCACATTGTAATTTCATTACCTAGGCTGGCATTTCAACACTTTGAAAGCTAGAGGTCGTAGTTGCTTCACCATGAGTCACTGAGTCAGTCAGTCAGACAGCCCATGTGACATGGAGTACATTCTTTCACCACCAGACTGCTTCCTGCAAAATGCTTTTGTCATTATGTCATCCTGCTACTGTCCTGCTCTTTATGTAAAACTGAACTATATGTTCTAATCTGCAGAGTTATACACCATGTGGTTTGCTCACTGAGTTTGCAAACATGTTGCTGAGTTTTTGCAGCATATTATCAGCTGTGTCAATAAGTATAAGAATGTTGATGTATTTTCTGTAATCTTATCTCTGTATACCATATTAGACTTAAAATCACAACGTCACTGAAGTGTAGACTTTCAGCGTTAATTCGAGAGGTTCAACAAAAGCAGGCTGAAAAGTATTTTTTTACAAGCACACATAATTCCTCCTACTTTGCTAGACTTTTACAGCAGATACCTTCAGTTGCTGTGGATCTTTCTGCCTTTAGTTTTGCCTTTAGAGAATGAACAGCCACTCAGTTGGGTTGAGGTCAGGTGACTGACTCAGCTATTTAAGAGCATTCTATTTCTTTGCCTTAAGGGTTGCTTTTGCAGTATGTTGTGGGTCATTATCTATCTGTACTGTGCCGTCCTATAAACTCTGACTGAATCTGAGCAGAAAGTATCTAAGAATCAACTTAAGAATTCATCCTACTATTTCTATCAGTTGTCAGATATTCAACAGACATCCGTGACCCAGTTCCAGTGGCAGCCATACGTGCCCATGTCATAACATTGGCTCAACCATGTTCGACAGGTGATATGATTTGTTTTGGATCTCGAGTCCTTCCTTTCTTTTTCAATACTTTTTTTCTTCTCATCACTCTGCTACAACTTCATATTGATCTTTTTCTAGCTTTTTTTAGTGTTCTTCAGTTGTTTGCACCTTGAACTAAACATTCTGTCTTTACATTCATAAAGGAGTTTCTTTGACAATCATATGCCTCCTGCATGGAGTTTTTTTTTTTTTTGACTTGGTTTGGTGTTGTCATGAAGTCTTTCCTCACCGAGGAAGAATTCTGTTATCATCTACTTTAGTTGTCTTCCAGACCTTTCGGGGTTGCTAAAGTCACCAGTGCATTCTTTCTTTTAAAGAATATAAAAGCTTGTTGATTTGGCCGCTACTAAAGTTTCTGCTATCTCTCTGATGGGTGTATTTCTTTTGTTTGTTAAGGTGCATGATGACCTACTTTACCTAAATCAACAACTCTTTTAACTATATATTGAGAGTTCCCATAAATAGCTACCGAATTATCACTGTAAATCAACTCCAACCTTTCATCCAATTAATTTATCATGAAATAACAATAAAACAGGCCACACCTTGTTATAAAACTGCTTTTTATTCTCCTGCCCAATTACTTTTAAGCTTGTGAAAATTGAGGACTATGTTAAAATGTATGTAATTCCTGAACTGTTCATGCAATATGTATAATTTTACATCTTAAATCAAAGCTGAAATTCTAAGTTTCAATCAAATCTTGATTAGGCTATTTCATTTTAAATCCATTGTAGAGGTTGACAGAGATGAAATCCAGAAAACTGTGCCACTGTCCAAGTGACCTGACTGCATCTGTCATGACCTCAAATGTTGCAAATTATCTCTTCATCTAATTTTTCATTCAGCTCTTGGTCTCTCTGTTTCTTTCTCTTCTTGCAGCTTAAAGCATTATTATCACCCATTAGCAAGGAGACAAAATTGTATGGCGCTAGGGACTCTCAAACAATGGAAGTGGGTCAGAGCTTTATGACTCAGGCAACACCTTTGAGGGCAGCACACCTAGAAAAAAAGACAACAGTAAGGTGTGTGCTTTCCCAGTGTTATTTCAGCAGACCTAAAGATTTAGTTTTCTTTAAAAAAAAGCATTCACTGTAATTTATGTAGTATTAAAATATTATATAACCACATGTGTTACATATGTATAGGCTTAGCATTACATACTGTTCACACCATAGTACTCTGTGAGGTGTTTGTGTTAGAGGGATGTGATATCAACATCAATTACTGTGTTTGTTCCCAATGAGTCTCACAGCCTCAGGAGAGAAACTGACCTCAAACTGAATAGTGGCGCAGTCGATGCTGTGGTATCACTCTCAGCCTCCCGGCTGTCACAGTTATATTCATGACCAACAGACTTGAAATCACCCAGGTTGGTTTCGACATAAGTGCTGAGAAATAATTATAACAAGGAGGAATTCCACAAGACATTTGTGAGTGAATTGGCCACAGATTGCTTCAGAGTATATTGAGTATATAGAGTATACTGCAGAGTATATTTGAAAACATACATTCCCACACGGGTTGAACTCAGGTATTATTGTGCATGCCTGCTGGTCGTAAAAGTGGTTTGACTTGTTTTAAATATCAGAGAATGTTCTGCCTTTTAGCCATGGCATGTTTCAAGCGAACTACTGGGCATACTGGATACAAATGGCTTTTTGAAATTCAAAATCTGAAGGGACAAAGACACACAAGCACTCTGTGGCTAAGTCTGGCTGTTGTTGTTCTTTGTACCATGTAGTCAGCTGACACCTTATGAGGGGATTCACAGATACTCTGTTTCTCTCTTCCAAGGCACTGATGAACTAACTACAGAAGGAGGAACAAGTCTCATGTATACTATATTGTATTAATTTTAAATTTTTAACAAAAAAATAGCATCTCATCTTGTATTTTTTTAATCCACACAATATCTTCTTCAAAGGCAGAACAACAACTGTCAGCATTTCCAGCTCACAATAACAATCTGCTTGAAAATAACAGCCAGATATTTGCTTTGATGCTTCCTTATCATAAAAGCAATCAAAAAAGTAGATAGATTGAGCAAATGCATTCAAATTCATCTACTTGATAGATCTAGAGGGTTGATACAGAATGTCCAGTGTAAATATCATGTCAACGGGACACTGAAAAGAGATAGTAATAGTGACTACTACTACTACTACTACTAATGACAATAATATACACCGATCAGCCACAACATTATGACCACTGACAGGGGAAGTGAATAACACTGATCTTATTGGTACTATGTGGTGTTTTACTGGAAAACTTTGGATTTTGGCATCCATGTTGATGAGACTTAGACACACAAATAAACACTGTCCCACAACAAACACACTCCCTCATGCAAATGGAAATCCCAAATGCCACTGGCCTACCCTCGCAGGAAAATGCACCCCACCACATGGCCGCTACTAAGGGTGTCCTACCCTATAGGACACCCTGAGAGGTCCTTCTTGTCCTTGCCCAATGATTCAGAGCATTTTTGAGCATATAAGGGGGACCAACACAATATTAGGCAGGTGGTCATAATGCTATGCCTGATCAGTGTATACAAAGATAGATCCCACCGCACTTGTATAACATAATAAAGATAATATAACATTGCACCTAAAAAACAGCCTCCAAGCAACGTGTCTTTTTAAAATATTGTCATAAGTCACCACGTAAATTCATACATTTAAAACTGCCGAGCGAAACTACATTTTTTTACTCCATCTGGTGCTCTGCTTTATGAAATATGAGTTGCTTACACACTGGTACAAAACACTCACAGACTCACACAATGACTAGGGTGGTGACCTCTTTTTGCATTGTGTACATGTCTGTCAAGCGGATGATCTTATCCTGGTCTCATCAGTAGGTTCTCTGATTACAGCTATGATCAAATCTCTGCACACCTTAAGCCGTGGGTATATAAAAGCAGAGCATCACAGCTGTCTCTGGCACTACATCTTCTTGCCGATACCTTGACATTGGAGAAGAGAGATAAATCATGGTAAGATATGGTTTACTAGTGTGAAACTGACTGTAAGTGCATGTTTCTGTGTTTAGTACCAACTGTGAGATAACCTGTATTTGTTCAGTTAGGCAGAGTATTAGTTAAACTGTAAGATATTTTATATGAAGTCAGAATGAATGTTTTTCTATCTGCATCAGTTCATGATAGATGGAGTAAGGTACAGTATTGTAACTGTACTGAAGTAGTTTAATAAAATAATATGTGACAGAAATGCAAAAAGCAAACATATGCTTCTAGTAATTGAACAGTGTCACTCACTCTCTGCAGCGTGAATGTATCTCCATTCATGTGGGCCAAGCTGGGGCTCAGATCGGTAATGCATGCTGGGAACTCTACTGCCTGGAACATGGGATCCAGCCAGATGGACAGATGCCCTCTGACAAGACAACTGGAGGAGGAGACGACTCCTTCAACACCTTCTTCAGTGAAACAGGAGCTGGGAAGCATGTTCCCAGAGCCATCTTTGTGGACCTGGAACCTACTGTCATAGGTCAGTGTCACTTATATAGCTGATTATAGAATAGATGTTGCTATTTTTCATGTACTTCAATTATTAACAAAGCTATAGTTTTTATGGAGGCACAGGGATAAGGATTTTTGCAATTGGGAGATGGGGATTAGGAGATGACAATAAAACCCTTATGACAACAGAATCATTTTGCCTTTCATTGCGGCAAAAAATTAAATTCAAAGCTGTTGAGTAATTGAACGTTAGGATTACTCATTCAGTGACTCACTATTGTTGTTTTGTTGTCCAGATGAGGTGCGCACAGGAACCTACCGTCAGCTGTTCCACCCTGAGCAGCTGATTACAGGAAAGGAGGATGCCGCCAACAACTACGCTCGTGGACACTACACCATCGGAAAGGAGATCATAGATCTTGTTCTGGACAGGACACGTAAACTGGTGAGACTGTTTGAGAATGCTGAGGGCACACGTTTGTAGTATTTTCTACTGTTTTTGCTTGAATAAATTATTAATTGCCCTTTACATTTGTGAACTATTAAATTTCTAGGCCGATCAATGCACTGGCCTGCAGGGATTCCTCATCTTCCACTCCTTCGGTGGAGGCACCGGCTCTGGTTTCACCTCCCTGCTGATGGAGAGACTCTCTGTTGATTATGGGAAAAAATCAAAACTTGAATTTGCTATCTACCCAGCACCGCAGGTTTCCACTGCTGTGGTGGAGCCCTACAACTCCATCCTGACCACCCACACCACCTTGGAGCACTCTGACTGTGCCTTCATGGTGGACAACGAGGCCATCTATGACATCTGCCGCAGAAACCTCGACATTGAGAGACCAACCTACACCAACCTGAACAGGCTCATCGGCCAGATTGTGTCTTCCATCACAGCCTCGCTTCGCTTTGATGGAGCTCTGAATGTAGACCTGACAGAGTTCCAGACCAACTTGGTGCCCTACCCTCGTATCCACTTCCCTCTGGCCACCTATGCCCCGGTCATCTCTGCAGAGAAAGCCTACCACGAGCAGCTGTCAGTTGCTGACATCACCAACACCTGCTTTGAGCCAGCCAATCAGATGGTGAAATGTGATCCACGTCATGGTAAATACATGGCCTGCTGTCTGCTGTATCGTGGTGATGTGGTGCCCAAAGATGTCAACTCTGCCATCGCTGCCATCAAAACCAAACGCACCATCCAGTTTGTGGACTGGTGTCCCACAGGCTTCAAGGTGGGCATCAACTACCAGCCTCCAACCGTGGTTCCTGGTGGAGACCTGGCCAAGGTGCAGAGGGCTGTGTGCATGCTGAGCAACACCACAGCCATCGCAGAGGCCTGGGCCCGCCTTGACCACAAGTTTGACCTCATGTATGCCAAGAGAGCCTTTGTCCACTGGTATGTTGGAGAGGGAATGGAGGAAGGAGAGTTTGCCGAAGCCAGAGAAGATATGGCTGCCTTAGAGAAGGATTATGAAGAGGTCGGTGCTGACAATTTGGGAGAGGAAGATGATGGAGAAGAATACTGACTTTCCCAAAACCTTCATTAAACACAACAAACAAACTGATCTATTTCTGATTTTAAAACTGATCATTTCATTTTTTGTAGTTGAGGAAAATGTATCAACAGCATGAATACACTAATACATACTGTAAACTAATAGTAGCCTACAGTCTACTTACTGTGTCACACACTGACAAAACATAATCTTAAATCTTAGATGAACATCTTAAAACTTGAAAACGTGAAGTTTACATTGTAATCATTTGTTCTGCTACCATTTGAACACATTGCATTCACATTCAAAGCAGAAAAAAAACTTAACTTTCTTTGAGTGTTTTATGATTGTTTCTTTCTGCACTGTAAGACAGAGAAATCTAGACCAAACCCTCTCTCCTGAGCACCTCCCCCAACACCCTCTCCCATAAGGAATGTAAGTTATGAAAGGGCTCCTATGTCAGTTTCTATATGCCGTTCAGCTGTGACTCCGTGAGAACGAGCGGGAGAAAATAACTGACAAAGTTACTGACTGGTGGTGTTTGTGTAGCTCATACTCAGACAGTGGCCTGCAGCAACAATAGGATCCCAGTTCAGCTATGGATGAGTCACAGCGCTGTGATCTCAACAGTGCTGCTGAAAAGTTTCACAAAAAAAAGCAGAACACTAGCCTCGACATTTCTTGGAAATTTTGTTTCTTTTACATTTAAGAGGTGTGTTATAGTATGGGGTTGCCACTGTGGTGTTTCTGTGTGTGTTCTGGATTCTGTACTTGTACTGACATATTGCACAATAAAAATATGAAAGCATTTCATGATCAGAATGAAATATTTAACAGACTCGTGTGATTATTCATTTTATGGTTTAAGACAGACACTGGTTAGGTTATATGTGCTGGTGAGCATGTGGGTGCACATGCATGCATCAAATAAGCATTATTACTCTCTTGCGTAGGGTCCTTATTAGAGTATATGAATGTAGAAAGGAGTGGGGGTGAGCAATTTGCATGCTACTGGTAAATTCATAAGCAGAGATAAACAACTCATTTAACGTACACTGTATCTAACTCCAAATACTCTGGCAACAGCCACAGATATATGCACACAGCTGCAAAGAAAGAGGGGGGAAGTGGTTGTGAAGGACATGAAAGAGGGATATTTTTTTTACACATAAGAATCTAATCTCAAACTGACAGACAATGCAGATAAATGTGAAGGAAAATAACACCACAGGCAGTATAGGGGACTTCCCTCTTTTCTTTTTTTTAAACTGCTGTTCCCTCCCGCCAATGAACTCTGCAGCTGCTTGCTGTGGTTTTCTGCCGGCCCCCTCCACTTCCTTGCCTATAAAAACCCTGACTCTCCCTCTCCTCCGCACTTCTGCCTTGTGTCTGAATCCTCAACGTCGGTCGAAGGACAAGCAGACAAAATGGTGAGTAACTGCTTATCTGATGACGTAGCCTTGAAATTTCAATTCTATCTCCCCCTTCTGCCTCTCATTGTCTCTGTTTCTTAGTATTACAGAGATTAAATATCTAGGCTTTTTTAGTGTCCATAAGGCCTCTGCTGTAGAGCTGGAGGCTAGTGATACAAAAGCAGCTTTATTCTACTAAATGACAGTGGTTTTGAGCTGAATTTATGCAATGGAACTTTTTAAGGCATGTCTGTTGAGAATTCAGGAGGAGGACTTCACTAGAATAGTTACCTGTGACCACAAGATATGTCTTTTCTGTACTCTTGTCAATCTAGGTCAGATAACAGACACTTTGAGTTAGACTGCTTGGTCATTTTCAAACTTGTTTGGTGTATAGCTAATCATAGAGCAGGAAACACATCAACTAAAGGGAAGAAATGAGCAGATTCTCAGTCATGTGTTTGTTTCAGATTACAGTTTTTCCTGACTAAGGAGTGAGCAGGGTAATCGTGGCAGTGGGGGGATGGATAGAAAGGACAGAGAAAAGAGGAGTGGTCTGGCCTAGGCAGTATGAGTTAGTTGGCAGCCATTTTGCAGCTGTTAGGAGTTTTTGGTTTGAGAGATGTGGAGGGAAAGAGCGAGGGGGGGAGAGAGAGAGACATCCCTGACTGTTACATAGCACTATGCAGCTGGACAGGATGGGGGAGGAGAGAGACACAAAGAGGGAGGGGATGAGGAAAGGGAGGAGATACAGGATAGGGAGGTGGGGGCAAGGTTTTCACATCTTCCTGAGGCATGGCCTTCCTGTCTGCCACATACAGCAACTGTGTGTTGCAGTTTTTTTTCCTCCAGAAATCCATAAAACTGGCTCCTGCACAGAAATGGGGGCTTTAAGTTTTGTCACATCTGTAATTACATTTTCTGCCCATAAATTCTACGCTGACAACCCAGAATTCAGACTCTGCTACCTGTTTCACTTGAATGCTGGCTTGCTTCTATACGCAGTGCACTACTGAAAGCTTCAGCATTCTTTTCTGGCACAGAGTTTCCAGCAGTCAACATTTTTTCCCAACTATGCTGTTTCCTCTCCAAACTGAGTGCAGACATTATACAAAGATTGTCATTAGCCTTGAAATTCAAAGGAAAAAAAGGGCACCATTTCCATTGGTACACACTGTAGAAACACAAACCTATTTAAAGATTACACAGTTATTCTAAAATAATCACTGCTGTCAGACTCTTTTCACCAGTCCCTCTTTCCTCTTGTTTTTTTAAGCGTGAGTGTATTTCTATGCACGTCGGCCAAGCCGGAGCCCAGATGGGCAATGCATGCTGGGAACTCTACTGTCTGGAACATGGGATCCAGCCAGATGGACAGATGCCCTCTGACAAGACTATTGGGGGAGGAGACGACTCCTTCAACACCTTCTTCAGCGAGACAGGAGCAGGAAAGCATGTTCCCAGAGCCATCTTTGTGGACCTGGAACCTACTGTCATAGGTCAGTTACTATCTTGGACATTATGAAAACTGTTAAATATTAAATGATTAGAATATATTAAATATTAGTTGATTTCTTTGGACAGATTTTCCTCTTCTTGTACATTATTTTTCATTGTCATTTCCGTTTCATTTGTAGGAATTTAATTTTTTGTACATGTACAGTACATACTACCTAAACTTCAAGTAAAATATTATGGTTTGAATGTTTGTCAATATTTAATTCTAGTATCTGAGCAAACACAATGTTTAGAACATCCTTCAGTTCGGAATATTTGTGCTTACTCTTTTTAATTGTCCTTTTTACAGATGAGGTGCGTACAGGAACCTACCGTCAGCTGTTCCACCCCGAGCAGCTGATTACAGGAAAGGAGGATGCTGCCAACAACTACGCTCGTGGACACTACACCATCGGAAAGGAGATCATCGATCTTGTTCTGGACAGGACACGTAAACTGGTGAGATTTGGTTATATTAGTTTGCTGTACAGGTATAACATATAAGAAGATTTTAAGCTCTTCAAAAAACATTTTGCCTTAGCTGTTACTATACGGACTAAGTGCTAACTTTGCTTAGTGATTTTATACCTTTAAAAAGATGATGTGGCTGGAGTGGGATTTTCATTAATTCAAACCAACTGTCTTTTCAGGCTGACCAGTGCACTGGCCTGCAAGGATTCCTCATCTTCCACTCCTTCGGTGGAGGCACCGGCTCTGGTTTCACCTCCCTGCTGATGGAGAGACTCTCTGTTGATTATGGGAAAAAATCAAAACTTGAATTTGCTGTCTATCCAGCCCCCCAGGTTTCCACTGCTGTGGTGGAGCCCTACAACTCCATCCTGACCACCCACACCACCTTGGAGCACTCTGACTGTGCCTTCATGGTGGACAACGAGGCCATCTATGACATCTGCCGCAGAAACCTCGACATTGAGAGACCAACCTACACCAACCTGAACAGGCTCATCGGCCAGATTGTGTCTTCCATCACAGCCTCGCTTCGCTTTGATGGAGCTCTGAATGTAGACCTGACAGAGTTCCAGACCAACTTGGTGCCCTACCCTCGTATCCACTTCCCTCTGGCCACCTATGCCCCGGTCATCTCTGCAGAGAAAGCCTACCACGAGCAGCTGTCAGTTGCTGACATCACCAATGCTTGCTTTGAGCCAGCCAATCAGATGGTGAAATGTGATCCACGTCATGGTAAATACATGGCCTGCTGTCTGCTGTATCGTGGTGATGTGGTGCCCAAAGATGTCAACTCTGCCATCGCAGCCATCAAAACCAAACGCACCATCCAGTTTGTGGACTGGTGTCCCACAGGCTTCAAGGTGGGCATCAACTACCAGCCTCCAACCGTGGTTCCTGGTGGAGACCTGGCCAAGGTGCAGAGGGCTGTGTGCATGCTGAGCAACACCACAGCCATCGCAGAGGCCTGGGCCCGCCTTGACCACAAGTTTGACCTCATGTATGCCAAGAGAGCCTTTGTCCACTGGTATGTTGGAGAGGGAATGGAGGAAGGAGAGTTCTCAGAGGCCAGAGAAGATATGGCTGCCCTGGAGAAGGATTATGAAGAGGTTGGCACTGACAGCATGGGAGAGGAGGATGAAGAGGGAGAAGAGTATTGAGGGTCAAACATCATCACGCATTCCAAAAGTTAATGTGAACATAGCACATTCCCAGCGACATAATAATATGTGGTGGTGATTTGTCAGTATTATCAATAAAAGTCCTGATAAACATTTTAAATGAACTTGTGGTCATTCTTCAACTCTTCTTGTATACCCTGGTGGGCCAAAAGAAATATTGAATAAGTTACTAACAATAACATATTCTATAAGGGGCTATTTCATTATATTTGCTATGCATATCGAGATTTTTCATTGATGTTTACTTGCAACTCCGTTTCATTTACTAAGGAAATTTCAGTTCCTCTTCCTTAGCCTGTTTCCTGCTTTTTTGTGCCACGTTGATGAGTGGACTGCAGTTGCTTCCTTAAGCCAGAAGATGGGAGCAACGTGACCAGCAAGGGAATTGTATTAAGTTGGTTTTGTTAGACTATGTACAGTAAAACATAAAGAGGTTAAACTCACACACTGTACATGAAGGGTTAAACATCACAGACCAGTCCAGTTACCTCTGGCTTTACACAAAGAGTTCATCATGTGATCCTGACTGGTGACTCTTCTAATGAGTCACACACTAAGCTAAAAACTTTTCTGGTATTTTACACTTAAAGTGTAATTTCCCAGCAAAGATTACTTAAAGTAAAAGCAGTCTTTACGTAGCAGAATTACCGCTGTTAGAATTATATTATAATAGGGCCATTATATTATGGAATCATAATTAGTTTTTGCTGTACATGTATCAGAAGCATTCAGTAAGTTGACCTAGTATGCATTATTATAGGACAGTGATTCATGATCTATAGAGTGGCTTTAATTATAGATGTAGATTTCCAGAAGGAGGCAAGGGATATGCGCCCCTTTGTATTTAGAACATAGGGCAGTTTTTTTTCAGCACTGGGTCTTTTTTAAAGTCTCAAAATATGAATGTATGTATGTACGTATATGTATGATCTCATACAATAACTGCATCTTTTGTGGAATTGGAATCGTGTGTATCCCGTTATATTTTGAATTGTCGCCTGGTGCCAGAATTTTGTTTGCTACAGTCTGTGGTTTTTAAATAAATACATTTTGTCCATAAATTTATACAGGTAAGTCCAGTCAAGTCAGGTCATTGTTATTTATATAGCACATTGAAAGCAACAGCCTTTGGAAAAGTGCTTTCCAAATGAAAAAATAAGATTGCTGTTATGAATTCACCAAACAAGTATAAATATTGAGGTTCAGACCCCATGGCGTTATTTATGAAGTGAGTTTACCTGAGTAAGATAAGGTAAGATAAGATGAGATAATATAAGATGAGGTAGAACTTTTTTTTATTTTTTACAAAAGAAACACTTTTGCCAGATTTTGTTCAGAAAAAATACCTTGAAAAATATTAAGGACTGACAACCTACAAAATAATGACATAAAATACAACTTTACCCATAGACAATAAATATTATGCTGAAACCCTAGCGACCCACCAGTATTAATAACCTAATTATGGCTACAAACCATGAATCCCCTGGATCCTTATACTTTTACGGGTATTATTCTGTGTTTTAGATTATTTTATTGTATTTTTTCGTATTTGTATTAACCACGATAGAGATGAATGATTCCAGACTTGGGCTAAAAAAAGTGTTTGAGCTTAAAATTTCTTGGGGTTGGACACCCAGATCATTTCAATAATATAAATGTGTCACTCATAAATACGATTATTTATTTTCAAAATTTTATGTCGCTCTAATTTTAAGTGTTAGAAATACTGAAATTATTTTTGACTTTTAAAAAACCGTTTGCAAGCAAGCAAGTTTATTTATATAGTACATTTCAACAAGAAAGTAATTCAAAGTGCTTCACAAAGACATTAAAACAACATGATTAAAAAGAAGTTAAAATTGATTTGATTATTACTTGTTAATTTAGAGTTGACTGGTCATGGTAAAAAATAGCAAAAATTGACCTAAAAATGTCAAATCAACAATCAGCAGCGATGCTTAGCAACACTAGCGAATTCAAGCTAGCTAGCTAGCCAATGCTACAGTAAGCCAATGTAGCATACCGTTGTTAGCTTGACATTAAGTCAGCTAGTTAGCCTTTAAGACAAATAAGAATACTTTATTTACTGCTGGTTATGTGTTATGTTATTGTATTAGATGATGTATACAATTTATCAGAAATCTAAGGCAAGGTATTGGAAATCATTAACGTCCATTTGGGTGCTTTTATACCTTATATCAGAGGTTTATTTTTTACTGTCAAAATATGCTATGCTATTTAAAGATTAGAAAAGCACCCTGGAGAAGACCTGAAATGAAAAGTGAAAATTGCTTTCGGTGAGGAAGGGATTTATGGTGGGGGGATTCTTACCTCGGGGGGGGGCGTCTTTTATAAACCGTCGGTACGGTCAGCTCACTCTCAGGGAGCAACAGGCACCGGTGCGGAGGAAGGGCGGGTCTGCTGACAAACACTAGCAGGTTCTAGACGCTCTAGTTTTTTCCTCCGCCGACGGCGACGTGCAGGCTCTGAGCAGCACAAACAGGGCGGACTGTCCGCATGTTTTCATGGAGGGGACCACAGAGGGATAACGGTACCGTACGGTGACACTGTGCTGTTGGGGGGATATTAGCGTCGGGGGGCGGTGAAGAGGCTGCTAGAAGGAGGAGGTGGCTGTGCGGCTGTCACGAAGAGAGAGTATTCAGAGGAGAAGCTATCGCAACTAATTCGTTGTCACTCCAGACCGGTAGACTCACGGCTAAACTGCTAATTCCGACGGTAGGTCCATAGCTTTGGCTAGTCCTAACAAGTTATCCTTGCCTACACCCAGTTACACCTAATGTAGCTGCATGCACTTTATTACGAATGTCAAACTTTACCATAATAGGGAATGTGCCACCGAAATACCATATATCCGTTACTGTACCGTTAATGTCAACGGTACGTACTCGAATAGCATAACACCTGTGCCTCCAAGTGCATCTGCTGTGTGTTTAAGCTTGTATAGGCCTACTGTCATGTCAGCAGCAGTTGCCAGACGCCTTGTCGCTAGAAATAACATAGTAGTAATACTTGTGTGAGCGCATGGCTGTTCCCGAGAGGACGTACAAAGTTAAGTTTAGTCATTTTGTGTCAGTTTGGAACCCCCCTTCAGGCCTGAAACTGCTGCAGCCCACTAATGGGATTGGCATGGTGGCTAGCATGTTGTCTGTGGCTATAATGGAACCAATGACTGGACTGAGGTCTTAATTTCAAGGGCACAGCACTTGATACTTTCAAGTATTTATGCCAGAGCACTTTGTTTAATATTGATATTCATTAGTGATTTAATTAGTTTATTAATGTACTCAATCAACGCTTGTCTTAGTCATTGTAGATACATTTGTTGACTGAACTGGAAACTTAAAACTATTCCATGAATTATCATCAAAAATTCCCAATAAAAGAAAAATGTGTAAGAAACTCTTATATATCAAAATAATTCAGTGTTTTTGACTGTATTTGGGTTAGAGCTCTCCACAAACTACTTTCATCTTCGTTGTTGAATTAAATTACCTAATGGAGTCTTGAGTTCATGCATGTTTCATCCATGCATTTCAGATAAATCACTAATCTGTACATATACCATATTGATTCTAGTCGAAATCCATGTCATGGTTGGTATTTCATTACTCACTGCTTGTATGACTAATCATTACTTAAACTGCTTTGCTGCTGAAGGAATGCTGCTTTAAAGGGCAACTCTTTAACCCAATCAAGTTTAGTTACATCAGCATGTCCTACATTAACACAACTAGTGGACACAAAAAGCAGTACTGTTTTGTTTCATTCACACCTTTAAGGTGTCTGGATTTTGTATATTCAAAGCTGGAATTGCTGACTCACTAAGGGAAATGTTCAATAAAGGTGTATTGTATCATTATTTTGCAATCGGCAAAAGATCATTTGAGGTGAGATAATTTACATGAAACTAAAAGGAGATGAAACAGATTTTATTACCTTACAGACACACTGGGGCTTTCAGTTCTCCTGGGTGGGGCATCAGTTTGTAGATCCTGTAACTCAAAAAAGTACTGTCCCATGTTCGGTATTTTTTAACATTGTTCAGAAAATGTAGACATTACATCACACATTACCTTCTTTCACAGTTCCTCTGACACCTCCCTCTGTTTCTGACTGAACTGTTGCAGACTTGTCTGCAAGTTAAATTAAATGTAAGCATAGAGTTATTCGTTTACTTTTTGTGGAATCTGGAATTTGTCAGTAGATACCAAAGCTCTTTGTCATGAGTAACATTGATGTAATAAATGCAGAATGTGTGCATCCACACACATCAGACTTGACTATATTCATTTTTGACTTTCTAATTGTTTTCATTTTAGAGTGGTGTTTTGAGGATTGACAGAAGGCGACATGGTGGACTACTACAATGTCCTGGGAGTGCCCAAAACAGCCTCTCAGGATGAAATAAAGAAGGCGTGAGTATCCTGAGATTTTCGGAAGTGTTAGACAATATAATCTTAAATAATAAGGAGAAAGTTCACTTGAGTAGAGAATGTTTTTTTCTGAAAATATATTTGATGTGTAGCTAGTTACACATTTATGAATCTTAAGTGTATGAACCAAGAGAATCTTTGATTTTTTTTTAAAAATTTCAAAATATGCAGAAGTCTGCAAAAATGACAAAATACCAAAAACATACTACATCATTTTAAATTACAATTAGAATACCTTAAACACATAAATAGAGGTTTGATAACCACTGATATAAAAAATACAGACTTCAGAGAAGTGTCCGCTTTCGTTTCCAAGGCTTTGTGTTGTACTTGTTTTGTTTCTGAAGAGTCATGCATTATGTCAACTAATACATTACACACATAGCACATGTTTAGTTATATGCACGTGTCAATGTTTGTTTGTGTCTCTATTTGTGTTTGTTTTGTTTTTTTAGATACAGAAAACTGGCTTTGAAATGGCATCCTGACAAAAATCCAGACAACAAGGAGGAAGCAGAGCGAAAGTTCAAAGAACTTGCTGAGGCCTATGAAGTCTTGTCTGACAGTAAGCTATGACAGATTACAGTTTGTACGGTATAGAGTGTGTGTGTGTGTGTGTGTGTGTTTACACACACACAAACACACACATACACACATATATATGTTTATATATTTTTTATATATATGTGTGTGTGTGTGTTGGATGTTTGAATGAGATAAAATGACATGCATTTATGGGTTCTATCTTTTATAACAGAGAGCAAACGTGATGAATATGACAGATTTGGGAGTGACAGAATGCGACACACAGGTAAATAGAAACTGTCATAAGGTACTTTTGCATCCATTATAGTAATGGTTTTGAAAATCCCATAACTTGGGTTCTTGTTGAAGTATAGGTGCATTGTAGTTTCTAATAATGGTTCAATTTTAGGATTGACTGTGTGTTAGGATTTAGTTTTTGCTATTTTCTTTTGCTGTAACACTTCATCTTTCTCTTTCTTCTTCTATTTTGCATTTTGTCCTCATTCTATTCTTTACTCTTTTTCTTGCTTTCTTCCTTGCTGCCTATCCTTCCTGTTATCTTTACTTCCTTGTCCATTTCTCAGGTTCCTCCAGCTCAGACTTTTCATCAGATTTCCCAGGTTTTACCTTCACATTCCGCAGCCCTGATGAGGTGTTCAGAGAGTTTTTTGGTGGACAGGATCCCTTTGCTAGCTTCTTTGGTAAGACATACACAATATGCAGTATGTGTATTTGTCCAGGAACGCTAGATATTTTATAAAATGAAACTAAGCAACATTATTATGGGTGATTAATGGTGAAATAAAGCAATATGATCACAGTAATTGGTGTCATGTGCATTGTAACTGTTAGATTGGGCATGTTACCCCTCTTTTCTCTTGCCTCATTGACTTGTCCCATTTTGCATTTACATTTGCAACGTGTCTCTTTTTGTGTCATTCAGATGATTTCTCGTCTTTTGGAAGCTCGTCATCTCATCACCATGGCCCAAGTCGATTCTTCTCTTTTCCTTCAACAGGAGGTAAAGAGTTACATACTGTGAGAAAAACGTGGCATGTAGAGTACAGTGCCCTGTAGCTGTCTAACCAGATATCATGTCATTTTATACTGTAAGCAAATGAAAAATATTGTCACGGAACATCTCCATATTTTATCCCAGTTATACCAGTTTGGAAAATTTACTGTACACAACTTTAACACAGCAGGGACAACAGATAAAAACTTATCGTCATTGAAATATAAAAATGTAATATTTTTCTTACTTTCCACTGTATTTAAATTATCCTATTGTTGTAAAGATAAAAATCTAACAGGTCAAGCAAGTGCATAATGTACTGGATCCCATCTAATCAGAACAGCAATACCTGGGCTTCAAACTAAACTACTGGGTAACTCACTAGTTAAACTTACCCAACCAGGGATTAGTGGCTTTGTTTACTAATGACTTTGTCAAGTATTTTCTTTCATGCTTACACTTGCTGTTCTAACGTCTTGGGAGTGGTGTTCTCTCTCAGGCTAAATGAGTCTCTTCTGATCTTTTCCCTTTCATCATCTGCTTTTCTGCAGTTGACTTTACTTCTTTCTCCTCCTCCTTCGGTGGTCTGGATGGGATGGACAGCATGGGTGGAGGGATGAGCAATTTCAAATCAGTTTCTACTTCCACTCGCATCGTAAATGGCAAACGCACCACCACCAAAAAGTATGTAATTTCCTCCCTAAAAAAGTTTAAAAATATAATATTTTCAAGACTAAGAAGTGAACACTTGATTGAAACATATCAGCCATCATTGTATAGTTTTATTCTCCAGTGCTTTTTAAAGCTTTTAAAAGTCTGGCAGGCTGAAACAAACATTACAGAAACATGAGTTTGCAGGTCCAAGTTGTGGTTATTAATTTGGAAACTGTTCTTTGATTTCTACATTTCTATCATACCAAAGGTGTGATGCATTTTGCAACCAAATGTTATAAAACTGCAAACCTGACATGTGGTGAAAATGTAATTTTCTTTGTCAAATTTATTTTTAATGCAGCCAAATGTTTGAGTTACTTCTTGGGGTCTTATTTAACAGCCTGGTAATTCTAATTATTGTGTATAAACTACAAAGTATGGCTGTAAAGCTGTCATTAGAATCCTTGTAAGTGAAAGTTATTTGCATATTTATGGATATTTAATTAGTTTATTTATGTTTTATTACAACGTAGCCTTTACAAGATTGAGTATGCTGCTTTGTTTGAGGAGAGAACCTTTCAGACACAGTGATACACAGACATGCGCATGTACACACAAGACAAGCAATGAAAAACACAATAATGGGGACATTTTAGAAGTATCATTCATCTTTGAATTTGTCTTGCCTACAGGATAAAGGAGAACGGGCAGGAAAGAGTAGAGATTGAAGAGGATGGAGTGTTAAAGAGTGTACTAATTAATGGTAAGACCATGCACACTGAATGGCAGTAACAAATTTTAGGACAAAAAAGCTTTAGACCTTTTGTAAATTTGCTATTCCCTCATTTCATTCATGATACTTATCAACAGCGTGTCAGCACTGTGAATTTTAGTGCTTTTTTTTTTTTTTAATATTTCTTTTGGGGGTTAGTTTTTCCATTTTAATTATAGAGGAGAGACAGGGTGAAGGGGGGTAGAGAGAGGACAGAGACATGCAGCAAAGGGTCGTGAGCTGGACTCGAACTCACGACCGCTGCTGGCGACCTGCGCCTACATGGCAACACCCTAACTCAGTGAGCTATCCTGGCGGCCGAATTTTAGTGCTTTTAAAGTGTTCTTAAAATTCTCCTAAACTGACACGAGCTACTACGATGTAGGGGCCTCAAACCCAATATTTAAACTTGTTAGTTTAAATCATAACGACACTCTTATTTTTCGACTGGATAGCACCTTGGTGCAACAACTGTTGTTTAAAATGTGCTATATAAATAATAGTGAATTGTTTTGACTTTGTATAGAAAGTGTGATAGATTAAAAAATAGAGCATTTGCTTATCCTTAAGGTTTTGAGTCAGACATTGTAATTTTTTAATTATTTAAACAGGAGAGCTTGTACATATTGGAATTGCAGTTGAAACTGTGCTATGATGACAACCCTACAATGAGTACCTCTTGTTTCTAGTTATGCATTTCTGCATGTGTATGCATTTGTAAGATCATGTTGATTGTGCGCAAACACTCTTGCATTGTTGTGTGTGTTGTTCCCAGGTGTCAAAGATGAAATGGCCCTTGCCCTGGAGCTTAGCCGGCGAGAAGGACGGCCCCGTCAGTCTCCTCACAAGCCAGGAATCCAGAACAGATCACCTGCCGAGTCTGACAGACCCCGCCCAAGCCCTCACTCTGCAGCCACGCATCGGTCGTTCAGCTCTGCTCCTTTCTACCACTACAGCGTTTCAGGAGGCAGTGAGGAAGATGAGGATGATGAAGACCTGCAGATGGCTTTGGCATGCAGCCTGTCAGAAATGGAAGCCCAGCAGAGAGCTGCAGCTACTGACTTCATATCAGGTGCTGGGGGTGTGGGCAAAGCCACAAGTGAAAAAACTAGGGTCCATAAAGGAGGCAGGGTTGTTACAGAAGCATTTTTTAATGTGAATAAAAGGGAAAAGGTTTTTGCAGGGCAGAACGATGTACAGGTTCAGTTTAAAATGAGGTCTGGGCCGGAAGATAAATGGGAACAGGAGGGACAGAGCACCAGAGAGCCAGACTTCTCTCCTGAGTCATCCACAACTGCCAGCACTACACCACTAAGCCAGTGCAGTGACGACAGGTTTAAACCTGTGATAAAAAATAGTGACGGCTGTGCGAAAAAGAAAAAGAAGTGCGGGTGTGTTGTGTGCTAATGCAGTGTCTGTGTGTGTATTTGGGATGCCTTATTATACTTACCTCAGTGTTTTGACTACAGCCGGACTCTAATGTAATGTGATTGCTCGAATCTTTATTTGAGGCAGTACCTAAACTGATGACAAGGCTTTCATAAAGTCCTAACACCCCTAAAATGAAAAAAAAATCACAAGATTTGTGATTTTTTTGGCTGATTTTCATTTTGATGGCTGTCTTAGATGTTTCCATACAATGTGCCAATACAGCTAAGAGTTTTAACTCTTTTTTTTTGCATGCAAAGCAATGCAGAGGATTGCTTCTAAATGTATGTAAATTAGCCACATATTTACAGACTGAAATACATAGGATCAAGCAGGGATTTAGATCAAGTGTAGAAGTAAGAACGTAAAATTTTATTAATATTATTTTTTAAATCAAAGTTACAAAATACTGAACAGAATACAGATTTAATTCAAGCCCTCTTACAGGGACAACGATTCAGTAAAAATGGGTTCTGAAGAGTTTTTAAAGCCATTTACAAACTCAGCTGATCCAACAGTGATGGGTCGACTGTCTCACAGGGACAGGGCCCTAACAGCAAAAGCACAATCACTTTTGGATTTGGGGTGGGGGTTTCTAAATAAGAGGCCTTGGTTGGGTAATCTGAGTGCCCTAGTAAAGTAGTAGAGATGCAACAGTCCAGAAATGTATGGAGGGGCAAGATCATGGCAATAAGTGGCCTTCTATCTGATAAACAGTATTCTGAAAATGCTTCTATACTTTATGGGGAGCAAATGAAGGGAGCTGAAGATAGTCATGATGTGGGATGTAAATGGTTATCTGGCTTGCTGCTTGGCTGTTACAGGGAAAAGAGCGTCACAGTAGTAGAATTAGATCGTGGATAAATTCGAGATTTCTGGTTGATTTTTTTTGTAATGTTGGTGAGTTGAAAAAGCTGGTTTGTAGAATCTCGTTTGCCCTGGTTGGTAAATGAGGGCAGGGTCTTGTGTGAAGACAAATATGAGTTTTATGCTTTGGAAGGACATGGTTGGAAAGTAAGGACATTTTGGCTGGTCCTCACTTTGAAACAGAGCCTGAAAGAACTATTCAGGGTTACAACATGGTTTTTTGGATCAGCACTAGAATTAGGTTAGGTTTTGGTAAAGAATTGGGGTTAGGCGGTTAGTTGTGAAGATTAAGATTAGGATAAGGAAGTAAGGAATGAGTTATGTCAGTGAGGGTCCTCATAAATGCAGAACTACAAACGTTTGTGTGTGTGTGTGTGTGTGTGTGTACACGCATGGTTTCCTGTATGTGTTTGGGTCAGTTGAGACCCTGCCATAGAATTTTCTCATTCAGACTCTCTGGCAAAGGGAATGTATCAGTGGTGTGTGACATTCATCCCAGTGTGAAACAATAGATCAAAATCAAAAGTAGGCCACAGACGTTTCTGTGGTGATGTCTGTTTACTGTTCAAGTGATAATATTTTCTAGAATGTGTATAGTGAAAAGTAGTTTGGTAAAGCACACACTCTGCAAATGAAGTACTTTTTAAATACACAGAGGCTTGTCAGAATAGTCCACAAACACAGCCCAGCATCTTTGTTGCTGCAAAGTCGCAGTAGTGAGGAGCTTATCATTGATTTAAAATGTCTTGGCCTTAATGCCTTTTACTGAAATACTATCACAGATTTTAATCAATAGATTGTAGTTTGGAGTCAGCACTTTTTGTAGTTAGAAGGCAAAGTACAGCATAGAATGTAGTAATGGCAACAATTACATATAATCATTATTTAAATCCTACTCAAATCATTTGGTGCCTTTTCACTTTTTAACTACTTATGTGTTTACTATACTTACATCAGCGCTGCAAATGTGCCAATTTTGACAAACAGATGTATTTTAGAGTGCAGCTTTGGCAGTTTTGGTTTCCCTATTACCCTCAAATAGAGGAAAATAGCGAAGCTCAATATTAGTGACTGAGAGTGTTGTCAGGTGCCTTGAGGAGCAATTGAGTGGGAGTGATAACATTTAATTGTGATGGTTGTGTGACGGTTAACAAAAAAGAGCTTCGTTAACAAAACTGCTTTCAGTTTTATTCCTCTTGGATTGGTCGAGCAGCGACAGTAGCTACATTTTCCTATCAACAGTTGTTTAAGTGCTGCTGACACAAATACTTCACCGGATCTGGTTCAGTTGCCATCCACACTGATTTTCTTCACATTTTTGCCTGAAATGCATTTAAAGAATGCTTTAAGAGGGAAAGATGAATGAGACAAAGTAGATGGGTATAATAGAATGTGTTTTGATTGAATGGTGAGTTAGTTATCATGGTGCTCCTGGATTCAACCCAAACTTGCCTTGTTGCAGGCCTTTAATGAAGGAAAAGTAGTTGTAGTGTTAATAATTGAACACTAATAACTGTTTTAAATATGATTGTTGCCATATCTGTGAACATGAAGCTTAAAGTAACAAAAGTAAGTTTTGCTGGTGCCAAAAATAATTACTACAAGAATGTAGTAATATGTTCAAAGACATGCCTTTCTTATTAAGAATAGGCAGTGTCCCTTTGCCGTTTCTTGTTTTTTATGCTGCTAATACGGCGCAATAAATTTGTTATTGAGTTGTAATATAAAAAAATATTGCCACCTATTTTTCATGAGTGCTTGATTTAATTTACATTGCATGAGTTTTGCTTTTACTTCATAGTGTAACTATTGTCACGGGCAAAAATGAAGCACAGATGTGACAAATTCAACCAAAACAGATTGCTTTGACCTCTCGAAACTATTAATGGTGTGGAGAGGAAATGAGAGTCAAGGAGGGAGATGGATTCCTTTATAAATACACATTAGCCTGTATAATTTGTACTAAATTGCACTGCCATGTGTTAATGTTATTTTTATTTTCAGATTGTTAAAAGGAAATAACAAATAAAGATTGAGCCGAAAGATGAGTTGGGTTATTTTATTTTTCTGAATATGGCAGTAACAGTCATGTCTTTTTTCATGCTTCGGTCTACTAGAAATAGTGCCACTACTTCAAAATGAAAATATGTTTACTCTGTAACAATTATAGAAAATAGATCTGATATCAATCCCTTGGTACAATGAGTGTAAACATTAATATGCTATTTAGTTTGCTTAGATTTATTTTACCTCAACGTGATATCAACCAGTGTGCCTCCATTTATCTATCAAATACTGTGTGTTTATACTGCCTTGTCTATTTACGAGCCTGCCTGCTTCGACAGCCCTTTCTTCTTCTCTCTTTCTGTTTGCTCTGATTTGTGTGTGTCTGTCATCATTTACATCTCATCAAGAACCCACATTTTCAGTGTTATTGTCATCTCCTAGTTCGTATTTCATACAAAACATGTCTGTTATCACTGCAGACTAAATTGTTTAGAATTTTCTTGAATTATTATTGTCCTAAAAATATCACAGGACTTATTTACAGACAAGGGCTGCTTAGTAAGAAGTTTTGTTGCGCCAATCGTGTTAAATAGCAACAGAATTTAATCTCACAGATTGCTATCAAACTTTTAAATTATCAGTTTGTTTCATTTTGTTCTTGGTTCACTGTGCCAAATAAAACAAATAAATATATATTTTTCATTTGTAATGTTGAAAACACACATGCGAGACATCTTTGATGTCCACATCTAGTAGCATGTTATTGAGACATTACTTGGAATTAATGGTTTTGTCTTACACTTGGTGCTTCCTGTTTCAGACTCAGACTTCGAGGCCTTCACAAGCTAACCTGATTGGCTCATGCTGCTCTGTGCCCTAACCCTGCTCAGAGGTAAAGAACCAGTGTGAATCTGAGGCACCCTGAAAGTTGTTCAGTCCTTCCTCCTGATACCCCATAGACTCCATGTAGAACAGGTCAGATGATGCTTATTTGCATAACTGATAAAAGTGTAACATGTCCTTGTACATCTACTCTTCCAGGTCAATTCCCCACGATGCACTTTGCTCTCTCTGCACACCAAGGCTCCTACCTGCTGAATGACACTTAAAAAAAGACGTGCATAAAAGACGTGTATTTATTGTGTGTGTGTATGTGTATGTGGGTGCGTGGGTGCGTGCGTGTATGTGTGTGTAGCACACTGTGGAGCAAAAGACTGGAAGTTTTGTATATTGAAACCCAAGGAAATAGTTCTAATCATCTCTGCATTACACAGCAATGTTTTGTTGAATTTTAACTAATTTTGTTCTGGGAAACAGCTGCACAATATGTAATTATTGTACACAGATTATTAAATTACTACACTGGAAAAATAGTTATTTCTGCTAGTTAAAAATGGTGCACAAGACAAAAAGAAAAGTCTACAGAAAAACAAAGCAGAGAAAATGAAGTATTTCCTGCTGACTGCTCTCAGCCAGTCTGTGGTAGTTTATCACTGCAACAAGGAGATTTAGAGTTAATGTCACAAAGTTAACAAAATGTCGCAAAAATTATTTGAGGCAAAAAAGAATGCTGACAATATTGTAAGAGTTATTTTTGACTTTTCCATGTCTGAGTTTTAAAAGGCGAGTGTCTGAAAACTGAAAAACATGGAGATGAATTGCTGTCTGGCCTCGTGTTTGTTCTTACAAGAAACCAGAAGAAATAACTTGATTTCATATCACCAGAAAGCACAACCGGAAAAAAAGAGCACTCAAGCCTTTTATGTTGGTTTTCTGCTGCATCACATCACAAATTTATTTAGGTCAAGTCAAAAATACATTTTTATAGATATTTTCTATCTGTCTGCTACATGAAATAAACACAATCATCAGGGTGAATTATTTACATTAATCACAAGGTCGTACATTGAGTGAGACGGGAAAAGAACACAAAATTACTTTGTGTGTATAAAGAAGGAGAGAGAGAGGAGGGGATGTGTACTTCATGGTCAGTGTACAGCATCCATTACAAAAGGAGCAGTGCTGAAAGCAAACAATCATGTTTTCAAGGCAAAAACAAGCCTCACATAAAAACTTGCCAAAACTCAACACACACTAGACAGTAGTATACAGTATTCTGCTGGACACAAAACACCACATTCAGAGAGTTACAATGGAGAAAAACCTTACTGAGTTTCAGTAAGATGGACGAGGTACATAATAAGTTTGTCAGGGGATTTAACACTATTTTGACATTGGCCCAATTGTAATGTTTATCAGAGCAGCCGAAACAAATCCATAGTGTTTAAAGCAAATCATCTCTTGGTGCTGATTGATCGTTTGAGGTAATCATGTCCACTGAAAGGCAAAAGTTGAATGAGATGGCAGTAAGATAGATACAGAGTCGCACTTTGATATTAAGTCGAATAGTGTTGAAATTTCATCTGGGTTCACACAGGCACAAAGGTTTTGAATCTGGTAATTTCATGTCTTTTGGCCGGATCCATGTGTAATTCGGTAACTTCAGTGAGCAAAGACAGCGATCAAATTGGTGCCACAAATGTGTAGAAATTTGACCCTTCTGTTCATATTTGCATCCTGCCAAAAAAAAACATTTACTACCCTTTTCATAAAGTGAAAAAGTTTTACAAACCCAGAGAATGAGTGGATGGAAAAAATACTGCAGGTTGACATAGGGAGCAGTAACCAGCTCCAAGTGTGGCCGAGCAAGTTTTTATTTACAGGAATGGACATACGTGATCAGATGAGTGTGTCCTTTGGGTCATGTGGTTTTTTTGTGTGTGTATGTCTGCATTTCATCAGGGTGTCCTTCAGCTGCTGCGTCTCACTGTGGCAGCGCTTTCAAGATGGCGTTCACTTCCTCGGCTACTGCGGTCAGAGCAAACTCAAACTGGTCCTAATCAGGAACAGCAGGAGAGAGAAGAGAGTGGTCAGGGATGGGACAGACACAGGCGTTCCGGGTATGATGGACGTCTGTCTTACAAATCAAGAAAACATAAAATGAAAAGAAGTACTGCACAAGGACACACAGACAGGTGGTACCTTTGTACGGACCAGGCCTGGTCTCTGGTCTCTAATGTGCTCCAGTGTGGCTGCAATGTCAATCTCCTTCACTCCTAATGAAAACAAGAACAGAAACAGCATTGCTCACTTTGAGACTTTTTGAAACCACCTCTTTAAATCCACTCAACCACTGGAAAAAGTATGAAAAAGAGGCTTCTAAGCTTCTGTTTATTACCTAATTCATTTTCTGTGTTTTGAATGAGTTTGTTCAGCTCTATGATCTTCAATTCAATTCAATTCAGTTTTATTTTATTTATATAGTGCAAATTCACAACATATGTCATCTCACAGCATTTAACATAGTAAGGTACAGACCTTACGAATTACAAACCGCGAACAGAAAACCCAACAATCCAAAGTTGCCTTTGGATTCCCTATGAGCAAGCAGTCAGCAATGGTGAGAAGGAACCAAAAAAAAACCTAGGATAAGGAGGGGGGAATATAATCACTAAATAAAACTCGAAACCTTTAGATCTGTATTTTTTTTTTTTAAAAATACCATAAAACAGACTCATTTGTGTATCATATGTGAAATGTTTGGATTCACCAGGAATCCTAAGAAGTTGCTTCTCATTTAGTTACTCTACTAAAAATGAATCGCTCTCTCTGCTGCTGTCAAAGAGTAATGTAGGCCAAAGACAGAAAGTCATACTACAGACATATGTTAAATCACAGGGTGCAATCTAAATAGACAACAACCTTGTTATATTATCCACAACTCTTGATAGGATAGGACAAAGAAGGTATAGCTAATGAATGGACAAAACATAATTGTGCCATCTGACTCGCATTGGTTTGACAGCAACCTAAATTACTGTATTAATACAATCTTAAGATAACTGGTGATTTGATTGTGCATGTGTAAATTTTTAAAAACAGACAAAATCTCATGCTCCTACGCACATTTTACTGTGGAATAAGGACCCAAAAGTCTCAAGTGCAAAATGATTTAACTATATTGCAACTATAGCCCCCTCTGGTGTCCATAAGAGGTATTATCTCTAGCATAGCTTAGCCTTCACCCCAAAACATGGACTTTGCAACGTGTCTCAGTACAATATTGCTGCTCTTGCACGCTGTCTGTGCTGTATGTACACATATAAGCGACTCACCCTTCGCCATGCGGTTCAGCACCATGTCAATAAGGATGTACGTGCCAGTCCTGCCGGTGCCGTCGCTGTGGAAGTGACATAAGAAAACTTGTCAAAGCACACGTAATACTTCAGCCCACTCTCCCAGCAGAACATTCATTCAGTATATTTCTGCAGTTTCTGGTGTGTCATAGTAATTCATGACGCATCCAGAAGAAGTTTTTTTTTTTTCTTTATTTACCTGCAGTGCACAATAATTGGGCAGGATCGGCCTCTGTAACATTTATTCACCTTCCTGAGAAGCACGGACAAGGGACAGCGGAGAAAGGAAGGAGAGCAAAGGACAGAAAAGGTGCTTTATTGTAAAGTTTTTAACACAAACTTTGCAACAACAATTGGTCTTGCTCACAAATATAATAAATACACATAAATAACGGCAATTAAGAGGTCATTAAATGCATACAACACACTTATGCAGATTTGGGTACTTGTGGGTTGTGGTTGAATGAAAGGAAATGGGAACAAAGCCAGTGACCAAGTTGGAATTATCAGGGATGGAAATGTGTGTTAATGACAGATAAAACAACCAGATTAGGAATGAGGAAAGGTTTGACAAGACAGGAAAAGCTGAAACTGAATGATGAACAGTGAGATGAGATTACAGGATAGAATAGGTGGAGAGGAAGCCACAGATTCACTGTCCCTCTTGCAGTAGCCAGTCACACCTGCCAATGCTCATTTTTGTGACTATGCAACTGGAGCCAGAGTACTAGCTGCAAACCACAAAAATGACACTGGGAGATGTTAAAATACAAACCTATCAACCTGCACACTGGGAGAGAGGGAGAGAGAGAGAGCTGAGAAGATGGATAAGGCGTGAAATGAGTGGCATGGATGCCTTATTTGATCACACACTGTGTAAATGACAGGAAGGGTGGGGAACAAAGAAAAGACATGGATGTAATGAAGGAAATCAGAAAGATTCAAACCCACTGATGGGACTACTGAGTCAACGCAACATATCACACACTGCATCCTGACCATCTGCTTGCTCCATTTTGTGTTTATTTACAGAAACTGACTAAATCCCATGGAACCTGTTGAAATGAGTCTGTGTGTGGTGTGTGTGCGTAACTGGTTGAGTTTTTTTTTTTTACCTGCGGAAGTCGAGAAGCGGCCGCGTGGAGGTGGGGATGCCGTCAGCCGGCCAGCTCAGCAGGTGAAACTGCGTCAAGGTTCTCGTCTCCTGCGTCTGGACGTTTTTCAAGTAGAAGCTACGCACCAGGAAGTCCTTACACCAAATGTGCTCCGACACCAGGTTCACCTGAGAGAGACAAAGGGAATGGAAGAGAGGGAGGGGTGGCACACAAAGATACAGAATAGAGGCTGAAAATGAGGTAGTCTCTCCATTGAAGTTTGCAGGATAATGTTTGTAGTGAATCAACTTGCAAGCTGTGTGAGTTAAACATTCAAGCAAGCAGGATATATGAGCAAAAGATAACAATAAGGAGATCAAATGATACAAAAGAATGTTCAAAGAAAGAGTTGTTATGTACACGTCTTCAATCTCAGATATTTGACTTTATTCTCAAAATTCTGATATTAAGGGTGCAACGTGCAAGATTTTAAATGTACATATAGCCTTAATATAACAGCAAAAAATAAAGTGCTGTGTAAAAAAGTAGTGGAATAATGTCTGCGTTCAAATCTGAACTTCTCTGTTCTATGTTTTGACAGCTGGTCTTGCCGCACATGCATCTTAGTGCATGTAAGTCCCACCCTTTGAAACTGTTGGCCCTCCCCCCATTTATAAACAGGCCAAGTGTGGCTTCCCATGTCGCATTTGAAAAGAGAAAGTGCAGTCGAGCGTTTAGCTAGTGCCCTAAAAATCCTCAAAATTCCAAATGAGTTTACTTTATTTATGTTTTTTATCTTATTTATGTGCACTCATTTCATTTTAGCTCAATGTGAGAGTATGTGTGGCTGTGCTTTGTGTGGGTCCTCTCCAGTCCAATGGACCATTAAATCAAACACACGGAGCAGAACAGACACGAGCAGAGAGACAGGTAGAGTAAAAATAACACTACTCTAGTAGATAACAACTCGCTACAGCCTTTCCACATATGTAACAATGCCAAAATGGTTGTGTTTGGAAATTTTGTTATTGTCTCTCATGTACACAACCTCTTTAGTTGTGATTGAAAGTAAAGTCTGTTTGTTTTGGTCTGGGATGCTGGTGCTGGTGGTTCTGAATGTGGCACACAGAACCTTTAATCTAAGATTATTAGTATTATTTACAAATGACTCCATTTGAATGAAACTACTACAGCAACAGAGCCGATGCAGGGAAGCGTCGCACTGACTGTTTCTTCTGTGCTACATCTGAACTCAAAGCTCAGGTGCTGCAACAGGAAATTAACCTCATAGATGTGGTAGAGCGATGAGCCTTCGTCAGGCCAGTATCGTTCACACTGCTTCTCTCCATCCTCCACCAGAGCTGTCATCATCACTATCACTGTGCAGCCGTTCTCCCACACCATCTGGAAGTTGAATAAAGCAAGCACACACGTATTTACACCAAACAACACCCTCACAAATATGATCCATCACTTGATTGTTAGTAATTCTGTAACATTGGGCTGTAACAGGACAGGTTTTCTGTGGATGGACCGCTTTGGGCCAAAGACCTGCATTGTTATATTTTTTCTGTTTATCACTGAGTGGAGACTAAATTCAGTTACTTGTGAGGAACACAGACTGGAAAACAAACAAAGAAAGCAGAGAGAAGACCGCACCAACCTGCCAGAAATCAGCAACAGTGTGTGGGAGAGGTCCCTGTGTGGCGATGTAAGCTGGTTGGCGAGGGTCATGATCAAACTGTTGTGAATGAAAATAAAAAAAACAGCAAAGCATTTTTTCAGTTTTCTGCACAGAAAGTCAGTCATACAGCAGGCGCAGAGATAGATCTATCCAGCGGTAACATACATCCTGAATAAATACCTGTAGATATAACTGATTCAAAGTGAATTGCATAAAAGTTAAATCTTTATATTGGTTTAGAGGATAAATCACCAGGTAACAAACTATTAATATCTTTACATACTGTAAATATTTTGAATTGTACGTAGAATTCTTACAATGATGCTCGCGTTGATGTAGTCTTGTTTACTGGGATTCACTTCAGTCTTCAGCTTTACCCGGGAGTGATCATCTGGAAAAGAAAGCAAGTGTTTGAAATAATACGTGGATAATACCGCTTAAATAATGTAATCATTGAAGACAGCATGTTTAAAATGGTCATACTTTCTACGTTTTACTTGAAGATTCACTTTGCAGTTTAAGTCTATGGAAACCTACAAATTACATAAATGATGAAAAGTGTGAACCACTGATGCACTAACAGGGGAGGGACACAGCATGTCTGTTTTTGTCCATGTTGTTTGGGACTTGAGCCACAGCTACTGAACTGGGTTCAGCCTGATATGAGCACAGGGCCTCCCACTCCTTCTGAAGGCGGTCCTTATTGCGCAGGTGATCCTCCATATATGACTGAGGGAGAGACAGCACACAAGAAATAAACATTTGCTCAACTTGGATTCTTTTTTACAGCAGGAGAATCCCTTGCCACACCAGAGAGTCAGTTTCCTCTCCACTCTGACTGTGTGTTCACTCACCAGTATCATGTGACCAGTCGAGATGTCCATGTTAGACTGGGCTGGTTCTTCACTCCAGGACGGGGTGGAGCTGTGGGTGGAGGACGGGCTATGCTGAGGACCATCACTGAACTGGGAGGAAACGCTGCTGACGCGGGACGTGTCTGTGCCCCTCCGTCCACCAGCACCTGTGCCTATAGCAGGCCCCGCCATGCCGCTGCTCACCCCTCCCACACAGTCCTGGCGGCACAAGGAGGATTTAGATGCCATGTGCTGCCGACATAGCTCCTGAATGGAGAGAGAAAGTAGATGTAAAACAGCCAGAAAAATCTACTGATTTCACAGCAGGGTTGCAACTATATATTAATGTTTATTTTATTTAGTTGACAATTGTATAAACCCACTAAACCCTTAAATCTGACAATGGGTTTAAATTGCAAGTTTTTTTTAGATCATCAATATTACTGCAATCCCCATGTGTGACATGCAGTTTTGTCAGAATTAACCAAATTTGAGGTGATATATTATTAAAAATCATTTTATTCTACATGACTCATCTAAAAAAAATTGCCAAAAAATGATGTGCATGAACCAGGCTCTGTGAAAAAAGAAAAAAAAAAAACCCCTTAGTGGAAACTGAGATGCAAACAAGTAACTCTGCTGCAACCGACAGTCATGTGACAAAAATTCAAAGACTTGATATTCGAACTGGGTTGAACTACAGGCTGTGTTTACACGGAGTAGATAGGAGACAAGTATGGAAATGAATTAAGAATGTAAGTAGTAAAATATATAAATACATATATAATTTTGGTAACACACGTGGGAACTTGGGAAATGTTTTACATGCTGATTCCAGGTCTCTACATTTTTGTTAGAAAACATGATCAAAGAAGTTTTCTTTTCTTTTTTCTTTTTTATGATTTATGACATAATAACTTTCTCATTTTGCAGTTCTCTCTACTTCTAGTCATGTCTGTGATTTCCAAGGAGGTGCATGACTTTATATTGCAATAAAGAATCAGCCTACAGTGAGTAAAAATGTAAAAGGAGCACAAAATACCCAGACCCTGCTTGGGGTTCAAAAAGTTTAAAATGTTGACTACTTAGGCATTGTTTGAGCATGTAATGCTTATTGTTTCATTCTAAATATAATATGAATTACCTGCACACAATCATCTGCCTGATCGAAGAGACAGATGTTCATAATATCCTATGCTATGAATAACATGTAAATTCACATATTTATAGCCCTTTTGGCTTTTAATTCATGATCTGGCTCCTCATATTTGTCCTATCCATTATGTGAACATTGCCATTCTTAAAAAAAACTCTGAACCCATTATATACTGTATGTATATATATACAGGCCTTTTGTTGCCTTACCTGGTAGTCAAAGTGTGTCTCTGCTCCTGCCTCTGGGCCCAAGCCAAGCTTGCCATTGGCCACTTGCTGAGCATAGTGCCTGAGACAAGCAACAGCCATGGCCAATACCAGCACTCCTCCAACAACTGCCATGGAAACAAGCGTGATGACTGTCCCACTGGAGCCCTGGGAAACCCTGGTTACCTGAGGGAGACCCCGTGCATCTGTCCTCTGTGAAAAAAAGACAGTCACATAGAGTGGTGAGCAAGGTATGGGCAGAGGGGGAAGAACGCAAAGAAAACAGATCATTACCTCTTAAAAGTACTGTCTTTTCAACATGCACATCAGTAGTCAACCCAGGCTAAGCTGCTCCAGGGAATTTCACCCTCACCGCAGTGACTCAAAGGTCACGCATTTCCTTTTAACAATAGATTTGTTTCTCTGTAACTGCACATGACAGCAGTGTGTGCTCAAAGAGCAGCTGAAGTTGAGATTTAAAGACAGACCTCTGAAAGGTCAAGGTGGTATGCCCCAGGAACCCATTACAACGACAGCTGAAGCAACATGGAGATCAGCCAACCATTGCCTGGGACATGCCAACCATCAGTGCTGTACATCACAGTCTGGCCCGGAGTGTCATTCCAACTATTCTTCATTTTCTTTTCTATGTTTCAAAACTGTTTTTATCATACTAACTGCTATTACAGAGTTTACCTTTAAAGTTTTGTCATATTAAAGATAAATCATGTGTGTAGTCTTGTTGTTCCCATTGTTCCACTCAAAATCTCAGTGCAAAAAGAAAAGAAAATCAAAACTGCAACTTCACTATTAAAGACAAAAACCAACCTCTCCTGAGAGAACAAATTTATTCTAAAGGTCAACTTCAGAAAGCCAAGCAAGAGCTGCAAATGAACTGGACTTTGATGTATCGTATAACGGATGGTATAAAATGCATAAACATGAAACAATGTTCCTAATTTCTAAAAATGATTTTACTTTGTCCTAACTTCATCCTGTGGTTGTTTCTGAGACACAAAGCACTTACAGCATTTAAATATGTAGTTAAATAGCAAAATAAATTAACCTTAGCTTGTAATTTATCACCTGAAATTGCAAAAAAATAAATAAATCACCAGAAACACTGAATTTAATCGACAACTTCACTGATAAATCAGGAACAAAGACAACAAATCATTCGGATGACGAACTAACAAAAACATCACTATTAGGTGATTTAAGACATTCTGCCATCTAATCACATCAGCACCACACACATGTACTGGCAGCATAACTGCAACATTATCTCTGAATGCAGTCGGCGTGCACGTTATCCTAGTGTTCAATCTAAATGTTCATTTTGTTATCAAATCCATTAGAGTGTGAGATGTGGGTGGTGATTCAGAGGCCGCCTGGAATCACGCTGTTTGTGTGAACAGCGAATAATGAGGTTAATGACACATGTGACTGTTGCCATAGCACCTGGGACCTGGGAGCCACGGCAAGGAGAGGGGGGGATGAAACGCCATGGCAACAAGTGAAACGCTGGTTGTTGTGAAGTGTCATCTCGCTTATTCGTTCCCGGCCACAAGGGTTTACACACACAGACGTGGAATTACACACAGACGTTACAACAAAAAATGTGTAGTGGTGGATGGAAAACAAGCTTTACAGGTGAGACAGATGAACTGTTTTGTCTGTGCTGCTGTGCAAAGGTTATATGTGTAAATGACTAATAAGAAGAGTTCAAAATATTCCCCCTGAGCAATACCAAATCTATGTTCTACATTTCACAACCCACCACATCGTGACTATTTTTCTCAGTAATAACCTAGTTTAATAAAAAAGAGTCCATCCTTACTATTACAACAAAAGAATGACACAAATAAAGAAGCATATCCTGACAAAAAAATTATGGATATACTGTGAAAATAAGACTTTTTGCTAGGATTTGACACCAGCGCGTCTGATAATCTGTCAAACCAGGACACGTTCATGATTCCATTACAGTAGAAATGGTAAAGAATAAAGAAGAGTGATTACATCTCTGTTGCCTTGACAACTGCTCTATAAGTCACTGATAGGAGGGGCTGTAGAAGTGTGTCAGTGTGAGTGCATAGTATCGAGTACCTCTCCCACACCAGTCTGTATGATCTTCAGGCCTGTCTCCGACTCCAGGAAGTTCTTTTCAGATACTGTTGGTGTGGAAAAACAACAATTTATGAGTGGATGTGTGTGTGTGTGTGTGTGTGTGTGGGTGTGTGTGTGTGTGTGTGTGGGGTGGGGGGACTGTGACAGTAACAGAATGATGTGCCCACGTACTTTTTGCTCCATGCTTGTCTATATGCGTGGGTGGGTATGTGTTAGCGTGTGTGTCTGTTTGAGTCTCACCAGCTTTAGCAGCTACCTCTGCAGCCGTCATGTTGTGCTCATTCTGGCGGATACGGAAAGTCAGCGCAGCACCAACAAAGCTGGTGACACACAAACACAGGGACACACAAATGGTGAAAAATCATTTTAGCATGTAGAGTGACATAGTACGCATGTATCACACATTGCAACACACACACAAATGCGGTGTTACCTGATGTTGATGAAGCTGCTAGTTGCCAAGTGTATTTTATCAGCCAATAGCTCCAACAGCTTCACTCCATCGTACAGACTCAGAGGACTGAAAATGAAAAAGCAACATTATCCTCCTTGGAAACACCATGTTTAAACCAAGTAGCAGGTTTGAAATGCATGTAATCTGCAATAATCACCTAAATGACACCATTTGTCAGAACTGTCAAAATATATAGAATAATCAGATTTTCAACTTTTTAACAATGGTCCTTGAACTACCCATCTGTAGCATGTCATTCTGTCAGAAAACATGAACATTTTAAGGTTAAAAGAGTGATATTTCATCAAAATCACTTTATCTTGCACGTCTCATTTTAAAAATGCAGCAGAAATAAAGAATTTGCTTAGACTAGATTCAGAATAAAATTCTGTGCTCCTTGGGCAGCCATTATTGACTTTTTTGGGACCAACAGTCATTTAACAAAAATGTAGTAACTCTTCAACTGAGCTGCAGGCTGTGTTTACACAGAGCAGACACAAGAAAAAAGTAAGACAAAATGTAAGTGGAAAATATCTATAGTGTGTAGTATGACACCATTTTTTAGCACAGGAAAACATGTAGGCACCTTTTGATTAAATTTTTCACAAAAAAGAAAGAATTTTAACAGTTTTTAAAGATGATTTATGACATTATAAATGTATCATGCAAGACATTTTTGAGTTCTCTCTACTTCTAGTCATAGGTGAGCTGTTTCCTATGAAACCGAGGTGCAGGACTTTATATGGCAGTAAAAAAAGACAAGCCCACACTGAGGAAAAATGTGTGAGGAGCAAAAAAAATGTCTAGAAACTAATAAATATCAGGTTTTCTGCTGTTCATCTGAAAAATAACAAATAAAAAATATAATGGCCAGTAGAGTGAGTTCCCTTATTGTCAATTCCTAACAGCCTTTGACATGAAGAGGGTCTTTCCTTGTTATTAGTTTCACAAGAGAAAAGTCATGTTTTGGGTTTAACTGAAATTTGATCCAGTGCTGACCTCCGGTTGGTGACAATGTACCCATACTCCTCTTTGGCTCCTGTGCCCTCAACTAGTGGCAGCCCCTGCTCCTTCAGGCCATGTCCAGCTTCAGCAGGAGCGGCCTGTGGAGGCTGGGAAGCGGACAGGTGGAGGTTGGCACTCTTGGCTGGAGGTGTGGAGAGGACTGAGGCGGAGGAGGGTGCAGGGGGGGCATCGGGGGGGCTGGGAGCAGGAGCGGGCTTCTCCGGCTTATTGGACACGCTGTCTGTTTTTAACAGCTGCATCTAAGTGGGATGATAGAAAAGCTGTCAGTGTAAAAAGCGTATGATTGCGTTTTAACATCAGAGCCAGCAACAGACGCTGACATACCTCCTTGAGGGTGATGAGGTCCTTCTCAACTGGATCTGTGTTGAGAGACAAAATACAGTTGTTAGACAAATATAACAGTAAACAGAATTCAAATTCAGCATCATTTACTTTTCCCTTCTACTGAAGTCACAGGTATTTAGATATTACTTTAATAAGGATATTCTGTTCAAAAATCAAATCTTCCCATTTAGTTTGTTAATTAACAGCTAAGGGATTCTACCTGCTTTTTCTTGAGCCTGCAGCAGCTGCAGTATGAGGGCCAGTTTATAGAGCTGCTCCTGGCTGAGCTCTCTGGGATCAACTCTGTACTTCTGCAAGACTCCTGACATCCTCTGGAGCAGGCCATCTAACACAGGACAGCAAAACTAGCATTGTTTTCACACTAACACGTGCAATCACATACAATGAAAGCACATTCATATTGTGAATGTGGTGCTATGCTTGTGTTGCATAGTATTACTCTTGAAGGAACTATTACATGAAGCATGACAAGTTCCTTTTTTCTCACCGTTGGTTCCAGACAGAGCACTTAAATCCTGGGGAACTTTCTTATTCTGCGGGGTTTGTTGCCTGCCTGTAGTACCGAGTCTCTCCTCCAGGGTGTAGTCTTCCACATAGTCCACTGGTATCTCCAACTCCAAGTCCTCATAATAGGGCAAACCTGGCCATAACACCACAGGTGATGACGTTGAAAGGAATTGTTTGGTTGACTGTTTGCTTTATAATTACCTATTCACTTCTGTCTCTCTGATATTTTCAAGTTCAATTTTAGTTCTATTTTAAACCTTTCACCTGCAGGAGTCATGGAAGCAGTCCCTCGGTGGCGATAAGAAGGCTGTGCAGATGCCAGGTAGAGAGACAGAGCCTCCTGCAGCAGCTGCCTGTCACGCTCTCGCTCTCTCTGATTGGCCTGGGACCTTGACGAGGGGCGGGCGTATCCACCTCCTGTGCCCAGAAGAGATCTCTCTACGTCATCTTGGTACCTGTGCTGTGTAGGCAGAGATAATACACTATTAGCTGTCATAATAGTAGGAGTTTTGGTTGTTGGATGAGTCCAGATTTCATGTGTTATATTTCGTGTGTGTATCCATACCTGGTGATATGTGTATGGGTCCATGGATGCTGTTTGCATGCGCAATGGGGACTGAGGAGGTTCAACTATCATGTAGTCCACATATTTGCCACCAGGAGCTGTGGACCCCGACTTAGAACTTTGGTGGTGGGAGATGTGCTGTTTGGACCTGGCAACCAGGACAGAAATACAGGTAAGATTCGAATGGAAATAGAGGTTGGATATGAAAGGAAAGGTGAAATGAGCATCTTCGACTAACTGGTATTGTGTAAATGCACATTTCTCATTAAATGTCACTATAACTGCAGCAGACTTACTGAGACAAGTGCGAAGAAGAGGATGAGGAGTTTGGCTTAGAGGGAACGGTAGTGTGGGGAACTCGCTTCAGCTCCTTTGATAAAATGTACTGGGTGATGTCATCCTGCCATGACAGCCCTGCACAGACACAGACACAGCCATTAGGGAAAGCCACAAAATCTGAGAGCCAAAGTGCAAGACGGTAGTGGGTCTCAGGGAATAGATGGAGACAGACAGAGAAAAAGCCTCTGAAATCAATGCTACTTCTTATACACTCCAATAAGAGTTGTAATCAAATGTTCATACTATGAATGGACTTCTGCCATTATTCATAAAGTATAAATGGGCAGGATAATGTGTCCCACCCATTTATCATAGCTAATCTCTGTGAAAACAATGAGCTATTAACAGTTCTAGCTTTATCAATATACTCCACTGACGTTTCTTATGTTCTGTCTTACCTTGCAGCATGAGCTGTTTGAGGACTTCCTGCATCCTCTTCAGTACAGGAACCGACACCTGGTACTGGACCTGGTCCTGCTTAGAGGTTCGGCACTGACCAAACAGCCCATCTGGAATAAACACACACATATGCATACAAAGCTGTAAATATTTGAAGTACAATTTTTTGCCAGAGATTTCTTTCAGAAGTCTCTCCTGGTCGATGCTTCAACTCAATTTATTGACTCCTTTTTCATTTTCACATTTCGACCTGCCGCAGTAGGAGAGCAGAGGTGTAAATAATAACATTTGGCTGAATTCCATTCCATACCAGTCTCGGGAAACCAAATGCACGCTGGATCAGTGTCATAGCAACACTTGAACAGAAGGGACCTGTTATTTATGTTATTTGTAACACTTGTGATTTGTATTGTTTGTCAAAATGTCTGCTGTGAAGAAAGAGCACAAAACAACAATGACGCAGCAACATTTAAGAGAAAATATCACCCTCTATCTTGATTGGCCTCTGAGACCAAACCCATCATTTAAACAAGGCATCAGTGCAATTTTCTTTTGATTTTTCGCTGTATCTGTACAGATTTTACCACAAATGTTTCAATGATGCTGTCTTTCGCGCTCAATACTTTGTAATAACTGTAATTCTTATGGTAGCCCACACCAACCTAGCCCACAGCAGTGAGTCATAGTTTTGAAGTACAGCCCACACACTTATACACTTATACTGCTTGTCACAGTGCTTTTGACAAGGTTCTGCCACCATCAGTGTGTGTGTGCTTTTGAAAAATTCATCAGGTTCACTCTGAAACAGTTGCTAACCCGCAAACAGCCCCACAGCAACAGAAATTATAATAGTATTTGCTCAGTGCTATTGTCTGTGAACATTTATTTTGTCATGATCATGAATTAATTAAAAAAAAAAAAAACAAATACATGAAGAATTCAACTCAATTTCAATTCCACTTTACTTATAGTAAACAATGAGATGAAGACCTTACAATGTACAGACAAGCAACACAAATGCAAAGTTTCCTTGGAATTCCCTTTGCGCCAGCACGTGGCAACAGTGGGGAGGGAAAAAAAGCAGTGCACACATTCTGTACATTACGTCAACCTTAGCCCACACAATTTCATGCATCTGCTCTTCGGCTAGAAAGAAGCTGATGCATCATTCTAAGCTTGACAAAGCTGGTATTTGCTGTACTGTAAGTTTGTTTGCATTACACTGTGGTATAAAAGTGTCAACCCCCTCTGAATGATAAATGCATGAGTACAATTTAATGCATTTTGACATAAACTACAATGAATACTGTCTGAAAGCACAGGATTAAGTGCTTTATACTAAAAATACACTGATCCACTCAGATATACAAAACTCAAGAAGAGAGAAGCCATTCAAAAAATAGGTTGTCCTAGTGAGTTATAGTATGTAACCAGAGTGAGTAGATTCCTGTGCAATTTCATTTCATTTTTAATTGCATTATTTCTAAGTTGACATATAGATTATTTCCACTCTTGACCAATTAAACGCATTTTAAACATACTAAATTGAAAATACAGCCCCAAAAGTAGAAATTGAATGCAACAAAAGTAAATCACTTACACAGAAGTAAGAAAATCTATGATTGTTAAAACTAAAATAAGTATACCTGTGATTTCTATTCTGCATAATTGCATGAATATGGCTTTAAAATCATGTGAACACCAAAACGTATTCAATTTTTTTAACCTATGGGTTGTGCCTTTTCCATGTCTGCATCATGGCTCCACATGCAAAAAAAAAATTTTTTAAATTTAAAAAATTGCCAGAGGAATACAAAAAAATCTGATTATTAAACTTCTCAAAATGAAAAAGATACAGGACAAAGGGTGACCAACTAAAAATCAGCTGAAACACACTTTAATCAGCAACAATAATAATAGCAATAATAGAACATGCCATCGCACCATTATTCAGAGCTGCAGTGGTTGCCCACCAAAAATGTGCTATAGACTACAGACTGCAGACTACAGAGCACTACTCGCACAATGTAGGTCTGAAAACAGATGGGCAAGTGCTTCAGACTTGGCACAGTGGTTATCAGTGAAGAGCACAGTTTCTCTGACATCTCACAAAATGTGAAGGACAGCGTATAACGTCAACCTCTATTGAAAACCTCCAGGAAAAACACTCTTGTTTGCCGTTTGTTATAAAATTGCAGGATTAAAGTTTGCTGAGGGATGTGAAAAGAATTAATATCAGGGGCACATACTTTGGTAGATGAGACAAAGGTAAATTTGTTGGGTTCAGATGGGGTTCCACATATTTTAAAAATAAAACTGCCTGGGACACCCATAGTAAATCCATAGTCCCAACAGTGAAGCATGGAGGTGGGAATGTCATGGTATGGGGCTTCATGAGTGCAAAAGGTGTTGTGAGATGGCACCATGAGTGCTGGTGAATATATCAAAATACTGGCTAACAAGCAGACTCCCAGTCTGCAAAAGCTTGGAGGATGTGGAATATTGCGGCATGATAATGATCTAAAGCACACTTTCAAAAGCACACAAGAGTTTCTGCAGAAGGGCAAAATGAAAACTATGACCTAGTCAAGCCCGACTTGAACACAATAGAACACCTAATTGCACAGAGGTGTACTCACTTCTGTTGTATATTATAGATATCTGACAAATTTCTAACTTTATTACAGAGATAGGTTTGAAAAGCTTAATTAATCTATAAGTCTTGGCATCTTACTCTGAAAACTCAGTCCTTGAGTTAAGATGTATATATTCCTAAGAGAAAACATTTGCCACACTGCTATGTGACGTGAATAAAGATAAAGCAGAGGAACATTATGTTTTATCTGGTGCACTGATGAGTCACCACAATCTCTTCACCAGCAAAATCTCACACAACCCAATCTGCCACAGCGAGATGGTGATTTGTTATAATGAAGCGCTTAGAGAGGATTAATGTGTTTTTATAGCCACACATTTTATATGAAACGGCGCAGCTTATTTGTTGGCCAAAAAAGTCGGGAGCCAGGTGCCTGCATGTCATGTGTCAGGTCGGATACTAACTTTAAAGCTAAGTCAAATCTGACAAGAACAGTGACGTGGTTGCGGCCGAGTGTCTGGACGTCTTCAAGCCCAAAAGTCAATACATTTGAGCTGCAACGTGTCAGTGCTTCAGGATGAGTTTTAACAGCTGCTTTAAGAAATGGTGAAGAATTCAGAGGCAATTACGACAAATGATTTGAACACGGAAAAATCGGGGCCAGTCTTTCGAATGTCAAGTCAAAACAACACCCAGAACGTTGAGGTAAGGTCTGTCAGACATTAATAGCAGCTAAAACCACTGATAGTGATTCAGTCTGTAACCCAGATAATCAACTCTCATAAAAGCCATCACACTTAAAGCAATTAGCAGAATTTGTGGAAATTCTTATCCTTTTCTGATCTATGTATCTGTCTGTTTTATGACTCAGTGTGATGAGGAATAAGTAGACTATAGTGTCTTTATCTTATTTTCTTTTCGTAGAGGCAGCTCCTTCTGAGTGGACTTGTATGCAATCAGGCAGAATTCTTGCTTTTGTAAATTAGAGTCTGAGAAGAGACGCAGAATACCAGCAAGATATGTAGAGAGATACAAACATGAACATCTTCCCCCTACTTAGAGGCACACAGAATGCTTTCTATTCATGTATCACATCCCAGTGATTGTAAACCCCTTATCAAATTACAAATAGTTGATATTGAGGATGTGATATGACACCGGATATTGTATCCTGACAGCATATTGCGCTGATAAAGTACGTAGTTCCTGTTATTCCCGCTGAACTGGTTGCTGACAGAGAAGAGAGGGGCACGAGGAGGGAAACTGGAAGATGAATAGAGGGAAGACAGTAAACTGCATGGTTTGATTGGATTGGGACTATTTTGGGAGCTTAGGCTATTTCTATAGATGCCATTTTTGTGCAAGGGACAAAGTGTATTAAATTTTATGTTGCTGTGCAGAGGAATCCAAGAAATACAAAAGAAATATACACTGCTCAAAGTGAAGGATTTAAAATGTTCTCCAAATAAATTGGTCTCAAAGCGATTGTGATTCTAAGCATTGTTGTCAATTTCTGCAGTATGTGAGGTCATTTAAGTCCTGGGAACAAAGGTACAGGTGTAGTCAAAAGCAAGCAGCAAAACCAATTGTGTTGTGCTATTTTGTTTGTTTGTTGGTTGGTTGGTAGGTTGGGTGTGTGGTTGGTTGGTTGGTTGGTTGGTTGGTTGGTTGGTTGGTTGGTTGGCTGATTGGTTGGTAGGGAAGTTGGGTGGTTGCTTGCTTGCTTGATTTTTTGGTTGGTTGCTTGGTTGTTTGTTTATTTTAGGTCTGGTTGGGTTTTTTTTTTAATACCTTAACACCACCCAAACAATAAAATACTGAAAAAGAGTGTGGCTGCAATACATCCCATAACCTTCTACTGCAATGCTGACATAATTTTATTCTATGGCAGTTCTCTTGACATATTTTGCATCTCTAAATCCAGAGCGGTACAATACAAACGGTCTCTTTGGCTAATTTTACCATTCACAGCAGCTGAGGGTGAATCGTTTTATAACAAACCTGTTTAAACTGTATTAAGTTTTAAAGATGTGCATAATTTATGGTGTGGCTGCTGTGAGTGACAGGGTGGGTGCTATCATGGGACAATCCACCTCCCATCTGAGCTCCAGTCACACTCCACGTCTTTGCTCATTTCAAATAGGTAGGAGTTAGGAGTCCTAAAATCTTTATAAGAAGTCTATGATACAAACAGAATGTATGATTTTTACAACAAGGCCAAACAATCATTCTATCTGATCAGCTCATATATGGTTGCTTGGTGTGGCGCCCCACTGAAATACGCAGAAATTTGTATGTGCTGTTAAGAGTTATTTACAACAAATCCTTGAATCAGCCACAGTTAGCTGTCAGATCCCTGTTTTCCACTGACCTGATATCAACCACAGAGCAGTAACGTAACAAGGTCAGGGTGCTACACCTGTGTACACAGAAATCAGCTGACGGTGTATGACATTGTTAACAGGCTCCTAACAACATTAGCAAACCAATCTGATTGACCTTAAGCAGGCCAACAACAAAATCTACATTTCTGAATGCCTTGGGAGGTAAAACAGAATAAGAATCTCTGACGCACACACACACACACACACATGATTAATGTGCTCATAGGGAATCTTTAAACACTTCTGACTTGGAGAGACTAACTTCAGTGAGAACTACAGACCTCAGCATGAAAACCTGCACACTGCACACTCCACTGCTCACAACAAATGTACGGAGGCTGGGGACGGTGACTGCTTGGTGTGCAGCCAGTTCTACAAGGGCCAGTCACACATCCTGTCACAGATGCAAGTAAACAGCAGCTGTAAGTATTTAAAAAGAGGTGTGCATTCCATTTAACACATCGACGTGTACAAGACAGGATCACTATTAACTGTCACTGGAGGCAGACGGCAGGCTTGAGGAAGAACGATGGCTCTAACTAAAACAATCCTTGAAGCCCGGAGATTTACTGCAAAGGGAGAGAGGGGGGCTGTGCATGGAGCGAGCAGACTTTATTAGACATTTTAGACTAATTGTTGCTCGAGGGCCAATTGTGGATTCACTACAGTTGTGGTGAAATCAGAGAGGACACTGTAAAATCAGCTCATTAGTGTTGGGTAAAAGAGAAAACCACACTTTGCAGATCACCAGCTCGTCATTTATTTTAAGACTTACAGAGACTGATTATGTTATAAATTCCTCATGAATCTACAGGAAAAAAGGAATCACATCATCAACCGCTGAATTCTCATCTGAAAAGATAAACAAAAGCTGCCATTTATTTTTATATATAAGAGGGTCAAATAAAAGCGCATCAAGCATTTCAGTTATAACATGTTTGGCAGATAATTAAAAAAAAATGCTACTAATTGAATATTTCATAACATCAAATAGCAACAAATAGAATCATATAAATGGAGGGGATGGCGTTAAGTAATTAGGGCCCAAAAGAGACTCAGTGTTTTGTAATGATTCTACTGTGGCTCCGAGTTGTTACGCACAGTCAAACGCTTCCTTGACCTCTTCATCTAAACTCAGTGCAGTATCTGTGTATGCTTTATATAGGGTGTTAGTCACTGCTGGACCTGTACGTGTCTGTGGGGACTGTGGTGGTTACGCTCTCTGTTGAGTTTTATCTCCAGCAAACAAAAAAATGAGGTCAATTAGTCTTAGTTGCTGTCTAACAAGCACCCGTATTGTTTACAGCTTATTTGCCGTAGTTGATTCTCAAGGAGACACAGTGACAGAGAGATAAAGGGCATCATTACAACCGGTCGCACTGCAAAACCTTTACTCGTTTCCCTGAATGCTTTTCCTCCATGCTCCGTGGACACGCAGATATCTGCCCGTGTGTCTGCTGCAGGTCCATTTAGTATTCTGCCCAATGATCGTGCGTGTGCGTAAGCGCAGTTTCCACAGAGAAGAACGTAAGCGTGTGTCAGTGACTCATCACTGTATTAGCACAACAACTGTGGGGGTGTCGACCTCACCGTGATGTCAGTGTTGCCATGGAGACAGTGGGACGGGGGAGGGGCCTAGATAAAGATGAGGGAGAGGAGAGGGGCAGGTGACGGAGAGGCAGCGGCACATGGGGCCGAGGGAGGAAAAAAAAATCCTTGACTTGTGTTGTGTGTATTTTTACACTCGATCTGCGTGTCAGCATGCGCCCGGTGACATGTAGTGTTTGTATGTCAGGCTGCTGGGTTATTAATTTAATATGCTGCACAGACACGGCATCTTAAAAGTTTACAATCAAGTGCAAATAAAGGGATTATGTTCGATTGTGTGTGTTTGTGCCGGTGTGTTGTACTCACCATCTGAGCAGAACTGATCCCGTGTGCACAGTTTTCTCTCAAACAGGCAACCTGAGGGAGAAAGACAAAGAGAAGGCTAACAGGTACTCAGGGTAAAATCTTTCACAGTGATTTCCATGGCAACAACTGGTTTAACTTTAGGGCAGTGATTAGACAAAGTGTGCTTAACCTCGGCTCACTCATTATAATGAGCCTCAAACATGCTTCACACTGGCAACCAAAACACCAGCAACTGTCACCCTGGTTCCTGACTTCAAACGCTACTATTTCCCAATGTACACTGCTCTTATCATTTATGTGATGTTAGGTAATGGCACAGAGGCATTTGGAAAGCTTCCTTAACCTAATTAGCCAGAAAATAAACAAATTTATCTTATTTTCATGTGGACTTTTTTTTCTTGAAAAAACACAGTCAAGTTGCTATCTATGTTTCCACAAATATAATTGATAAGTGTGACAGAAGATAAAATGTTGACCTTAAATCTTATGGATATAAAATACAGATTCATACGAGGGTGACTTCTTTATTATGCTGATCTGTTAATTTAAGATTACTGTGATTAAACAGTGGCACAAATACGATTCTGTAATTTATATTTTTAGTTATTCTTCTGTGTTTCCTCTCTAGTTGTTCCACTATTTCCTACTTTAGGTGGGTATGAATAAGACCTTGGGGGTATGGCAATGTGGGAAGGAGCAGGTGGCCGGTGATAGATAGGAACATAACACAGCAGAATATGCATGTCTGCCTTTCCTCCTCACGTCACAGCTCATGCCTCTTTCTGCTATTCATTTCTAAAATTCCCTGTGTGAATCAAACAGAATCCAAAAGAATGAATTAATAAATAAAGAGCAAGGAGACAGCATGAATCTGTGTGGGCAAAGTGGGTGTAAAAACCGAATTCTTAATGTAGCAGTTGACTAGTTTAGTTGGCTGAGTATTTATTGAAATCCAAACTTGAATAAAGAGGACTGAGAACTATTTTCTCCACCTTTAAATGAAGTGACGCAGTACCTAACAGTGAGTCACCTCTTAGAAACAGGCACACTGTACACACTCAGTGCAGGTGTTTGGTATTTCTGAGTTGCTTTCTCAGACTTTTAGCTCTGAAACTACTTTTTTATATATCTTACATACAAATCAGATGCCTTTTTGCCTGAGTGGCAGAAAAAATGTTAACATAACCTCTATCTAAGAGACCAGGAGTCTCTGATCTATTGTTCATATGGCTGAAACAAGCTTCAGTAAAAGTTAAAAAAAAAAAGCATGAATAGTATTTGCTAAGCTAAAAGGTATCTCAAAGCTATGAGGCCATTATATAACACACTGGCTTGATCACAAGACGCTGTGGGGTAAATGCCAGTCCTAGCTGTCAAATACTGATTGGCTGTTCAGGAAAAGGACCTCAGGGAGTGTGCTGGGCCAACAAGCAACAACTGGCTGAAACAAAGACATCTCAAAATACATCACAATATTTTTTCTTTCAGCACTGACAAATTCCATTTCTGGATATATTCTATATAATTCCTGCACATTCACATTTGTTAAATGCAACACTGAGGACAATATTAGATATCTGAACAAGACACCCACTCATGTTTTGCGTTCGTTACGTTACATCAGCAACGATCAGGTTCTTTGATGTCATGTTGAAACTTGGCATCAGCAGTTGTAATATTTCAGCTTCCTCTGGCCAGCAGTCAGGTTGGTTGCAATCGGAACAACAATATAATGATATTATAAACATATAAATGCCCAGAATTAATTTTATGTATATAAAGCAAAAGAAATGTGTGCCAAATCATGGTAAAATAATACAAAGGTGCCAATGAATTTGACAACCTTAGCGAGAAAAATCTTGGGGCAATCTTCCCCCTCAGGAATAAAACTGGCTCCAGAGAGGCCAGACATGAACATCATACTGTGCGTGAGGATGGACAGTCAGACATATGGATGGATGGCTCATTAAATGAACAGATGGACGGACTCATGTGTGAAAGAACAGCGATGAAAGCAAAGAGGTGTTAATGGAATGAATGGACGAGGGGAAGCAGCAGCGGCTTGCTGGTTTCTCTCCATGGTGCTGAAATCGGAGGCGCTCAGCATGGCTTCTCATTGTTCATTGTTCACTGCTGTTGTTTTTTATGTTGTCTCTTATTCTTGAGTTTTCTCAGGAATGTATGTTTTTTTTATACCAATCTGTGAAGCAACAAGTAATTTACCACCATCTGATGCTTATTTAAGGTTTTTTTTTGCAGAATAAATTAGAGTGTGTTACAGTTTCCTGCAATTTTAATGCTGCTTAAGATGTAATCAACTGCTGTTCCACGCACTTTAAAGATAAAACTGAAGTAATGAAGCTTATGATATACCTTAAATAATTTACAAGGCTGGATATGTGTATATGATATGTGTGTATATATATGGAGAGAGAGAGAGTGCACAGGGAAGTTGATATAATTGCTCACTTGTATTTGCAAAAGAAAGCCAGAGAGAGGAGAACATTTGGCCCTTTTTCAGTCTGAATTCCTCTTTGAATTCTGCTTCACAGATTTAACTAACACATGTCAAAATTCATCTCAATCTCTGTCAGACAAAAGAAATGTACAGAAAAAAACTATTTGGGGATACAAGTCAAAGAAAAAGGGCTGTAAGAAGTCACTTGTTGCATCACTGGTGCATTTACAGATTGTGCCAGTTCAATCTGCAAAAAGAGGAAAAGCTCATCAAGCTTATTAATAAAAAATAATCAAGCTGAAGCTACCACTGCTGCCACTGTCAATAAAACTAACACAACAGCTACAACAGCTTATGCTGCTGTCATTTCTGCTGATGAGAGTGAAGGTGGGTCAGTGGACACCAGTCACAGAAATGCTTACTGACATTTAATCTAAATCTAAGGTGGAATTATGTGTTTAATGGAATTAGTGTTGAGAATTTGGTATCAGAACATCCAGTGACTTTTTGCCTTTGAAATTTAGTTTCATCTTGTTGTAAACACAGGCCAGTGTGGGCGTTTTTTTTCCATTTGGTTTCTGGTTACTCTTCTCGGAATAAAAAGAGGACTCCAGCTCAGAAACCATTTCCTAAAATGATTCTTTATTCCACCAGAAACACTCAGTTTTCTCTCCCCTTGTCTCTCCTCCATCTCCGCTCAGTGTCTGTTTAATCTCATTTGACTGCCATCTCCTATATCCACACATCCCATCTCTCGGTTAATTAAGTCCAACGTTACAGAAATGCACTCACTCCAAGACCACAACAGGGGATAAAGTATCACCTACAGCAGGATGAGCTCACCATGGAGTCTGCTCGGACGCACGGTGCGACTCTGAGTGTCATTCCTGATCAGCCACCATCAGTATCAGCATCATCTTACCGTATTTGTCAGAGATCCCCGGTTGGCACAGCACGGTCAGGAGCAGCACAGCTCGCCATGGCTTGAGGTGTTGCATGATCCTCCGAAGCCTCCCAGCAGCAGCAGCAGCGGAGGAGATGGAGAGAGAAAAACGAGGAGTCCCTCTGTTTTTTTATTATTGTTGTTTGCTTTTCCTCCCTCCTTCAAATCATGATCAAACGAGCCGTGGCTGTGCGGTGTCGACAGCTCACATTGAACCCAAACAGCCCATGTGACTAAAAGAAAAAAAAATCTTAAAAAAAACAGATGAGAGGGGGGAAAAAAAGAAGTAATTCTTCACAGTGACCAGGCGGGGCGCGGGGATGGAGAGAAGGAGGAACACGGTGTGCGCGTAAAACCGACTCACGACGGCACAGCTGCGCACATAACGCAGGCTCCGGTTTGGGTAGAGACAGGGAAGCTCTCTGCGATGGAAGGAATCGACCTGCAGCTCCGTCATCACCGCTTTGGAACGGAGAGGGGGGAGGCGAAGGAGAGAGCGTTAACTTTCGTGTTCCACCCATTCATAAACGTCAGGCGTTCACGATCCATAATGCGTGCGCAAAAACGTGGATAATGCAACGTTTCTGTTGCATCCTGCAGGTGTGCGAAGGTGTCAGTCCAGTCTGATCTCAATTTAAACTCAAACTTTGACACAAAATCAAGCTTACATGAAATTATGTAGCTGTAGAGGATGTTAGGCATTTGATTTTTGCATAAAATATGAGCATTTATTGAATCTTAATTATGACAGTATGTTCTGCAAATGGCAAAATGATTGGAAATACTAATAAATGGCATGTAAAGTATCCTACTTTACAACTGCAATAATTAGTATACTGTGTTCAAACAGTTGGTGGAATGAGATTGTCACACCTACAAGCCAGAAAACAGTTCAAAATTGTAGATTCTCATACACATTTTCAGCTATGACAGCTATAATAATGTTTTTTGTGCACACACTTCATTGTAAAACCAGTGCAGATATTAGTTCCTTAGTCTCAACCACATTTTACTTTTGCCCTAAAGTTACTTTACAGGACTTCAGGAAAGCCCATACTGTAGGTGCAATCACTTGATAGCTAATTGGAACATATGGCACTGAGCTGCTTTATCCCCATGAGGAAGTGGTGCCTCAGCAGTTCATCTCCTCTAGTTGTCCTCTTGCTCCCTCTTGTGTCTGTGAAAACCAGCTGGTTGGAAACGATTCTTGTTAAACACCTGACACCTCTGCTGCATGTATACAACTGTTTTTTGCAGCCCAAGATGCAGTATATGATGGAAATATATCACATAGAAAGTAACAATATAAAAATATATACAGGACAGAAAAAAACAAATTCTGTAACGTACATTATTTAAGACACATAAAGTTTTATTGGCACCACGTTGCATAAGACTGAGACACATTTTATTTATACAGCCCTCTGTGATTAATCACCAGTTTGCCTCAGGAGGCTTTACAATCTGCTCACCCTCTCTCCTTACAGAAAACCAATGCAAAAACTTCAGGAGGAACAGCTGTGAAGGGATTCCTCTCCCATGTTGGACCAACACGCCATAGATGCCTTGTGTGCAGAATGGCAGCGTCACTGGTCCCTCCTCCCAGTCACACATTTAAAAAAAATAAGACGAATTATAATATTAATAATTGGAAAATCATTCTAAACCTCTGAAACCTTTAATACAGAATTTAAAAAGAATGCCTTCCTGTGGAGATTTTGCATGATTCCCAACAGCTCAGTCATCGTGTTTTAACCTGTCATGCTATAGATAACTTCCAGTGAAGATTTATAGAATCAGCATTAAACTCCTGACAGCTTATTTGTATTGAATAATGAATTGTTCTCATTTTACTGACAGAAGTCTGGGCCAACCTCAGTCTGATAAAACAGCTTGACATCTAGTGTGACTCATGAAACGTAATGCAGTTTGATTTGAAGTCTGCTGCTCTCTATTTCAGGCACATTGTGCTGCTGCCGGCTTTTGATATCATATCCCTCCTAAGATAGACCTCAAATAAATCTGGAACAAGTTTCCTTGTAAAATGCGTTTATAAAGGTGTTCGGCTTTTTCCGTCTTGTACCCTTGTGTGCAATCACAGATATGCAAACACACACACGCACAATCCGTCTACCCACTCTTCCTCTCTCCTTCACTATCATCCTTTAGTCACGGTGTCACTCTTGAGCAGCAGCTCAACTCTTTGGCATGTGTGTACGCATGTTTGGTTCGTTGCCGGGCAACGTGCAATCTGTGTGACGAAACCTGCTGACCCCTCCTCACCTAAAGGCACTATTTAAGGCCTATTGAAACATAATAGGGTCATTTTTTGACCGTCTTTCACTCTCGTTACATCTCCACTATTATCACATTGTCACACAGCTCAACAACAGCTGCTAGACTGGTGACTGTATTTGTTTATTCACCTCTGCAATGTTTTAGAAAAAACCACAGCATTGCACAGAGAACCTGTCAGAGTTACTGTTGCTTCTGTCTCATCATATAATCCCCGACTGTCTTGTCGATGTTGCACTCAGGGGCGTGGGTGGTGGGTGGATACCCAGACCATCTGTTGTAGGACTTCCTGTTCTTCTTGTTGCTGAAGATAGTTTTTTTTATGACTCTGGCTATATGTTTGGCGGCGTTGTCATGTGCTGCAGAATAAATTTGGGACCAGTCCTCCCTGTGGGTGTTGCAGAATTGATAAAAATCCAAATATGTAAATATGGCTAACTCATTCTGTAATATTTGAAAGAATCCAGACAAAGTAACAAAAATGAGATCTGTACTGTGCAATATAATTTTGTCAGGTAACTAAGTCAACAAGGTTTGGGGAATTACGTGCTGTTATTTTTATACTGCAATGCTACATCCTCTTCCCAGAACAGAATCATGACATGACTGAGTATAGGGTTTGGCTATGTACTGTTGATATTCTGAGACCTGCTGCGTGCATGTGTCTGTGTCTGCATGATAACTATTTTCCCAGCCGGCCCGGGATCTGGGTGCTAATTTAGGAGCCTCTTTTCTAGGTTACGGGTCGGGGTGTATTGGTTCTGAGTCTGGGGGTGTTTGGCAAACTCACTGGTAGCTCACTTTCTGTCCTGCACTGATGATGTGGTCTTCAACTGGAAAACACCGACGTGACTTCTCCCATCATATCAGCAGATAACACAGTCAAGTCACGTCGTGCACATATCAGGTTATTTCTCATCGTCTGTAAAAAGGTCTCGTGTCATTTCAGGTGTATGAGTGAAGTTGGATGGGAAGTTATATAGAATAGGCCACGTGATTCAGTATGCAGTATGTTGTGTGTTAAGGTTTTTCAGTATCTTAACCAGGCCACATGTACTTTTGGCGCTGCGACAAGCAAAGTGATGGTTGTGGAAGGAGGCTTGATAAGTTCTGAGAGTCCCAGAGGAATGAGTCATACTTCAGTGGCAGCACCCCGGAATGCTGATGTTTACAGATGATGTTTACCATTTTCTGTCAGTTTGCTAAAATTTGGTAATTTGCATTAAACACCAAGTGACCTACAGCAGTGGCTGATGTAAATGTCATTAGTTTTGCAGGTAGTCAGTCAGTTGAGACTTAAACCAAATGAAACCCTGACCATTTACAATTCATCCTTATAGGATCTACAATGTTTGATCAATTTTGAAGGGAATCCATCCAATAGGTTTTGAGACATTTCAGTGAAAACCTCATCCTCTTTCTCAAGATGTCATAAAAAGGAAAACATTGTAAAGTCTTTTAACTTCGTTTCCACTTATCTGGATTCCACTTCTTGACTTATATGTTTCAAACAGCCCAAATCTCAAAACTGAAGTCACTGGTTCTGTTGCCTTCACGATGTTCATTTGTTCTCATTAAAAACAAAATAAGAAAACATTTTAAGGTCTGATGTGAGGACTACACTTTTTCCTTCTTGCTTTCAGAAGAAATTTGGTACTTACACTACTTCCTTCTATTGATTATCATTTGATTATGTACAGTGAATTAAAAAACTGTAAGACATCAAATCATACGGCAAAAAATCACCTCAATAGATTAGCAAATTGACAGTTTAATATCCAATTACTTTTTAAAAAAAAACTGCTTCAACAGTGGCAGTGTGCTTAACAATGACTCGGCAGAAATGCCAAAACTGCAGTTCCTTAAATGACCACTGGAGGCTGACTCCAAGAGTGAATCAATCTCCATAAACCACAGTGTTAAAACTGCCAACTTTACAGCAGAACTTAACACGTTCACATCCCGCTACAGAAAACAGTTTTAGTCCCTTTTAGTCTAGTTCATGAAAACTGTATTAATTTTTCCCATAACTTGACCATTTAATTTGTATTAGGACCTAACGGTGCGCATAATTAAGGGCGGGGCTGCTTTGAGGGACAGGTGGATACTATCATAGGACTGAGAATTGCCCAGAGATGTTTGCATGACCTGCCTCAATTCAACTCATGCTCCACCTTTTTGCTAATTTTTAAATAATCAAGGACTTAGGAGGAGTCAAGCACTGCCAAGATGGGAACAGCTGGACTCCTCACTGAGCTCCATAATTGCTCTTTGGGAAACCTTTGAGTGACGTCACAATGGATTTGTCCATCTTTATATAGAGTCAGTGGCTCTTATCCACTGTAAAATGGCCTGACATGGACTGATATGTGTAATCACTCACTTGAAGTCAAATCTTTTTGTCATTCGATATTTGATTGTAACTACTTTTGCTTCAGAGCAGTCAGTAAAAGCTGACACATTATTCTTTTTTTATTGAAGGTGTTAGGCTTTATCGTCTGCCCAGTGGAGTTCAGTCGGGAAATCTAAAAATAGAGCTGACACCACTAACAGCTGACATGCACAGTGCTCCATGAAACACAAATATCTGCATGACCACACACAATGACTCCGCCAGCTCCAATGCCTACACCGACAGACGCTCATACACATACATTAACACCATGGTTTTCCATTTGATGCCAGTCTGAAGTGTTAAAGATCTGAGGATCACTTGTTTTTTGACAAAATTAAAGCCCAGATCTTTACACTGGCAGTGGCGACTCATTCCACTGAAAGCATAGTCATTACTAGATGAATACTTTGCATATTACAGAACTAGAGTTATAATCAATTACATTTCTTTTAACACATTAACACACAGATGATGATACAGTTATGGCACGAGGCAGGGCAGAAATGCCTCGCAAGTCTGGTCCTGCTTTTAGCTGCAGGCCTGCATGTCTGAGATAGGCCATGTCTGTTACAGACCATCAGCACGTATTCAAATACTCTCTCATTCTCTTTCTGTCTCTCACACGCTCAGGTAAACATGCATCCTTGTAGCAATATACAGCTACACTAGCAATTAGATATATTATATTCTGGTAGAATACATCCTTACCGCTTGTTTAACTCCAACATATTTCCTATATTTCCTCAAAATTTGCTTAACCAGCTACATATTTGCTGCCCAGAGTCAGACATCCAACAAAGTTCACACATAATATTTAGTTTAGCTAAAATCAACCAAAGTATTGGACTCACATTAATCAGAAACACAATTCTCTGTTTGCCTGCTAATATATAACTGGGTCCCTTGCAACTAGGCTAGTAATAACAGCTTTATGAATGGATATGATGAAGATGGATAGAGATGTAGGGGCGTGTGTATCCCAGCAATGCATATAACTAGACAGTGCATGGCTGATATGCGCAGATTTGTCCACCCACTCATGGTGTCCAGTGGAGAGCTCTAATGACAAAGTCGAGTGTGTGACCTTCCTGGCAGTCGCTGTATTAGTCAAACTATGCCGCTTCTTATATAACCAAGGAAAAACACATAACTCCTTTGTAACTCTATAGCTACGACAGGGTAGTAAATCAAACATTGTATATAATAAATTCTGACATCTAGGATTAGGAAGCTGCTAAACATATGCTTTTCCTGTTCAGGGACTACATTAATATATTTTAAGGTTTTGATATCGATTTTCGGCTGCTAGTCGTAACAGAAAAAGGTGTGTGTGTTTATAACCCAGCTGTTTTTTTACCTCTATTTTGCTGATATTAAACTGAATTAAGTATGGTCATTTCAACTAGGTGACGCTATATAAAAATTCTGCCCAAGTAAACCAGGTGATGACTCACTCGTCCCTGTGGATGCATGTAGTGTTTCTGAAACAAGTCTATACTGTCCCTGTAACAACTTCCCACATTAGAATTCCTGCAAGCAAATGCAGACACTGGCTGACTCACCCTCTCACTCACTCAGTCATACCACCATCCTGAACACACACACATACAGAAGGCCGGCTTTCATGCAGCTGAAACCAGACCCCATCGACAGCTGAATCAAGGGCTGGCAACAGGCGCAACCAGGGGGCAGAGGTATGAGAAGAAAAGAAAGGCTGGATTAAAGATGATTGACTGAACAGGGTGAAGGCCTTTTTAATCAAATGGGTGACATATGTAGAGACTGCAGTAAACTGATCACAAAAATGTCTTTGAAGGAATAGTTAGATCAGATAGTCAGATTTATACAAAACACTGTTAATGCAAATTAAATGCATTTTTTAGGTCAATAAAAAGAAACTGAGTTCAGTTCTTAGCAGATTTAAATATTCAAGAAACCACTTAAACGGCAAAAATCTTGTCTCTAAGATCATCAACATACTGTATTTGTAAATGCAGTGACGAGCATAATTATACTAAAGCAGCCAAGTAGTGTCTAGCTTTTCACTTGTGCACTTAGAGTTTCTTAAATAAATCACAATGACGGCTAATTTACAGTTTTATGATGGCTAGTTGAAAGAAACCCCAAGGATTGGAGTGGCATCTTCAAGTGCTGAAATCCTAATCCAAGGGGAATTCCTAAAATCAGATTTAAAATGTTGTCAGTGGTGTCAATAAAGGGCAAACGGGGTTGCAGCACAGTGGAGGGGTGGAGAAGTGGGAGTACAGAGTGGGTGAATGGAGATAGAGGGAGGCCATAGAGGAGGGGTTGGGGGTAGGAGTGGGTGTGGTAAATCTACAAATAGTTGCGCTCAGTGCCTGGCATTTCTTCACTTAGTTTCCCTCCCAGTTGCCCAGTGGGACAGTTGGGTCTCAGCAGCTCAAGCGACTTCATCGTAACCACAAGCCAACCAACCAGTCAACCAGCCATGAGCAAGTCCTACTCCTCCTCGGCTCAGTCTGCCTCCTCGTACCGCCGCACCTTCGGCTCTGGTGTCGGTGCATCCCCGATGTCGTCCCTGTATTCCTCTCTCGGCGGAGGCCGCAGCTCCTCTTCCAGCCATATGGCCTCCAGGGTCTACGAGGTCAAGACCACCGGTGCTCCTTCCTTCTCCAGCTACAGGGTGTCCTCTGGTGCTGGGGGAGCAGGGTTCGGTTCCTCTACAGCCATGCGCACCTTTTCCGGCGAGAAGCTCGACTTCAACCTGGCAGATGCCATGAACCAGGACTTCCTCAACACAAGGACCAACGAGAAGGCCGAGCTTCAGCACCTCAATGACCGCTTCGCCAGCTACATCGAGAAAGTGCGCTTCCTGGAGCAGCAGAATGCAGCGCTGACGGTGGAGATCGAGAAGCTGAGGGGTCGCGAGGGGCCCGGGCGTGTCGCTGAGATGTATGAGGAGGAGATGAGGGAGCTGAGGAGGCAGATTGAGGGCATCTCCAATCAGCGCGCCAGAGTGGAGGTGGAGAGAGATAACCTGGCTGATGACCTGCAGAAACTCAAGCTCAGGTAAGATTGGATGGATGGATGATGAGACAAGGCTGGATAAAGAATGGCTTCGAATGATTTCTGTCTTATGGTTCCCAAAAATCCATTCAGTCTGTTAGATGTGAGCAAGACACTAACCAAAAACACCAACTGAGCAGTTTTGGCAGGGTCTTTGACACACTGCACTTGTAGAAACAGAACAACTGGGACATCAGAGGGTCCCAACACTGTTGACTTGTGACCCTTTAAAGAAAAGCAATTTCAACTCCCTTTTAACAAATAGCTCTATGAGTTTGGACAGTAGGTTTAAGGAAACAATGATGTTCCTATCACTGATTTATTCCCTTGAATAGATTTTAGAGGCCTGGACAGGTAAAACTCTTCGGTATTGTACTGTTCAGTGTAATAGAATAGATGAGAATCTCAAGAAGAAAACAACACCTAAATCAAAGTAACATTTGTAGAACATAAATACTGTATGCTGTTAAAATCATGTCAATCAACTTATAACTTTAAAGATTTGTCTTGGGACACCTCCGACCCTATTATTATTAGATGCACATTATTAGAACTAAAAAATATGGAAAGCAGGAGAGTGCGAAAAGAGTAGACTTTGAAATATTAGATTTAATCCATGCAATGAAAGTAGTAAAAACACCAGCGAGTGGCATCAAAGACAGATCGCAGATTTCCACAGGATGTCTCTCGTCTTTTGGAGAATGGGGAAACAACAAAGTAACAAAGGAGAGATTTGAGCATAGGCATACTTGAGTGAGTGCTACGGTCCAACAGCTTTTTACAAAGGTGTTTTATAATTTATTCACCAGAGACTTGGCAGAGGAAAATGAAGAGAGAGACAGGTTTGCAGGCTTGTAGCAATGAAGTTAAGACAGACAGACAGACAAAGTTTCCGCCAGACAGAAGGCCGTCAGACAGTGAGAGAAGCAGACAGATGAAAATGAACAGATGTGTATGCACAGCCTGCTCGTCTGTGAGTGAGCACACAAAGGAATAAGAATAAAAAGTGGATACAAATTTTGAAATTCTAAAAGGCAGTCCACCACATACACTCCTCTGAGACAGAGAGTGAGCAGACACAGAGAGAGAAAGAGGGAGCTCTAATGTGGGGGTGTCTCTGAATAGTCTATTTGCGGCTACTAGGTCAGCTCAGTGAATTTAGAATTCTGTCACTGCAACAGCGCTTAAATTAAAGTGTACATCAAAACACACACAACTTCCAGCTCACGCACACAAGCTCTTCACTGTGTGTTTATCTGTCCTTTTTAAACGGTTGCCTGAAGCGCTGAGTGAACCCTGCCAAAGCACCTGCTGCACTCGCTGAGATCAAAACACGTGCAGAGACCTCCTGCCTGCAAACACTTACAATGCAGACAGACGCACACTCTGAGGCCTTTCTACTGAACATCTCCATGAACTGTGAAATCTTTCTGATCTGCAAAATGCAACTAGCCACCACCACCACCACCTCCTTTACTGTCTGCAAAGGTGACTATAGGCAGAATGCATACATTGCATTAATGCATTTTCCCCACATTCTCCAGTTGCTCAAACTGCATAGTGAAACGCTAATTCTAGAAACAGCACCAGCCAAAGACAGGCCTCTGTTCCTTCCTCACTGTCACCCTTCTGACTCTTGACAGTGTGACAGCAGCTGCCCCACAGCTTTAGGACTCTAAAAGCGAGTACTGAAGTGTGTGTACATGTGGGTATGGGCGCAAGTAAAAGTTTAACTGTGATGAGAGGCTGGAGGACTGACAAGTGGTAACTAGGTTAGCTGTCTACTAAGTGGTCCCTGGGGAAGAGGCGGTGCTCTGAAACACAGTTTGTATTCCCTTTGGTTTCAACTTTCCTCTTTCTTTTTGCTCTTTTCCTCTTTTGTATGTTGCTGTCACTCTCCCAGACTTCAAGAGGAGATTCACCAGAAGGAAGAGGCTGAGAACAACCTGTCTGCTTTCAGAGCCGTATGTCTTCTATTTCCATAAAATCGCTCTTTTATACCTCAGTCATTTTCTCCTCGAAGCCTGAAGTAAACAGAAACTTTCCTTCAGTCTCATTCCCCCTTCGGTTGCTTGCACAACTTTCCCCTCTCACTTTTTTTTCTTTTATTTTTCTCTCAATTTTCTGGTCTCAATGTGTATTTCCACCTTTACGGCTGGTAGTCAGTGTGTTTTTTTTGTGCTTCTATGTTTGTATCCAGGATGTTGACAGTGCTACTCTGGCCAGGCTGGACCTGGAGAGACGCATTGAGAGTCTGCAAGAGGAGATTGCCTTCCTCAAGAAGATCCATGAAGAGGTTTGCTCTTCTCTTTTTTTGGTGTCTGGCTTCCTGCAACGAGGCCACTACGTCTACTGTATGCGTGTCACTAGGATAGTGTGCGTTGCATCATGTAACACCTCTGTGAGATGATATACTGTGCTGTAATATCAGATTTGAGTCTCTGTAGGAATGCGGCTCTTCGAGGGATCCGATATTTCACACTTAAACACACCCATCTATGTTAAAACACAGTTCATATGCCTATTAACACATTCGCACGCACACTATCTCACGGTGTACAAAAAATGCAAGAAACTGCACATGTAGTTCTTGCAGGGCCGGAGCAATACAGCAGTGCAGCAGAAACATTTGTTACACATTCATTTGCAGAGATCAGAAGAGACACTGAACCACACACATGTCGGCACAGCTGAGTTCCCTTCCTGTCACTTTGTCTTCTTTATCTCAACTTTGACCTCTCAGAAATGCTGAACTGCTGATTGGTTGAAGGGAGCATGTCAGCTGTTTGTCAGCTGTGTGTGGCAGAGAAAAAGAGTGTGTGTGTGTGTGTGTGAACAGATGCAAAGCTAAATATATCTTTCAGTTGGACAAGAAGGCAGCTGAGTGCAACCAAAGCTTACCAATTTCAAAAATTCTAGCCTCACAATGCCTAAATTAGCCTGTTGCTATTTTGACTTATTATTAATGCTATTTAATATGTGGCTTCAATGAACGACTGGGCATATTTAGTTTGACATTGTTGATTTATAGTCTATGTAAATGTAATTAATGTAGCATTTTCTCCTCTGATACTTTATTGATTCATGTTTTACACTTTCCATTGCAGTGATATTTTAGAGTTCCAATGCCATGTTAGTTCAGAACATGTGGCGATGGTTTTGGCATCAATTATTAATGCAGACACAGCTCAGATTTCTAAAAAAATCCTCTGTTCTTTCTTCACCTTGCAGGAGATCCGTGAGCTGCAGAACCAGATGCAGGACACTCAGGTGCAGATCCAGATGGACATGTCCAAACCTGACCTGACTGCTGCTCTGAGAGACATCCGCATGCAGTATGAGGCCATCGCTGCCAAGAACATTGCAGAGGCTGAAGACTGGTACAAGTCCAAGGTAGGGCAGGAGTAAACACACATACACAACCAGCACACACAGACGGTCTAGGTTAGCTGTTGCACTGTTAAAAACCTCATCCTCTCTCTCTCTTGTCAGGTGTCTGACCTGAACCAGGCAGTGAACAAGAACAATGATGCGCTGCGTCAGGCCAAGCAGGAGAGCATGGAGTACAGGCACCAGATCCAATCCTATACCTGTGAGATCGACTCGCTCAAGGGCACCGTAAGTATTCGTTGCACCTCATCTCACTTTAATCCGCTTCGCTTATCTGCTTTGTGGCATTTCCTCTTTCTGGACATACCATAAGCACATTTTCTGCTCAGACACACCGCTCTAATCTCCCTTTTCAATCACTTCCATTCCATTTTAGGCTTGTAGACCCTTCTTTTCCTCTCCTAACTTCATCTCTCTGTTGTAGAACGAGTCTCTGCTGCGCCAGATGAGAGATATGGAGGATCGCATGGGCCGCGAGGCTTCTGGGTACCAGGATACAATTGCACGGCTGGAGGAAGATATCGCTAAAATGAAGGTAATAAGCTTACACTGATGTTTTACAATAGATATCACACGAGGCATTGAACCGATGCAGGATTTAGGATTTTATAAATACATCACAGGGTTTTTTTCAATTGATTTTGTGTTTGCAAGCAATAATACTTTCTATTTATTGATTCAAAGGATGACATGGCCCGCCACCTGAGGGAATACCAAGACCTCCTCAATGTGAAGATGGCCCTTGATATTGAAATCGCTACCTACCGCAAGCTGCTGGAGGGAGAGGAGAGCAGGTTTGTGTGTTTGAATGTGGCGGAGGACATTATCAGTTGTAAAACTACTTGACTTTTTGGTCATTTGTATGTTATGTCAACCTTAATTCTGTCTTGTAATGCACATTTCTGTGTTTCTTCCTTCTTCAGGATCACCACTAATATGCCTATGCAGTCTGCCTACTCCTCCATTGGATTCAGAGGTAGGAGGATTAAGTGCCCATTCTTCCTTTCACACATAATGAAATCTTTTTTGCATTCCAGATGAGTCATTGAGGGGATAATAAAAAGGACTAATTATAGCCTGTGACTGTATATGGTAGGTGTTATTTTGAGGGTATTACGTGTGGTGCATCTGCAGTGGCGCATTCTGACCACAATGTGGGGATATGTGACATGTCAAAAACCGCCATGGCTCATTGATTCACAGAGGGAAGCACCAACAGGCCACACATCAATAATCACACAATGTTGGCTGTTTCTCTGATGGATTTAGAGTCCAAATGTGGAATTAATCCCTGTCAGTGCCTTCTTTTGTTTTGTGGCTGCCTCAATGGAAATAAGACTGCTGAGTGACTGCCTCCTTAATGTGGAAGCCGTGTTTTAATTAGCCTTCAAAGAGAAATACTAAGCAAAGATCAGTGTCTTCAGGCTAAATTACCTCAGTGTCACTGTAGAAAAGCGTAATGCATGAGTGTATGAGATGGTGTAAGATCTGTACCTGTGACTGTGTGTCTTACAGAGACCAGTCCTGAGTCCCAACATCAGCGCTCGTCAGAGGTTCACTCCAAGAAGACTGTGCTCATCAAGACCATTGAGACCCGTGATGGAGAGGTCTGAACTCACACACACACACATACACACACACACACACATGTATATAAATCTACACACAAATACACACCAATGTCCTTCATGTACAAAGATGTCTAAGCAGAGCCATCCTAACTGTGATGTGATGAACATACTGTAAAATGCTAGTAAGTTATAACAGTTATAACTTTTCCAACCAATCATAGTTTTTTATTATGTTCTTACCCAGATGAAGTATTCTATGAGCCAGGGCGCTAGTGCCCAATGTGTAAGTCCGGTTTCAATATCCCCACTCACCTTTAATCATCTGCTCACATCAGCGGGTTGAAGCAAACTACAAGATTTAAAAAAGAAAAATTCCCCCTTTCGGCTCGATTTTATTCCCCGTCTTTGTATTGTCACGTCTTATGTTCACAAATGTGTTGTCGGAATGGAAAAAAAGGCTTTTCAGTCTCCAGTTTCCAGTCTCTTCCAGAGGTTCTGCTCAGAATCTTGTAGTTTACACTGACCCCGTATAGACACTTTGAATAAAAGTTGCAACACCGGCTTCCTTGAACAAGCAGCTTCACTGTCAGCGCTACAGTTGGTCCCTGCACAGCACTTCACTCTGAACAACACCCGCACTGAATGTTGAACACCAGCAGCACCAGTATCAGCTGTATCTGTTCACTGTCGATGGGAAGTTTGCTCACATATAGTCAGCGAGCAATTTTTTATTGCATTCATAAAAACTTACAGTATCTATTTCTGTTCCCCTCAGGTTGTCAGTGAGTCCACACAGCACCAGCAAGACATCATGTAAACAAGAAGAAGCAATGATAAATAATTTTTTTTTAAAAATAGCATAAACAGTGAACAATTTTCCTACCACTACTATAATGATTTATAAGCTGAGCATGTTTTTAAATACAGAATGCTGACCATTTCATCTGATCTAAATGTAAACACAAAGAAAATGAATTCAACAGCTATACATTTAATACAATTTCCTACATACATCATAGGATAGATGCAGTATGATGGCGCAATGCCTTTAGTCTGGTTTTCAAAATAAAAGGCATTCCATTTATTCCTCATTTGTGTTACTTTCCTTCTCTCAAAAACATCAGGATTTATTATATGTCGTCGGCAAAAATAATTCAGTGGCAAAATAAGTCTTTCAAATGAACAAGTCTGATGTTTCTGTTTTCACCAGGGAAGTTTCCATGGTGCAAAACAGATCGATGTGGCGCAGCGCCATGGCCAAACATGATCTTGTGAGAGTAAATTTCACTGCATATATTCCAAGATTCTGTTTGTGCAAATGTACACGTATATGATCGATTAAGATGGGCTATTTGTGTGATTTAAGGAAGGTGACATGTTGGTCTTGAAAAAATAAACTGCAAACATTGAAAGAAAAAGGAACTCAAGTCATGTTTTGAAGTTTGAGCTCTACAGCATGTTCTGGGTGTTTGATTGTATGTGCACGGGTAACCGTGATATGGTGCTGCTCTGAAATAAAAATCTCAAATAAAGCCATTTATTATCACAATTTGTCACAGATTTGGAGTCTGTATGTAGTGCATGCATCGTGTGAGACAGTCTGCTTCTTTAACTCCAGTCATTAGCTTTCCTCAGACTGCAGACATGCCTTTTTCACTGATTCCCTTCTGAACTGTTTCTACCCACCGTATTCATCCTCTGATGTAGGCTGTGTTTGCCTTTCTAAAATGATACCGGCTTCTTCAGTCAGGCGCAACACCCTTCGGTTAACATTTAACTCACTTTCAGACAGAAAATAAGAGTTGCGGCCCTTTTGAAATTATCAGTAACCGAGCAGATCTCGGTGCAGCGAAAAGTGAACAATGGCTTGTTAATGAGCTGTCCCTGGTCGTGCTTTGCTTCCAGGCGGAAAGCAGACGAACACAGCAACAAGAATTACAGCCTGTGCTGTTTGTTTCTGAAGTCACTGGACTGAAAATGTCAGCAGAGATAAAAAAAAAAAAAAAGGAGGGGGATGGTGGGGGAAAGAAAGAAAAGGAACATACAGACAATAAATGAGCATGCCTGAAAGAGCAAGACGGAGATGGTGGTACAGAGAAGAAGAGAGAGGACACATGTATTGAAAAGGTTATTCAGAGACACACAGAAAAAAAGCACATCAGGAACATTTAGGTGGAAGGTAATTACACAGAATAATGTAGAAAAGCACAGAAAGACAGAATGCAACTCCTAGTCTGGTAATTAGTGGTTCCATGTTGGCCAGAACTTTCTGTTCTCGTCGTCGTTTCATTGCAACTGCTGTGAAAGGTGACAGCTGCCCGGTCGTTATAGGTCATCAGGGAAGGGCGGCATGTTCCTCCGGTCTGTTTCTTTCCAAATGAAGTCAGCTTACTTCAGTGATCTTGCCATCATGAACTGGTGGAAGCAGTCAAAATTTGTTGCACGTGACTGCCTTTTCCCTGATTTTTGAAACTTTTTCGTTGGAAAAACTCCTTACATTCTGATTCAGAGTTGTGCTGTGCAGATTCAGTGTACAAGTTTTATCATTTTTATTACACAGCTGTTGCTGTGTAGTTTGTTATGAAGCTGCAACACAAATGCAGCCTGAAACCTTTGCTGTCAGAACACATGAAGGTGAACTCGACTGTTTTGTTTTTTTGCCATGCATCATGCTTGTCCTTCGAATTAGATAATGGCTGAGACCTGCAGTAACATTACATAGATACAAACTAGACTGTGCACTCTGGCTGATTGTGGAATGTTGAGGCTGATATGCGGGTTACATAATAATCTAACTTTGTACGCATATTGGTATGTAAGAAAAGATATCACTAGCAGCATGGTTCAGAGCATTCTTGACCACATAACGGTGACCAACACAATATTAGGCAGGTGGTCATAGTGTTATGCCTGATCGGTGTACATATTTGCTGATATACTGCAGCAGCCTGGAAATACTAAGCTTCAAATCGAGGTTAGTTTGTCTGAAAAAAGTTTGTCTGAACTATGCTTCTTATGTAAAATGTGTGCTTCTTTATATGACACAGATGAAATATAGGAACCACAGAGACAACAAGACCATTAGATTGTAGAATCACAATGTTTATCATATGTTAGGTCCATATAAATCCATGCTCAATAATAATAATAATAATAATAATAATAATAATAATAATAATAATAATAATAATAATAATAATAATCAGATGATTTGTACGAATTTGTAGTGGGTGGCAGGATAATGATGAATCAGAGTCAAGGCTCAGTTTAGTGATTTTCAACATCAGCTGTTGAAACACCAGGATGAAAAGTGCATCCACCACCCAGCCAAATCAAACCAACCGGACATACAGTAGTATCACAATATAGCAGGGCTACTCCATTAGAAAATAATCAGCTGCATAAATTACATACATGGTGTAAACATGAAAATGAAGCGAAACAATTTGTACATTTAAAAACTATTTACAGGTCAATATCTACAATCAAAAGGTTTCCCCGACATATATTTGAGCAGTGACAGGCAATCACAGAAAAGCATTAGAAATAAGAGAAAGTAAATGAAAAAGAAGATCAGTGAAAGAATTATTAAAAGTTTGTCCCCAAATTACAAGCAAGAGTTGGGGTCAGTGTTTAGAATTAATATTTTCATTTTCCGAGTAAAGACTGGCGATGTTAGAACTGCACTACAGGAAAGAACACAAAAAACGAGACCAAAACAGCCACTACTGCGAAACACTATACAGCAGGACAGAAGGTGACGTAGCATGATTCATGTCAGAGAGAGGGAAATGAGTCCGATGCCTTTCTGAAGCCCTTTACCTGGATAAACTGGAGAGAAGAGAAGAGAAGAGAAGAGAAGAGAAGAGAAGAGAAGAGAAGAGAAGAGAAGAGAAGAGAAGAGAAGAGAAGAGAAGAGACGATGTATTTCTACAAGTGTTTTATGTACCTCAGGACCAAAAAAGTAAACTTTGACAACAGTGACACATTGGAAGGATTCATGCAGTTACGGTTGGATGCAAATGACTGACTCACCGGTTACCAATCCTTCTCAGTTCCAGCACCACTCACTGTTTAGTGGTTTAGTATTTAAGTACAGTACGCTTGTTTTGTTGGTCTAAGCCTCAAAATAAAAGTCTACAAAAAGTACATAAAGCACACAATTCAAGTACCCATTCTGGGGGGAATTTCAATACATTTCTTCACTTCTCTACCATTGGATCTTATATTTGTGGCTTTTGTAGCATTTTGTTTGCCTCTATGAGATTTCTAACATTGCTAGTACTGGTGTTCAGTCAGTTCCATAGAGGTTTAGAAAAAAGTGCACTGTACTAAAAAAAACTCCTATACAGACTCCCTTTTCCTTTCTGGATGTTTAGTACAACAATATCAATGTAAGGAGCACATTTGAATTTCAAAGCAAGTAACACACAAATGCATGTAAACACACCGAAATTCCAGCAAAAAAAAAAAAAAATGTCCAGCAGTAAACATTAGAGGGCGCCATTTGCAAATGCTTTCATCTTCTCCCTGTCTTATCTTTTACAGGAGATAATCTTCCTTTTAGAACTCCTCCTTTTCACCACTGAACGCTTCATCCAGACTAAAAGGAGTTAACATTTTCTAACTGGACCACTGTACTGGCTTAAAAAGAGGGAATAAACTGCATGTTTTACAGACATCACAATGGATCCCCCCTCTCCTTGGCCAGCAGTTGGTACAACCCATCACTTGCCACAGGGCTCACATGTCCACTCAGACACACAAACACACTATTTTTACCATTTTCACTATGGCGTGTCAACCTCTCCAAACCTTCAAACAGATTTCATGACAACAGTGAAATTCCTGGATGGCAGTGTCAGATAGCAGTTATTTGTCTTTGTGCCTTCAACAGCTGACTCAACCTGCAAAGGTAAATTGTTTTGGGAATAAGAGGCAGAAGAGGGACGTGAGAGCACTTAGAGACATGTCGACAAATAGAACTACATAGCTTACACAAACATTTCAAATTTAGCGGAAAGAGGAAAGAAGCCGGGAGGGATTTGTCTCTTGCTCGGGTCCACAGTTGGAACAGTTGGCGATTACGGAGACAGTGAAAAGTGACGAGATGTAAAGCACATTCTGCTGGGAAAAATGGCAACAAGACAGGGAATGACACATTAATTAGTGAGAAATAACGCAAGAAATCGTCTTTGGTGGGAATTTTTTAAATCCAATTCACACCGAAAACTGGTCCCCGTTCGCATGTTGTAGCAGCAGAGGCTTTGTGCTGCCATGTCCGGATTTACAGGCTGTCAGTGAAGATAAAATGCTGATTTCAGGAACACTTTACTTCACATGTAGACCTTTCAGCGGAAAAAAAAACTAATAAGGAGCTGCCTTTGAGTTTCAGTGTGTTTTTATGTTGCTTATGTGTCATTTTCTTCTCAACAGAATCCTTAGAGTTTCCTCCCTTAATTACCTCCAAAGAAGAACCCAGTGAATGTTCATTAAAAGTAGTTTTACCTCGACTCCATGAAAGTCCTGGTATGCGCTTTTATCTGAACTGGTGTGGCACTCCTGTGGAGAGCAGTGTTTTGATTTTTTTTTCTCCCACTGCACTCCCACAGGAAATTACTCTTTATGACTTGAAGCAAACCAAAAAAAAAAAATCTTTAAACCAAATGTTCAGCAGTGGCAGTTTACTGAATTTCCAGATAGGACAAGTTTTCCAGTGTCCTTCGGGTAGGTACAGTAACAGAGGAGCCAAATACAATATGTGGTGACTCTTTTTTCTTACTCCTTCTAAAAGAAAATTAAATCCTGACATTCAAAAAAAGCAAAACAGGACGAAAGTGAACAAATAAATACAACAGGTCTGAGAGGAGGGGAAACCGGTGTGGGTCGAACCACCTTTGGGACATACAGAGCTCCTGTTGGGTTAATAGGCAGTGGATTGGGTTGGCACGGCAAGGTTAGGTTTTCTGTCCTTAACTGTGACTAAAAGTTCTGAAGTAGACTTGGATTGTGTGTGGATTTGTCCAATTCACTGCCTCAGATGCGAACTGGGGGTCCACTGGGGGCCGTGAGGGGCACTTGAGATCCGCAGTCGTAGTCAAGCTCGGCCATTCGAGAGCGGCTCATCATTCGACTGTGGGAGTACGCCCGTCTGTCGGTCTGTCTGTCCCTGAAACTCCGGATGTAGCTCTGTGGACGGACAGAAGATACAGGGATGTGACTCGAGCACAGTCACTAGAGCTTATACAAATGTACAGCCAGTTTACAGGAATAGTTTGGCATTTAAGATATATCCCTTAGTGGGGGAATTTCTCAGCTGGGAGCAGTGGCTCCCTGCAGTCTCCACTGCTAATGAGACATTGACGTACTGGAAGTAAAGTTGAGACTTAAATGTAGTATTTTATCTCAAATCAAATGAGCAAAGAGCATGAAAAAATAAAATGTGTAGCTGTTTCAACTGAATTATGTATATCCCGAATAAGGAGGTCACTGAATCTTACCGGTGACAACACGTCTCCATCAAAGCGTCTCTTAGGGTTGGCCTTGCGGTGGTATCCGGGGTCAGTCTGTGGAGGTGGAGGAGGGACTTTAGGCGGCTGAGAGCTCTGGGTTTGGTGATGTGGGTGAGACGCCGCTGGGTGGTGGTACTGCTGGTGGTGGTGGTGATGGGTGTGGGCCTTCGGCTTTTGGCTGGTCTTCTGGCTCTGTCGTTTTTTCTTCTTCTTGTTCTCCTTCTCCTTTTTCAGCCTCTCTTCCCTCTGCCGGATCCGCATGAGCTGGACCCGCCGCTGCTGCCGGCTCAGAACCACTTGAGAGACGGAGAGAACGGAGTTGTGACGACGTGTGGAAGGGAGGCGAACAATAGATAATCAACGGGGAGTGACAGCAACATAAAGACAAAACAGAACAGCTTTTCTGGAGGAACCAAAGTAACTGATCAAGTCAAGTGGAAGGGGCACATTCAAAATCAGTGAAAGTAAGAGAAACTTCAATGAGCCAAGATTTTTTATTTTTTGGATTTTAATTGGCTTTAATTGTAGATGTTGAACTTGTCCAGGGAGAACTGATTATAAGTGCAGGCCGTAAAAATTAAAAAGAAGAAAAAACACTGACACCCATTTCCTCATTTTCGACATTGTATTCAGCCGGTTGGCAGACGGATAATTTTCCTCGCTGCATGTACTTGTACTGTGCTGCTCAGTCTCCTGACATATTGTGAGTGGGTGAGTGTGTTCGTGTTATTTTCACACCCTCCCCGGCAAAGGATGTCCAAAATCTATGCTGTCTCGCTGTCCACTGACGTGATTATTTTTGGGTCTTTGCAGGCATTTTGATTGCGTGGTGCGATATGCAGCCTACAGAGAGGTCAAAATGCTTGCACCGTACAGATGCACTGTGTAGGTCAGGGTGTGTGAGTGTGCATGGGTGGGTGTGGAAGTGTTATGAGGTCTATTGTTGTTTCTTTGTGCACCACAAGGCACCATCTGCCAGGGAAACTGCTTAATCATATACCCTCCCACCCCCCTTTTTTCTTCTCCTCAGCAAGCTCCACCTCAGGCCCCTCTGACCACATGCCTGTGTGTGTGTGCGCTCTCTGTCTTTGTGAGGCCTAAATCAGCTTTAGATGTAAGAGTGAGGACATTTAGGCAAGTCCCCACTTACTTACTTAAAAGGCTGTTCAGAGGTTGATGTTTGTGCAGAGGGGCTATAGAATGCACTAAGTCAGTGGGGGTCCTCACAAGTATATAGAAGTCCACAGTATCTCTGCATATTCTAGCACTGTCGACACAGTCAAGCAAGGAAAAAAAACAAGTCTAACATGTGTGAACTAATTCATTCATGCCCGTGACCTGCATGCTATTCAATAAGCTGACAGATGATTTTCCTCCCTGCTCCACTTGGGTGCCCCGCTTACCCATTGTGCCCCAGTTTATTACCCTCACCCTGCCCTTCCCCCAGTACACCTGCTCCCTCTTTACTTTTCCCCTCCACACCAGTCCCCACCCTTTTCAACCTTGCCTTGTCACCACAGTGCTCGTCGTCATAAAAGGGACACTTCTAGCGCTAACATCAGAACTGAGTGCGAGATAACGTGCTGTATGTGTCAATTTAAATAATACAAATAATGACCAGGCTCTTATCACCAACCAGCAGCAACTGCGGTAACATTCATCGTGCCACAGCTTCCCCCTCATTCTCCCCTCATTCCACGCTCAGTTCACACAATTAATGCAACATGCAAGTACATGCAAAAATACAGGATGTTTTTCTGCTTTTTTCAGTAATACTATTATTATTTGGGTTATTATTTTTTCTGCATGGTGGGCCTTTACTTGAAATATTCCTCATTAATTACTATTACTACTATTTTTTATATAGTATTATGTATAAAAAACAATAAGGCTGTACAAAGCTACAGGTGTGTAACTGAAATCTCGCCACATCTCTTTAGATTTATCAGCATTTATTTATCAGAATCTACTTTTCACTTTGCGTTTTTTTCAGGACCAATACACTTTATGAGTAATCAAGGAGACCGATAACTGACACTAGAACCGTGTCATTATTTAGAATAACTCAAACTCCAACATAAAACGTAATTGAAATTCCTTTGTTTAGGGTTAACTAACAGAACTTTTTCAACATTTATCCTTTAGCCTTGATAGGCTTTTACTCATTACATGTATGCAATCAGATTGTGTTGAGAGCGGGACACTCCTTAAAATCACTTGCATATCTTTATTTATTTTATTTAGAATAAGAAAAATCTTGTTCTGCTAATTGACGTACGGTCAGTGTCAGTATGTCAGTTTTAAATCCACACCACATCATAATGAATAAGGCTTTTAAGCATTTTTTGCACCATTATGCTGGGTCTTGAATTTAGCAGAATCCCTTCTCCTACAGTTTTAAGCCTATCTCCACTTCCTCTGTGTATCTTTGCCTTCCAAAGTCTACTTCCCTACATGCAACTGCACATTTTTCAAAACAGCAGTAAAAAGCTCCCTCTATCTCGTTGCCCACACCCTCTGACTGGAAGCCATGGCAGCCTGCTGTTTAATCCCATTATTTGAGGCCATGTGCGACTTCTTCTAAGACATAGCTGCGCACATCATACAGCAGCAAAGATCAAATGTAAAAATGTGTGTGCGCGAACGAATGACACAAGTATGTGTTTCAGTTTTTGTGTAGTTAGTGTATGATCGAGCGAGCGAGTGAGAGACGACGTCCCGGTATGTTTCCGTCACTGTCCTGGTGTGTTTGAGTGCATGAGCTGTGTGTCATGGTGTTTGTGTGTGCTGCATTTACATATTGTGTTTGGGTGTGTGCGATCTCGCCATCTGTGTTGTGGTTGCTTTCAGAACAGATTATTGCTGTTTCCATCACTAACACATTCTGGTGAAGACACCAGTGTTGGTACATTCAGACTCATACAAACAAACTCACACCACTATGTTCATACACACACATACGGTACACACTGGTCCCTGTCCTTGTAATGGTTATGATTTCTAAAGCAACGACACTTTTTATTTAATAAACTCGGGATTTGTCAGAGAGCTTGTTGGGGTCTCAGTGAGATCAACGCCGGAACAAGTTTTGCAACAGACAGCTGCAAAACAAAGCCGGTAGATTATCCTTAGCTTGAGAGTGTTTCCTACTGTGAGCACCACCTTTTTTGAATCAGCTGTCTCCAGGTATATTCGTCATGGATTCACAAACTCCTAACTGGTGCAGAAGCTTTTTCTGAATGTCGGTTTATTTTATGAAACTAATTGACTGAATTTGCATCAAGGTAATTGCGGTTTACTCTTTATTCATAGGAATGAAATCATACACCTGTTTTCTGGCATGTCATGTGGACACTGTCTTCATAAGGACATGGTTTCTCTGTCCACCTTTCAGCCTCAGACGTTTGTACTCCCTCTGGGCCACTGAATTTTAACAACCTTTTCCTAACCTGACATCCCTTTTGCACCCCCCAAAAAAGGAAAAATAAATTACATGAGCTCCACAACCACTTGCAAACAGTCTCCTGAATCCTTCATCAGCACTTTAGTAGCCCTTTAGCAAGCGTTCCCGGCCCGATTATCAGTGTTGTTTACAGGTGGCTCTGTGTGCAAAAAAGATGGGGAAATAAAAGATAGCAGCAGATGAAAACATCACATCTGTGTGGAGCGATATAGGCAGTGAAGCGTTCCTCAAATGGATACGTGAAACTAGGATAGATGTTGCATTTACCTCCTGTTTCTTTATGCTGCTTTCCACTGTTTGACTGGTGCTTTTATAAAGATGTCATTTTGATGTGCCTCCCTTTTCAGAGGGTTTACTGATGAATCAACTCTAGTATTCACACACAACAGCAGCGAAAAGAAATTAACATTAACCCTCCAAACCTCAAGCAGTTTGCAGGCGTTTTGTGCTTCTCTATAGAAAAAAGTCAAAGCAATAATTAAAGATAACTTAAACATGTCTTGTGTGCAGTATAACTAAGTCATATTGTCATAAATTATAAAAGAAAAAACAAACAACACTGTTCTCGTATCTGTTCTGTGTTAACATAGTCTGCAATCAAAAAGCCCCTGATTTTTTATTATGGGACTTTTGGTTGAGTTGAGTCACTAATGGAGCCACTAATCAGATTTTTTTGTTGTTTTACATAATCTGGTTAGAGTAAATGGTTTATTGTTGGCACTTTTTAAAAATGATTTTGATGAAATATCATGATTTCAATTTTAGATTCAAAATCGAAAATCTCACATGATTACTTTAATGGCCGGCGGAAAGCGGAACATCCAATGATTCGTTCTGTGTTTACAGTTTCTGGCTCTGATAAATGGTGTAATTTGGGTGATTTTTTAAAAAGCTAATTTTCCTTTCAAGCTTTGCAGGATTTGGAGAGTTCATTTGCATTTTGTCCTGCCAAATTTCTCAGAATTTGAATAAAATTTACACAACATCCAGATGAAAACCTGACTACTGTGATTGCGTTTGAAGTCCCTCCTGTGTGTCTGTACATGAGCCTGAAGTTGCCTGTCTATGTTGTCTGTCGTCTCCCTACTTCTGTTTCTGTGAATGTGCTCATGATCTGCTACCTGTGTAGAGACATGCTGTCTTATTATAACCTTCCTACTCATCTTTTCTCCCTGCAGGATCTTCTCGCTGAGGCTGTCTTTGAATTGCTGAGTGAACCTGTTTGTGACAAGAAAATCTATTTAACCTGCTCTGTGTCATGCTTCTCCATTTGGGATTTGTCAGCCCTGGTGCCCGTGCATTACCTGTGACAGTCACATATTTTTATTGAACAGCAGAAGAAACACTCAACAGTTAAAAACCTCAATGTTTCACTGTCTGCAATTTTTCCACAGGGAAAAAGAGCAAAGAGGAGATTTAAAGGTCAGTTATATTCTTGTGTTGTTGTTGGATGTTACGTTTTTCATCATGACGCGATTTTCCGAGAGTAGAAACATTGTATACTACTTCAGACATTTGCATCCCTTTGTATGCAATTCAGAAATTTCTGCTGAATATAGTTTTAGAATCACTTCAATAAAACGTTTCTGTTTTAATAATGTTCAACCTTTCAGTACCCTTGAAACCAAAAACATCTCAAAATGAACAAAAAAAAAGTCTTCCTTTGAGCAGAAATCAAAACCCGACAAACGTGGACAGAAAGTTAGTTTCTCATCCTGCTCCAGAGAGTCCGATTGTGTGTTGATAGCAGTATCACTCACCTTCTGTGTGAGAAAATCCCTCTGCAGTGACTTTCCATTGGATCAGCACTCCGAGGAGGGCCAGGACAGGCCACACACCCAAGATGACCCAAGTAAACCAGCACACTGGCCTCTTTGGTGCCACCTGAGAAGATTACAGTTACAGTTTAGGTTAAGTAATTTTATGCAGATAAACCATTAACAACTAATAACGCCACATCACAACCTTTTTTTTTTTTTATCAACTTCTTAGAACCTTTTTAAAGTTCTCATTCAATTTGGTGTTATTTTATTTGCACATTATTAGTATAAATGGAATAACAATCTAGAAGATGAAACCATCTCTTGGTCATCTTTTGTGTTTCAGCATGCATGTTTAATTTTTTTAAATCCATAAAGCCAGTCTGGAAAAACATCATCATCGGTCTTGGGATGAAGTTTGGAGGTTCCAAAAGCGTCCTAAACCTTAGGGCTGCCTAGTGTTGACATGTTTAGCTAAAATAAGCAAGTGTGAAAAAGAACATTTCTCAATATGGATCCTTATTCATGCTCTGCTAATCAAAAGTACATTGAAAATTTGATAGTGGTTGAGAATTAGCACAACTTTATGGCTACAAATCTTCAAATTACACGCAGGCAGTGACCACTTATAGGTCCTATATTGTGCGCATTATCAGCAAATTAATGAAATATCTAGAATGTGTCTTTTTCACTTTAAAGTACTGCATAGGTGGTTCATTTTACCATGTGTGTATAGCCCCTTGTTTCAGCCCTGTTCTAAAAGTGGTGCCTCAGTGTCTGTAGCTTTAAATTATGTCCCCGCCCCCTTCAGGAAGAAGACTCTCTTTGTATATGTGATTGCCAGCACGGAGCAAAACAGTTGACCACACAGCAGCCGACTGAGATGTAAATGAGTGTGCAAGTAAGTAAATAAACCTGGTGGACTGTGAGGCAGACTGTGAATGGCTCACCAAGGAAGCAGCTGGCAGTGAATGGGTAGGATTATGCACATTTTTAGCTTGGCGACTATTGGCTCCACAGTTTCTACTTAGAAACTGAATAAAAATATTACTGGCCTGTGAAGCTGGGAAGCCATCTGGTTGTGGGAGGGCTAGAAGAAAGGCAGAAGTAAGCTTCTTCATATTTTTTACAGCTTTTATTTTAGTCCATTAAGTTTTTAACATACAAAATAAATTAAAATGGATTTTCATGGATGGATTTGGTCCATGTGTTGTATAGCTCCTCACCACCATCAAGAAACCAAATGAGGGAATATCATTCACAGCGATGTGCTGTTCTATCTCTGCGCTATCTAGAAAGTTTTTATGTTGTAGCTATTCGTGTCAACGGGCAATTTATTGTTTCTATTTCTTGTTTGAATTTCCAACTGGTGTGCATCAAGGACAGCAAACCCAGTACGATGGTGTTTGTTTCCGTCTCCTAGACATATCATGGGTTTTGCCTCTTGTGTGTTTGTCATGTGTGTCCTCTTTCCAGGTCATGATAGTAGTAAAGAGGCCATGTGGCTAAGGTCCTCTCTGTCTGGTGACTAATGAAAATTGCTTGAAGTCCTTCTGGGTCATTCCTCTTTGCAACCTTCGCTGTCTATATTCTAAATGTCTTCTGCTGTTTTTCTGTACATGTAACATCCACTTGACATCCTTCCTCAGCTGCTCTCTCTGAGGTGTTTTCCATTTTAGCTCCATCAAAGGGTTTTCTTTGAGGTTTTCAAGTTTTTTTTAATCCGAAATGAGGGTCTAAGGTCAGTCAGTTGGCAGCACAAACGGCTCTTGAAAGTTTCAATATGCTCAAATAAAAGAAACTGAATCACGGCTTTAGTCTCTTATTTAATAGCCAATCCTTTTTTGCAATACCTTAACTGCAGTGTTTCAAATTGAGATTTGAAATCCACAGATTGTTTCTCCCATGGAAGAAAACTTTGGTTTGTTCATTTTGTAATTGAAGACAAAACTTTTGCATACAGAGAATTTGCTATATTGTTTCCACCCAGGCAGAAAATGTATCAAATAACAATGCATTCATTAAAATGTCAGTTGTATATATATCCTAAATATTTTAGTGGAAATACATCAGTGTCTCTAATATCTCTTCATAGCTAATTTTACATCATTCAGTTATGGTTCAGTGCATTGTGTTTAAAGGGTTTTCGCATTAGCATGACAATAAACTTTGCCTTGTAAGAGCTTCGAGGTATTCTATCTAAAAACATTAGAAAACTGACTTTTCACACACTCCAACATGACAGCACAGTATTCCATAAGTCATCATAGAAGATTTTTTCCTATTCCTAACTCAGCCTGCCTTTCTCTCCTCCATGCACATATCAAACACAGAGACCTTCCTGTTCTCAGATAAACACTCAAATCTTCTATTGATCTTCTCTTTCTTCTCAGTTCCTACCTGCAGGCACACCTCGAGCTCCTGGAAAAAACTTTTGCAGACAGTGCACCAAGGTGAAATGTCTAAAACCGCTGGTGGTGACAGCTTTATAAAGTGGTCAATATCAGAGATTTTATCTATGAGTCTACCAAACTGTCAATCTGTCTATGACTCTCTCTGGAGCGCACTAAGTTGCCTCAAGGTGACTGACATCTCTCTTCCCTTATGCCCACCAGCAAGCACATAAACCCACACTGAGACGTGCTTACCCTGAGTCTCTCATAGACGTAGTGCACCAAGGCGAACAGCTCTATAAAATAATCCACGGTGACAGTGATGATGGCAGAGCCGAACGTGGCGGTCGAGAGGGTGACAAAGCAGCGCTGCCACTGAAGAGTGAGGACGGCAAATAGCGTCCCAGAACCCAAGAGAATGCCCAAAGGAACCCACACTGTTTTGGGGTGGTAGAACTCCTCCATGGCCTGAGAGGAAGAGACAAAGTGTCAATTTTTCATTAGCTGTTGCATATTTTTACAGTATTGTGTAAATCCATGTGGAATCATTAGCAGCAGCAGAGCCAATCTTCTGTACTCTAATGTGGCATTCAAATTCCATCAGCTAAACTCTTGATGCTGCTCAAACTAAACCTCAAGGCTTGCCTCACACAGTGGTTTGCAGTCAGTTATGTATTATTTTGTGCACTAATGTGCTAACGGTATTTAGATAGTGAGCAAGCTACTTTGCTAGCACACTGAATGACAAACTGATGCGATCTCTCGAGACACTGGCATTACTGCTGGGGCATCATCAATTTAATGGCACTTCAGCATGGGCTCTACACGATCTCCTGGTTATATTTTGAGAAAAAAGCTGTGCAAAAGTTGTTGGAATTTTCTTCACAATTATTGCAGAAAATGTATTAGACTGATAAGTGAGATGCCACCACAGTTAACTAGAGGTGGTTAGTTTGCACGAATGTACAACCCAGATTAGTCTGTAGACGACCACAACTATATACACCAATAACACTCTCCTCTGAGAATAGGATGCTGCTTTCCTTGTAAAGCTCATTTGCATGAAATAATGAAGGCTGACATGTCAATTACACGAGTAGTTTCACCCATAGAGCCTGATGGACTCATTTTGTGTCCAAATTTACATCATCTCTTTGTCTGAATTGCTTTCAAAGTATTTCCTGCAGTAAGGTGTAGCACATATCAGTTGAAACCACAAAATTTGACTATCCAACAATGCCAGTTGTTTGTGTGTGTGTGAGGATGTGTGGCCCCTAAAAATATTATGTATCTACATTTGATTTAATCATAGTTTCAACCTGCATACACCTGTGTACCTATCTCCATATACATTACTTGAAGAACTTGGGCCGCCGTATAGCTCACTGAGTTAAGGCGTTACCATGTGGGCGCAGGTCGCCAGCAGCGGTCGTGAGTTTGAGTCCGGCTCACGACCCTTTGCTGTATGTCTCTCTCCTCTTTACCCCCTTTCACTCTGTCTATCAATAAAGCTTCAAAAATCCCCCCCCCAAAAAAAATAAAAAAAGAACTTGATGGTGTATCAATATGTTAACACATAAGGATATGTTTATATCGATCATTGCAGATAATACTACGATTTACATGCAATGATATGATATAAACATTTCCCTGGTTTGTAATCTCTGCAAGTTCGCCACTGCATGTGAATACATTAGTGAATAAAATAATGAAAGTTATTTCTGTTAAGCACTGGGCACATACTTTATCTCAATTTCTGTATGATACAGCATCCACCATCATGTTTCTGATGTGGGCATATTCAAGACAATCTTCCCTTTATTATGTAAAGATATCTCTACTGCCAGCTCTATATAATGAGATGCAAGTAAGAACAAAACAAGTTTATATTACTTTTTTCCCCTTGACACTAAGGCTAATATATCAAATGATGAAAAACGTAGATAGTCCATACTGAGGGCGAGCTCTCATAATGACCAAGAAAGGGGCTTTAAAGTATAGGTAGTGACATTCCCTAGGAAATAGCCTCAGACTCATAGGGTTAATCATTTATCTTGCACATGGTCATAACTCACCACCAGTGACGCCACTCCAACCAGCAGACCCAGCAGCAGACCCACCATAAACAGACCCACACTGCGAACCAACATGGTCACCAGGCCACACAAGGTGCCGATGCCCAGGCCGATGCCCACGGACGCCTCCACACTCAGCTGAGTGTCCATCACCCTCTCCTTGTAGCACAGCATGAAGATGACCACGGAGCCAAACATGAGTCCTGTGAGGAACAATACGGCCTTGAAGCATCGATAGCCTGGAGGAGAGAAGGCAAACACAGTCCTGTGAGGACATCAAAAGCATACAAACTCTGAACTGCTGTACCTGTGTGTGTGTGTGTGCGTGCATGTGTGTTTCTATATATAAGCCTGAGTGAACAGTGAGAATCATCTATTAAATCAAAATGAAGTCAAATAAAGCATAATGGCAACACGAAACAACAAATAGCATGATGGTGCTTATATGAAACATTTCCTTGTGCCATTATCAGCAGTCTGGAATAGAGAGGAGTAGTACACTCAGGAACCCACCCACACACACACACTGTCTCTTCCTCACACCCATACACACTACAGCAGAGGGATATTCAGTTATAGCCTTGAATGATACAGTGCCAAGACCAGTGTACAACAGCATGAACAAAACTAATGGGTTCCTCTCTTTTTTTGAAAAAGAAAAATAAACTTTTGGGGTTGCCAAATCGTGCTTTTTCTAATTCTTTACTCCATTTTCAAGCTTCCATCAATGAACAGTTTGACCACATTTCCTGGAAATGTCTGCAGAGTATCTGGACAGAAAAAAATCCTCTAAGAAATTGTTAACATTTACATGCAGACAGGATGGATGATTGTGTGACTGCTGCAACCCAAAAAGGACTGGATTATTTACTGGCCAGCATAAATTTCTAACAACATGTGCTCATAAGTGGCGCATGTATTCTTCTCTGAGTTAACATTTTACTTTCATTCCGTAATTACATGCCACTGTTCTCTCTGTTCAGCCTTGTGATGAACTGTAGATTGCTTTGTGGTTTTGCACACGGCTCCTGAAATTAAAAGGCTGTTATCATGCTTCAACAGAAAAGATAAAGTGTTACATGGAGGACGCATAATAAACGGCAAGAAACATAAACAGCCACCGCTCTATGGTGTGTACTAAAGAGAAAGGCTCTCACTGGAGTATGATGGAACAATTAAATTCGCTCTACAAAACCTTTATGAAATTGCTTTGGAATATGATAATTATCATATTGCAAAAGGTCATCCACATTCATTAGTCAACAGGCCTGCTGAAAAGAACAGCTGCTCTCCTTTCCGTTTTTTCCTTCAAATGCTCCCTCCTCGGCCTTCTCTCCATGTGTTTTATTCAATCAAAACAAGAAAAAAGACTCCAAAGCATTAAAAGTGCAGCTTATCAACAGTTTAAATCTCCTTGGCCCTTTGCTTCTATGTTTATTAATGTTTGTATCTCCCTTTATTTTTCTCAGCATCTCTGCTTTTCTCTCTCTGACTGGACTCTGTCCCGAGGGGACCCAACGTCAGATTGTTATCTTTGTGTAATCAGGCATCGCACAGCTGAGCTGAACAATACTCTGCCCCTCGTCCAAACCAGCGTCCATGCTCATCCCTTGTGACCATAGCTCATTTATTTGATACACTTCGTATAGCTTTCTTTTATTCCTTCACCTCAATCCTGTGTTTGGAAATCTTTCAGCCACCACGTGCAGTGAAAGCCACTGTATTCTTCACAGCTGTTTGCTTTTCTTCTATGACAGAATGCCTGAAGGGATACACAGAGTAACTTGAGCATTTCTGGAGCGTCTGCAGCCACCTGAACATTTGTTTGGTCAGCAGCTGTCACACATTCCAAACACTGCCAGATCTCATGGTCTCCAATCAATGAATAAAATATGAAATATTCTGCTTCTCCTTCACTGCTCTTAATATCTGGCCCATTTTCCTTTCCTATCTGACCTATCCATCCCTCTCCTCTCCCTCCCTCAGTCTTTCATCCCCTTCACTGTTCTACTACCCTCCGCTTATCCCTCCAACTACCTCTTTTGTTCCTCACTGCATTCCTTAGTTTTCCTCCAGCCATCAAACCATCCCATCTGTTCAATCTGGCTTATTCAGCTCATGTCTCCCTCCCTCCCCCCTTCTCCTTTTTTCTCTTTGCCTCATCCATCTTGTTGCAATAACATCACTCATCATTTCTGCTGCAGCTTTGTGTTTGTGGATCAAATAAATGACAGCTAATCTTTTCTTCCCAAGACCTTGGGACTAAACCAGATACTGCGGTGGTGAGAAGGATTTATCGGCAGGGAGTATCAATCGTCACGCTGATAACCAGCAGAAATGTCTTTTTGCCTCATATTGTTTAAATGTGACTGCTGTGTTTCTGAGAAACATCAACATTATGCATTGCGTCTCATTTGCTGAACAGTGATTCCGGCACTGAGAGTGACAGCGCAGCACTTCTGTTTGCCTATGAACATGAAATCAAACAAACCGAAAGGCAAACAGATGCCATGCGGACTGAGAAGCTTATCTGAAGTAAAATGCTGCCACTCTGTTTCTGACATCTCGTTATGTGATGCTTTATTGCTTTATGGCAGCATGTATTAAACAGCTTCATCTGATGAATACAATTCTCTAAATAAAGGAACTTCCAGAGCTGGCGTCAGCTAGTGCGCAAATACAAAAAACATTTGCAGGATTTTAATGTTAGCACGCAATGCCATGAGCATGTTTGAAGTACAGCTGAGAGCAAACTTGACATTTTCAGCCTTACTAGTGGTAAATATCTACGAGTAGCGGTGTTTTCTACATTTTTATCCAAGCAATGTGTCTTTTTCAGGGCTGTTAGCCACTCTGGTGTTATTACATGCTGTCAACTTTGTAAAATAAAGTTCTTGGGCAACCTGTTTGTAATGCAGGGACTGATGCCAATGCTTTCCTAGGACATATACAGTGAATGTTAATGCTGTCTGTATGCTTCAGTGAATCGTTCTCCTTCTATTTGCATGCAACTCAGAGCTTCAACACCCATCAATATTCATCCAAAAAAACAGCATACAGGTTGCTGTCTCCCCAAACTATATTTATATTCTTTGAACGGAACACAAGAATACAAAAATACCACCCAGGCAAAATGCTGGGGGTTATTTTATGAAGTTTTATTTTGTATGAAATGAAACAGTGTATTACAGGAATTCTTGCTGTGGATCTATCTGGATGTTCCTGGTGGGAACAGGAAAAGGGGGTAAAGGAACCAAGTTGAGCAAGATGTGATTTTGCAGGCTGCATTGTAATTTATATGCAAAACTCTAAACATTACCAGTGGACAAGAAATCCAACAAAATAATTCAGAGATTCATCATGGATTCATCTTATTTGAACAGTTAAATGCTTTGTTTGCTTACCAGAAGAAACTGCTGTGTTTTGTTTCAGGTTTAAGTTTGACTGTGGGGCAGTTTGAAAATCACATCATACAAGAAAGATCATGAAAAATCAATGTCCTGGTAGTATTGGCGGCACGTCCTTGTGGGTCAGGTAGTTACTCATGCATGAAATGTCACTGATGGCACTGACATTTCAATTAGAAAATATTAGGAATTAAGACGTTTCTGCTTTATGCTGTCAGGTAAAGGCAAGCATTCATTTGATCTTGCATGGCGACATTCCTACAGCCCTTGCTGAACCATCATTAACTCGAAGAAAGACAGCAAGATGAAAATCATTCTTCTATGGTACTTTTGATTAATTGTTAAGCTCTGGGCCTCTTTTTTCAGTGGTGCTGCTGGAATACTTTGTTGAAAGAAAGAGAAACATACCTCTGAATAAGGAGCAGAATACAATATGCTTTGGTGTGTCTCATGATGAGAGCAATTTAGGATTTTGATTAAACTGAAGAAAATATCAGGCTGGAAGTGCAGACCATGTGCTTACAATGGTGTAGTCCAATTTACTCTAAAGAAAATACTTTTCAGTGCCACGGCAGTTTGGTCTGTATGAATCAGAGTTCAATATCGGCTTACACAGACAGAAACAGGAGAACCACACTGTACTGCTCTGAAATCAATAACATACATACACCAGCAGAGCAGAATGAACTAGAATAATAGAAAAATGACGAACAGTAGAGATTTTATAGGTTTCTGGCGGTGTGTTTTATCATTTTTTCAGTCATTTCTTGGCACTTGTGCATAGAGGAAATCAATCGCTCTTCAGCGTTTCCATCATATCTGTCATTATAGCTACTGGCAGTTGTTCATATGCAAGTTCTCTAGTCTTTGTACATGAGTAGCTTGTGCTTGCAAATACAAAGGGAGCAGCTTTTACATTGACTGAGAGTCAGAGCATAGTAAGAAAGGTCACAATAATTGGTGGATGATACATTTTAAAATTATTTTAAAATAATGTTAGAAGTAGGTTTGACATTTTCAGCAGACACACATTTGCTTTCTTGCTGAGAGATTTATAAAAATGGATACCATTTGCACAAATCTGTTTGCTAAATATGAAGCAATGGCAAGAATGTGATTAGCTTAGTGTAGAGCCTAGAAACAGGCAGCAAGGCTCTGTAAGGCTTACAAATTTATGTCTTATATTGTGGTGTCTCCACTGGTTGCCTGGCAACCTCATGGTGACAACAATACTGCAGCACATATAATTTTTACCCCTGTATGGATTAAACAGAAAGATATGTAACATGTCCTCTACACATGCAGATTAGGTGGATTTTGTTTCTTGTCTTTTTTCCTGTTTCTATGCTTTCCTTCTTTTCCTCTCTCCTTTAACCTCACCCCAGCTGGTCGAAGCAGATGGTTTCCCTCCCCGAGTCTGGTTCTGCAGGATGTTTCTTAATACTGTAGGGTCTTAACCTTAGAATTTAGCCACGTAAATTTGCATTTTATATAATTTTGTAAGGTTATAATCATTATATTTAAAATAGTCAGGTAAATTCACAGTGTAGGGTCTTAACACTAATATTTAAAATTGTTAGGTAAACCTGCAGTATCAGTAATTTTTCTCTTCTGGAAAGTGCTTTGGCTCAACAGCAATGATGAGTTGACTTCACTTTTGCTTAGCTAAACTAACTGGTGATAGCCTTACATTTAACATAAGCAGTAGCAGTTTTCATAACCCTCAAGAAGACATTCAAGTGTATTTTCTAAAATGCTAACTTACTGCTTTTGACTAAACCATTACTTACCGAAGAAACAGTAGATGATTCCAAAGAGGCAGCACATGGAGCAGACCACAGAGGGCACAATCTCATATCTCCTCTCAATCTCCTGGTCACACTTCAGCCCCACCTCAGCCAAACCCAACAGCTGGCTGGTGGAAGTCATGATGGCTGAAGTGGAGGGGGGGAGGTTTAGGGAGAGAGAAGAGGGTAGGGGAGAGGGGTGGAGGGGATGTGTAGGGATTTCTGAATCAGTGGGCTTCACCCATGGAGACGGTTCTCTCTGCAAACAGAAGGGTTGGAAAAAGAAGAGAGATGGAGGGAGAGGGCAGGAGTGAGAATGAATGAAGGAAAGAAAGAAAAGGAGAGAGTGATTATTGATTGCTCATTTTAAGTACTCAGCTCTGAGTGCTGACAGTGCAGTAAGCATGCTCCATAATTTTGAAAAAGAAACATCTCAGCATAGCCACACAAGTATTGCTGCAGATAAAAATGCAATTCAGCCACTATCACTCACTTGGAGTTACAGTAAAGTGGCTGCAACAAATTGTTGCCAACAGTTGGAAAGTATCTGACCAGCAGCAGAAGATCTGCAGCACACTCAGAATGGTTGCCATGGAAAGATCAATGGAATGCATTTGCATAAATTTGCATGTTGTGGGAAATTTGTGGCACAAGTACGAGGCACTTTGTGGGCCTTGTATTTCTGCCACAAAGTTAAAGTTTGTAGAATTAATGTTTTCCCATTTGTACTTGGTGCTGATCCGTTACTGCTCTGATCACTCACTTGAAATAGTAAATCAGCTGTCCTGTGAAAACCATGTATCTACAAAAGACTAATTTTGCATGAGCTGCGGAAAAGAACCTTGTTCTCAACTTCATGACTATGTAATTTTTAAATTATCCAAAGGGCTTTTAAATGATTCACTTAGCTCAAGAAGCAGGAGAATTTCCCCTGACTATAACACTTAATCCTTCAGTTTACATGAAAAATGAAGAATCGCCACATTCATGCATACACTGGTTTTATTGCACAGCACCATATGCAGTATATAGCTTTTTAACAGACAAAATGGAACAATCAGATTAAGATTATCAATCAAGAATCAGGATGCTTAAGGTCTCAGAGTCTAACCAGGAAGGCAAGGATTTTTGCTAGATTGTAGACAGCATTACAAGGTGACAAATTCAAAAAGACAAACGAGTTGATAATTTGCAAAGATCATATACTTCAGTATAGCAGTATAAGGAGATACAAGTGTAATGTATGGTTACATTGTAACCTTGGTTCTGTAAGTGAACAGACTATCTCTCCACCCAGTTACATATTTTATATGTAAAGGGAATGATCCCCTGCTCTTCACCAACTTGCCCAGACATGTCCCACAGGTTACCTATAAAGCACCCGTGCTGACGTGAATTCATTGATTTTTTTTTTTTAATCGAAGCATGTCTCCAAGCAGCCTGGGAAGCTAATCTCTTCATTCAGAGAACCAAGGTTACAATTTAACCAAAAGTTCTCTATCATCTCGAGACTATCTCTCCACCCAGTTACATATTTCATATGTATGGGGTAACTCTTTGAGACACCCTGTGAGGAGACAATGCAGCCCAAACCAGGAACAAACTATTTGCAAATGTACACATATTTATATACCGACCAGGCCAAGGTTTTGCACAAAGCAAAGAACAGGCCTCAGAGACAAAACAGCTGCTTCTACAAGATGCAAAACTGGCTCCAGGAACACTGGTAAAAGCAAAGATGAAACGCCCAAACTTGTGAACAAAGTGGTCACTAAGATCAATGAGCAAGCTGCTTAGCTGACCAAGGGAGACAGCGAAGGTGGACAGAGGCTAGGCTCAGCCATCCACTGATAAGTCACATCCAGCACCCACTCCAAAGTGGTTGCTGCTATATTCAGGTAATGCATTTGAGATAAAAGTGGAACGAGATGACAATGTGGCTGCTGCACATCTGGCAATGAGAGAGCCCCCCCACTACAGGGCCCATGTGGTAGGCACATGACAAGGTAAGTGTGCTCGGACCCAGGATGTGACTGACACACCTGAGGAAACACGCATCTAGCAGGACAGTCGAGACTTCAACAAGGGCCTACCTAAATTGCTGGAGTCAAAGCAGACAAAGTCTTGGTCAGTCTTGGTGACAACCTTTCTGCACTGGATGTTTTCTGCCAAGCCCAGACAGGGCACGGTGAAAACTGGTGCTGGTCCTCCTGGTCTTCTCTGGAAAAGGCAAGTGGCCACAGTTCAGCTGAATGAGACAGGAGGAATTCGGATGAAGCCTTAGGCAGGAACACCAGGTTGGGACGAAGACTTCACCTGACCCCTTTCTCAAAAACCTGCAGCAGTCACCATTAGCCTGCCACAGGCAGAAATGCAGTTCTAAAGAAACCCATTTCAGATTGGCAGTAAGAGTCAAAAGACGGGGATGCTGAAGCACATTACTGATTATGCCCAAGATCCATGGAGGGACCGGAAATTATTTTTGTGTTGCCACTACACCTCACAGGGTAGTGGAAGGCTTTCCTGTCTTCAGCTAAGTCTGCCTGCCTAAGTAATGCCTGCCTTTATTTTGAGATGTAGGGAGCACCACTGCAAAGTAACATTTCAGACACTACTCAAGCTACTAATCATGTCGCTTGCTAGCTGTGGTCTGTGCTGCAGCAGCGTAGTGGAAACACATCAGATTCAAATATTATTACATGGCTAATAAACAGGTAAAATCAAATTCAACAATACAACCTAAACAGGAAATTACTTACATTATAAAGACATGTTTTCGCACTCTCATTCCTGTTCTCGTTTGTGCCTTGCATTAAGATACCTATTGCTTGGTAAATGACCATACTATGCACTACTTTTCACAGTGCACTGTGGGATATCTTGAGTGCACTAATATAGGGTGTAACAATTGTAACCTAACAATCAGACGGCACTACAATTCACACCTTTCCAGGGGGCGGGGACTGGTAACAACGCTCACTTCCGTGTTTCCAACCGTGTGCGAATTTAGTTAGCTTCACGCTAAGTTAACTTTGTGGCATAAGTTGCCTAAGCCAAGGAGGTGATATGGGACTCAGAGACATGTTAGAGGAGAGATAGCAAGAGAAGGAACGTCCGCTATTGGCCGACGTAAAAGTTTGCGTTAAACATGGACTACTGCTGAACGTGCACCGCCGCAACATGCTTCAGCGGCATCCAGGCGACAGAGAGACGCCGACACTGGCGGAGGACAGTTTCCTAACTGCTGTGTAGCCGACCGGGGAGTAGGCTCTCAGCAGGGATCCACCAAGGGCGTACACTCACAAGCAATACATCGGTATTTGGGATTACAGCCACAGGGGTTGGAAAGACAAATGAATATATATGTAACAAAGTCTGAACCTGGAAACAGCAACTCAGGGAGGCTGACCGCAGACAGACGCCCAAACTACAACAGGTAAGCTGATATATACCGTAAGCCACACACATAGAGAACATGTTTAAAGTAGTTCTGTGGAGATCAAATGATCAGTGAATTCACCCCAGCACAGGTGTTTTCAAGGTGACCTGTTGGTTGTGACTGTGCAAGCCGGTGTGTATTATAGAAAATCCAAATGTATGAAAATCCAAATTGATAATACCCCCATTAGGAATGTTAATTCAGCTCGTTTTCTTGGTGTTTTTGGTGGATGATTCACTATCCTGGAAACCACACCTCAGTTTTATAAGTACAAAAATTGCCAAAGCAGTATGTATACTAGGGAAGATCCAGCACTTGATCAATACAAATGTTACAATAATTTTGTATTATGCAATGATATATCCATATATTAATTATTGTGATATTGCTCGGGCTATCACCCACAAAACTAAACTTAAGCCTATTCTTTGTCTTCAGAAACGAGCGTTGAGAATTATATTCTGTGTAGATCATAGGCACTCATCTCAGCCCCTGTTTGTCAAAGCAGGAATTCTTAGCATTTATCAAGTCAACCAACTTCACATTGGTCAGTTTGTTTACAGTTCTGTTAAAAAGCTATTGCCTGAACATTTGAACAACATCTTTCTCCTTAACAATGAATTCCATAGGCATTCAACTCAGAGTAGCTGTCTTATCAGGGCTCCCTTTGGCCGGACCAGCCAGTCTCAGCTAAGTGTTCTATACAGAGGACCCAAAATATGGAATAAGCTGCCAACTTACCTCACTGAGCTTTCACAAATTCAGTTTTAAAAAGCACTGAAAAAACTGCTCCTGAGTAATTTTCCACATGGGACATTTATCTAGCATGGTATGGTGGTATTATTGGCTGCATAGAAGGGATGTTTTTTCCAGCTGAAATGTGTTTTCTTTTGTATTTGTGTGTCTGTACGTTCGTATTTTTTTTGGAGGTTCCTGTCTTTTTAAGCCCCTTGAGGGTTTTTTGGTAATCTCCTTCACATTTTTTTTCAAATGGAATGTTTGTTATGTGTTTTTTTTTCTACATGAAAATAAACTAAAATAATAATTAAAAAAAAATAAAATAAACAGGTGCACTTACCCTGACTAGCAGGGGGTCATTTACATATGAAATGTGCAATTAGGTGGGGACATAGTCTCCAGAACATAGTGAACATAACTATAAAAAAGACAACAAATGAATGAGGCATGGAAGTACCAGAGTAACAGATTAGGTATAAGTGTAATATGCTTTTGAAACCTTGCAAGTCCTGCTGCTGCAGTAATCTCACTGTTTTCTATGGTAAAAACTATATTTTTACAGTTTACCAGTGCTTGATATTGGTATTATACACGAATGAAAACATATAAATTGAATATTTCTGTTGTGAAATGTGTGTAATTATACAACATATATTACATACATGTTACATACAATATATTTAAAGTATTTATCTTGAAAGAAACTGTTTCAGCAAAAAGCATTCTATTAAATTAAAAGTAAAATATTTGGGAAATTATGATAAATGTATAGTATTTTATATTAAAAAACAAAAAAAGGCACATTTTATCTTGTTTTACAGTTTAAGTTTTTGAAGTTATTTTACATTGATATGTAAATTCACTGTGTATTTTTGTAATTTTATCAATATTTTCTGGGATTTCAAAAATAATGCCAAAACAAATGTTTTTTTGTACATTGTAGAAAAGGCAAAACCTTTTAGCCAAGGGCAGCCGCAAAACACACTACATCAAAGCAAGTAAGATCATACATTGTGTAAATGGTCTTAATCAAACATGCCGTATTAATGCAAAAGCATGGTAATATTGCTCTAATTATTTAGTGTGATAACCTACTGTGTATAATTAGATTCCACTGGCTATATTTAATTTACTGTAATACGTAAATGTTGGGCTTACACAGGGCAGGCAATACACAGCACTAATGGAACTCTTCCTATTAAACTGGTGGTGAGTTATTACCAATTACTGATTTTAGTATTCATTTCCTGTATTCAGTGGACTATATACCTCTCATCTAATGAGATACTGTGTTGAGATGAGCTATATTGTACTACATACCAGCGCTGATACTCGATCTTCTTGATAACTTTATTCGTAATGGATGTTTTTGTGTCCTTTGGGTCATTAAAAAGAACAAGAAGATCACTTTGGAGCATGATGTCGATGCAGACACGCTGCTCAGAAGCAGAAATCCATTGCTTTGTCTTAAAGGCATATTTTTAAAGTATTCAGTGGACGTCTGTTGGATGAAAATGTGTGGGGATTCCACTTTGGTCTTTTTTGTACTGTTTCTGCCATCAGCTAATAAAGCGATCAAAGACGGCGATGTTTCACAGATTTTGTGTGAAGATAACGGAGGGGCTCATTCCGTCAGTCACGGTGTCACCCACTACCCCGGCATAACGGCAGATAACACAGAAGCATCACAGTTTCGGCAGGACAGAAATTGCATCAAAGCAAATTGTAAAACCGCATTTACTGAAATAAATTATGCCGGAAACTCATACAGTTGCGGTGTGAAGTGTGTGATTTATGGATCATAGACTCATGCTGTTAGATAAACACCCACACACAGCTCCACACTCATTCAAGCACCAAATCCCTAAGGTTTCATTTCCAACTGAGACACAAATTAAGACCTACTAAGTCTATAGTCTCATTCAATGGTAGATGCGTTTAAATGGATTTGTGATTGTCATTGTTAGTATTCCACAAAACAAGTACTTTAGTCCATCTTTTATACAACTGTTCTCTGTCTCCATCTCTTGCAAAGGCACCTTCATTAAATGCAAACATTTCTTAAGCTTTTTTTTTATTCCTTTCTGAACCCATTCTCTACACAGATCTTTCTATTTCTTTTTCCTGTAGCCACGTATCCTGACTCTGAAAATCTTCTGTTCTATAAAGTCCCACACCTCAGAGAGAAAGAGAGTCTGTTCTTTCCGGATCAACAGCTAGTAAACATAAAATTTTGAAAGTGAGGGTTTGCTGAAGTAAAAATTGCAGCCTGCCAAGCATTTCAGCATAACTCCTGTAGAAGAGTGCAATACTTGTACCGCCACCTCTTCACTGAAGCATCTGTATCTTTATAGAGCCTGTATTATGCACATTTATAGGTTTATAATTTAAAATATGTGGTCTACTACAGTATATTTATGTACATTATATATGTACATTTGTCTAAAACGCACATTTTCAGTTTCTGTCTCTTTATTCTGTCTCTCCTATTGAAAAGCTCAGTCTGCTCTGATTGGTCAGCAAGCCTGACAAAAGGAATGTTAAATAGAGTAGCCCCTGATCTATAAGTATAGTGAGAGAGACATAGCTTTAGAGGCTGATGAGAAAACAATGGCTTAAATAATGACTTACTTCTTTGTTTGAGGATGTGCCAAACTAACTCTTAGGCAGGCATTATGCAAATGTGTTACACGATGATGTAAATGAGTGACAGAAGAAAAGCCTGGACTACAAAGATGGCATTCCAGGCAAGTAATGAGCAGAGTTTCCTGTAGTAGAAAGTAACTCCCTTTGGCACGGACTTTTGTTTGCAGACATTTACATGAATGAAAACGCTATAACACACTAAATGAAAGGGGAAAGCCTTTAAAAGCATAATACGGGCTCTTTAAGGAATTACCAGAAATGTGAATTCAAATACTGCGCACTACATTGGCTCAGGTACAGTAGCACTTTGACCAAATCATATCTACTACTCCTGGTTACAGAAGGCCGTGAAAACGCACTCTTCTTTTACAGTCTCTGTGGGTTCGAGACTGAATATTAAATTTTAAGTTCTGGTACCTTTGTCAGGTTTCCTCCTCCAGGTCAATGCACTTGTCATGTCTGAGCACAGATAACATATTCACATACTCTCACTCTGTTCCAGCCTGCTTTATCCTTGCCTTACACATTCATGCGCACAAGTATAAAAAAGTGTACACGCACACTCAGGCACACACCCTCCTGTCTGGTTGCATGGGGAAGTTACCTGCAGTTATTGAGTAATGACTATGGCAAGCACACATGCAAAACAGAAGCTACAGTGATTTCTAGCAACACAACGCCTCTGCAGTCCTGTGTAGTTAGGCTCATAATCAGCTTTATTCAGAAATGAAACTACGAATGTGTGTCGCACAAGAAGAAACTACAACTGAAAAATTGAATTCTAGACTTGTTTTTAAAAAAATGCATTTTCTCTGTATATTTACTGAAACATAAAACATTTCAATTAAGTTAGTATAAAGAATTTATCGCAGGCGAAATATTTGTTAAAGCAGTAAAATTAGAATGCATTGACCATGGTGTTGTGGCAAGCTGGAGCAGGAAGAATTCAGCACCTTCCAAACTGACATGTAGTTTTATTGGACACAACAAGCACACAATCAGCACTGAAATAAACAAGCTTTATGTGCAATACATGATTGTATAACAATGATGAGAGTGTGGAAAAAAAGTCTTCAGTTAACTGAAAAAAATGTAATCTCAAAATTATCAATTGCCATTTACAAAATTGTTGTGAATGGACTCCAGTATGCATCTTCTCAGATTCACGCAGCAGAAAATGTCAGCAGAGGGGTTTTCATTATAAGTTGGTAAAGCTGTGGTAGAACTTGGTTGAGGTGCATAAAGTTAAGGAAAAACAGTGATTTGCAATAAGATTTTTGTATAGCATATGTTAGACAGTTAAAAGCATTAAGAGAGAGCATACATCTGCCAAGGCTGCACAATCCCCTAAATTATTTAAAAAAATAGATTCAAAAAACATTCTCAAAGTCCCTGTTTCTAGGCACAAAACATTTAAAAACCTGGATAGGCTCCTGCATCCAGAGCTATGATTTCAAACCAAAGAATAAATTGCTCTAGTTTGAATTCCCTACAGAGTGGCTCACAAAACCTGAAAAGCAATAGGAGGAATTCCATTTCATAATTGCTTCCACTCCAATAGTGAAACAGATTGCAAAGACTGCAGCTTAGTTACACCACAGGCGCCCCAGAGTCAGGAGGAAGACCCAACTGAGAATTCATGACAAAGGATGCTACTGCAATGCCAGAAAGAATAATGACATCGCGAAAATGTGCTCATATGTGCTCAAATTTCCTCAAATGCAATTGTCTGTAAAGCGGTCTTTAGTTTCTGTATTCTTTTTTCTGCTTTTTAAAAATAAATTTCTTCTCAGCACAGTCAAGAACTTCCCTGCACTTCTCAAAACACTTTTTTTTCCCTTTATGCAAATGTTGGCTGTCAGCTCTGCAGGGATTTGTTAAAAATCTGATTAAGAAAAAACTATGTAGTGGTGAATCACAAAGTTTAGTTTTTATCAGGTTTGCAAAAGTGTCAGTGGGATTCCTTACTTCTTCTTTTTCTGTTGTACGTTCCTCGCATCCAATATTAACAGTTGGAAGCGAAAAAGAAAGTTCTTTGCAGCACAAAATCGAGTAAATTCTTGGATAAAGTGGTGGGTTGCTTAGTTACACAGTACTGGCTAACAAACAAGCTACATGCTAAGCTTAGAATTGCTGACACCCCCGCAGTCACATGGGAGACGTGGGGGAGCTTGTGTCGCCCAATTAGTCCAATTCCACTGAGTTTTAAAAACAAGCTCCAGATAGAAAAAGGCAGAGCAGTGTTCTGAAATCAAATTTCATGATGCAAATTTAGTATTTTTTGCTTCTAAAAGGAAAACAAAATGTGTTTGTTGAGCCTCAAAGTCAGTGTTCAACAGGTAAACAATGCCTCAATTTGAGCACCACATAATCTTTCAATCTTAAACACTGCATCAGTGGTGTTTTGTTGACAGCTTTATCTAAATGTATGAAGCTGTTATGAATAGAACAGTAATCATCCTCAGTTTACGCTGCGTGTCAGTTTCAGAGTGGAGGTTTTGTCGATTCACATTCTGTGGCGACCTGACACTAACTCTGCCTACTGCTACACCCACAGAGAGATGACATGATTAGAAAATAGACCACCAATAAGGTCAGAACGAGGAAGAGCAAAAACAGCATATTATGCAACAATGTCACGTCCTGTCTGTTGCTATAACAACCAGCAGTGGTACAAGGACCCTGCAAATAGGACGGGGGGTTCGTCTCCATGGGAATGTGCATGTTAAGAGCCAATCTGTGATGGTTTCTTTGAGGCTCCTGGCTGCAGATAGTTCTGACCTCTGACCCTATTCAGCTAGTGCCTCTTTATAATTCACCAGCATATTAGGGTGTCCTCTGAACCAAACACTGCAGCTACAACAACAGGAGTGTTTAGTGGCTTAAAACAGCCCTATCCTTGATGCAGGAGCAAATCTTTAGCTCTGCTGGTGGCTTGACTCCATGAAAACTATCTCAATATGTTGTGCATACATTCATGGTTCCCAGAGGATTATCCTAATGATTTTGGGATCCCCTGAGTTTTCCTGCTGCCCAGCAGGGAAATCAAAGTTACCACATACTTTCATTTCTGTCAAATGCATCAGCTAAACTTCGTGCTCAGTGTTAATTAGCATCTGGACAAAAACAAGCTTTAACCTGTTGCCTAAAAGATTGGACATGTTTGATGAATTTTAAAAACATAAAGTCTACAGTAACCAAAATGGTTTAAAGAAGATTTTCAGGTCAAAACATCTGTAGAGTGGAGCACCTACAAGCTTTTAATAACTAACAATAATCATTTTCACTCTCTTCATTTCTGAAAATCCCTCTTCGGAGATGTGCTGTGTGCTCATTTTGGCATGCACAAGTGATCCTGTTTACCCATTCGAAAGCAGAGAAAAATCATCAGGGGATTTCTGAACTGTGCTTGCACTTGAATACAGGGAAAGACATCACACCATAAATTTATAGCAACCGCAGAAGAACAGCTCTATATTACTGCTGATTTCTCTCTGTGACAAACAGCAATAATACACCACAAGGTTATTCTAAGACACTTGTTTGCTTTGCCCATAGAAACTGAAATATTATCTCATTGCTACAGTAAACACTTTCACATTTTAGTAAGATATGGACGTTGACATATGCGATGTCGTTGCTGCATCAATTTACATTGTTGTTGTTGCTAAGATATTGGAGAAAGGGCAATAAATATGATGATATAGCCACCCAGGCGTAACACTGATTTGACTGTGACAGCTATGTAAACTCTGCTGGTAAACCAACACCTAAATGATGTCTCACATGCTCACTTTTCCTCCCTGCTGACAAACAGGGAGCACTGAATCAGATCATAGCACCCCTGGTACAAATCACACTTCATATGACGATTTGTTCAGCCACATCCTTGCTTGCATGCTCCTGTCAGTCCAATAATAACAGACCAATAATGTTGGGTCACATATCAAAACCGCTGGCAGTGTAATAACCTTACTGCGTGTAGATGCACCCTCCGTCGGAGTCCTCTCTCCTATAAGTGAGTAGATAGTCTGAGGTCACAGATCAAATCTGAGCACTGCCGGCACTGTAATAAGTCTGTTGTGATTTGTTTTGCTCTATGCCAGGTTTTGTATATCTGAGCCCCAAAAGTGTGTTTGCCAACCACAGTGAAGCGTGACTTCACCTCTGAGTGTTTCTGATCCTCAGATCTTTGATAAAAAAATGATCTATACATGCTGAAAAACACGTTACACTTACAATCAATATAAATAGCTCGCATGGAAAATGCTGCGTTTGCACACCAGACTCACATGATCACTTCAAAAATAAACCGAGACAGTAAATATCAAACTCTATTGTGCAGAAATTCAGAGAAACAGGAAAGCCTTCTCTGCCTTTGCCCGCTGACATGAGTGTGTGTGTATTTGCACGTGTAAAGCTTTTCCTCCCTAAACCTGCTGTGAGATAAATTATATTTTTTAATCTTCTATTGATATGGGCAAACTGACAGGGAGAAAAAGATGAAGTGTTTGCGCCTGTGTGTGTGTGTGTGTGTTTCTAGGTGTGTGTATATGTGTGTCAGCATGAATATTTCAGAGGCCCCACACTGAGTGGCGGCGACAGAGCATCACCAGAACGAGGACACACTACTCTTCTGGGTGGAGATAGGAAGGTTTGGACAGACAGTTAGAGCGAGACAGGAAACAAGAAAGGCCTCAGAGCGAGAGATCAAAATAAATAAATAAATAAATGGATAAAATAATAAGAGGGTTCACCACACCAGCACACACACACACACCATATTTCACATAATTAGAAAGCGTTTGGAGGCGTGAACTGTCAGCCTCATCCTGTCATCAAAGGTGAGTTTGCAGGAAACGGCAAAGTTAAATTGAATGCCTCCTTTTCATCTTTGTAACATGAGGTCAGCTTCCTGCCTTTTTTTTTATCTTTTCTCAAGACACAGTGTCATCCTCAACAAAACAAAAGCTTCAGGTCAATTCTAGCTTCCTATGCCAAGGAAACGCAACCAAAAGAAAATAAAGTTCAGACCCTGGAGGCTAATGTATGACTTGCACACAATTGCACTTTGTAAAACTTAACACTAAAAAAGTCTTTCTGTAGTTTTCAAACTTGGTTACATCTCTTGGGTTTCTATTACTAGCTGTGTAAAAGTTTCTCAAAGTTCTAGTGACGTCTATACATGCTGATAGTTTTGGTTTCATGTGTGAACGGTTGGAGATATTTGCTTCAGAGATCTCTGCCTGAACTCCAGAAACCCTTCTGTCGTCACTCTGGATAACAAACAGACTGCACTGTGAAAAATATTCAGCCAAAAAAGCCTGACAGTGTGTTTTCCCGCAGACTGTCCAGAGTCTCGTGGAGAAAAAAAAAAGCCTGTTTTCTGACAAGTGATGCTGGTGTTGAATTTTTAAAAATGTAGTTCAAGCCCAAAACAAATGCATTCACTGCTATTGCAGTGTTGTGGCAGGAGGACTCTCAGATGTCTTAAAATTTAATTCTTAGAAGTCACTGTTGTCCAAAACAGAACACACTGACAAGCAATTAGTCTGCTGTGAGAGGGTTTAATAGGATGATATTGTCCTCTAACTGTGGCATGAGTTAGGTCAACAGACTGGCATCACACTTTTTGTATCGGATGATTTTGTGTGTGGATACAGAACAATACCACTGGAATGGAGTTCAGTCGTTTACGGTTCAGTAGACTAAAGCGGGATTAAGGTTTTGTCTGGTTAGTATAGGTGAAATGTTTGAGGTAAACCTTCCTAATACCACTAAACCCATTACTGAGCTGCCACATCTGTTCCCCTGGTGAGGTTAACAAGATACTCCAGAGGGGATCACAGGGAAGTTGAGAAAGTAAAGCCAGAGCACTATATAGGACAGGTCAATATAGATTTGCATGCAAAAATCTGGACTATGCAACCTTAAGATGCCTTCAGGGAACATACGTCTTTCTGCAAAAACATTATTAATAAGCAACAAGCTATTGTTTCTGCCAGGCTCATGTGCAACCATATCTGACTGTAAATGTGAAAATTATTGTATTGTCTGACTTAGATTTTGTATAATTTGGATATCAGACTTCATTGCTGTCTGTTTTTATTTAATATGTTGTACCATTTATGAGTTTATTCTTCAATCCCTGTCATGCAGACTCATATACCAGTAAGATTTAGAATCTTGATTCTCAACACAAAGACAGCCATGGCTATGATTCCTATCTATCAGCATCTTCACTCTTCTGTTGTTTTTTTATAGGAAAGAGAATGGAAGAGCACTCATGTGCATGTGACAGGGTGGCTGATGTCATGATTACTAACAGGATGACTGTGTTTCCATCTAGTCCATCTGTCACCGGAGAGGCTACGACTGTGCGTGTGCGTGTTTGTGTTCTAAAAGGAGGGCGATGATGGGAAATCAGAGCAAGACTCTCTGAGAGTTAGAATCGGGTGTAGTAAATGCGCTGAGCACACAATTATTAGACAAATTGTGTTTCTGGGGATTAATTTTTTTGTTGAACAGTGGCAAGGCTCTCAGTCAAATGTTATTAAACTTCAGGGAGAATTAGCCTGGCTTTTCTCAGGGGAATATATAACTCCCAGTTATTAGACAACTCTGAGTGTTCTGAATTATTAGGCAAGTAAATTACAAAAAAAAAGAATAAATGGTAACACAAAATGACCACTGAATACCAGTTTCTGGACTTTTAGAAAGATTCAGTGACCTATATAGTCAGCCTTTTTTTCAGTAAGTGCCATGAGCATTCCGTCTGTGGACTTTTTGGATCTATTGCCGATCAACATTCACTGAAACAGCAACCACAGCCCTCTAAATGCTGTTCAAATACATGTTTTTGTCTTCTCTCTCTGTGAATCTCAGGTTTGAAAAGTTTTTACAAGCTTTGAAGATAATTTTAGTCAGGTGAAGAACAAAGTCATGTCATTATTTGGTCATCTTTGAGGCCTTTGTTATCCAGCCAGACAGTGGAGCACTTGGATGCATGCGATGAAGCATTGTCCTGCATAAAGATGATGCCCTTCTTGAATGCTTTAGACTTCCTCTTGTAGATGTGCTTGAAGAAAGTCTCTTCCAGAGACTGGCAGTAGATTTGGGAGTTGATTTTCAGATCATGTTCAGTCTGAAAAGGTACAACTACCTCATCCTTATTGATAGCAGCCCGTATCCCCCGTCCACCCTCCTGGTTCCTGAATCAAAGTAGTGCCCGGTGTCCATTGATGACCCAGCCAGAGGCTCATCCATCTACTCCATCAAGAGCCACCCTCATTTCATCAGTCCATAAAATATCTGATCCAGGTATTTCTCTGCCTGAACTTGATACTCAGCTTGTGAAACTGACTCAGTGTTAGTTATGTTACTTTGACCATGTCTCTGAGCACGTGACACTCCAGGTAGGTTGCAGTTCTGGAAGGACAGTGGGTTTCTGGTGGCATCATGTATATTTTTTCTCAAGTCTTTTGCTTTTAATTTGCTCTTTTCCCCCTCTGTTCCTTTTTTGCAAACCTACTGATGATTCGAAAGTCAGTGTTTGATTTGATTGTGCAGTGGTGAATGGTGATGAATAATTTAGCCTTTTCAAGAGTGCTGCATCCACATTAAAGGTATGTCTTTGACTCTTCAGTGTCAGTTAAATCCCATTGTGGCACATTTGACCTAAGGTAATGAAGTACCATGCACACAAATATGTATGCAAAATTATTCAATCAAATAAGCATTCGAGTTTACATGCACCTTATAAAAACATCATGAGAAAAAAATATAAATCAAAGATGGGTTCCAGAAGAAATACATTAACAAATGGTGGAATACTGCAATGTTCAAAAAGGGAAAAAACTGTTAAATTAATAGCAAATATCTGTAAAACAGTAACATTTTTTTGGTTGATTTAGACATCGTGAAAAATGGTATAATTCTGATCAAGCGTTGTAAAAGAACAAAATATTATTTGTAAAAATACTGATTTTTTTTTATGTCAACATTATGAACAGTTTTATGACATTTTATTTTACAGTCAATGTGTAAATTAATACTTTTGTCTGTGATTTAGTGAATATTATCTGACAGACCAGGGGAAAATCTGTAATTTAAAAAAATAGTATAAATTGACTTACCATTTTTCAATCCTTAATGAGCATAATTTTTGTAAAATAATGTTTTCTTCTTTAAATTTAGTAAAACTGTGTAATTTTATGGTCAAATGTTGTAATAGAACAAATTACCAGTTGTAAAAAAAAAACTTTTTTAATTTAAATTTTAAATAAATACCTTTTTCTGAGAATTTTTAGTTATCTGTAATTTAACAAAACAAGGGAATGTCTGCAAACTAACTGTTAGTTGTTCAAAAACTTAAAGTTAAAACTGTACCATGAGTACCTCATGTACATAGAAATAATGTAGTCAGAATACTCAGGAGATCAATAATTACACATGGTGTGTAGCATATCCCTCAAACATAATATCTGTTCTCAATAAATCATACAGCAGAGGGAAGACATAATATAATTACTGTTATTCCACTCACTCCTGAGATGTAGCATCAAATTATTGCTCTTCAGCCATTATGTCCAGGAGGATGATGGTCTTTATTTCAATAATGAGTCTGGTAGCAACGTGACCGCTCTGTGAGTGCAGCATTTAAAGGAAACAACAGTACATGTGCACAGGCGACCTTTGTCATGCAGAGGAGGATGTTCCACCATGATATGACAATGTACCAATTACCACTTTTCCCTACAGTGAATACCAGCAAGCAGCTGTCAATGCTTCCACCAAGCTTTGAAATGCTTTGCTTTGTTAATGTGAGCTAAAACTTCGAAACGTTTTTATAAGGGAAACAACGAAAACACTCGCTGTGTCCATCTTATGTCATATTCCTATATCATTATGAAGTGTATGTGAGGGTGTTGTGCATTTTTGTTGGATATAAGTTGCAACTTCATGAGCGTGGGCAGTGGTAACTCATGATCAGGCACTATTTTCAGACATTTTACAGAGTAAATGATGCATTAAATCGTCAGCAAATTCACTAATGATGGAGATTACTGTTTGATGCAGGACTGAGCAGTAAAACTGAACTAGCTCCATGATCATCACAGTTGGCATAATAAACAGGAAGGTGCAGACAGTTGTATATTTTAGGGGGGGAAAGTTCCCACCGTTGCTTCTTTGATTAACTGGACTGCTTAGCTTAGAAACTCCTGAGTTTTCTGTGCATAAATGCTTCAGAATATACAAGTATTGCAGCTCATCAATTTGTACAGACGGAGCTTCGACTTTGACGGTACAGAATGAAGCATCACTGTAATTTTGCATGGGAAGCTTGAGAAGTCGGAGTTGAGATTTCCCTTCTGATTTCCTTTGAACTCTCTTTCTGAGTCAATTTAAATTTCCTTGCTTGTCACTTTCTGTTTGAATTTCACTCACATTTCGCATTTCATGCTCAGTTTGAAATGAATAGAACTCAGAGTGTTTCATAGGCGTAGCAATATGACGGATAAGGGACATTCCTAAAGGTAATGTAACAGTACATTATTAACAAAATACAGCTCTTTTAATTAGTAGAAAATTGACATCGGTAGAAGAAATGTTCATAACACAATTTTCCATATATGTGTTTTCCATTGAGCATGCCATTCAATGGCATTTAGAGCCAGTTTGAGTCACGGCAGCAGTCAGGCTGTGAGTTAAATGGTAATTTGGGATGCCTTTAATAAAATCAAGGTAGATAACAATTTAAATGTCTTTCACTGTTAACAGTCTTTGCTTCATCAGTTTTCTTATCTTTGTCATGATGTCCCTCCTCACAGTTCATTTAGTTTGCCTTTTTTGTTGCCTAGAGGACACACACAGAGATACAACTTTGGTCTGGATTCATTAAAGCCCAGGTGATTCGATTTAAATGCAGAAAAGTGATCCGTGTGAGAACTGAGAAACATCCTCTTTTACTTCCACCCTTTGAGCAACAAGTCTACTGAGATGTCTAAGTGACCTATAAACATCTCACACACCTGAGAGATGTACTACAAAGCAAGTTTTACAGTTAGGCTGTCTTTGTACTAGCTGGCTCCACAAAACCTTCAGCCCCAGTCAGAGCTAATGGGAATCACAATGATGGTAATCAACTTTCTTTGTTAACTCAGTTTTTTTTTCTTTCTTTTCGCTAGGCTCTCCATAAAAAGGAGTGTTTGACATGTCATTTGACTTTTCTAGCGCAAAGAAAGGAGCGACTGCGTGCCGCCTATTTCATCAAAAGGAACAGGTTGTTATAATGGAGGCCTATGTGGAAAATATTACAGCAAAGGCAAAGCCAACACTATTACTGCAAAGCATACAAGAAAGAAATGCTGGTAGAAAACTGTTAATCATCTAAGTTACTACATTCATTTTACCACTCAAGGCAGCTGCTTATTTCCAACATGACAGCTGCACACTAGAGCTCTGAAACTTTAAACCACATACATTTAAACATGATGCTCAGCAAGTGCATTTAGGTCTGACACTGTGCCATAACGATATCACTTTAAATCAAAATGAACGTAATGTTATTGATTTTATATTCTCTGTGATAAATACCAATAGTCTAATCAATATTATAATCTGTGCTCTATTAACTGCAGTACCAGCAGTGTAAAACAGACTTGGCAACAAACCAGGGCCAAGGATGAAAATACATTTATGCATTTTCTGCACCACTAACCGAATATGTGTAGGTTCCCATGGCAACACAATACATACTTTTCCCTACTTTATCTGCAAAGCTTCATTGAATGGCATTACTAACGTATGGCTCAACAGGTTTGCAAATATAACATATGTATTCTCTCACAGTCAGTCAGCAAGAATATGGCCAGGAAGAGAATCGGTGAAAAAGGTTGTCTGACAGCTGATTTAAATCCCAAACTATGAACAGAACCTGCTACGTAGCAGGTTTGCTGTGCAGCATCAGTTACCATGGCGATCTAGTCAGGTTAAAGAGAGGCACTTTTGTGACATTGAAAACTCTGAGTTCGGGCTGAATGTATTTTGCTAACCCATTAATCTCTTGTCATACTACACCCTTTGGCCCACATATATACACTGATCAGCCATAACATTAGGACCACTGACAGGTGAAGTGAATAACATTGATCATATTGCTACTATGTGCTGTTCTGCTGGAAAACCTTGGATTTTGACATCCATGTTGATGAGGCTTAGACACCCAAATAAATATTGTCCCAGAACAAGCACCCTCCCTCATGCAAATGGAAATCCCAAATGTCACTGCCCTACCCCCACAGGAAAATGCACCCCACCACATGGAAAAAAAACATCAAATAATCAGGAACATGTTGAGGAACATGATAAAGGCCCAAGATGCTGATTTGACCTCCAAACTTCCTGGACCCCATTGTGATTGACCATCAACAGGATGCAGTGGAACACGTTTGATTGACAGAGGCCCCACTGCACAACCCAAAGGATCCACTGCCAGTGTCCTGGTTCCAGACCTGATAGGACACCCTGAGAGGTCCTCTTGTCCATGCCCAATGGTTCAGAGCATTAAACTAAACAACAAGTCAGCAGATTGTGCTCTAGATGTAATGTCCTCATCTTTGGCCAATCAATCTCTCACCAGTTGCCTCTTCTTGTACCTATCAATCCATTCTTTTTATCAATCTCCTCATTAGGTGCCATGACAAAGTACTGAGGAAGAGAACCAGCCTCTCCGCAAAGTAATCCCTGATGTGTCTTCAGAAGTTGCATTGGCAGCCTCATAGGATTTAAAGTGAGTACTTGTATTACTCATGTTGTAGGGACATAAATCTGTGTCTGTGTCACATTGTGGGGGCCCACTTTCTTTACAGGGACAAAATAAAAAGTCCTTATAGTGGAAATCATTGAATTTGAAGGTAAAATGAGATGTATAAGGTAAGGTTAAGGTTAGGTTACAGATGGGTTAGGACATGAATGCAAGTCAATGTATTGTCCTCTGAAGTGATGGAGGCTCGACTCGTGTGTGTCTGTTGGTGGCCTCAGCATTGATCCCTCTGTAAGCCTTGGTCACTGCTAGCAGCCTGAAGGTGAGATGACAGGGGAGTAAAGAGGCTTTCATCAGATTACAGCTCATTCTCTGTGTTTCAGAGTCTCTCTTCCCTATCTCACTGCTGCTGTCAACCACTTTGCTCCTTCTCTCTCTTCTTTTCTTCCACTTGCTGAACACAAGTCCTACTTTAAGCCACAGCGTTAAATTCGTCTTCAGTCCCCACACGGATTCATTTGTCTTTTCCTAAACGAGCTCATGGTGGCTGTTCAGAACTATATGACTGCACATCAAAAAGTACACTCAAAAAATGCACGAAGAGGACAATTTTCTGTGCAGTCTTTTCTGAATAATCTTCTTCTTTCCGGTAGCTGAGGTCATTCTGTTTGACACCCACTGTTTGTCTGTTCTCTGCAAAGTAGCCCTATAATAAACGTAGTGGAGTAAAATCGCAGTATTTGCTTTTGAGATATGTGTGTATATGTGTGCAGTTAGGGGGAATAAAAAAGCATTAAATTGCAATACTCCAGTAAACTGTACACACAACACTGACATATTATCACCTCATGGAGCGGACGTGTTGAATGTGTTTGCAGACAGCCCGTTTACACATCTAGCAGCCACATTAGCATTTATTTTCAGTCATGTTCCTGGCCATCTGACAAAGTCCAATATCCGCTCTCTTTTCTGCATCCATTCCTCTTCCCCTAGCTGCTAACATTTGGTGCTGGGTATGTGGCTTACAGTGGATTTAACAGAGCTTATTTGTTGAATGCAGCTCCTGCAGTAAATTGGCTGATGAGATTGGTGAGACTGAACCCAAACAGTGAAGTTGCGGTGCTGTGAAACCAAAACAATGAGCCGGAGGATGCCAGAGAGGACTACAGAGCCCTGTCTCCACAGCTAATACAAGTTACAGTGTAGGCTATACTGTATAATTATGCTGTATAATGTCAAGTCTTCCCACCAGTGAAAAACAAACAGTACATTTTGTACTCAGATGGCATAAACACACAACTTGAGTCAGTAAGTACTGTTGAGTAGCAAACACACACAAACATGCACACACTTCCTCTGTAGAAAGCTTTGCCTTCTATCTTTCACTGTTTCTATTAACTGTGCTGCTCACAGCTCTGTCTCTCTGTAGACCCGTCCTGAATAACTGCATTCAGTTAGGCTCCTCTTCCCCTTTGCTCTGTTTGTTGATATTGACTGTGAAGGCACAAATAACCACATTCATACAAGTGGTCACACCGATATGATGTTTTCAGTGGTTGATGGCCAGTACACGATGCAGATATTATAATCTTAGTACTTTTTTTGCATCTGATTAAATACAACTACATACATCTGCATTGTCTTTGTGCTGCTGCTGATGGGTTTATCTCAGTTTATACATTATAGCTTATCTAATAACACCAAATGTCTCTGTACAGCAGCTAATTTGGAATTGTGACATATCCCTCCTTTTCTCAACCCCATTTTGCAAAGTTCCCAGCTAATTTTAGACCTAACAGCCTGAGAAGCCAGCAGCCAATGCAGAGTGACCCAGCGTAGCCCCCGTCAGCCATCCTCCTGGTAATCAGAGCCAGTAATCGGGACGACGGCGATTATCTCAAAATGGCATTTAATCGGCCCGATTAATCAGTCTATCACTAATCCATATCGCATACATCACACATGAGGCGCGTGCAGTGACCTCACAGATCCATCATCAAGGAAACACACAGAGATCTGCACACGCCAGCATGCACGCTTTGTGAGAATTGTTTGCGCCTACATAAACACAGACAGAAGCGGCAACGTGTCTGCTTCGATGGTATGGAAAGACCCTTCCAGCTACAACCCAACATGACAGCCAAACACAAACACACACATAATACGCCGCGTCGCCAGAGGGCTCTTACACACTGTGAGTCAGATCTGCTTGAAACTAGCAGCTCCCAACCTGACACTGTCGACGTTCCACTGATGGTGCATTAACCACCAAAACATTTTTTGCATGAAGCGCTGGAATTATTTAATGTACGAGCTGCATAACAGGCACTAATACATATCTGATCACCACTTTGAAACGCTGTGTGCATGTGAAAATGGCGGTAATAAGGACAGCAATGGGGTGTATCAATGGGATTAGCATCGACCCTTTCCTTACCCTTTCCTCTCTCCTCTTCACTTATGCTCTCCATCCTTTCCCCTTTAACTCTCCTCCTTTTGCTTTGTCTCTACCATCACTGATCCCTCTTCTTGAAATCTATTTTCCTCATTTTATGGTAAATCATTTGGTTTTCTTCACAAGTCATAACGCTACAGCTGCTACCTTTTCCCTCCCACCTTTGCTCTCATTATATTTATTGCTCTAATAACTCTCTTTTTCACCCACCGTCCTTCCTCGCTCTCTCTTTGTTTTCCCTCTTTAACCTCCTCATCCTTCCTTCTCTTTAGTACATAACAAATAAACACTGGGGCCGCCTGTTAGAGACTAGCTCTGTCACACAGTGGAGCCCCTCTAGACTTCTTGTGCTTGGTTTTGAGTCTGAGTCTTTTTGGCTTATGTTCGCTGCACTTACATAACCCGTCATCAAAGCAGTGCACATAGAGTGCGTAGCAACACAAGCAATCCTTGAATTGTATCTTCTGTATAGATGATAGCCTCTCTGGTTCACATCCTCACCCCAACTAAGCTATATTCTATTAAAGCGTTTCCAGCTATCGTGTGGGCGACGATGAAAACACTGGCTGAAGAGAGAGGTTTTTCTCTCATAGCGAGGTTCAGAGGTTTCCTCTCCATGCTGAACATTGTTGCCTTGAATGGACTGGTTTTCTATCAAGCATTGAATTGTGTTGGAATGATGACGGTGTATTGAAAAGATTGAAGATGTTGTGCTGTACACAAAAAAAAACCCTTTTCATGTTTTTCCAACATGTTCATGAGCTTATGGAGAGAGGAAAGATGATACTGAAGAGACAGAATTTTTCACATCTGATTCTGACCAGACTTTTTTGCCAACCGAGTCTGTCACTTTGGCCAACATCCCAAGTTTGAGGACTGATTGGCTCTTGGTTATGGTTACATAACTACCAGCAAAGCTCCATATGGGGACCTCACTCAAACAGCTTAAGTTGACTTTTCAAAGGTGTTGGTTTGAATCCCAATGCACGTGAATTTTTCTCTTACTGTCTCACCTCCTTATCTAAAACACAGGCCTAGCCAGTCTTTTCATGTCATTACTCAGACATGAATGAATGTGAATAACATTTATTGATCTGAGTAACTATGGTGTGTACCACTGGTGCTGTGAGAGAAATTCTATTCTGACTGGAAAGCTGCTGACTGGACAGCACCAGAAATGAAAGTGTATGTTAAAGACTTTAATTTCTTCCAAAAAAAAACTGTTATTACAGTTGCCCTGCTGAGAGCTCTGGTGAAGCAGAACTGTTGCTTGGTGCATACTGATTTGAATGCAAATACATGACTGTAAAAAAAACAAGACTCCAAACCAACAAACAGTTCTGATGCTGATTCCTTGAGCTATTAATTTCCCAGAAAATATCTCAAGTTTTTGTGGCAAGACAAAGTTCCGTCCAGGAAATGAATCACAGGCGGAAGGAGAGTCTTATTAAAAGATTTAATAGCTCCAACGGTAAGAAACCCTGTGGGCTGACACCCAGTGCGCTCTCCAATGAATCACTCCAAACAAAAGGAAGAGGTCAGTCAATACCAGAACAGTGGCTTCTTAATGCTCTTTTACACTGCCTCTTATTCACGCTTGTTCCTCTCTTCAACATGCTGTGCTTCAAGTCCATCATTATATCTCACGATTTCATGATAGTTCAAAATGTTCCTGTCATTTTGAAGAAGATCCGGAGCTCATAGCAGCCAAATAACTGTAAAATCATCCTCAATTTTATGCTCTCTGCCTTCTCCCACTCATTCATTTTACAGTTAGGCTCCTTGCTTCCCTCTGTACCACCCAAAAAAAAAATGTCATCTTGTTTTTGCACCACACCGGCAGCTGTGCACACATGCTTTCACATCCCAAACACTTGCACATAATTCGCACCACATATATGTAGAGAATGAAGCTGATAGCTGCACTTCTTTTAGGGCTGAATAAAAGGTGGAAAGGAGAACACACAACCATGTTCAGAAACGGTGTGTGATATAGACAACATTTGAGCGTTTAACAAAGGAAATGACTGGGCCTGTAATTACTTCTTCTTTGCTCTGGCAAACTACTAATTATGAAGATGTTCCATGTGCTATTACTGTGCCCTGGAGCAGAGAGAGAGATCCAGAGAGGAAGATGTTCTCCTTCTTGGTTTATGTTCTGTTTTTTGGGATAAACTCAACATTTCTCTCCAATCGATGGACAGAGAGATAGATAGAAACACGTGACTCTCCCCTTCTGGCTCCCTGTGTTTACACTCTGTCCAACCCAATTATGCACACTGGTATCAAATTCAGAGTTTAGTCTTGTACATTATTAATTTCCCAGCATCATGAAGGATTCATCCGGCTGCCACTGATATGCGACCTTTAAGGGGTCTCCGGGTCTTGTGTAAGAGCACCAAATGTTCCCTTTAAGCAGCGGTTTGAAAACAATAGAGGGAAAACAATAGAGCTGAGGCAGTCCTCCGCGTGTCTAATGTTCAAAGGCAATTACAGTGATTGGCATGAAGCAGTGGGCAACACAATTGGCTTTTTAAAGCCATTTGAACATAAAGGAAATGTGAGAGGTTGTTCGATTAGGCTGGAGAGGAGACTTTGTGCTTTATTACAGAGGCAGCAACAGACTGTGTGGCTTAATAGTACAAAAATGAATAAGCAATCTGAGATTTAAAAATAATAATAAAAGGCGAACAAAGAAAACTCACCTCAGAACATATTGGTGTATTTTTCCTTTGTCATCCCCCAGTCCAGAAGATGTAGTTAAAAAAAAAAACAGCGAAGAAGATCTTCAGCAGAGATCAGCAGAGAGGTTCGGTCCAACTCCAGAAAAAAGAAAGAAAAAAGACCTTGAAGCGAAGATGAAACAATGCTCAACTCCTTCTTTCCTCTCCTCCACTCTTGGCTTCTATTTCTCACTGCGATGTCCAGACAGACGCGCGGTTGTTCGCCAGCACCTCATGTAATATTAACGGCCTGTAATGGACCGCTGCGATGGAGGGGAAACAGAGAAAGCAACCCTTTGCGGGGTTTTTTTTTAATTATTTTTTTAAAATTATTATTCCATGTTTACATCATGCACCCAATTATCTCTCCCTCCGAACCGAGCAGCTTCCTTTGTGCTGCCCGTCTTTCTCACTCTGGACGGGTTAAACCATTCCTCTCCAGAGGGGGGTGGTGTGTGTGTGTGTGTGTGTGTGTGTGTGTGTGTGTGTGTGTGTGTGGTGGAGAGGTTGTTGTTGTTGGTGGTGGTGGTTGTTGGTGGTGGTGGATCGGAGCTGTTCATGTGATGGGTTTTGGTGACTCGTGGCCAAATGTTGTTATTGTCGGGGATGAAGGGACATGAGAGGAGGGGGGAGAGATGGGAGAAGAAGTGGAGAAAGTGAGAGAGGAGGTGTGTTGAAAGTGTGATCTGCTGCAAATAAGAAACAAAGAGGGGAAGCATATGACAAACCCTGCATCTGAGAACTGTATGATTTTCCTGTCTAAGAAGCAGCCTTCCAACCATTTTTCTCCTCACGTGCAAGCAGGATTTCTCCCTAAGCACACTCTGGATTAAGCAGCAAAGACATAATTACATCCAGTGGAGTGGATAGAAAACACACACACACACACACACACACACACACACACACACACACACACACACACACACACACACAACATAAGTAGACTATGGCAGCCTACTGACTGTGTGTCTCCACTCTGCTGCCAGTCAGTGAGTGTCAGTTCAGCACCTTGGAGAGCTCCCAGCCAGCACCAACCACCTGTGTCAACAAAGAGCTTCAGCTTCACATAGATTTATCATAAAATAACAAATCTGATTTATTCTAAGATTATTTACGCGCCATTACAATCAATTTAATGAATGTTTTCAGCCAGAGAATTGACCAGATTTCCATAAATTTACTACACTTGGAGCAGCAAAAGATGGTGTAAGACTCCTCACCAGACTCTTAGTACAAAAACTACTTTAAAAAATCTTGCTGAAAAGCCCTGAAGATACTTAACTGTATGTGGATATAAGCAGAGTGCTGATGGCGCCCCCTCCTGGAGTGAACCTGTCATTTTATTTTCAACTAGTGGAAGCAAGAGATATTTTAAAGCAGATAAAACCTGCTCTGGTGGTAAACCTGTGGTTTTAAATCTTGTAGTCTGCGACTCACAAATTTGTCTGGTCACATGATGCTGATTTGGGATTAACTTGAACAGATATCCACCCTGGCTGGAACATCATTTACTTCTGTTGGTCTGCTGTTTGTTTATTTGTCTAAAGAATGATTATACTTGGTTCCTGTTTATGACCAGAAATTGCAAGTTAAACACAATTTATTAATGCCATATAATTGATTTGTATGTATTACATTTCCATAAAAAGAACTATAAAGACAGATCATCTTTGGTGCCATACTGTGTTTTTATTCCAGTGAATTGCAGTGTTCATTCCTGGAGTCACTTTACTACTGAGCTGCTCTTTAGTGATCTGTTACTTCATCTGTTATGTAACGATATTACAGCAGACTGAGACGAGGAGTTTAGAAGTGTTGATACCACACAGGCCTGGCTGTTTCTTTGCATCGTTTTCTATCAGTTATGAAAGTTAAATACAAGATATGTTTGTTTATTGTGATGAATAACTCTGATAATCTTAAGGTTTGGCTTTACAATCAGGGGTTGAAGCAAAAATTAAAGGTTAAAAACATTTAGAAAGTCTATAAAAATAGCATTTAGGTTGCAAACTCAGAATTTCCCTCAAAAGCACCACATTTTAGTCATCTTTTAGCCTCAGCTGTTCATTTATTCTCTGATTTACTGTGCACTTTCCCCCGTGTGGATGCGCAGCGGCATCTGTGCCTTTAAGATCATCTCTCAGCATCCTCCTCCTCTGACAGGGACGCGCGCACACACACACAGCAGTTCAACGTTAGAGAATACAGCCTTAGCTTTTCTGCACACACACATCCTCCTATAGATAACATCCTTACAACCTCACATCTTTACATTTTGCCGACGTTTATTTCGTCCCCGGACATTGATGCATTTGCCTCCACGGTCACCGTAGCGGTCCGCACCGATCGTTATTGCTGTTTGATTCTCCATCCAGAGACTGACCTGCGCTACAAGATGGCTGAGCTGAATTTGGGGAAGGGGCTGACTGCGGGCAAAGTGGCCAGCAACGTTCAGAAGAAGCTCACCAGAGCCCAGGAAAAGGTAAGAGCTGCTGCTTTTACGCGTTAGCGCACGGAGGAGACGGTACGATCCAGGGGCCTGGACGGAGCGAAGCAGCAGCGGTGCCGCATCCTGCACTCAGGCGCAGTGTCGCATCACGACATCGTCATAATAATAAGAGCTATAAGAGCAGGGATGCTGCGTTTGGGGAACGGGGTGTCCACTTGAGATACATCCGACCTTTAGAACGTGTACAGACAGCGGACACGTCCACACTGCAGGCAGACAGGCCCACTCATCACTCATCAGTGTTTCTGAGAGCCTATTTTTAGGCCTGGATCTTTATCTAAACAGCTTAAGGAGAGCTTGATACCCAGATTCTGACAGCTGCATCCTCTCAAACATCCCCCCAGCAGCAGGAGGATAATATGAAATAACCATGCTGCAATGTGTAGTGGATGGGAGGCCTAGTCTGTGTTCAAGCACCTGCACGTTGTGCCCTGAATAAATGGGAGGGGGCGCTATTTGCCTATCAGAATGCATTATATACTGGAAGGCTAAAGATAGACAGGCAGAAAGAACATTATAGTACCTCCTGCTTGTAGATTTACCTTGTATCTGATTGAAAAGGAACATGAGATTATGAACACACTGTATATTTAGCTGATTTCTGTTGGTATTCATTCACTTATTAAGTAATATTTGCTTCATGTGTGTTCCTACTCCCGTCATATACTGCTTTTGCCACCAGTTCATTTTCCCATTCATGCACAGAAATCATAAATGAGATCAAGACATGTCAATATGAGCATCAAAAACTGACCTCATGGAATCACCTGCTGCCATTAACCTTCATTCTTTGTCCTTTGTTTGACTGACAGGTTCTACAGAAGCTTGGCAAAGCAGACGAGACCAAAGATATTGCTTTTGAGGAGGGAGTCATCAACTTCAACAAACAATATGTAAGAGAGCAATCCAGCGATATGCTGTAGACCAGCTGTTGCATACCAAATGGCTTAAAACAAGCTTGCCCTTCTTTTTAGCCTGAAGCCATATCGCTTAGCATATGTTTTGTGTTTTTTGAGAGCCTTATATTTATGTTTCACCCTCAGGCTGAAGGCAGCAAACTCCAGAGGGACCTACGAGCATACCTGGAGGCAGTGAAAGGTAACACACACAAGTCCATACAGACACACATGTAGACACACAGTCATGGATGTAGAAATACAGGCTTCAGCTCATAACAACATGTGTGTCTATCCTTAGCCATGCACGAGTCATCCAAGAACCTGCAGTCATGTCTAGCTGACATGTATGAACCAGACTGGTACGGCAAGAACGAGGTGGATTCCATTGTGGAGGTCAGAGACACCTTATACTGATGTGTTTTAAAATACAAAGGTTGTCTGCGTGTGTGAGAGTGGGGAGGAAAGCAGCACAGCAGCTAGTTATCCTGGTGTTTGCACAGCTGTGTGAGTCTGTTTGTGGGTGTGCATGGGTAGAATTATGTACATCTAAAAACAACTGTGCTGCTGCAGATTTAATATGTTGCTGTAAATCGAAAAACTTATAAGCCGGCATGCCTGGTGGGAAATGTGGAGTAGCTCTTTAAATTCCCTCAAACTTTTTTAAAGTTTACTCTTGAAATTACTTGTGGATTAATGGTTCTTGTCAGACAAGTCTTAAGCCGCATGAAAACACTGCAGTTAGTTAAAAGGGCCTCAGCTTGGTCTTAATTTAGACACAGCGCCACAAACCGAGGCATAGCAAGAGAGCTGCTGGAATTAACGGTAAAATAATGGAGAAATATAATTGCAAAGCATACTGCTGCAATAAAAAGCCATTCTGTAAGCCATTTGTCTTGTTTATTGTCCAACAGCATGTGTTTAATGACTGTGTGTGTGGTTCTGTATGTTCATCCATGCTGCAGGACTGTGATGTGCTTTGGGATGATTACCACCAGAAGCTGGTTGATCATGCTCTCATCTCCATGGATACCTACCTGGGCCAGTTCCCTGATATCAAAGTAAGCTGCATAGTCATGACTTTGACTAAAAATGATTAGTCTGGTGTATTAATCCAGTTACACATAGCCTTCCCTCTACATAAAACTTGATTTATACTTCTGCATTAAGCTGACATAGTCATGGAGCCTAAGCTGTAGCTTACAGGTGGATTTGTGATACCACGTTGGTGAAGCAAAGGCTGTAGAGACACACTTTCATGCAGTCCTCCAACAACTCAACAAGGGCTCCCCTCTTAACAATCCCTTTGTGTGTATTTTGAATGCTGATCGACAGAAAGGCTGGCATGAACTGGAAAGCAAATTACCACAGTGGAGTCCATTTAAGTGCTGCTCATGGTCTAAGATACAACAAGTCTGCCAGTAATGCTCTCAGACGTTGATTCATTTTAACACTCTGTTTCAGTCCAACACAAAGAAGTTCTTTGTGTACTATGACTTCTGTGTTTTTCTGCGCCAGAGCAAGACACCCCATAATAGCACAAATACGAACAAGTGCAGCTCAGCATTTCTGATTGTTCTTTTCCGTGTTTTTGACACCACAGTCGTGTGGCAGCAGATGACCGGTAGTCATGTGTCTCAGAAGTTTTGTGCAGCACTAACTCAGCACCAACACAGTGCTATATTTTGGCCTTATGCTTTAGTGTGATGTGCACCTCCTCAGAATTATAACTACATGTTGCAATGATGCTGACTAAAACATCTGTGATTGGTAGGCTTGGTAGTACTACGTCATGCAAGCACAGGCTATTGATTTGCACAAACAAAGTGCTTCTGAGAAACAAAACACAATATATAATAGGCTTTAATTGCCTCTGGCTTTCTCAAAGTGCATAGCCAGTGTTGTGAAATGTGCCAAGGTAGCCATGTGCCTGCATTGAATTAAACATATTTCACAAAAAAATGGCTGTTGGAAAATAGAAGACACGTAAACTGTAATTAAAAGTAGCTGAATGATTTTGATGATTTCACAGTAATGCTAATGCAGACAAGTTATTTTTAAAACATGAAAACTAAACATTTCAGTCTAAGTGAAGACAGTGAATAACATGTTTATTCTCCTCTTTTCTTTTAGGCTCGTATTGCTAAGAGGGACAGGAAGTTGGTGGATTTCGACAGTGCCAGGCATAACTTTGCTGCTACACACAAGGCCAAGAAAAAGGATGGGGCCATTAAAATTACCAAGGTAGGACTGCAAAGGCAGGAGCACACTGCTAATGGATTTTGTAATATTGATATCAACACCAAACACCTGGGCGTATCAACATTTTGCAAATATAACTAACCAGACGTAACATCTCTTGCAGCCCTCCTCCTTGTTGGAAAGAGCCACTCCAGGTTGGGCTCAGGGTATCCTGTCTGCACATAACGTTGCTCAGAGCAGCCTCTCCAGGAGCCAGGTACACACTAATTTCACTGTATGTCTTGTCCTGTTGAGTATGAGATAGTCGTAAGGGGTGTTCTAGTATCCCAAAAGTCAAACACATACACGATATAGCAAAGAACTGCTCACTTGTTGTTTTGCATGCCACCACTTCCCTCTCTGTTTCCTACGCTTGCTTTGAATCTAATGAAAGCAAAATGAAACTGGAAATAACAAAACACATGTAGCCAATTCATGTTCATTCAAGTGGCGGGGGATGTTAAACCCACACATACAGCATGTAATTTATTAACAGAAACACTTGCTTTCAAACCCGCCCTAATGCAGTGTACTAACACACTGTGTGCGTATTTCAGGCTGAGGAGGAGTTGGAAAGGGCCCAGAAGGTGTTTGAGGAGATTAATATTGACTTGCAAGAGGAGTTACCTTCACTCTGGAACAGGTGCGTGTATGATTGCGTCTGGAATGTGATTTTCCTGCCGATGGAAACATTTTACTTACATTTGTGCGTCATTTACCCTCGGAGGATATTGAACTCGGCCAGTAATGCAGTCTGCATGTCTCTCTGTCTTCTCTGCTTTTTTGTAGTCGTGTTGGGTTTTATGTCAGCACCTTCCAGAGTCTGGCTGGTTTTGAGGAGAAGTTTCACAAGGAAATGAGTCGGGTAAGAGTCTTTCATTGACCTCCAGTGATGCTGGAATTAGAGAAAGGCCAGACAAAGAGAAATTGACACAGTGTATCAGATAGCAGTCAATGGAAAATGTGGACAGCAACCAGGCGGTGCCAGTAACTACATCAGCAGTTGCTGCAACTGAATCTAAAAATCTAAACTGCTTATTGCAAGCAGAGGTTTTTAAAGTTTGTTGCAGGTCATTTTAAATTGAATGCAGACAGATAATCCCCTGTACTACTTAGCATGATAGCTGTAAATCTGTCTGAATCTCAACATGATGATACGAAAACAAGCAGTGGCAGACGAAATGTGTTAAAATGCTGCTGCTTAAATCAAGCGCTGAAAGATGCAGTACTCTTTGTGCTGGCGCGTTATCTTAAGCTCTGTCTTCCTGTCTCTGTAGTTGGATCAGGATTTGAATGACGTCTTGGTGAAACTGGAGGGAACAGACACGACCAGGTCAGTGAGCAATGAGCCATCATTCAAATCCTCTCAAACTGTAGCAAAACTTTCTACTGCCGAGGGTTTTATAATAGCTTGTTTAAGCCTTGAATCACTTGGAAACTTGATTTTAATTTTGAGGGGATTCATGGAAATAAATGTCGAGATTACCTTTTCATCATTTCTATTTTTATTATTAAAAAAGAATCTCTACCTGAAACTGCTGTTGGTGTAAAATTCAAGTAATAATTTTAGATTGCTGAGCTCCATCAATCAATTGCACTGCTCAGTTGCCAGAGTCAGCAATATAAATACTCTCTTTGTTGTGTGTGTTTGACTCCTTCTAGACATGGGCAAAAATAAATCTTCGCAGAAATGTTTGCAAATATTTGAACCTCTTGAGAGCACATAATTCATCATGCTTGATGAATGCGGTGGGCTGTGTCAGAAGTTAAAATAGCAGTGAATTAAGTGGCGAGGTTACGTTCAATGTGCTCATTTATTTTTCCGGTTAGTGTGTTTACCGTTTTGGAGCTCGCTTTCATGTTAACGTGTGAGACCCACTGGTGGACTTCACGAAAGCCACAGAAAAGTGGTCTGCTAATTTTTGAAGAAGGCACACAAGAAATCTCCAGAGATACCTTTTTTTGTTTAACCCACATATTTTCTGTCACACATCATGGACAGCTGAAGAGGTTTCTTTTGAAACCTTGTGAGAGATAAATGAAGAGTTTTGTGATCATAAAGTATAAATGAACTGATTTAAGTTGAAGGTTGATCTTGATTCCCTGTTCTATTTGTAAAATATGTAACTTAAACCACTATATATCACAAACATTTTAAGCTACAGGGCTAAATAAACATAATATCATGCATTAACCTAGAGCCACCCCTGAACCCCCCCTTTCAGAAAGACAGGTAACCGCGGCACCACATCGTCAGGAGCAAACAGGAGGTAACTGGCAGCAGCTGTGGTAACCATGGTGACACAACTCTTGTCTGTCTGTCCATCTGACCTGTCTGTCCAGCTGTTGTATGCCAGTCAGTCTGCAGGCTTGGGAGACTTCAGCCTTGGTTGTGCAAGTGATTTCACAGACACACTGTCTGATCAGAGAGTCGTGTGCTCAGAGCTGCAGATGTATGAGAGTTTGGCAAACCTGCGCGTCTTTAATGCTGCACCAGGCAAGACGGTTGCATAACAATACAGCAACAAGCTGTCTCGCATCATCATGAGACTTGTTGAAGAGCGTGAAGTGGTGAATCAAAGTGTGCACCTACGTTATGCAGCTTTGCACCTTGAGGCTGGATGTGTGTTTTTTCAGGACCTCTTTGCCTCAGCCTTCCTTTATTCTCTAATCTTTTGAAGTCCAGTCTGTTTTTGACATCTCTATCCTCAGAACCTTGATTCAGATTTTTAAAAATCCCCCCAAAAAACCTTTTAACAGAAAACAAATGGAAGAAACACCAGGAAGAGCAACAGAGGAAGGATCTCTTTCTCTTGGCAAACAGAAATTTTGTTGCAGAACAGACCAAAGTAATACAATTATGCAAAGATAGGATGGCAAAAGTGTCGACATATAAACACCCTTTGCTCTGCAAGGATCCACTTGTAAACACAAATGAATGTGTCAGAATAGTACCTTGCCACAGTTTCTTTCTGTGGTAAGTTGATTGACCACACACATTCAGAGATATGCAACACTGAGACACATAATAAGAACTTAAGTGACCTCAAGATCGGCTAAAAAGGTAGAACTTTAGGGTCCTGATCATCTGAGGTAATACTGTAATGGTGCACAAGTTTATATTAACATGCTAACACAAACAAAGCCTGGAGTTTCTGGAGGACCCTGGAGTACTTTGCCTGTGTGATAATCCAATCTCTATTGCTTGGCTTTTCAAAAACGTACCTCTTGTGACCAGTTGAAGCTTCCACTGCACCAAACCGCCTGTTCCAGCATTAAGCTGCAGGTCTGTGCCAAACTCTTCGGATGTCTACAGGTCTGGGGCTGCTTTTGTCAGCTTTAGAATGTTTCCTCTCTGACAGCGAATGCCTCTATCACTGCTCGCTTGTGAGGACTTACCAGAGGCACAGACAAAGCCTGCTTGCATGGGAGGAGAGGGATGGAGGGAAGGGAGGCACACTTTTCTTGCATGACAGCTCTTGCAATAACAACTTCTGCTTGGACTCTTGTAGAGCATGCTCTGTAACTTTTCTCTAGTCATGTTTTAGCTCTTAGATGCCCACCCTCTAACGTTTGCTGCACCTTCCCCTAACATCATTTCCCGTCTTCAGTACTTTTGCTGTAATCTGTGTTTTCTCTTTTTGCCCTCCATCTCTTCCTCTCTCGTTCACTCAGTGGTAAAGATTCATCTAACCACACTCTCAGGCCAGGAGGACCACCGCCAATCCCCAAATCCCCGTCCAAGGTAGACACACTCACACACACTGAAGTTATCGCTTCATTTAGAGGCGGCAGAGCCGTGCCACAGAGTTATGTCTTTACACAAAGAATGGATTATTTAATTTAGGGGTTCTAGTTTCACTATGATATTGTTCATGCAGACTCAGTGTCCCTAACTAACAGCTTCTTGGCACATCTGATTAAATGGATCATCAGTTTATTTTGTGGTTTGTATATGAATTTTAAGCTTTTTAGTAGCCCCAATGACTGTATATAAAAATGGATGAACGCTTTCTGGCACCACCCTAAAATTTCCTGAACAGCAGTTTAGAAGGTCAGTGTGGTGGCTTCATCCGTCGCTGTCTTGTAACTGCGCGACTCCACATTAACTCCCAGCTATACAAAAGTGAGAAAAAGGATGGAGCGTGAGTCTGGCCACGTAAACTTCCAAAACAAAGAGACCAAACCAAGTTTTGCACCAGACTGAACATGTTTATTTCTGCTGTAAAGTTGGCCATTTTAACACTGAGGTCAATGGGGATTGACTCACTTTTGGAGCCAGCCTCAAGTGGCCATTTGAAGAACTTTGTTTTTTTTTGCATTTCGGGCACTGACTTAATTTTTTCTGTAGGTTTCCACTTGGTCCACATTTTGTGTGACTATCCAAGAACTCCCATTTATTAATCCTGATCTAATATTTTTTAGAAAAACTAAAAATGATCATGTTCTGACCAAACCGAACATCAAATTCTTCAAAAGCCAAATTGAAGTCGTATCCATTTGGCTTGTGGCACAGCTTAATTACTGTATGTTGTCTGTGTTCCAGCTAAGACCAGCAGTGCCTCCTCCACCCAAGGTGACCCCATCTAAGGAGATGAAAACAGAGAACATCATCAACCTGTTCGATGCTGCAGCAACTCCTAACATCAGCGTCACCTCCCCTACAGAGGTTAGTGAGCAGCTGCTGTCAATACACTGTAGCTCTTTTAACTTTCCCTTTCTCTGCGCAGGTCAAAACCTTTAAGTATTCCCTCTTCCGGCCTGCCCCTCCTCCTAGTTCCACCTATTCTATTCTATTCTATTCTATTCTATTCTATTCTATTCTATTCTATTCTATTCTATTCTATTCCCTGCTCCCACTGTTGTGCCCAGTTAGCCAATGAGCCCTCCTGTTCCTGTTGTTATCAGTTTGACAGTCCTGCAGTGAGCAGCCTGTTGGACATGGACCTGGACTCTTTCAGTGCAGCAAGCAACCAGCAAACCACACAGGTGGATGATTCATGGCATGAACGTAGAGATCGTAGAGACCTTTTTCTGTGAGATATGCCAACCTTCACAAGAGATTTTATGTTGTATTCAGAAAGGTTCAAAGTTCATTTCATGATATTTAAGTCTGAGTGACCTGTATGACATGTTCCAATCCAAGAAGTGGGGCAAAAAGAAGTTTTAGCCAGTAACATTTCCAATTGCCAGTGCGGTTGGTTGACTTTAAATATTTTTGAAATAAGCTTGGTAAATCTGAATACAAAATGAAATCACTTGGTAAGTTTGGCATGGTTTGAGGTGCTGCCTGCTCTGCTTTCTTTTCAAATAACCTAACAAGAGATGGATGATGGCATGATGATCTGCAGAAACCTGCTTCTAGTGACCACTTCTTCCTGCTTCAGCACTGTCCACAGATCACTCATGGCATGAACTGCAGACTGCAGCCCCGCTCTGCTCCTATTTCTTTCTCTTCAGGACTGGATTTATCTTAGTGTACAGCTGAGTTACCTAAAAAATGCTCACATTGCTGAGAAAGTGTTTTTATTTTTTTACTGTACAAGTTTTTGAAAGGTACCTATTTTTGTTTTGCATACTTTTAAATTTTGTCGAACACCGACTGCATCAACAATGAAATGTGGAACGCTTATGATGACTAACCCATAGAGAACAAATTCCCCAGTGTGAAGCTAAATATTACAGAGCTCCCCTTGAGTCCCCTGAGGGAATAAAAGCCATCTGTATACCTGTAGTCTTGGTGTACAAACTGTGCTCTCAGATTCGTAGTGTGTTACAGAACCCTGGACTCAAACTGTAAATCCGAGAGCAGGGTTTACCGCTGGAAAGTGCAGATTTATACATGGTTCCTTTTACTTTTATTTCTCAGTTGGCGCAAAGGAGGCTCCGTATGATATGGAGCTTTTCAGCCTTTTTGAGATCATTGTTTTCGTTTTAGGGAATGCATACTGTCTCTGGTACTAAACAGCAGAGAGACAGAGTTAGTCGGAACATCAAACATGCCGAAGACGTACACATTTTTCACAGAAGTAGATGGTGAGCAAATGAAAGCTAAAAGAGTGAATATTGTTCCCTCTAAAGACATGGATCCTAACGAATGCCTATGGTTGTTTTTATGAGAAATATGTGGCTTCCATTGAGTACATGGAGTGTAGACAGTGCTTATTTTGGCCACTATTATTAATACTAATGGTAATACAATAAAATACTAGCATAATTCTACCAAAGCCTTATATTCTCTACTGCTCTTGTTACGTCTTCTGACTTACTGGGCACAGTCTACCACATTTTAGGTGAAATTAAGGAACTTTAAGAACTAGTTGGAGTCCATTCATTCTACACATCACCTTTAACATAGCTGCTAACAATTTTCACATTTCCTCATTGCAAAGATTTTGAAGATTCAGATTAATCGCTGCACTGGGCTGCCCTCTATTGCAAGTGAAGTCATTTTACCGCTGCTAAAAATGATATTCATTTCGAGTAATACCATCTTTTAGGACTAATTGCAAGATTAAATTATGTAATAATGTGGGCTTTTACATTTTTACACTGCACTCAAACTGTGCAGACCTGTTCAGGACCCATTCAGCAGAATCCACCTTGTCAGAAATACATCACTCAGTACTTGAAACTGCACCAAGTAGTGCTTGTACTTTTGCTCTGCTGGAGATCTACTGCTATGGGCTTGTAGGTTTAGAGCATGGGACCTGCACTGGAAATGTGCTTTTTTTTAATGCAGCAGGGCAAAAGCAAGAACTTTGTAAAGAATTCTTCTCTTCTCATGCTGTTGCTTCCTTTGTTTTCCACAGCCTGCAAACTGGGACTCATGGGTAAGTATGTGATCCTCATGCTAAAAACGCCTAAACTTAAATGAAAATATAGTATATATATCATTATAATCACAGTCTTTATCAGCATATTGTGCCCATGGCAACCATAAATTCATTAACATTGTTTACTTCTTTAGCCATTATGCAAGCCCCACTTTCATCATGCTTTTTCCATAATGGCTGTTTTTTCATGATCAAGCTTTTCCATATATAGATCTCTTTCATTTGTCCGTCCCAAATCTGTTTGCGTGTTGTGTTTGTGTCTGCAGTGCTTGATGTGATAACACTAAACACTGACGATATTGTTGTACAACACAATCAGAAATTGGGAATGAGCTTGAGTCAATTCAGTTTCAAATTGACATTTCACACTGTTTACACATGTTGAATTAAATAGAATATAAATGGTGCAGAATGTGCAGTAAATTGATGGTATACAGCATAATGTACATCTGAAACGGATAAAGGATTGATTCTAAGACACCACAGACTACACAATAGTGTGAAAAATGTAATTGTAAAATAAATTTCTCCATGGTGTGAAATAGTTTGTAACTGAATTGATTTTCTTTCTTTCTGTTTCCCCTCATATCCCTGTATGTTCACATGTTAACCTGACAAAACATGTGGCCTTTACATGTTATCTTCATGCTCCATGTGACACACAGGGATCAGTTTTGTTCTGAGAGTTGAGTGAAGTTGCTCATGTGTGCAGTGGATTGTTTTGTAGACACAAGACTGGCAACCTAGTGGGCAACTTCATGAAGCCTTGCTTGTAGCTCAGCCTTCTGTCCATTAACTAACTTTTCCGTTCATCCCCGTCACTGTAAGAGAGATGTGTCTCAGCAGTCATGGAGTCGTGCTGTATTAGCGCTTGAGGCGAAGCAGCGATGGCTCAGAAAGGAATGACACCTCTGCTCTTACAAAGCTTCCTTCCTCTTTCTCCATCCGAACATAGCCGTGGGATTACAAACCATGCTTTTTAACTACACACAGAAGATCTGACATCTATCTTCTGATGGGAAAAAAGTTTTTGCGTTTCTGCCTTCTACTGCCACCCTTCCTTATCCTCATCTGTCTTTTGATTTGATCTGAAGCTTCGCTGTAAAGGTCAATACTCGTACATCAGTCTTCTTGGGGCTTAGGGTGGTTATGATGGTGATGCTGATGACTTGCTGACATCTCCTTCTCCCCCCCATGGCATCTTTCTTGACCTTATTTCTGCTCATCATTGAAAAGCTGCTTTAGTTTCCCCTTAAAACTGCTTTTTTTCCCCTTTTATAATTATGACTTTTTCCCTTAAGATTGCTTTATTTTCCCATTAAATATCTTAGATAATTTGAACTGGAATAATAGACTAGTTGATATCAACTCCCCAAACACTCATCCATGTTTAAATTCCTTAAAAGACTATTCTCATGTTTGCAAGTTTTAGCCCTTTTACTAATCAGTTCTTTTGTTTTTTTTTACATCAATACCAGATTTCAAAAACCTTAGTGGTTCTTTGACTAACATTTACTATAATTTGGAAATTTTACAAACAGGTGCATTTACTGTGTTCACCATCTTGATGGTAGCATGTCAGCAAGCTAAAACTTGCTAAGTCACACTAAACACAAACATTTGGTAGATTTTCATTTGCAACCGAAAGTTCAATTTGGACCTGATCATGGTGCTCAATAAAAAGTCAGATGATTTCCAAAAGTACTACAAATAATTTCCCCCTGAAAGAGACACCAATGTCCAAACTGTAACTTCAAATGGCACTGTAGGAAAAGCTGGGTTTTTAAGATATTTGAGTCCTGACAAAAGTGGCTTAATATGAGTGATGCTGTTGGTCCTAGAGCCATGCTGCTTGTGTGGCTAATAAAATGAGAAGCAAAATGGTAAGCATAAGACATAAATTAATTCTTATTTTTTTTAAGTTAAGGGCTAAAACATTCAAAATAACTTGTGTGGTCTTTTAATGTTTTATATTTAACCCCTCTCTCATAATAGGGGTTAAATATGCTTCCTTTTAGTGTCCCTTTAAAATCCCAGTCATTCCCTTCTCCATCAAAGAAATTTACTTTGGTCTTAAGCCCACTCTTGTGTTCATATGTTAACCATGCAGCCTATCAGCCCTTCAAAATTTCTTTACTCTCCTTGTACTGGCCCGGCCTTTTCACCCATCCAAATACTTAACTATTAAATCAGCCCTTAAATATTCTTTATACCCCTGAGGCCCCTCATCCTTTTGATTTATGATGCCCGTATGAAACCCATAAGGTAAAATTTGTCTTATGACCTCTGACTCCTTGAAACCTGACCCTTGCCCTTCAGCCTGAGGACAGTGGTGCCCAGGAAGAAGAGGAACCCGAGCAGCACTATGATCCTGTGTCTGCTGCTACAGAGGCCTGGGGAGATGATGGTTCGCAGCCCGTCCGCTATGACCCCATAGCAGCTGCCACAGAGGGTTGGGGAGATGATGGTACCAAACCAGTTCGCTATGACCCTGTGACTGCGGCTCAAGAGCAATGGGGGGATGACGAGAGTCAGCCGGCTCAGTACGATCCTGTGGCTGAAGCCCAGGAAAGCTGGGACGATGACGGAAGCCAGCCGATCAAAGAGGAGCCCGCCACGGACAACGAAACACCTGCAGATGAGGCTCCGGCTGACACGGCTGAGGAGGAAGTCACCCCTGCTGCTACTGAGTTGGATAATGAAGAGGGTCAGGTAACCGAGGAGAGAAATAAAATGGAGAGATGCATTTGGACGAAAATGGTGGATGCATCGACTCTTGCGAAGGAGGTTTGAGCATGAAGTGCTGGGCAGAAACAGATAAATTGTGAATAAAAGGAGGAAAGATGGAGAAATCTTGACATGGAAAGATTTAGGATGCATCTGGACCAGCAGCATGGATGCATCAGCTGTGATGGAGAGGGCAGGTTGAAAATAAATTGATGAGGGAAAGAAAACAATAGAGACATCTGCTTCTCAGTACACACAGTTAATCTCAGTCACTGCTAATCACAAGTCCATGCACATAGTGAGCCGTGCAAAAGCTTTATCTTTATAGCATCTGTGCAATATTATCTAATCTTGCTGTCTGTTTACATGAATGTATTAACCAGGACTTTGCTGTTTAGGCTTTTCGGCTTGTCTTGTCTGTCTTTGTCTTGTCTGTTCCTCTTTCTTTCATCCTCTGTCCTTCTGTCCTTTAATCTATCGGCTACCACACTCTCACCTCTTTTTGATTTTCCTCTGTGTCTGTGCTCACAGGGTGAATCTGCAGCAGCAGCTGCTGCACCAGAAGAGGAAGAACCAGCGGCAGAGGAGGTGAATGCAAAAGGAACTTCTATAACTTGCAGTAGTTGTTAAAAAGCCCTTTTATTGCAAAGTTTTGCTTCCAAAAAACCCAGAAAAGCAACAGATATTGTATAGAAATTTCAAAGAGTCATGCTTTTTAGAATTTTACATATTATACGCATTAGACTTGCAACAACTCACTACCCCTACACTTTGAGTTGTTATGTTTAGATACAAAACCTACATTTATACAAAACCTTTTACCTATTACCTTTTAATGCTTCAAGGAAATCAGATTTAGTGGGCTCAGTTATGTGTCTTAAAAAGATGATGCACTGCAGCATAAACAATTGCTCCTCTTGTTTTCCATGTAGACACCTGAAGTAGCAGCAGCAGCAGCAGAACCAACAGAAGTAGCACCAGAACCTGCAGATATGCCTCCTGGCTTCCTCTTCAAGGTAAAACAGAAAACTGAACAATAAATCTCAGTAATACTGAGCATTTACCTAAATATACCGTGTACGTATGAAGATAAGTCATGTTAGCATTTGTATGAAATAGGTCCAGGTGATGCACGATTATGCTGCCAATGACACAGATGAACTGGAGATGAAGGCTGGGGACGTGGTGCTAGTACTGACCTTTGACAACCCAGAGGAACAGGTAACCACAAACACACACACACACACACATGCACAAGGCATATAATTATGTGCTGTAGTTTCAAGGACATACTGAGATGATTATGTCGATATTTGCGTGTTTAGGATGATGGCTGGCTGATGGGAATAAAGCAGGACGACTGGCAGCAAAACAAAGAAAACGCCGTCAAAGGAGTATTTCCCGAAAACTTCACCCAGAGGCTGTAAAAAAAGAGGAAGACAGAACGTCATTCCAGCTTCCTTCTCTCTGTCTCTATTCCTCTTGCCTATATCCTTTCCCCCTCCTCTTTTGCCCTGATACTGTATCTTTACTAGGACTTTGGCCATAGAAGCAGAGCTGTCACAGCCCTGGAGGAAATCATGCATTTCTGAGGTCTGCTACACTGTGCTAAAAGTGGATTTTGGCATTTCTGTGGATTTCTGCCAACATTTACAAAAAAAGACAGATGTAACCATTTCGCAGGTCTCACTTTTTGCTGTCTGTCTTTTGCTATTGTTGCTAAACCATACTTGAGGAATTGACTAGAGAATCCCAGACGTATGGGACGGATGCAGGGATGGTTACCTCTGCAATGGTTACAACTGAAGTTGAATTATGTTTTACTCTTGGTCATGTTCCATCATAAGAGTGAAAACATCTGTTGAGATGTGTTAAGGTGGTATTGAGGCAAGGAGAGCAGTGCAAAAGACAATGCCAAGTGTAGCACAGCATCCCTTACATATGCATATAAGCCCCAAAATCAGTTTTATAAAGGAGGACTAAGTACTAAGACACCAAAAGGTAAAACTGCACACGGAGTAGACTTTTCTCACTATAGTAAGAAACATTCACTCAACAGAGAAAAACAATAAAAAAGTAGAACCAACTCTTAACCTGCAAATTTACTTCAGTCAAATTGCTAAAACATGTTTAAACACACAAGGCTAACTAAAGGTTATTCAACCAAACAGCACGTATCTAATTAGTAGTGGGGTCTCAATTACACTCCTAACATGATGCCTTTTGGACACATCCAGCCCATCCTTTATCCCTGATTTAATTGTTTACTTGTGGAAAATGGGCCCTTGGTTGTTGTATTAGTTTAGAGTCTATGGTGGTTTAGGTAGTTTGAACCTGTTGTTAGAATCCAATCAAATACATCTACAGTTAACTGGTCATCAGCATAGTAAAAGTGACAACAGGAATCCTGTATATAAAAAATTCTGGTCTCAGAGTCCTATAGAGTAGAAAAACACGACTGCAAAAATCACTATTTTTTAATTCCTTGAAACGGAATGGAGCTGTGTCTGTTTTTCACAAGGGATTCCAAAATATGCATTAGCCAGGCTTGCTGAAAAACAAAAAAGCTAGCCGACAGATTACACCAATGAGAAGCTGCTACTGGTAGTATAGTAGTCATGTTTATAGATACGGTTACACCCTAATACTAATCAAATATATAATAACTGAGCCAGCCTCGTTCATTTTTAAAGAAAAAAAACAAAAAATGTGCCGAAAACAGTTCCCTCCGTTTGCATAGAGACTACTGAACTCAGATGCAGATGATTCAGAATATGCACCAGAGCAACTTCTTTTATTTTTGTATGCTGCCAAGCAATGATTACATATAGCCTAATGTAACTATGTCAAAAATAATTGCCAACTGAGGATGTTATGGAGTGTTTTGTACTTCTGTAAGGTTTACTGCTCTCAGCGTAGCCGCATAGGTAGTTCAAACTATCTCACACTCAGCCATTCATTCCGTCACTGACTTAAAAAGAGATTCACGGTTCTCATGATGTTACTAACGTGTAATAAGTGTGAGAGAGAATGTGTGTGTGCGATGTGTGTATGTATGTATGTGTGTGTGTGTGTGTTTATGGGTTGTTTGAGGAACATAAATCTTTATCTATAGGCTATTGTTATTGGACGATACCACCGCCACCGCCTACCAGGGGAGAAGGGGCGTCCGTTTTACAGAAAACTTTTCTGACTGGACAAAAACAACTCAAACGTTTTGGGTCTTTTCCACTGGCTGGTATTATGGCTCCAGGTGTTATTGTGCATTTGTTGTGTATAAGTGTAATTTTTGCCAAGCTGTGATGACAGATACATATTCTATAAAGACATTCATATCTGTATGTGAGTTACTGTGAGCATGCTGACTCCCCCCATGTGTTGTTGTGTGAACACCCTTATTTTAAGACGGTGATACTTGGCTCACTTTTGAGGCAGTTGAAACAAGCAATTTCTATTTTTTTGTTACTTTTTTTTGTTAAATCTCTGTGAGAAGGAAGGCGGTGGGTCGATGCATCGTGTTCTTCCACCGTTCTCTCTCAAATCAGTCCTGATTATAATTGCTGGTTGTCCGTCAGCCTTGCCTCAAAATGTTGCTAGGTATCGTGGTCCAAACAGAGTTAATTACACGGAGACAGGGCACATAGAGATTAAGGTGAAGCTGCCAGACTCAGGTGAACGGATTTTCTAGTGGTTTTCAGTATTGGGATGTGCAGGATTTTTTTTCCATGTGTATTTAAAGCGCCTCATATGTGAGAACAGCATCTGCACGTTTAGGTAAATGAGTCACTCGCATTCTGTTTTCAAATTTTATGTGTCAATCTGGTGAATGTTTTACCTGGGTCTGGTTCTGTATCTGTCTTTATGGATCAGTCTCCTGCGATGAGTTATGGGATACAACAAAAAGGTTTTTCCTGTACCCAACTGACCAATAATAATAATAAAGAATACTTAGAATCGACTTTTCTGTGATTCTTACTCTTTATTGTTAATCATTTGAACAAACTGACAATAGTAATTCTAGTTAGTCCTCATTTTTGCTCTTCTAGAATACAAATAGAACCTTGAGCTGCAGGACTAAGACATGAAACGTCTGCTGCTCTCTGTGCTAAATTATTATGCAGCCTTCTCTGCAGATACCGAAGCATCCAGCAGAGTGTGCTGTGTTCAAGGACTAACTCTCCATCCTGGAAAAAAGGAAAAACCTTCAGCCATCAAGAAGAGGAAAGAAGAGCGTCGCTGGGTGCTGCTGTCCGTGGTACTGAAACCAACCAGCCGCCCACCCTGTAACCACAGCCATTCATGCTCTGCTCACATTGTGCCAGTCACAGCGATGCCTCACTTTTTACAGCGATCACCGGCCTATTGCTGTTTGTCTGTCAACATAAAACATGTGATCATGTTGGCCGAGTAGTAGAACTGCTGAAAAGATGAAGGGCGCCTCTAGAACAAGCAGGGTAAGTTAAAGACCCACTTTATTACATCAACTCTTCCCTAAGTGATCAGTTGTATATGATAATGGTGAATTCGTTGGTATTACAAAAGTAACAACAAGTGTTTGTGTTTCAAATACAAACTTTATGAACAGAGTTGCCAAAAATAATAATACATTTACATTATTTTCTAAAAAATAGATCTTTAAATAGTCTCTCCAACAATAGCTTAATATACATATTTGACAAATCTTTGAGCAGTCGTATAGAAGAATGCCTTGGAGTTCCGAGATAATTGTAATGTCTGAGTCGTCACGAAGCATACTTCACAAGTGTCAACTGGAAGGGCATTTGGACATTACTGAATTACGTATGACATGTTGATCCTTTTTCAATTAGCATTTTACCACCAGATTAGATCTGCTTCCCATAGTCCTAAAAGTTAGATTTACTGTTCCTCTCCAAATCTGAAAAATCCTAGGTAAGAGATGGAATACAAAAAGACTATAAAAACGGAAGCAATCAAATCAACTTTTTGTCCAAGGATAAAAACAATTACTGTCTTTAATATGATGCATAACTGTTACTTAATACAGTAGTTGAATACAGCCTGAGTCTTGTGTATGCCTTAACTAGAGACTACTGACCTGAAAACCCAAAAACAATGAAAAACAAAGACAACCTTTTAAATAAAACACCTGATAAAAACATGAAAATGTATAAATGAACCATAGAAATCAGTTGGAGACAATCAAGTTGTATGAAAGCAGACTTGGTGAAACACGTAAGGAGACAGGGTGGCCGTTGTAGCACCATGCATCTACTGTGCGTCAGTAAGTGATGTGTACACGCAGCGACACAAACACTACGTGAACGTCTTCTTTCTCTGGCCTCCAATAGTTGCAGAAAAGTTCTTTTCAGATGTAAAGCTGCAATGCAACACCAGTACACTGCTACACTGCATTTAGCAAATACATATAACTTCATCATCCACACTGTAATGAACTTTATAAATTGTCCAGTTAAATATAATTTTGTAAATTAATTCAAATATACAGTATAGGCTCTTAAACAGAAATTAAAGAATCAGTGAATAACTGCAGTGATGACTGACAGTAAACTAAGTAAAGTCCATTTGCTGTCTTTCTCTCCTTCCCAACATGACTTAACTGCATAAATACCTATGTACATATAAATCTTCACAACTCACCCTGTTCAGTCACTGGTTTTCTCTTTCTGTCTCTCTTCCTTCTCAAATGTTTCTTTCCTATGTTCACCTTAACCTTCTGCTTTTAAGCCTGGAACCCTCAAGAGGTGCCACAAAATATGTCATCATATCTTTAAATTTCTGCATCCATAAGCATAATGTTGAAGGATTACGACAAATACAGTACAAAGGACAAAGTCACACACCTCGTTTTGGATCTTTGGCTTGCTCTGAGAGAAAATTGAAGAAGTATTTCTGTTGGTGAATTTCAAAACTGTTAAATTTTCTGTCACGTCTCACTCTCCAAATCTGTTGAAATGAATGAAATTGAAATGACTAAAGCCTCCTCACTCTTCCCTTTGTATCTTGCAAACGTGTGCAACAGAAGAAGTGTGTTGAAGAACAGCAAATACAGGCAAGTGGAGTTATTTCAACAAATATTTACACTATAAAATTGATTTTGGTGGTCCCTCAGTTGCTTTCTTCTAAATAGAAAGACAGTTGTGCTCTGTGCTTTGGTGCTCCTGAATACAGGTAAATGAATGAGTCTGAATCATGTCTCTGTGCCTCCTCTCTATGTCATTGTTAAATACCCCAGGGGTGGAAGTGTCCAGCGTCCAGCAGCGTTTTCCCCAGCTTCTGTAGAAGCCAAGGGTACCAGTGCAGCCCATCACTCTGCGCTTCTGAGGGCCCCATCAGGCTGTAGAAGAATCTCAGCGGTGCCAGGGCCCAGTGGGACAAATGGTGACTGTCCACAGCAGCGTAGCAAGATGTCAGCACACCGTTCACCACTATAGAGCCGTGCTCTGTGAGGGGGGCAAAGAGCCCAGTGCTCCTCTGCTCCTCCACAAAGGTCACGACTGAAAGTCTCGCCTGTGACCTCGGTTCCCCTGCTGATGTAAATACGCACTGTCCCGGCTGGACCTCACTGGCAAAAACTGTCCTCAGACCTGCTCTCCAGCCAGGTCTGCTCTCCCATACGGAACCCAAAAGTGGCCCTACAGCTGGTTGTTCCCATCCTGGTTCTCCAAGTCCACCAGTGCAGTCTGTGACAAAGATCAGGTGAGCAGCTGTGAGAGTAATATTAAGTCCTGCATCAGTCCCAATAACATAGAAGGTCTTTGTGACATTGGGGTGGCGGTCCAGAAAGGACAAGACTGGGCTGTAGAGGAGAGGGCCGTGGTCATCTGTTGATGAGGAAGCCAAGACACGGTCGCCAGGGAGGAGGTCACGCATCTGTTTGGAGGCTCCGCCTTCAAGGATAACCTGAGCATCACCTGGGAAACAACCACCGGTTTTGGCTGCAACAGAATGTTCTGTAGAAGTGAAACAGAGAAAAACAACATTGTCTTATTTGACTTAATACAGTGCAGTTCTGATCTTTATTGCCCATTTTCTTTTGTTGCTAAGGCGAAGGATCGGGGAAGAAAGCATAAAGGGAGAAAAATACAATTGGAATTCCTCTCAGGAGTTGAGCAACAGCACAGCGGCATTTGGCCTTCTACAGTGATTGCATCTGCATGTTATTCTAGGTCACTGAGTGATCTATAAAGCAAGGGAGACTTTGACTCAAGAGCAACTTTATCTCAGCAGATCAGTGGTGGATTGTTCACATTTATATATAATAGTCAGGTTCAAACTTTGTAGTTTCTGAACTCATGCACACTTTACAGATGCTATCATCAGTTTACTATTTGCAGTGCCAAATCCATCAGTTCATCATTTGATTTCTTAAACCATTGCTTTCACTTTTACTTATCTTGTGTAGGAAAACAAGATAAGCAACTAGAACAACAACTAGAATGCTTTGTGGGGTCACAGGATTGCATTTTAGGTGCTGCTTTACCAATTGCCAAAAGAGATAGTTTGGCCTTTCACGTTTTTGTAGCAAGTACACATCATGCTCTCTAATCATCTGTCAAGCCAAAGTTTGCATTGTAATATAAGTATTACATTTTCTAATTTTTTATTTGGACTTCCTCTAAGACTGCCAAATTTGCCAAAAGTTGTGCATTGGATCTTCTTTGAGTAAATCTGCATTAGCTTTGATTTGTTTAGCCGTTGTTCCACATTTTAAACTGCCAAATTTGCCACAGGTTGTGCATTCGGTCTACTTAAAAGTACATCTGATATAGTTGGCCCTTTAAGACGCAGTGAGATGAGGTGGGAAGAAGGGGTAGTCAGCAAGAGCTAATGGATAACCAGCTGATTGTATCAGCACAGTCAGAGCACGGCCTGGGGTCAGAGAGACAGGAAAGTACACAAACTCAGACCCGGTCCTAGATATTGTTTGGATTACGGCACAGTTTGTGTTTTAAAGTGAGTCACAGGCCCACTCTCAGTGTTTTGATGTAGATTGAGACATTTCAATGAGCTTGAATCTCAATAATGAATCTACTATTTTTGAAAACGTGTAGTAGAATGACCTCAAATAAAACAAAAAACAAGAACAGATTAGAACAGAATATTTTCTAAGCAAGAAAATAAGAATAGACTAAAATAGTTTTGCAACAGAATTTTTGCTATGACTACTCAAGAAAAATTAGTATGAGATAAGAAATCAATCAGTGCAAATGTGTGTGTGCATGTTTGTGTGGGAGGGTTGTCTTAAGGCAGTCTTAAGGCAGCCAAATATTTGTCCAAGGTGTGTGTGTCTGTTAGCCTGAAGGCTGCAGAAAAGGAGGGCTGAGACCAGGAGGTGATAAGACTCAGATAAGAGATCTGAGAGAAACCTACTGAAGGAAAAGCCATAGCAAAACAAAGAGAGAGTTAATCATCTCACAGCCTTCTAACCTCGGCAGACTGCTAGAAGTTATTAGTTTGGCATCAAATAAGTGGTGGTACCAGACATGGGTAAACACATTTCTCAAATGTCTCAAAAGCAAACGAGCTGGAGGTGGAATGTTGTCAACTATTGTTTGCATAAAGTATGTGTGTTGGAGAAATGTAACTTATTCGGAACAATAAAACTGGAAGAAATTACAATCCATCACAGAGAGGCAGACAGAAGAGCCAGGAGTCACTTTAAATATACATTAGTTGTTGATTCAGGTATTCTTATTTCATTCAGTGTATCACTATACGAGTGTTTGACCAGAAATGTGACCTACATCTGTGTCAGACTCTGTAGTTTTACACTGGCTTGTCTGCTATCTTAACAACTGATGATTTTATGATGAGGTCTGATTAAGGAGTGAGACTGAACACAGCAAAGAGCACAGGTGCACACCCTGCTTTGATTGGCTCCCAAAAGGCTATTCACACAAACCCACACACACAAACACACACACACACAGACCGATGATACATTCTCTAAAAGACAAGGTAAACCATTCGTAGCTCACCAACAACAGGGTTTAGAGTCAACCTCATTAGTGCTAATGACAGCTGGCTACCAATGCAAAAACATATAGACACATTCGGATAATGTACATAAATCATAACCGTCTCTTACCTGACTTGACGCTACAGTGAATGTGGGCTTTGGACTCGTAGTAGACCCAGTCAAATCCAGCTTCTACAGCCAAGCGGGCCAGCATGGCGTACTTATTTCTGTCCCTGTAAAGAGGACAAAAAACATACATAACATCACCTACTTCTCTGATAATACTCTTAAAATGTGGTTATATGAGGAGGAATTTAGTCATTTACACATTTTAATTTGCTATCAGCAAAAAATGTGGCTATTGCTGACTGACTGGTTGACTCATCACATTACTGATAAGTTGATTGACTGCCTGACTCTTTGAGTGTCACGACTGACAGACTGCAGGCAGCTTAGATGTTGTCTGGCCATTGTCTGACCTATTTACGCCACATATTGTAGTGTACTGCATGCCGTACCTGTCTGACGTGGTGATGTCGACAGCACGCCCCTCATAGTGCAGTGAGTCCTCTGAATGATGACCATCTTCGTCCCAGCCCTCCGTCACCCGCAGCTTCACGCCTGGCCACATGTTCATCACAGAGATGGCCAGAGAGTTTAACTTGTCTTTGCAACGCTAAGAGAGTCACACACACAGAGAAAAGGAAGACAGCCGGTTAGAAACTAGTCCCAGTAGAGCTCAGAAAATAACCTGAGGTGAAAAGAGGCCATTGTGAGGCCAAATGGATGGGAATATTATGAAGAATGGTTACAGCAATGTGATCAACAAACAGAACAAAATATCAGCTCAGTTATTCAGAGACATCAGTGTCAGCAAATTGAGGTGGGGACAGTGAAGGTGGCTCATAGAGGACCAGCAGACACAGAACCCAAGAAGGAGAGTAAGAGAGTGACTGAAAAAGTAAAAGGCCCACTGGTGTGCTAAAACAAAAGTGACTAAAACAAAAACATGCAAGAAGAATAGAACTATGTATTACAACTGTGTCAGGTGAATGGTCAAAGTGCACACAGCTGGGAATGTGTGTTTGCTTGGAATGATTTAGCAGATTTTCAGATAGACTTCTTACATAAGGCTCGAGGTCAAGATGCCTCTTAGCAGTGGAGATCTATTTGCTCAAATTATATGAAGTAATGCATTAGGTAATATGGTTAATGTTTGTCTGTCATCAAGTGACTGACTGGCTTAGTGGCTATATGTTCAATCAAAGTCTTTGTTTAAGGTTTCATTCCAAATTTACGCAGCAAAGCAGGGTAGAGGCTGATTTTGCGCACTGTGCGTAAAGGAGCCACTGCTCCAGTTGTTAGAATGTCATGTGGGGGGGGGGGGAGGTATTTTCTAATGCGTTAAAATCAACGTTAAGACCAGGATATGAAAATATGATTATGACTGTTTATCGAGAGGTTAAATTTATTTTGCGTATATAACCCCAAAGAGAGCGTTTTTACGCACCACACAAGTGTAGCCAAATGGAAACGTGTACAGATGACAGATACCAACAGGAGGAAAAGCAACACTTCAAGGCAATAACAGCGGTTAACGATGTCAAGTAGCAAAATCCAGAAGTGAAACGAAGGGCCAAGAGTCAATGAAATCAATCATCTTGGTTTAAACATTTAACTGACTGCAAACATTCAGCAGATAATTGGATGGAACGGTGCAGCTAATCTGCACTAAAGTGTTTCACTTCATTTAGCCCCATGGAATGCGTTTGCTGCAGTCATCTAGCAGCTTAAACTTAACTAATAAGATCGTGAAATTGCATTTTAAATCAGTAAGTACCATATAAAAGCACATATAAAGGAGTAGCATTGAGGAACTGTGCCCCGTCCTTGCGCATCTGTGGAGGCGCACATCATCCCTCTCCCTTCCTCACCTGGGTCATGAGCCTGTCTGCGCCGGTGTCCTCCTCATCTTTAAAGATTATGTCTGTGTTGTAGTTCGGCGTCAGTTCTTTAAAGCGCTCGGAGTTGCGTGTTATTTTGCCCTCCGGCCGCCCGCTGGCTCCCAGAGTCTTCTCGGCGACGTTGGGGCTGAACTGCTTGTAGACGAGCGGGATGAGCTTCTTCGGGAGCCGCCTCTTGCCGTACCCCCTCCCCGGCCCGCAGCCCTCCGAGGCAGGTGCGAAGAGGAGGACTAAGGCACACAGAGAGGCGGTGAGAAGGAGGAAGGAGATCCGCATCGCCCCGGGGGGGAGGGAGGACTCTCCCGGGGGAGACAGATGTCTTCAGTACCTCCCCGGCTCAGTCCCCAACTCCATCGTCCGCGACAGTTGCAGCAGCACGTCCGAAGATTTCGGATAAATCAGCACCTCGGCTACACGGGGCACCATCGGGATAACAGAAAAAAGTTTTCAGCTTCTCCAAAACATTGACCCAAATTGAGAAACTTCGCTCCCAGCGCCCAACAGAATCAACAGTAAGTGTGCAGGCTGTAAAGTCCGTGTATTTAAACAAACAGGTTCAAAGTCGATTCGGTGGGTGAGAGAGTTAAAGAGAGAGAGCGGTTACTGATATCCAAGTTGCAGTGTTGTGGTTTCTCTCCCTCTCTTTCTTTTTGCTCTGGGAAGCTGTCACAACATCAGCCACTTTCGCCCGCTGCTTGGTTGGTGCCCTCTCTCTGGATTGAAAGCTTCTCCTCTCCATATGCGGCCGGCGTGCAACAGGCTGCAGCTTTCCAGTTGAATTGGAGGGATTTGAGTGATCCAAAACGATCTGTTGCCACTTCAGACCGCACCCTGCCAGTCCTGCCCTCCTCTCTCTCCCTCGCTCCCTCTGTCCCTATACTCTGCCACCCACCCCGCCCCTCTCGGGCACAGGGCGCACTGGAGAGTCCTGTCCACACTCTGCTGGCAGGCAGGCAGCAAACAGAAGCTTTGCCCTCCTATTGCTGCCACTTCACATTTCCAGTTGTTGTCTTTGTCTGGCTGTGCCCTTGACAGCTCTGTGAGCTGACTCTTTTTTTTATTTTAGACTGTAAACAACTGGCAATTGCAATCAATTAAACTAATCAATTTCCCGGAGTATGCTGCCACTAGTGATTTTTTTGCCCCAGCTGTATTCCAATATCAAATAAAGTTCAAGGGTCATTGGCTGGCTGTTGGGTGACTGACTGGGTAATGGGGTAATTAACCAGCGGTGAGACAGATTAATTGCCTGGATGTTTGGCAGGTGAACTAACTGAAAGATTGCTTGGATTTACTGACAGATTGATTCACTGACTGACAGATTTACAGCAGAAATAATTAGACAGAGTTAACTATCCAATTAATCAGAGTTTAATAACTTTATGCCAACTTTCTGAAATACACATACATCTTTAATTTAATACCTTTTGGCTGCCTGACTCTGGCTGCATGTGGCTGACACACACATACACACACTAACACACACGCCAGCAAACCCAGCCCCTCCAAATTAGCTCTTCAAATATTTGCCTGCAGAAAATCAGTGGTCTCACCGCTGTTTCTCAGGGCTGCCTCCTTTGAATGAATTGAACTGTACAAGGCTGAGGGTTTCCACAATTTATGTTTTATTATTTGTGAGTGTAAACACCGTAAAGTATTTTTTGCTGCGCCGCCGCTTTTCATGTCTCTTGCTGGAACAGAGAAAGGCAAAGAGAGAGATTCACACACAGTAAACAGCCATCTATAGCCATGTTTACCTTTTAGCTGAAATAGAACATCTACTGACACTTGTGCAAATTCATTAGAGTTTTCCTGGTATGGAACATAGAAACCAGTTTAAAGACATCAAAATTTGTCATAGAGGTGTTAGTGTTTCAGCTAATTTGTTTCCAGTTTTGTGAGGTGGAAAGGCTCTGATAATGAAGTTTAACCTCATTGTGGAAAAGGAACTTCTCTACAAGGAATACTTGTAAAATCAAAGAGAAGCATTAGAGAAGTCCCACTTTTTCTTTAATGCAAGAGTGTGGGAGGCATAATCACTGACCACCTTTAATAAAATACACAGTAAAAGATGCCTGGCCGAGCTTTTTGCCACATCCATATAGATTAGCTTATAGACAATAAACAGGGAACTACATATACCCCTACCAGCATCCATAAAGCTCAGTACTGTATCTTGATGGTTAAATCTAACACTGTTTTTGCTGAAATGACCATTTATGTTTTTCAGAAGGTTTTGATGGAACGAGAAGCTCTTGCTGCACACTGTCTTCAAAAAGAAGTAGATTCCCTGGTGTTTCTCAGCATGGCAGCATCTGCAACAAGCAAAGACAGACTAATCTTTGTAAATGACAGCGATCAGAAACATTAATCATACTTGGCTGGAAATTGTGCATGCTAGTCTGACTATACTGCCATAAAATATTATGTGTGACAGCTTCTTTTATCTGTTGTTCATCCTTCCCTGTTTAGTGTGTCCAAATAAGCTCTGCTTGCTCAGCTACGGTCACGGTACACATTTGTCATTGTGAACTGTGGAAAGATGCAAGCTCGACAATCAGAATGTTTGGTTTGATAATTTCATGTTTAATTAAAGACAGCATATTTCTCTGTTTAGAATGACTTCCTCTAGTGTCCACCTACTACCTGTCAACCTCACAGTGGCAATAAGACTTCCAGAAGTAAGTCTGTATGGATTCTCAGTCAGCGAGGTCATGGTAATCCTCGGAGCTTTAGTAAAAAAGCAACTAGACTTCTCTTTTGGGTTCTTGAAGATATTTAGTTCGGGTTAGTGAACTGAAGAAACCTCTTAGATGAGAGGTAAAACATCTTCAAGAACCCAAAAGAGAAATCCAGTTAGTTTTTATTAAAGCTCCTAGAAAGTCTTCAAAAAGTTGCAAATTCTGGCCAAGAAATGGCCCATTGTAAAACAAAAGTCTGACCTTTTTAACGTTTAAACTGGTTGGTTTAAAATTGATTTAGTTACTTTCGGATAGAACCTGGCTCATTGTCTCCCCCTATTTCCAGTCTTTATGCTAAGCTAAGCTAAACAGCTGCTGGGAAACACTTCATATTTACTATACAGAAATGTAAGTGGCATCAGTTTTCTGATGTAATTCTGCAAGAAAGAAGGAAAGCATATTTCCCACAATATCAAACTATTCCAAGTTTTGGTGGTTTGACATCTGGTTCCTCCAGCCTCTTAAGGGTTCTTGAGCAAGACACTGAACCCCAAACTGCTAAGTGAGCAGACCAGCGCGTTGCACAGTTCTCATGTAGATGTTTACAGCTAAACAGCAAACGGCATTTCAGTTTTGAGGGACAACTGACTTGCTCTGTCTCCACACAAACACAATGTGAGCGCTAATACTTGCCTCACTAGGAGTGTGTACAAAGCTTTGTCTTTATCATGTGTGTGGCGATATCTATATGCAAATTTGTGTGTGCCCACGTTTGCACAAGCATGTGTTTTCCTGTAACTATCAACATTTTGTGGTTGTGCGTGAGCGTGTGTGTGTCATCCTTCCTTTGAAGATCATAAATACAGGCGTGGCTCCAGGCAGGCCCGCTGCCTATTCAGCGTGGCTGTCGACAATGCTTCAGAAGTGGTCACATTCTCCCATCCATCCATCCCTCCCTTCATCCATCCATCTTTCAGTTCCTCTTGGCTTCAAGGAAGGACACTATGGCCTTTCAAGCTGACAACAATCTGATCAGATCAAACCAAAGTGGAGCCTGATGCTCTCCTCCCCCAACATCTTCTTCGTCTATTCATCAACCTGTCAATTTCTCTGTCGCACACTATTCCTGTCAACCTCCGAAATAGTTCACATGTAAGGTAGGAGCTCAAAAGCACACACATGGACCGCAAACATACAGGCAAACACACATATCCAGGCATGTGTGCACAGTACACACTCAGAAGCTCACAGATACACACACACACACACACACACACACACGCATACGCATACGCCAGGCCAGCCGACGAGCCAACCAAGCATCAGGCCCTCGCTCATTGATGTTTGTTAAAGTTATTAATTTTCTCTGTGAAATAAGAGGCCATGGTGGCAGGACAGAGGGAGATGGGTGCCAGCCCCAGAATCTCTTGCTCTGCTTTCATCTACTGACACTGAGGCTCTATGAGTCCACAGCCTTTTACATGGGCATCGGGGTTACCCACGCATACCCAGGGCCCTAACCAACAAAGGCTCTGAGTGGGGCAAACGGAGGAAGACCCAGATGAAAGAAAATGCTAAGAAGGAGATGAAAAGAAAGACATGGAAAGGATGTGAAAAATGATCATACAGAAAGACAAGGAGATAATGAGAGAGGGTGAGGGAAAAAAATGTACAAAGAGATCGAGGAGAATATGTCAGGAAATGAGGGCGCAAGATGTGAATAAAGCAGTTGATAAAAGACAGAGTGGAACGGGGTTGAATGAGTAAGAGACAGCGGACGACATGGCACATTAGCTAGTAAACAAGTGAGTTTGGGTTGTTTTTCAGTCAGTGGAAGCTAGCGTGTTTGTGGCTTGTGGTGGATTGCTGTAATGGGGGTTAAAGGACGTTATGCTCAAGGTAACAACAGCTGGTGGCTAAAACCGCCATCCCTCTTCCTCCTCCTTCTCCTCCCTCTGTCCCTCCACACACTCCAGCGTCCAACCCCAGACCACAATAAACACCTAACACTATGTCTTTATGCGCTAGCCTTCTAAGCATGAGAGAGGTTCTGTCTGAAGCCTGTAAGCCCTAATCTTCCAAGACAAGGAGGTAAAACTTCCTGAGATGTGCTGCCCTACAACTGCAGCCTTCACACGTTTTGCCATACATTTTTGCCAGTGGGTGCCACTTGACCGGTGCTAATGGTTGAAGATGCTAAACTGTAGCTAACATGGCAGCCAGCGAAAACCACAATGACCAAATCTGTCTGTCAACGGTTGAGAATGGCATTGAAACTAGTCTTGCTAAAGGCCAGCGGAGTGCTGCATGTTTGGTCAGCGAGCAGACAGAAGGAAAATAAAAGCAGGATGATATAAAAGTGGAGTGCAGGCTAAAAGTGTCTTGGAGTTAGCGGGCTAGGCTAGCCACCGCATGGCTAAAGCAAACAAAGAGCTGCCCAGGGGACCGAAGTGAGCTACGCTGTACTCTGACATTAAACACATACTGTGTACATGGGGCAACAGAGGCACATGTGCATGCACAAAAACAATGCACAAAAGCCTTTTATTTCAGGTAGCCATGGCTAAAGGTCATCAAATACACAAATGTACAGACACAAATGAATGCAGTTCATGTGCAACATTTAGTTAAACAATAATGCATGTAAAGAAAATTGCAATATTGCGAAAAAATACCAGCACATGTGTACAGACATTTTTTAAAATATTTCTGTCCTTCATATACAAAAGAATATGATACAGTAATTCCATTAATTATCTGTCTTATATGGTCATAGTTAAATCATTTAGGTGTTTATGTATAGCGACATACTGGGGATTTGAAAAGAAGAGAAAGGCAGAAAAGTAAAATTCCTTTTGTCAGCTAGGACTAAAGACGTTGAATTACTATAATGCTGCAAATGGAAAATCAGATTTCTTCCTGAGTCAGTAGTTGAACTTCTCTCTGATCTTTATAATTGCCATATTTATTAATTACACGTGGACAGAACAGTCTTAAAAATAAGACTTGAGGTCTGAGATTGAAGACTTGCTTGAAGACTGTTGACAAAGACTTGAGTCAAATTTGTATGAAGTGTCCTAATAACAAGTCCAGTAGCTTCGGTAGTGCCAACAATAATGCAGTCTAGTGCTCCTGCTGTACTCTCTCTATGTCAAATGAAGGATTTTCTTCTCCTCCCTCTCTCCACCCCTCTCTCTCCTGAGTATGTGCCACATCTGTGGGCTCTGTGGTGATGTTTCTCTGCTCAGAATGGATTCACCAGCTCAAAAACGTCCTTATTATATTTATATTTTACTACACCACTAGAAAACCATGCCAGCTGGGCTGCAGAACTTTGGGCAGAAAAAGGGAGAGAAAGCGAAAGGGGAGGAGGGCAAGTGAGAAAGAGAGGGAGGAATGAACGATGGAGAAAAGTGGAGAGAAGCAAACAACAAGCGTGGGGAGCAACAGGATAGGAAAAAGGTAGAAGCAGGAGAAAAAGAGATAGAAGACAAAAGAGGGAGGTATGGAAGTGAAGGAGAGCAATGGAGAGAGGCTGAGTGGGCACCCGAAAATAGGCTGTGACAACATGATTACCATGGGTGCTCAAAGGTAAACACAGAAATGGGCTAAAGAATACATGGAAGAATATGAAAACAGAGTTTTCATTTGTTTTCATAATAGTCAAGTTACTCTTGCGCAGAGGTACACTCATGCACATACACACACACACCCATTCATACAGACACCAACCGAAATCAGAGACAAACACAGTGACCTCTGATGAGTGGAGCTGGAAGAAGGACAGAGGGACGTGGCTTTGAGAGAACGCAGGGAGGGAGAGTTGATGAGAGATGAGGAAGAGAGAAAGTTCACAGATGAGGAGAGAGGAGGTCAGAAGAGGGTAAGTGGGATGACAGAACGATCTGGTTGAATGGAGGGAGAGGAGAGAAACACAATGGGAAGCAAGAGAGCAAGAGAATCTGCAGTTAAAGCAGGACATAAAAGGGTAGCATAAGGACACATACAGTATAATTTCATGTGGAGATATGTAAGCAATCGGAAAAATGCTTGTTTCTCCGCTACTCCTCCATTATCCCTGAGATCCAGTCCATTCATAGATTTTCATTTCATGAAATTCCATTCATCTGTCTTCTTTACAGAAAGTGTACTCAACTTTTACAGGAAGAAGAACCAGGTGTCATCGACTTCTATGTGCATCCTTCCCAAACAAAAACACAAGACTCATTCAGAGGTCCACTTGGTTCTAGTCAGGCAGGTCCGAATTATATTCAGACTATTATCCATTACATTGGTGTCTGTCAGAATATCCATAACACAAATGGAATCAAGCAGATCCACATGACTGAGGCTGGGCTCTGGTGGAGATGTTCCTGATGTTTTTAATGTATGGTTGGAGTTTTTGCTAAAAACTTCACTTTGCTGTCCAGAGTTGCACCAAGATATCACCACTGTAGATGCGTTGACCTCAGAATTGCCAGTGATGATGAACAGATTTAAATGCATGCATACGCGCCTCTTAAGAACCAAAATGTCAGACTGATCCAGGCTGAGCTTAAGGTGGTGCTTTGACATCCACTCTGAATTGTGTGCCAGGCAAGCTATGATGATGACACCCAACTTTCCTTCTCTGTTTTCACTTCATTGTCAGATGGGAAAACAAACACTGAGAGTTGGCTGTCATCATCATAGCAGTGGCAACGAAGTACTTACCTGGAAACAGAGAAGATGATTTGATCACATATGATGCACAACAACCCCTTAAGGTTGGAGACTAGCTAGTGCCATGCCAAATGCATTAGTATGAATACAGAAGAGTGAGTTATTTTCTAACTAATGTCTATTATCTATCTTTTATCTGCTTAAATAGATGTTCCTGCAGCCAACAATCTCCAGCTGACTATGCTAATGCCAACACCACCTATCACATCAAGAAACCCAAACCAGATCAGTGATGATCAGGGACCCACGTGGTTTAGACTTACATCTAAACTGGATAAAATCAATAATTTTCCAGCGACACCTTGTATCTCTAAATGTATCTCTTGATTCAAATGGCACGGTCAAAGACCATGGATAACAGTCCCACAAAAGCCTCAGGACCAAATATTTGAACATCTGTTGCCGTCAACATCAACATGTTATTCTGGAGAGAAAACACATTTGCCGTGGTTTCCTTTGAAGCAACATTAAAGTTTTGTTCTGGATTCTATTTTCAACTCTTAATGCCCTGTCGCCAACTTTGTACTGGTCACTTGGGAAATGCATTGCAAATGCCAGTGTGATCTATCAATTGAAATAAAAGTTAAAGCTTATATAGAAGGACAGGACTAGTCTAAAGAAAAACTAGTGCCTACAAATTCAGCCTAGAATATTTCATAGAAAATTAAAAACAATGGTTCTTTAGCCTATTTGACATTATAACTGCACAGTCCTCTACACTTGTTGTACAGAAAGGTATTTTTAGAAATCTACATTTAGATTCTTTCCCATAAGGATAATAGTTAATGGTGTGGAACAGCTACTACTAAGGAAGGAAATTTGTACACTGAAACAATTTTATTGAACAAACAGCAGGATTAATTAAGATTGCTATCAAAAGGAAGCGATACTGGCTACTCCCAATGAAACTGAAACGACAATAGTCACAGTGTCTGCTGTGAGAGGAGGTTTTGCTGCTTTCTGTACCACATTGAATCAATCTGTACAATACAAGGAAATCAAATCCCAAGACTTTCCCTTTGTCTGGTTGATAAATTCTCTTGAATGAAGGCATCACAGTCAAGTACGATAAGTCTTTTAATGCAGTTATGAATTGTTCAGTATCAGTGAAGGAATGTCAGAAACTGTCAATTAATGTATGTTGTTGCAGCTTAATTCAGTTGCTGCTTTCCTTACAGAAAACCTTATTTACAGGATTTTGTGTTAAACTGGGAAAACCAAGCATATTCTCTCATTTGTAAATGTTTTTCATACAAAAATATCATCATTTATAAATCAGACACATGCTTGCAGAGCTAGAGCACAATTGTCATTTATAAAGTTTTAGTTTCACTGTAAATTAATAAAATGGAACAAGGGGTAAAGACAGATTGGCTACGAGAGAAAAATAAAGCTTATGGCTGCATCAAGGGTGGAAGGTAAGACAAACAAGGAATAATAAAGATACAGTATAAATCATTTGATAAAGAGATTAAGAAAGAATGAAGAATTAAAGGGATAAAGAAACGAATGGAGCATGGAAAGAAAGCGAGCGAGAAAGAGCAAAAGAGAAAGATGGATGGCTATGAAGACTGGTACTGATCAGTAGCTCTTTTTGTGATGCGGCTTCCAGCTTCCAGCCCACCGATTGGTCAGCTGCCTAACTCGGAACATGCGTTCCCACAATCCCTCAGCACCACTTCAATCCCACCACACTGGTTTACCACTCTGCGGCTCAAAACAGTGCCTGCTGGCATGGGCAACATATCAATAAATTCATTACACATTTATACTTAAATATTTATACTGCAGCAGTGTGTTTTGCACAGAGATAGTATTTATAGTACGTGTGTGTATGTGTTTGTGTGTGTCGTTGTGTACTTGTATTTATAGCACGGTGTCACACCGTGGCTCGGTGCTGCGGTGAGACAGATGTCTGGGGTGGGGGTGGGGGGCGTTGCCCTTTGGTAGGGTTCGGGGGTTGAATACAGAGTAACAGAGAACAAGTGGAAAGACTGAGGGACAGGCATTTAACAGAGATGTGTAATAGACGAAGGAGGAAACCCAGTTGATGCACTGAGAAAAATACGGAAAAAAAGAAATGTTTGAGAACAGAAACAGGCGGCTCACAATGGGAAAGTAACAGTTAGTCAGAGGTTACATAAGAAACGAAACAAAAATTGAATAATAACTGATAACAATCCTTATTGCTGCTACTACAAAACAATACAAAGAGGCTTGAAATGAAGAAAAACAAAACGGAAACAAAACTTAAAAATTAAATATTCTTTTATTGGCACCAGCAGTCCCACCCATACACTCACTTGTGCAGAGACAGAGAAATATTTATTCTGTGAATAAAAAGAAACTAGGGAAATTACATGCTTTTTTATTGTTCAGCTGTTTATTGAACGAAGACATTCCCATTCAGACGCCCTTTCAGACACTTTCGTATTGTTCGTATGGTTACAATGGGTTTTATAAAGTCCATTCAAAACTGTAGCAGAAGACTACGTGACATCTAGAACATGGTGACGAGGGTGAAAAGGCCACAGAGACATTGGTAAAGCCCATTAAACAGCTGAAACACAAGTAAATAAAGACTGAGTGAGATAGTTTTGACAAGGGATGAATCTTTAAAAAAGGAACTTGACAATAAATTGCTGGATTGCTGGTGATGAAGAAGAAACATGAGTACTGATGTGTCACTCACACAGTGATCACATCAAAGAGGTAACAGACTTCCTTTCAAGGTTTATGTCACAAATCATGCCTTGAAGTTCTTAGCAAAGGTTGAACAGTACCTAACCAACAACAAAGTATACATTAGCTGTACAGATTAGTTTTAAAATAAATAGAAGTAAATGTTCAGGAGGTATTTTACAGTGTTTCAGTTAAAGTTTAGCCTGATGTAAACACAGCTCTTTATGTAGACATAAGGAAGTGCAGATTGCATATGTTGTACATACAATTTGTCATCATGTCTTCAGTTATTGCTGTAGTAACCCAGGGTACTTTCTGGAAGGATATGCCGCTTTAACTAAAGTTTCAGCAGAGGAGGCTGAAATTATGAATGAATTAAATGATGGGAATCTGTTGGGGTTAGGTGGATGTGTTGCCTCGCTCACTGTTTGCATGCCGCATGTTTACTCAGTGAGTCAGTAAAAGCAGTGGAACATGCATGACCTGCATGCGAGTGTAGGTGAGGGAACTTGTATGTCTGTCTTTGTGAGGACCAGTTTGAGGTTTAAAGTGCAGGAGTGAGGACATTTGGCAGGGCCTCAGTCTGACACACCTTCAAAGGGTTGTCTTAAGGCTAAGGCTAGAATTAGGTTTAGGTTACAGCAAGGGTTGGGGAAGGCTTTATGTCAATAGTCAGGTTTCCATGGCATATTTTTATGCACATTTTGAAGTACTGCATGAGAAAATGGAATTGCAAAATTTGAAACAACATCCTCACATTTGCAGAAAAAGTTTTCTTGCTTTCTTTTTTGAAAGTTTAGACATAGCAAACATACTACTTACATGACTGATGAGCTGTGTCTCCTTCTTTCGGCGTGTTTGTCTTCAGACAGCATGAAACATCACCAATACCAGCTGACACAAAAGAATAAGTGCAACTTTCCCAAGGCAAAACAATTCCTGAAGCGTTCTCTGCATTTTTATCTCGGAAATGGTCGGATTTTTGTTTGTTTCTTCTTCTCCTTTGAGGTTTTTTGGTGGTTGGCAATCGACTGGTTGGGTTTCTTTGTTCTTCCACCCTGTTTATCACAGTCATGCTTAACATACTGCAGCCTATACCGCTACCTTCTGATGACATTTCACAGCCTAGTTTATTCTCTCCTAAGCACTTAATGATAATAAACCAAGTTTGCATTAATTGCTGCTAAAAGTTTGATCAAAATTTACCTGACAATTATATGGAAACATAGCTAATGAATCTCCTCACAAAGATGGAAGTACAACAGTTTGTGTGTGAAGACGTGCTGAAAATAGCTGATGTTTCTGCTCATTTATGCATGTCAATATGTAGCACAGAAGTCAGTGTTGTTCTCTGATTTCCGTAATTAAAATGTAGCTTAGCATCACTGGTAATCTCCCACATAAACTCCACACAAATCATTTCAAAACACTTCTGTCCACTCATGAGACAGTTAGCAAGTACACATCATGAACATTAAATATTTTACCCACATCACTTGTCAGCGTCTGTCTTCTCCCCTGCTTCTGTTCAAAAACATGTCTGCACTGCACACATACACAGGCCTCACTGAAAATAACACCCCAGTCAACAACGTCTTCATTTGACTTCATTCACCATCAACAGCGTCATTTTACCTTACCATAATTATACCTCAACCAGCCTCCATTCCCCAGCAACAACATCTGCACTCCATTTCCATCAAGCATCTGAACATTACAATTACATTGTCAATGAACAAAATATCCATCTTGGAAATAATTAACACATACATATTGTGTAAATCTTTTATCGTGCTGAGACCCAGGAATGATAGATTTTCTCTGCTGAAAAGGAAACACAATTGAGTATATTGCAGCATAAATATAGCATAGCTCTAAGAAACCTTGGGAACCCTACCCTCGGTCCAGTTTCTGTCTGATCAGACAGAGTACAGCATTATAATGTGTGCAGCCAAATACGGCAGTGGCCCAAAAAGGAGAAAGAAATTAGCATAACTGCTGCAGCAAACCACAAAACATCCGAGTTTAGGGTCAGAAATGTGAACTTTTACCATTTCACCTAGTTTCAATTAAAAAGAAAATGTCTTCCTGATGCAGCCTGCAAAAGTTAAGAATTAAATTCACATTGTCATGTTTTGAATTAAGATTTTTGTCATTTAAATGTCCACAAAAATGTCAGGAAACAAGACTATAACCCATTATTTTACGGTGTTGTAAATCAGTCTCGGAAATACACTGTTTGAGAGGAAGGATAACTAGACTCTGATTTACAATGTTGATTTTGAAAGTTACAAGTTTCTCTCTCAAGGATTTAGAGAAAGGGAAAAGCACAAGTTAAAATGTTGCCTGTAAACACAATATTATACTTTTAATGTGACTAACTGAGTGCATAGTTTCTTGCAATGCACATTTTAAATGTGTGAATGCCTTCTCTTTTGGCTCTAGTGTATACTCTGACCTGGATGAGAGAGCAGCAGTTTTTAAGCAGCAGATGATGTGAGAGTCAGAGAGGTTAGAAGAGAGACACACAAACTGGGAGACAGCGACGGACAGACCGAGAAATTAGGGGCTCCACTGACCAGAAACTGCTCTGACTCAGACAAAGTCAACATCTTTGCTGACATCACTGACCATCAGCTCCATCATTTCAACTTTAAATGCTTTGATGGCCCAAAACAACCTTCATTTGTCTGAACCCGCAAGAGTTTTACTACTGCCAGTGAGACAGGGGTAGCCCTGTAGCACTGCAGGGAAAAAAATTCCACGGCAGGTTTTTTGCTACACATTTAAGCTTTTTCAATCTACTGATTTTACTCTGATGCAAGAATTCTAGTTTCGGGGTGAAAATGCAGTCAACCTTAAATGACAAGTTTGGCATCTCTAAAAATGGTTATCTCTTTTTCAGTGGCTGCCTACTTAGATAGGGGTGTTCTGAATAAGACGACTGTAGGGTGAGATGAGAGACGCTGGAAACTGACCACAGGCGTCCTGCAGGCACCAGTCAAATATACACAGACTTAATTAACACTTGTAAAAAAGAAAAACCTTAACAAGGCTAACAATGTGATCCATGATAGGTTTTCATATATACATCAGGAGACCTAGATATATGAGCGCAGATTTCTCTGCTTTTTTGTGTAAAAAAGCAGCTGGTACGAAAAACAAGGAAGACTGTAGAGGTAGGTTAGGTAAAAATAGAAAAAAAATTGAGGAAATGCATAATTCGGCAATGATAATCCATGAAATTGTGAGACTGTCCTCGCAGAGCAGACTGAAAGACCAAAAAAAATTAAAAGGAAACTGCCAATTAATGGAGACTGACCTTTAATTGACACCTATACTCAAAATTCAACAATGTGTACCTAATACAATGCACTATATGTGTATATCTGTAGAGAATGAAATACTGTATTTATTAGAGTAATGATATCACCATTTTGGTTCCAAGATGCATAATACAAGCAGAATAAAGAAGAGTAGGAGGGATTTTGGGTTTAAGGTTGTGGTAGTCTGCATGGGGGGGCAGGCACATGAGGGGAAAGGGGGGGGTGTCGGGGTTTCAAACCAGCAGCCTCTAATCCTGACACGCTGCCTCCGCCAATTATAAGAGCTTCAAACACGGCCGGTGGGAGGAAAAAACATGACCAGGGAGACCAGACTAGCGCCGGGGCGTATTTAGCAACATACAGGCAGACTGTAATTACATATATGGCCAACAGAGAGATTTAATGACTTTTTCCTCCTTCTACTGATTGACAAGGCAGAAGGATGGACGGGGGTATGGTTGGATAAGGCAACAAGCGAGAAAGAGTCTCACTGTTTTATTTTGATGGGAAAAAACTTCAAGATAGTACTTTCTTTCAGTTCCCTTACTGTACTATGGGATCAATCAGTCTGCCAGAAACAATTGTATTATGAAATGATGTAGCAGTTTATTTTTGTCAGAAATTTCCCATATTAACATATACAGTGTGATATCTAGATGTTTGGTGTTTACAGTGCCTGTAAAAAGTATTCACTCCTCTTGGAAATTTTCCACTTTTATTGCTTTTCGACATTGATTGATGGTCTAAACAATTTGCAAAAAAAGAAATTCTTTCATGTCAATGTGAAAACTGATTTTTACAAAGTAATGTCAATTAATTTAACTTATAAAATGTAAAATATGTGACTGAATAATTAATCAGCCCCCTCATGTCAGTATTTAGCAGTTACAGCATTGAGCCTGCATAGATAGGCCTCAAAAAGCCCTGCACATATGGGCACTGCAGTTTCACCCTATTCTTCTTTGCAAAACCACTGAAGCTCGGTCAGGTTGCATGAGGATCATTGGTGAAAAGCCCTTTTCAAGTCCAGTCACAAATTTTCAGTTGGATTGAAGTCTAGGCTCTGACTTTCCCACTGCAGAACATTCACCTTGCTGTCTTTACTAGCTTTTGCTGTATGCTTTCAGCCATTGTCTTGTTGAAAACAAATCTTCTCTCAAGTTGCATTTCTCTTGCAGACTGCATCAGGTTGCTCCCCGGGATTTCCCAATACTTTGCTGCAATAATTTTACCCTCTACCTTTACAACCCTGCCGAGATCTGCCACTGAAAAGCATCTGCACATAATGATGCTGCCACCACCGTGCTTGATGGTGGGGATGGTGTGTTTGTGATGATGTGCAGTGTTTGGTGTCCACCAAACATAGCGTCTAGTTTGATGACCAAAAAGTTAAGTTTTGGTCTCATCAGATCAAAGAACTTTCTTCCAGTTTACTTCCAGAGTCCAGATGCCATCTGACAAACTCCAGTGGAGATTAAATTAGCTTTTTTCAACAGTGGCTTTGGGTTTGCCACTCTCCTATAAAATTTTGACTGATGAAGGACAGACAACAGCTGTTGTATGCACAGTCTCTTCCATCTCACCCGCTAAAGCTTTGTTACGCCTTCAAATGAGTCATAGGTGTCTTGGTGGCCTGCCTCAGTCTCTTTCTTGTGATGTCACTCAGTGTTTAAGCGTGTTCTGCTCTGGGCAGATTTATGCGTGTGCCATATTTCTTGCAATTCCAAATAATGGATTTAACTTTACTCCACGGGATATTCAGTGACTTGGAAAATAACTTGTATCCCTCCACTGACTTATTCAATAACCTTTTACAGAGCTGTTTGGAGTGTTCTTTTGTCTTTATGGTGTAGTTAAAGCCAGGAGTGCTGATTCATCAGTGACTGGACCTTCCAGATACAGGTATCTTTATACTACAATCACCTGAGACACATCCACTGCACTCACATGATTTCTCTGGTTTTATTAATTGTGTGACTGCTGGCACCAGTTGACTGCACCTGTGTTGAAATAGGTGAGTCCATTTAAAGGGGATAAACCCTACTACAATAACTTACATTTCAAGGAGAATGAATACTTTTTAAAGTCAATGTAACATATTTTTTGTGTTTTTTTGTTTTTTTTTACATCGTAAAGCTATCTAACAGGTATCAAACTGGACTAGATGGGATCATGTGACTTAAGATACATAAATGACATCAGTGATGTAACAGGAAGTAGACATTAACCCCTGTTTTCATTCAAGTTTTTTGAGATCTCCCATTTGATCTTCCCATTTCAATTGAGTGCAATCTGGTGACTGCTGAGGTCATAATTCACTTTATTTTCATGACCTTCATGCCCTATGGATGGAGGCATTTAGAAAAAAACACTCCCAACAGGACATAAATGTTGCTTTTAAGGATAAAGGTGATCAGTCAGGACCTTTCCCTGGGACAAGAGGACCCAAACCAAGCCACCAAAATGCCCCCTACAGAATAGCAGAGCCAATTGCTCCTCTGTTGAGGTCAAGCATTTAGATCTCTTAGTTTAAGACACACATGAGAGGATATGGTGAAGCATGACACTGCTGGTCATGTCATTTTTAGATGATCTTTAACTCACATCCCTGTAAATCATTGCTTATAGATTTTGGATGCTCAAATGTGCAGAATTGTTTGTAATGATAGGTTTATGTGCTGCAGCTCAATTATAATATTCTGCTCTAGCTGACACAGTAATGATCATATCCTACGCTGATATTGTCAGTCATCTGAGAAATGGTTTTCTTCTGTTTATCCTTACATACCACACTAATGCGTGGGCATCATTGCCATCAAATGTGCATTGTAAGTCACAGTTTCTAACCCTAGTTACTGATCCTCTGGGATCCTCTGTGCATGTTTTAAATCTCATTGCAATACATTCATTGGCTGCTGAGACTGAAAACAATAGTGTGAATGAATTGCTGGAGAAAAAATGCAGTGGAACACCAAAAGAAGAATGTGGATTTCCAAACAGCACAAAACTTTGAGAGGGAAAAGAATGCAAAGATACACACTAAAATGCAATATGTAAATAAAGCAGTCTCTTCCTAACCATAATGTACCACGTTCATAACAGGATGCCTTTGGTTTTGAATTTTAAGTTCCTAGAAGAAGTGTGAGAGAATGTGCGGTTTATGTGATGAGCATATTCGCTCATATTAGTATTGCCTTGGAGTCATGGCAGTAACCCTTCATTTCTCAGAAATGTAATTATCCAGCAATCTTGAAAAACAACACTTCCCTCTGTCCTGAAGGTATTTCCTGAATTCTGAAAGACTCTAAACTATTTAATTCACTGCACAACTAAAACTAATTTAACCTCTATCCAGAGTTGGAATGCTGAGTTTTATGCAGGTAACAAGACATGTGCCGTGTTTGCTCAGATTTAGAAATACAGACACAATTTGGGAGCATGGGTTTTTTTAATAATAAAATGTATGAAGTCTTCAGCAAAATGTCTACAGCATATCATCTATGTGTTTCTCTGAGGTTTGTGACAAACAAAACAATGATTGGTAATTGTAGTGAGTTAAGCGGAACACTTAAGTCGCATGCGTATCTGGTATCCAATGTGAATTTGTTTCTTCTACAACAAGACAGCCAGACATCTACACACTTTACAGTTTTTTTTTATCTCTAAGTTCTGAAGATTTCCTAATCATTTGAGACCCACAGAAACATGATGTTTTCATATGTTGTTTGTAGATAGCGTGCTGCTCTTGTTTACTCCCTAGCAAGTATCTTACATCATTACAACCGCAGCAACATAATAATAGCGTGCACTGCAGACACACACACACAAAAACAGACATCCACACACACACACCTCATCCCATCCTTTCATCGCACACCACATTCACACTTCCCGTAAAACCCTGGCGTCTTAACGATGGGTCGGAACCCGAGATGGGTCGCAGCCCTATTTCCGGTGGGTTGCCACATGATAAAGAGTCCTCATATTGTTTAATGAGCGTTCAGCACACGCTATATTTCTCCTTTTGGTTTAAAAGGCAGAGGATGTGAAAGAAACTGCCAAAAACATCCCCTTTTATTGGTGATAGATCTTTCCATCTCTCGTCTATCCATCAAAAGGTTCTAGTCCATAGCTTTAATTTCTTCCTTTGAGTCTCTGTAATCTGTCTCCCACAAGATGACCACAACCTGTTACCATGGCGATGACTACATTATTGTAGATTACTCCAGGTATACATGGCTGTACACAGCACAGTCATTCAAAATGTATTTCAGTTCGCCAGCATATTGTTCAGATTTAAAATAGACAGTCGGGATTTAGTGTGTCATTAGACAGTTTCTGGTGAAACAAAGGAATAATATTTGAGCTGGTAACATTTTAAAACCAAAGACGTTCTTCTTTTGAATCGCTGTTGAAAAATGACTCAGGACACAGCAGACCACGTTTCATTCTCCTGTGAAAATAAGAGGATCAGACAGGTCTGTAGGAAGCACTATAGAAGTCAAACAGAACAAAAAATCTGTTTAGCAAAACAAACAAAAATATATTCAAAATATTGAAATATTAAAAGGTTATAAGGAATCTCAACAAAGGCATCAGTAAAACTGTAAAAGCCACCTGTAGTAAGATAAACTCTAGAAGGCTTGAATTGTTACAAGCTCAGCATAAACTCATAACAAAGATGTCAAAGCTTTCTAACAAAGTTATGCCCTTCCAGGTCTGTATATCTCTAATTCCCCACATTTCAAGATCCCCTAAAGTACCAAACATACATTCTGAGCTCATTCAAATAGCAGCATTTGGTTGTTCCACAAGTCTTGTGGAGCTAATGTTAGCCACAAACTAACTGAATGTTAAGCATGGTAACCTTAGCTCTTACTGTGGATTGAAGACTAGTCATTGAAAACATCAGCACTTAACATATAGTTTTGTTATGCTTGCTTGATACACTAAGGCTAGCACCTCAGTGGTGTTTCTTAAGTCATGTATTAATTATGTAAAGAATAAATAGAAATTCAAACAAAATGTAAAAATGAGATATTTTTAAAGTCAAGTATCTTTCCATGGTTTCCTTCATTAGGAAAATGAGGGAAACCGTGAAATTGCATTTCAAAGCTTTAAACTAAAGCTTATAGTGAATATTTTTGCCACTATCTCTTACCGTTTTTCTATCACTCAGACAGATCTGTAAACTTGAACAGGATGCCAGGGCAGTGTCATGCACATACTCTCTCACACACACGCACACACTTATACAACACACACATACACACACACTTACATACATCTTGCTCCCAGCAGATGTTTCGTCCACCGCTGCCTTCCCAGAAACCCACAAGTGAGCGTATTTTCCCGCCGCAGGGTCGGGGAGCAGAACCACTGAAGAAGACCGCTGCACCCCAACATAAAACAAAACACCAGAGGGAAAAAAATGTACAGAAAACCTTTCAAAAAGGAAAGGAAGGGAAAAAAGCAAAGGATTTTCTAATCCATCCTTTATTGAGGTGGCTGGTTTTCGGCAGCGCAACCTTTTTTATGTGTGAGAAGGCTGGCCTGTAATTTGGGTAGCCACGGCGACCAGAGGGACTTGTAATAAAACGAGAGTCTATTCTGGGATGCTCTGTAATAATGGACGCCACCATCCACTCCTCTTGTTAGAGATGGATGGATGGATGGATGGATGGATGGATGGATGGATGGATGGATGGATGGATGGATGGATGGATGGATGGACATCAGTTTCACAAATTGATGGAGACAGATGGACTATAGATGACCATGTGTGCTGAGTGATGAATGGAAATGGACCAACAGAGGAACAGGTCAAACAAAAACCAAGAAGTTGGATCAATGTCCAAGTATCCCAAGTTTTTTGTTTGACAACTAAAAAGCCAAAATGGATGGACAGATAGCTCAGTGAATAAATGACCTACTCACATCACTCCCTCAAGCTCACGCTAACTCATCCAGTAATGATCCTACTGAAACTCGCTCACCTACTAGTTCTGATCAATACCTGGCAGAACTTCTGAGTGACCATCATGTCCTTCAACACTGTTACAAGTCCATGTGGTTGAATTTCTGCATTCAGACACCTCTCTATAATCTCCACGCCATGTTAACAGTCACCCATTATGCCAAGGCCATAATTAGGAAATCACATTGGCATATACATCCTGTCATTAGAAGTGTCTATTGCTATTGCATTGTAATTACATTTTAGTAGGTTGTTATTACACCATTTAGAAGCTGTCCGTCTTACCTCAATCTCCTCCTTAATTGGTTATGTTGGTCTGTCCCGCCCCCCGGGTCCGCCCACCTCTTTGACGGAACATTCCAGTGGTCTAAGCATTTTAAACTGGAGAGTATTACAACTGAGTCTAATATGCCACAGAATGAAAGAAATGAAGAAGGAGAAGAAAAAAATTGGGAATGGAGAGGGAGAGAAATTGGAAAAAGACGGATCTTGGAAAGGAAAAAAGGATCGAGAAGACATGAAAGAAGGAAAAAGGGTGAAAAACACAGTTTTCTTGTTGCATGACAGATTCCCTCCCAGCCAACCAAGGCTTGTCCTTTAATACCCAGAAGCCTTCATGTGGCTTCTCAACGATTGCACATGGGGCAAAGCTGACCACATTTCTGCCACGCTGCTTATTATACTGCATTGCTCACACTCTGCATGTGCGTTTGCATGTGTGTGTGTGAGACTAAGTGCCCATGTACAGTAAATGTGTACACATGCATGTGTAAGCTTGTTGGAGAGCAGTGGCAGTCATGCAGAGAAGCTTTCAATGAGACTTGCACGTCTTAATTTGTCAACACGCTGGTGATGGACGGCAGAGAGGAAACCGAATGAAAAAAATTTTAAACGTGAAACTAATAGTTTTCCTAACAACACTGATCCAACACAAGTGTTACTGGTGTTAAAACAGGAGTAAAACTTGCAAAAGTTAAACTCATATTATCTGCCCTGCTATGAGTCCGTTTGAAATGTACAACATCTCATTTACATAGCTTGTTTTGTGCTGTATGAGTAAAAATATGTAGAGCCACCAAATATTGATTTGAAATGTCATTTTCTAACTGATTTGGCTGTTGGTTGAGGTTAGAACAAGATCAGTGTGTGTAAGGTTGAACTAAAACTCAATTTAAGAAGGTAACTTACTAAATCAAAACATTAAGAACTATCCAATAAATCAAAGTTTGTTTTATGACAAACACAAAGACATACCTTGAGTGTAGGGGATCCCAAGAACACTTCATTTTGGAATTTCATACATGTATATATAACCCGCTGGACACACTGCATGAGTTTTCCACCACTGTCAAAGGCAAGAATAGAAGGATGAAAGAGAGGAAAATGAAGGACGAAGGCTTTGACATGGAGCAAAACATGTGTTCCTTTCTACTGACCACAAGGATTTCCTCTTTATGATCTTCGTGACCAGCCTTGTATACGGTATGTGCACACATGCACACATAGACATCCACAGTACGATGCGTTTCCTATAAATTTGATATTCTGTCAAATAATAACAATAATCTAGTGGTTGAAACTGGCCCTAGAGACATGCAAAGACAGAAAGATGTCAATTAAACAATAGCCTTTCAAAACCAGGCAATTCTGCATTATAGAATGGTGTAGCTGTACCTCATTATTATCCTGCTATAGCAGAAAAAACACTCTGGCTTGTCTACATTTCTTTAAACAAAGATGTCCCCTTACAAAGGGGAATTGTTCTGTGATATTTTTAGTGTGGCAGGTGTACAGGGTGCTATCTAAATATGGAAACAAACTACATAATAATCTTTCTCCAGACTCCATCTTAAACTATTAAATGTTTTGGGATACATTAATGGTAATAACACAGTGGTTTAGCAGCCTATACACTTTACAATGAATGAAGATAGGCTGACTACTCAATATATATTTCCTTGTAGAGGTCTTTGTCTTGCATTTAATGCTACTGTATCAAAACATGTAGTTTACATCAAACATTACATTAACATACAGTAGTATAATAGTAATAGGATGTTTTCACTGATTTATTTTAGCATGTCACAGTAGAAAATACCTTGGAGTAAAATTTTAAATTATTTGCATCTCAGATGCATTTAACTCCCACAGTTTCAGCACATAAAGACACTGGCTTGATACTTAAATAAACACAGATATTAGCAACATTTGTGTTTATTTGACATGACAAATCAAAATGCCCACTATGACAGAGACCTGTTGTACACATTTGTACTCATATCACTGCATCTTCTGCTATGAATGCTGATTCTGACTCCCATGATTTACCATGAGGTGCTTCTTTGGTTTTTGCTTCCCCCTACTGTTCAACAGTCAAACATCAGCAGACAGAAGTCAGACAGTCATTTTCTCTGACAAATAAACATACTACGGAAAGCCGGGGTTAATTCGAACAACAAATATTAGTCAAATAAACCACTGAACTGGAAGATGTTCCTTAAAAACAAACTTGAAACAAACATTCATTCATATGTTGAAAATCATACAAATATAATTGCTATTTTTAGAATTGATTTTGGCATGTATGATATCCAGTTGGTGAATATAATCAACAATTATTACTTTTGTTTCCAGGCATTTTAATATGAATGTCACGTTTCAGTGTTTAAAACAAACATACGCATCTAAATCATAGTCACTCAGCAGCTTTTGTGGAGAACATCCAAATATAGACATGACAAGAATAAACACACACACACACACACACACACACACATACACAGAAGCTGTGAATAGCTTATTGTAGCTTGGTGTTGAAGAACGTTGGTCACAGAGCTTTAAAAAGTTGTCAAATGTCCAATTATAGTCAACCAAATAAGGCTAGAGGTGTGTGTCTCCTCATATGTGTGTGTGCGTGACCATGTGTGCGGACAGGAAGTGGTGGTGGCTGGTTTGAGGTCAGTGGCAGGAAAGAATGGTAGCTATGCTGTTGCTGAGACAACGGCTGGTCAAAGCGCAAGCTTTGGGTTTCCTGACACACTGCAGCCTGAAACCACATCCCACCATCACTCCATCCAGCCATCCAGGCAGCCATCCATACCTGGTGCATCTGTGTCCACTCATTTTACAGTTAATTATTACTTTACCTCATTTCACCTTCATACCTCTTATTTATGCATTCTTTTTCTCATTTGATGTCTTTCTCTTTTTCATCCACCCCACATCCCACAACACTCCAACACCCCACTCCATGCCCAGTGGCATCTATATAAAATGCTTCCTTACTAAATGCTGCTCCACCCTTCTCTTTAAACATTAAACACTGCACAACAGTGTGACCACAGGAACTAAAAGGCCGTGTTTCTGTGCTGTTTACTAGCCTGAGGCATACCGCATCCCTCTCATTCAGATCTGGACCCATAACCATACACAAAAAAATGAGAAGCACCAAATGATATCACCACAGTGAGAAAACTAATCATATATGACACCTTTTCCCCCTTTTTATTTGTTAAAAATTATGCTAAAAAGTCAATGTCAGTGTAAGTTAGCATATATATTTTTTTAAGTATGGTGCAATGGCCACTACTTCTACATTTGATACTCCACATCTTGCTAAACCATCTATTTAGGATTGCTGTTTAAGCCAGGTAACTGTCAGCACCCAAGTATCATGCTCTCTTCTCTTGTAACTAAGCAGCAATCATCCTGCTGCTGAACACAAACGGGACTGTGCAACTGGACCAACTTGTAATTAGCATACCACAGGGTGTGTATATTTTCCAATGTTGCAAGGAAATAAGAAATCAAACAACATGAACAAAAAGCATGGGCTCTATGGTTTAAGTGGAAATGATCAAATCTCTAATCACAATCCCACCAGCAGATGTCAGCCTTGCCAAAGAAAGGTGTTGAAGATGCAAACAGTGCCAATGCAGGGCAATCATAGGAGTGTAATGGGTTTAACAAGGAGTACAGCTGCATGGAAACATTTCGCAACTCACTTATTGAACAGCTTCACATATGCACCAGTTTTTATTATCATCATGTGTGAAAAATATTTTTCATTTTGCCACACCTGCTGATTAACATGGCATTTCAATTTTGTAAATGTTCAGCTAATTCCTTTAAAACTTTATGTGGTTAGTTGCTGGAGTAATTTGAATACATATTAGAAGTTTGGTTACTTGGTCTCCTGTGTTTGATTTATATTATGGACTTTGACTGATCAGTTTTGTTTTTATAAATAAGAGGTTTATTTATAAACCTCTTGAAAAAGATTCAAGTTTGTATTTTTCCAAACTTGAATCTTTTTTTTGCTGTTTTAGTTAATCAGTTTTACAAAATTTTGTACATTTTTTCAGCGTGTCTGTTCTGATTTTGATTTATTTAATTAAATGAATTTAATTATATGACGCTATTGTTTGTATTTTATCTTTAAAATCTTGTAGTTATTTTGGCTTTTTTTTAACCTTTTCCTGTATATTGAATAACCTCTGTGTGTGATAGTATGCTATATAAAAAATGTTAATTATATATTATAATATACATTTATTTTAATTTATTGGACTTTTTCTGCGATGATTGTCATATGTTGTTGCTTCTTTTTCTCCTTTCTCAGGCAGGGCAACTGTTTTTAATTCTTTAATAAAAAAAATTATAACCACATATGCTTCATATATATCGTTTATTTGTAGTAAAGTTTCAACCGTCACTGATCGCTGGCCTCTGTGCTGCGCATGCGCAAAGGAAAGCTGCTGCTGCCAGCTCAGCTGACATCAGCAGCACCTCTGCAGCCAGATGATCATGGCAGACTCTGGAAGTAGCGAAGAAGTAGCCGTGATCGGTAACACCGACCTCACTTCAACGGAATCAGAGAACAACATCATTAACACGGTCGTACTCTTTGTTATTCTCTTTAACAAACATGTCTGAAGTCTAGAAACCTTGTTTTCAATAGTGAAACCTTCCCATCAAGGCCTAACCTAGTGTTAGCTAACTGAAGTTAGTCACTTAGCGACAGAGAGTTTTCCACTATTTTTTTAAATGCTGTTGCGATTTTAAGGAACATTCACTGGCTTCACTGGTAAATGTAGCTGCTGGTTGAGCAATGGACAGTTAAAGTTACAAAGTATGCTAAAGCTGCTTTGAATACCATTGATTTGAAATCACTTTGAAAACTGTACTCCTGACGTTAGCTTGCTAACTAGCAGGTCTGAGAGCTAAGCCTAAGTTTTGTTTACCTCAACTTAGCCTCGTTTCTCTGTGTCTCCTCCAAGTAAAGTCTTAATTAACATAGTATCTTGCGAGAAAGGACAAATTCCAGATACTAAAGCAACGTTTTGCGGTACTTCGTTGGGTGTCGTATTGTTTTGTCTTGTGACCTGCTCACGCTTGTCATAAACCTGCACACAGTTACAGTATCTTCAGTGACCAAACAGACCATACGTGACTGTTCTTTTAGTCACTGAAAGTCACACGCGTCTACTTAACTGATCTTATTTTCCTCAATGTTGAGTGTTTCATGTTCATAGATAGTGGTCAAAGGTGGGGGATGATATTACTAGAAATTTGGCCAGGTCCGATAACTTCATTTGTATGAAATTAGAATCCATTCAGTCTTTGATTGCAGTAAGACAGCATTGAAGAGAATCTCGATCGTCGTGATTGTCAGAGGTTAACCAACACACTGAGACTGTGGTTTATTCCTGTCATATGCAAATTACAAATGTTGCCAAAGTGAAGCCAAGGCTCCCCTAAAAACACTGTGGAACAGGTTATCCATTCCTCATTTTCTCTTGCCTGGACTATTGCAGCAATTCAGGAATTCCCTAGTTGCAGTTGATTCAAAACTCAGCAGCAAGACTACTCACAAACTCAAGGCATGGCTACTAATTAGGCACAGAGTTCATTTTAAGATTCACTTGATTACTTTACAATCACTGCATGGTCTGGCTCGGTTCTACATCTCAAAAATATAACCCCTTATCCTGCACCTCGACCACTGGCATCAGAGAATTGGTTACTTGAAGTCCCACAGTTCAGGAATAAAACAAAGAGGACCATGTTTTTCCTTGTCTTAGCCCAAATGCTTTAAAACATATACCGCCTTACAGTCAGAAAAACCAACCTGTACAGAGATGCATTTGAATAACATTTTATTCCTTTTCTAATGCAGTGTTGTTGCCCTTTTTAGTAGTTCATTATGAGTACTGTTTTATGGTCTTCTTTTAAAATTTAATTGACATTTTCTAATGCTGAAAACTCCAGTTTTCAAAGGTGCTATAGAAACAAAGATTATTGTATTTTATTTCCTGATGCGCTCCTGTTACATTTGTCACATACTTTGATATGCTTTACTTGACCTTTTGATTGACTTTTTCTCATCCTTACACATTTTTTTCTGGTCTGTGTAGATGGTGGAAAAAGGGACAGCTCTGTTGAGAAAACTGGAGATAAATGTAGCAGAGGCAGAGAAGAGAACAGGGAAGAACACGGTTAACATGCAAGAAACCTATACTGTCTACCTCATAGAAATACGGTAGGTCTGAAACTGGAGCATCTGGTTTTCTAAGGCCAGATGATTCTTTGCCCAGATTGCTGATGCTGGAGCTATGGCATCTGAAAAAGCTCAAAGTGCTGTGAAAGACAGCAGAGTAACAAAAATGGAGTGGAGTGTGATTTATTTGCTTGATCCTGCAGGGTTTTCTTCTTCTGTCCTCAAAGTAATGAAGTCCAGTACTTCTTCAGAAGGGATTGAGTTTTAGGTGCAGGTGCTACAGTTTGCACCAAAGTGAGAAATTAGACACTCTGACAGCAGCAAAACTGCTAAATACGTACATATACACTTAATAAAATTAAACTGTTAAATGTAAAAAGGTCACGGAGTAGCGTAGCTTGTCATGATTATTATCCCACTTTGTTTACTACTTGAGTTAAATAATGTAAATTCATCACTGTGACTGGGGCATTGTGGCTCTTCAGCTAGCACTTACAGACTTCTCTAAGTTTTCCATAGGAAATGACTGTCACATGGTGTCACATGCTTCTCTGTGTGTGACTCAATTTGCTTTGGAGAAGAGCACTGGCTTAAATGTCTTATTATTTCTGTGAAACACCTAAAATACAGTTTATTGCCATCCTTCTGTCTGCAGGCCAGCTGAAACTGTCCCAGAGGGAGGTACGCCAGCTGCACCAGACACTTTGTGGAGACGCTACAGTGAGTTCGAGCTCCTCAGGACATACCTCTTGGTTGCATACCCCTACGTCATTGTCCCACCGCTGCCAGAAAAACGGGTGAGTGTCAAATAAGGGGTGGGATAGAACTAATTAATAAAATAAGATTCATTATATGTAAATTTTTTTGGTAGATATAACAAATAAACTAAAGTTTGCTTCAGTATCTTCCTTTTGGTCGGTGATGTCTATCTTATCTGTCTATCTTTTTTTTTCTCCTCTGAATGTGTCTTGTGTAGGCCGAGTTTGTGTGGCACAAGCTTTCAGCTGACAACCTCGACCCAGACTTTGTTGAGCGAAGGAGAGTCGGTCTGGAAAACTTCCTGTTACGTGTTGCATCACATCCTGTCCTTTCCAATGACAAAATTTTCTACCTCTTTCTCACAGAGGTGAGCAACCACACACATATCACATAATGTCTGTGCCATACACACATATGCAGAGGCAAGATTACAAACGGACAATCGCACTCCAGAAAAACAATGCAAGAGGCTTAGCTGGTGGGAGAATGTTGCTACATGATTCAGACAAAGACCAAGAAATAGGACGCTAACAATTTTAGTTGGAAGTGTGTGTCACAGTGCCATGTTAACATGACTGATCTGTTTGTGTGTTTAAGCATATGAGACCTCCAGCTACAGTTCCACAGTAATAATAGCATAAATGAGAAAGTCTGGAGTTTTTTCTGTAGAAATATTGCACACACCAGTGCCAGGTAGAATATCTCACAGCACATAAATCTAATTTGCTCTTTATCTGTCAGTATGTGGGTGACAATTATTGCCTCCCTGGTTAATTTTCCCAAGAGTGAAAAATTATTTCATGCAGAGTCTTGCCATTGGTTGCATCATTGAACAAACCTTCTGTATTCCAGCTTAGCCTGTGGCAAGAGACACAGTCCAGCGCAGCCCTTTTGTTGTTTAGTGGTAGTGTTACTGTCAGCTGGAAGACCCAATTTTTCTCAGTGTGGTTGATATTCCTGTTTTTCATCTGTCCATCATCTGTCCTCAGGAGAAGGGATGGAGGGAGGCAGTTTTGGAGACAGGTTTCCAAGATAAGGTACAGCCAGTTCTGCTGGATCGCTTTCACACATAACTGTTGAACGTCTTTTGTTAATTAACAGCCTTGTCAGTATTACAGGCTTATTTTTGATATCAAACTGCATCATTTCAAAAGCATCACTTCATTGCTCCTCCAGTTTTTAATGTGTATAATATGTGTAATTCTGTTCTCTACCAGGCTGACTCTCGGCTGAAGTCTTTGAGTGCCATGTTCAGGGTCAAGAACCCTGACAAGTAAGTGTAAAAAGTTTTATGTGAAATTGCTAGGATGTATACTTAACACACAATTTAGACAGATTACAGAATTGTTAATGAGTTGACTGGATTAATATTAATGACGTCTGTGTTAAAACAGGTTTTAAGAGATAATGTTAGTTTAGGAATATTTATAAACACTAATATCAAAATAAAATGCAGCAAACACATTTCAAAGTATTATATTCTGGTGCAACATGAACTGAAACACATAAGAAATGCTAGCATTTAATAATACAAAATTACAGGTTGATAAAAATGCTAATATGTTTTGTTTTCTCCAGGCGATTCACAGCACTGAAACACTACAGTGATGAACTGAACACCGTCATCTCCCAGTTACTCAGGGTTCGAGCAGTAAGTTTTGGCATATGCACACATGCACTGACACGCTCACAATTAACTCTCTGTTTAGACTTGGCCCGGGTGTAGGTGGGGCCTATGGCTTTGCATATTATGTTAGGTAATGTGGGCGTCCCTTCCTTGTGCAAATTCAAATTTTACTGACGACCTGTCTATTCCTGAAAAACAAAACCTACATATATCTTGTTTAATTTTTGACTGTTTTTATAAGGTAGACTCTACCATTTCGTCTAGGGCAAGCAGTCCACAACCTGTCTACATTTATTTATGAACCTGGGTTAGTTTAGATTTACATTTGTTACTATCCATAACGGTTAATTCAAATGTGGCTGCAGTGTATGTTTGTTCTCATCGTAAATGTGACACAAACACTTCAATCATTGACTCAGTTTTTATTCCAAATGTGTCACCTTATGGGGCTTGAAGTAGCAGAGCATGCAAAGTAGAAAACTGTGTTGTTTACAAGAAATTTGACTGTTGTTTTTCTAGCGAGTAGCAGACAGGCTGTATGGAGTTTACAAGGTCCACGGTAACTACGGCAGAGTTTTCAGGTAAGAAACAGCTGTTCTCATGGGGCTGTGTTCGTACATAAATATTATGATAGTTTAGGCCAAAAAACAAGGCACTTTACATGAAATTTAGCAAACCAAGCAAGCAAGAAATGCAATGAAATGATATTTGGTTCCTGTACTTTATTGATCTATACTTGACCTACATAGTTGTATACAAGCCATGTCATGTTGAATTTCTAAAACAAAAAACAAGCGCACATACAGGGCTAATACAATCAGTACTTACAGGGTCATAGTGTAATTCCTTTAAGCGTGGAGATGCCATGTTTTGTCTTAACTCTTTGTTTTGAAAATTGTATATTTGAGATTCTTAACTAATAAAAAACATACTTTTTTAAAAAAAGCTTTGGAAATAATTTACTAAAGCTGTAGTCATGTGTGAATAAATAAAGCAACCTTTTATTTTCATCTTTTATCTTTACTGGATATAGAAAATTGTTGAATTAGCTTAAATATGCCTGAATTTTTATGTGTCTAGTGAGTGGAGTGCTATAGAAAAAGAAATGGGAGATGGACTGCAGAGCGCTGGCCACCACATGGACACGTAAGTAGTAGATGCTGGACAAAACTCCAACTAACACACCCTCTTAAAGACTCACACTTTAGGCTACGCTTAAATGTGTTATCTGAAGTACTGATAAACACATCCGCATACTCTCACACATAATGTTTGTTTGGCATTGGTTTGCTTTAAATGTGACTCTTTGTGTTTGTATCCAGATATGCTGCATCCATAGATGACATTCTGGAGGAAGAAGAACACTATGCAGACGAACTGAAAGAATACCTCTTCTACACTGACGCTGTCAGGTAGCTGTTTAAAATAAAGAAAGATATATCTGTAAGCAATTGTCATGGATTACGAGTGAGTTTGGCTAATGCTGCTGTGAGGATTCTGAATACCGGTATGTTGCAAATGGTACATTGTTTTCTATAGCTGCAAACAATTTGAATGAGGGAATCTTCTCATATGTGTTGAAGTGGAATTAGGCATTATTCAAGGATCTATCCTGCTGTGTTGTTGTAGATGGTTTATGTGGCTAGGATTTATATCAGGCTTAGAGGGAGGTAAATACTTAGTTTATGGGATAATTAAAGGATGTTCATCCTCCTGGGTCAGAAAAACAGATTCAGAGAGAACATGTTCACTTTTCTGCTGTAAGTCATTAACACTCATTTCTCCCAGTGTGTTTAAGAGCTGCCTGCCATTTATAAATGTAGGAAATTATATTTAAATCATTATTTATATGTGTATTTATTTCCATAAAAGACTCAAATTATATTTTTTGTTAGTGGAAAGATATTTTTTTTAACTCTTAATATTACTAACAACCTATATTCATGTTGTGGGACTACATATTATTGGGTTTACATTTTATTTAGGGGTTAAAACATTTGTCAATCTCTGTGTGTATTCAGGTCAGTATGTAGGAAACATGAGTTGATCCAGTATGAGCTGGAGATGGCAGCGCAGGATCTCGCCCACAAGAAACAACAAAAAGAAGAGCTGGCTACTGGGGTAACATGTTGTCACGCTCAACAGCCTATTAACTCTCCTTTTCTCTTGCACACAAATACACCGATGTCATACACACACAGTGAAAGTCCACCGTCATAATTGCGCTCTACACACAAGCACTGTTAATCCACAGAATTAGGTGGGTTTTTTTTGTGATTATAATGGATGATAGCATAATGGAATCAGCTAATTTGTTTGTCTGTCTCTGTGTGTATGTGTGTGTCTGTGTGTAAGTGCAGACTGTACGAATCTTTTCACTGAAGGGAATGACCAGTAAATTGTTTGGCCAAGAGAGCCAGGAGCAGAGGGAGAGCAGGTTAGCAGCCCTGGAGCAGAGCATCCAGGAGGGCGAGGAAGCAGTGAAGGAGAAGAACGCTGAGTGCCAGTAAGCCCAGCACCAATTAATCAACCGTCCACCCTTTTCTAAGCTGTCTGTCCTTTAAATCTCTTCCTCTGTCTGTTTTTCTTCCTGTTATGATCTGAAAATACAGTACATAATCAGACTAAGGTTAGCTATTCATTAACTCAGGTGCTTGTTGTGACAGAGTTATCCGTCATAGGAGGGCAGATTTCTCATCATTTTTTCAAAGCACAAAAGAGTGAATGTAGTCATTAAATTACAGCATAAATCAATTGAAACAAACCTCTGTGTCAGTCTAAAAAGCACGAAATAGAACATAAATTGTCCATAAATTATTGACGTGTCTTCTTCCTCTACCTCATCTTCTATTCCTCCTCTTTTCATTTCTTTCAGTCAAACAGAGTGATGATAGCATGTGTATTTGTGATTGTGTCACCAGAGAATTTGTGCGAACAGCATGGAAAGACATTGAACGTTTCAAGGAGCAGAAGGACAGAGATTTACGTGAAGCACTAATCGGCTATGCCATCATGCAGATCGGCATGTGTAAGAAGGTGTGGATTTCTGTGTTCTTTTTCTCCATTCCGCAGTTTGTGTTTGTTCATGTGCAGTTTTATATTCAAAAAAGACAGCGTTTAGTAATGTGGATTCTTCAGAGGGGTGAACTGCAAAGCAAGTTAATGGGGTTGGAAGGTATGTTGACACTAAAGCCAGAGATTTTCAATGTCACGAAGGGGGCTTCATTCTAATGGGGCTAGATCACCGTAGTAACATGTGCTGCACAGGTAACCTGCTCTGGAGGAGGTTACGTTCGGAGTTTGGGACTTAAATGGACTATATAAAGCGCCACCCTTTCACCAGTTCTTTTCCTGATGATTTTCTAGGTGTTATACAGATTTGCAGCTCAGGGAATGTTTTGCAAACCTGCTGGGCCGTATTTTAGTAATGTCACTAAAGGAGTGCAGTCACTGTAGCATAAACTGTATGCATTGCATTGCCACAGGAACCTGCATGTTTATGTGCTGGGTCCTGGGTTGCTGCTGCTATAGTCTCTTGCTATTAATCACAGAAATTATTCAGTCAACAATAATAATTTCACTTTGATGTGGCCAAAAACTTAAGTGATTTCCATGTATTGTTTATTATGTTGCAGTTTCAGACCTAAATGCACTTGTTGAGTATGATGTTTAAAGGAATAATGTTTTACATTTTAGAGCTCTAATGTGCAGCTGTCAGAGCAGCTGAGAGCGTGCTGAATGGTAAAATAAATATAGTAACTTACATTATTAACAGCTTTCTACCAGTATTTCTCACTTGCCTACTTTGCAGTAACAGCACTTTATACCGTAAAACCTGTTAATATTCTTCACAGCTCTCCATTATTGGAACCTGTTCCTCTTGCCTGAAGTAGGCGGCACACCATCAGTCCATTTTGTGCAGTAGAAGAGTCACATGACATGTTAAAAGCCTCCTTTAATGGGTTTGCGCACAGAGCCTGGTGAAGAAAGCCTGAGCTAACAAAGAAAGTTGATAACGACAGTCGTGATACCCATTATCTCTGCTCGAGGTTTTAGTTTTTGTCGAGCCAACGTACACAAAGAAAGCCCGGCTACGTCACACTTGCTTTGTGGTTCACCCTTCAACAGGTCCACTCCTGGTCTGTTTTCTGAACCCTTGTCTTTTAAAATGTCAAATCACCCTTGTTCTCTGCCACTTGTTCACTTTTTCAGGGAATCCAGGTGTGGTCCAACGCCAAGGAGTGTTTCAACAAAATGTGAGCCACTTTCCAAGCCAATCACGCTCTGCACCAAAACAGTAGTCAGTCAGATTGTACAGACTGGGACCGTCAGCCTTTCTCTATACTGTGGTTTAGTGGAGATAGGATGGGAGCCCAAATGCTGCCTTCACTTTGTTTGCTATGCTGAATTGAAGCTACTGAGAATAATTCTGTCTCCTTTTCCCTGTCTTTCTCTCTCACACACAGTACCTTTTTTAAATTCAAGTGTCTTAACGATACCTCTTTCATGTCATTCTGCTGATGTAACCTTCATACTGCAGACAATCCAAATTTTTAATACTTCTCCTTAGTTGCACAGTTGACAGCATGTTCGAGAAGAAAAGCCGGCACTAATACTGCATGATTGTTGCACAGTGAGAATAGCTGTAGTCTATTTCAGTTGTTACTTCTCTCACCTTGAAAAAGTCATCCACAGTAAAGTGCTGCCTAATATTTGGTCATTAATACATGCAGATTATAGACAGTGGTTCATGTAACTCGTTTTAGAGTTACCTGCCTTAAAGAAATTAAAACTGTGGTGTGTACTTTTCCTTTGAAAATTCTTCAGAGAGTCTCCGTACAGGGAGGGTTTCCACACTCGTTAAATTGCTGTTAGCTGTTTATTGACAACTCGGATAACGTGTTGAAGAACTGGAAAAAAAAAACAACAAACGTTTGTTGGCACTTTCACCAGCACAATACTTGTGTTTGGACTGATGTGGCAGTTCAGTTAAAAATTTAAAATCTAAAAGCTGGAAGATTTTGTAGTGGTCCCGAAGTCTCTGATAATAGCGGAGCAATGTTTTAAAAAATCTAGAGGAGTCAGGGAATTAGCCAGGGATTTCCTCCAAAAGGAATCTTCACCTCAGATAATAAATTCAGTTGTTTAAAAAGATGGCCACAATAAGAAAATGTCACATTCAGATCAATCAGGCAACTGGAACAAGCACCACACTTCACAAAGCCATGACACTTTCACATTTCCTTTTCTCTTTTTTCATGAAGTTATTTTACGTGCATGAAGCTAAAGTTAGTCTCTATGTTATTATTGCTCGATAGCCGACCAAAGTGCTGGTGACCAAGTGCTTCTATGGTACAGATTACAAGTGGAGAACACAAAAGAAGGGCTAATAAACTCGGGGTAGCTAGGATAAATAAATTTAACTTTTCCTTCTTGTTGTTTTTGTGCAAGAAGAAAACGGTAATAAATAAGTACAGTCTGGAAAGCCTCACAACATTCTGGTTACACTGTTTACTTCCTTCTTTGATCTGCCAAGTGCAACCATAAGTGTTGTGAAAAGCTACACACATTCATAGTTGATCCTTTTCCTTGCTGACAAGCTTTATAGCCTTAATACGAACATTGGTTTTGTACAATGGAATGAACGAAAAAAACTTGTTAACCTTTTCCACCCACTGTCAATGTGCCTCACCCCTTTTTTTCTGTTAAGTCAGTGCAGATACAGACCTTCCAGGCATCCCTCAGGTCGATCTTTATTAAAAAAACTGTTGACCAAAACGTGGAAACCTTTATGTTGGATTCTCACAATGTATGCTATGGATAAATTGTACACAACTACTTTTGCTTCCTTTATGGTATCAATCTGAGGAGGAGAAATTGATTCCAAATGGATCTGACATCTGAATATTGTGCTCAGATCTTCAAATGCTAGATTTTTCAGAATAAAAGCAATCAGTTTACTGAAATAATCTTAAATTGAGGCTTTATGTGTGTTTTTATAATAAATGTGTCAAATGTAATCGTTGTGCTAAGACACTAATAAACATTTCTTTTTGTAACTACCTTGTCGCATTTTTATACCAAATAACATGCAAAGGAGTCGCAGTCGATCAGGATGAAATTTAGCTGCTGCTTTCTGCATCACATTTAGCGACGACTGACAAGTTGTGATTTATTTCAAGTGGGAATGTTGGTTAAGTGACATTTTGCTTGTGGCTATAAGACAAACTGGTTTTTGATGGGCGAAGTCTAAAGGTCAAACTGTTATAATTCCTCAGTGTCAAGATAACACAAAGCCTCCGTCACCCCTATGTCAGATTTGTCTTTTCTCCATGACGCCGGTGGTGATAGGAAAATCTGATGGGTGTGTCTGCGTGTTTACACTCATCTGATGTTAAAATCCTCCATAGTGGGCACATGTGTCAGCTGTTTATGACCGACCTTAACTACATGGGTAAATCATGAATAGTGTTATTGTTAGAAAGCTATTCTTTTTCACTAAAAAGCGAGTTTAAGGTGTGATTGAGCATCAGGAACGAATGTATTTTAAGCACTGAGAGGTAAATAATTAAAGAATCATGCAAATATTCCTTCATTTTGTGTCATGTGTGCACTATTGGAACTCTTTACAGTAATTTCAGTTTATAGTTAAATGGACAATAGCCTATAATTTACAAAAAGGATGAGATATATCCTAATAGTCTCCCAAAAACGCCATGTGCAGAATGTTTTACTAAATTCATAAACAGAATATTAAAGAAATCCTAATGTTTGGTGTGTGTTAGGACTTGAACGCATCATAAAAAGAACTGATTACGCATGCAAACTGTGAAATTATGAATGAATGCCGCCACCTGTCGATTAATAAAAGTATTGGCATTTCAGTTTGGCAGAGAAGAAAGAGGCTCAACAAAAAAAAATTCCCTTTTTAAGATCCACCTACTGGTTGGTTTGTATGAGGTCATGTGTGGTTTGCTCAAATAGAAACCTAACATTAATTGAACATTAAAACCAGACCAAAGCCTGACATTTCGAAATCCTTTAATTCACTTTTCCCTTCAGAAACCTGATGCTTTAATAAATTACAGACTTATTAGGCTGCAAGGAGCCAGTATGATGTGTCTAAGTCATCCCAGGTTTATGACTTCATGCCTGCAGTCTGTGGGAATGTTACAGTCATAAAGTGATATTAAATCCTTTCAGGTTTATTTGCATGTTGGATGGCACGATTTTGTCAGTGCTGCACCAAAGGGACGCAGTCGCTTCCAGTTAAGGGCCATTTAATTACACAATAAGTTTCTCAGGATGCCTCTGGTTAATTGAGCCTTTCCTCGCACTAATCAGAGCTGACAAGGATGAGTATGAATCCAAATTCTTGGTCACAGTCAGAGGATTGGAATGACAAGAAAACCGCTGCTGATTAGAGAAGAAAGTCACCCTAATGCCTTCACAGCAACCTACCCAGCCCGGCTGTCTCCCTGTTCGGGAGGAGAGACCCGCCCACCTTAATAAAGACTCCCAATCCAGACAAAAGAGGACGACAGATCCGCGGCGGCGCGCACTGAGCCTGAGCATCCGAGCACTTTGGAGCAGCGCGGGATTGATCCAACGCGCAAGAACGCACCGGCACGCTGACAAGCACGCCCTCCAGATCCACCTGAAAACCTCCAGGCCGGCTAATTGTCCTTTTTGAAGGGCGAGAAAAGGGAGACTGAGCCCCGGTTTGATTCACAGGCAGAACACGGTGTTCCCATGATGTCATACCTGTGGATTCTGCTATTAGGAAGCCTGCTGGCTTCACACGCCAAGGCACAAGGTAATGATTTGTTTCCAAATAATTTTGCCAAATCTTTTTAAAAAATGTGTTTTTTTGCTATGAAGCATGCTATCTATCTATCTATCTATCTATCTATCTATCTATCTATCTATCTATCTATCTATCTACATGTCTGTCTGCTGTCTGTCTGTCTGTCTGTCTATCTGTTCCATGTTGGTCATCTTCATCCCACTGTCTCCATTTCTCTCCCCTCCTCTGCATCCCTCCGTCTCTCACCTATCTTTCTCTCTCTCTGCCTGTGCGTGTGAGTCTAATTACCAGTCAGTCTCTTCTGCCAGTCAGTCTGAAACCCTGTCTCGTTTCGACTCACCTTAAGCTGCTCATTTGAATGAATAAAAACCTCCTCATCTGTACTGTAATTTGCTCCGGGCTCTGAAAACCCTACAGATCACCAGTGAAAAAGGTGCATTATGTAATGTGGCCATGTCTAGTTTGGACTTGGGTTCGGGTCTACAGGGGTGTGGTGGACTCATTGTCATTACACAAGTAATTCTCTTCCTTCAGTTTTTCTCATTGATTCCTCTCTCTTATTTATTAATCTCTCTGGTTGATCAACCGTCTTCATTTTCCATCTCTTTCATTCTCTATTTTTTGCTCTCTTCTCTTCCTCTTCCTTCTGCTGGCCCATGGGCCTCTGCCCTTCCCTGCGGCGCATGCCATGATTTCACATTGTTCAAACGTGCAATAAAACTCACACGGAGAGGAGGGAAGCCTTGAGAAAAACACATAAACTGAGGGAAAATAGAGGGGGAAAATAGGTGGTGCAGGGGGGTGGGGGGTATTGGAAGAAGATAAAGGAGAAATGTGGCTGGTTGAGAGGGAAAACAGAGATGTACAGGAGGTAGGAGAGATGGCGAGTTCCATTATCATTATGCAAACAATTTCAGTTGAACGTTAGAGCGTTTGGAAGTGTTCTGGTGTAATCTCACTCTACCGGTTCACTTTTTTATTAGCAGGCAAACCTCTAGAGAGGAACCTGTCTAACACATTCACAAAGACACACACACACACACACACATACACACACACACACACACACACGCACATAAAAACTGCTCTTTTAGTTTTTCTTTCTTTTCCCCCAGACACACACCTTTTCTTTAGTTGTTTAACTATAACTTCATTGTAACATCAGTGGATGTTGGCGCACCAAGACTCAGGAAACCTCAGTGGGTGTGTTTGCTGACTTGCATGTGTGTGCACATCAGTTTATAATCACACTGTTGAAGACGGGTGTTGGGTCAGTTGCATACATGCACATCATTTACGGTTTGTGTAAGTTATAGAAGTGAAGGATAGGGAGTGTCGGTAACTAGATCCAGCTCCAGCTGTAGACAACACCCAGCAACACAACTAGTTTCAGCGCCTTTCTCTCCCCCAGGGCCTTCAGCATCTGTGTGTGTGTGTGTGGGTGGGTGTGGGCTATAACTTTAAAGTACAGAACGTGTGGGAGTATGGGAGAGCTTCATTAATTTGTGTGTGTGCATAAATCATCAATAGAACGTGTGTGTCTTACACGCTAATGAAAGAAAAAAGAGCTGTGTGATGTGTGCCAGGTGTGTGCGTCTCTCGTGTGTGTGCGTAGGCTTGTCTGTGTTTACACCTTCAACTGCCAACACATAAATCACTCTTTTGGTGGATAAGTGAAACCCACACACGCACACACATTACACGCACATTCTCTCCCATAGGGGCACATGATTGGGGTAAACACGGCACTTTCTGTCCCACAAACACACAATAGAACCATGCCAGCCCGAACAATGCATCACGGAGGTGTTGTTGTATCACCTGACACACATACACAAACAGCTCGCGGTGTAATATTACGGGAGGAAAAGGCTCGGTTGACTGGTTACACATATATGCACACATTTTTACTCATGCAGCCACATAGAGGCGATCTCACACAATCTCATGGCATTCACCAGAGGAGTGCCAAAACAAACTTTATCACGGACTTAACTGCCCTGTGCAGTACCGTGAGATACATAACTAAGAGTGCACCCAGTTTATCTCTATTCTTTTGTAGTTTCCAAAACAAATGGTGAAAATTAAAGCAATACCAAGGGGTGGCATTAGATAAATGGTTCTGTCAAATGGCACCTTTTGGTTATCAAACAATGGCTTCCACAGGCCAGTACAGCTCTAAAATGTCCATGAAGCATGTGAAACATGATATGCACAACACTTTTTTAAGGGCAGCCTATGTTGTGGCAACTGTCGTCATGGTAACTATCTGACATGATGTAAACTGCTGAAAGCTGTAGGCTATTTACCACAAAGCGTTAACTGTTAGAGCAACTTTTAGCCTTGCAATGGACTGACCAAAGTTTACCCCACCTCTTGATCAATCTTAGATAACGCTCTTTCCTTTTAATCATAGCTGGTGCCACATCTCCCATGAACCCTGTTTTAACTATCGTCAGAGACCTTATCGTTCAGCACGTTGATGCTTGCAGAGTGCACATGCTGGCAAAGCCGATGTCCATATAACTTGAGTATCTCAAGCGATTTCAAAATCTTGCTTTGGTGAAATGGAAAGTGTTTGTCGATTACAGCCTCAGTATGATTGCACCATGTTGGGGGACTGAGGGGGATAAGTCAACAAAAAAAAGACAAAGGTTTTCCTGTCATTGGTAGAAAGGTAAACTCTCAACATAAGCAGTAATCTGTATTCAGCAGGGGGAGAACACCATGTTTAGCTTTGCATTTTGATATAAATCCAGTTGCACCATGAAGATATCTAGTTTCTTACGAGCCACTCTACATTTTTCTCTATGTATGTAGGAATTGCGTGGCATTTTGAGAACAACGGAACACTAGAAGAGTAAAACCATTGCAGTTTGTTTATTGAGAAGTTATATGGAGAACTATTAGTTGAACAATAGTAATGATAGTTGATTACTTGATTAGTCGATTCACATTAAATGAATCATGTTCATATTTGAGCAAAGCTGGTAACTATTTACTAACCTCTCAAACATGAAGATTGGATGCTTTTCCTTTTCAATACGTAATGGTAAACGGAATGTTTTTGTTTCTGGACATACAAAAGACAACACATGATGATGTCACCTTGGGCTATGGGCAATCATAACAGACAAAAATAATCAGCAAATCAATGAATAATGAAAATAAATGTCAGTTGCACTAATTTCTAGTAACTCTATGACTGCGGGAAACCATCACATAACCAGCAAGACAAACACTCAATTTTACACTTTGGTTACTGTACAAAAGTAAACAAGCATAATAAAACCTGTTGATTAGTGAGCTTACAAATGTAGTTTGTATAGTCTTTGCACTGAACTTGCTGGCTGCTGCTCTCTCTGTCAAATGTTTCAATATCCTTTAGAGACCGGGAGACATCTGTTTATTTATCAAACCACTTGACCAGCACTAAAAAGAACACAGGGTAAAAGACAGCTCGATAAGTTCCCACATGCGTAAACTGGTTTCACTTAGGAGTTTTTCTCTGGGGACCTATTTTGCAGTTGAACCCTGGTCGTGTTGTACAGTCTCATACAATAGCGTGCAGCCATGTCAGAGATGCAGATGACTCACCAGCCTCCAGGGAGAGTGGTGGCAGTGAAACAGAGGGAGTTAAGAGTTTGGGAGAGGGAAAAGAGTGAGAGGAAAAGGGGGTGACTGACTTAAAGACTGAGGGAAGGGAGGGGGAGAGCTCGGGATGTGCAACAATTGGTCTCACTGTTGCACTAATACAAAACAGGACACCCCTCACTCGAAGTTGGAGAGCAAATGCGAACACGTGTGTGCACATAAACTTCACCTGTGTGTGAACATGTGGTAGTTTGTAAGTTTGCACTGAAAGGGGCGGAGAAGATGTTTTGTGAGCTTGTGTGCATGCATGTATGTGTGTGCTGGTGGGGTGGGGGTGGGGGGGTGTAGTCAGGGTAGTTAAATGAGGAAGTAGCAAACTGATAGATGGGAACAGAATGTTCTATAGAGCAGCAACAGAAAGAGACAGTTTGCATACGGTCTTTCCCCCTCGACACATTCACAGGCTCGTGCACACAGAACAAGTTACGTGAGAGCCACATGCTTCACATACACACACGTAGAGCACAGTCCCCTGAAGAAAATGTGTCCACTCACGTCTGCATTTACTGCACATGAACATAAAAACTAATGCGAACGTGGACACAATGCTCACACATCAACAGAGGCCCTGGTCCGACAAATCATCAACAAATTTTGGCAGAAGATTAATGTGAAGATAGACACACTTGCCGCCCACCCATCCGTGTGCACACTCTGTGAATCATAAAGGGCACTGAAAAATGTTTACCTTGGATGATAAGGTGGCATGGTGACATTCACTGGAATGAGACAGGGAGAGAGTGAGAAAGAAGTAAAGATATCTTGTTTTCGTCGTGGTATCAGTAACTGTGCAGCTGTGCATGAGTGTGTGACTGTCAGATAGTCGTGATTTAGCGCATATTGGGTGTGCACAGCCATGCATTTGTGCACTTACATGTGTGTGTGCATGTTAATGTATGTGTTTTTTTCCTTCTATATGAATGAGTGTTTGTGAGTATAAAGGGAGCCAGGGTGTCACCAGTACTTCTCCCTGCCAGAGGATTTACGGTGTGATGGAAATACTTCAGATGTGTTCATGCTGCTCTCCCTTAAGGCCCCACTGCCTTCGATACAATCTCACTTGGCAAGCCCAGTGATCCTTCATTGAAAAGTTGCTTGGCAATGAATAACTGTTAAAAAAAAAATTAAATCTAGCATATTAAAGAAAGGAGTTAAGAGCCTGACCATTGCTTTCTAAAATGTATTCATATTTAAAATTTTTTGAAGCATTTTGACACACACACTCTTTTTCGTGTCATCTTTTTGCAGTTTTGCCAAAAAGAAGAACCCCATCACTCATACTGTGATTTCTAGACAGCTTTATCTTTCAGTTTATGTAGTTGGAAGAAAGGTCTGCCCAGATGAACCACCATGAGGGTGCTGCTGAACTCAGCAGAGCAAAGAACAATCAAGTCAGAGAACAGTTTGCTGTTTCAGCTTCTTACATGCAACAGGGGAATGTCACAGCACTGGCTCAAACACACACACACACACACACACACACACACACACACACACATTGTGCTCATGTCACACAGAGAGTGACAAAAAGCGCATCTTTGATGTCATTTTCTCATTAGTGCTGAGCTGCAATGCCAGCATGGTGGTTGAGACATCCTACGAAGTTGAAGCAGGTCAGATGTGATCGATGCGTCTGTCATCCGCTTGTGGCGTTAACATCGGGCACTTATCAGGCCAGGGTGTGGCTCTGAGCATGTGCTTGTGTGTATTGGTGATGACAGCCGTGTTAGAGAATGTGGTGAATCCACAACATGTTAAACACCACTCAGACAGATGATTCTGATGATTTTTAAATGACAACAGATGGATTAAGGCACACTGTTTCAATTAACAATGCTTGCACTAATCACTATCAAGCTCTTTTGGTTCTATTTTAGTTTAGGTTTCTAATTTTTCCTCTTATTGCTTTGTGAACAGCAAAAAGGGCTCAGAATGATGTGCATTACAGTAAACTGGCTAATGTTTCGTTACCTTGAGACAGGAGGAGACAGATGTCTGACTCCTTTCTTCATTTCAAAAAAAGTTGCACTCACCTCTGTCAGTTGTGTCATGTTTACTGAGGCACCAATCAACATTTTTTTCCTTCATACACCTTCCTGTAGATGAGGAAACCCCAGCAGAGGAGGGAGCAGCTCCTGACACAGACGCCAATGGGGAACCAGATGCTGACAAGGCAGCAGACGATGTGAGGAACAGAAATATTTTGTTTGTTGGTTCGTGTTGCTCAGTTGATGTCTTTTAAATGAGTCAGTTTTTTTGCAGTTGAGGTCTCCTGGTAAATCACACATCTTAAAGAACCACTTTTGGTACCATTATGGAAATCCAGTGGAGAGATGTATGTGTGAAAATCACATCTAATAATTTAACAACTGTTGTAGGAAAAAGCTGCATAAATAGTGGTGGTCAGGAAAGTAAAGGTCAGAATAATGAAAGGTGAATGTTGCTGACAAATGTAGATTATTTTTGGCTTATGTTGCATTGCAGACTTTTCAGAGTACAAATAGTCAACAGTACAAATACATGACTGTAAACAATCACAGGTTGTAGAGCCAGTCCACCTTAGGGCCACAGCCAGCCATTTGATTATCTGTTATAACGTATGTGTAATTTCATGAGATGAATATCTTGTCCTGAATACAGGCTGAGACTGAGCCTGCTGCTGACCCTGGAACTGAAGGAGATGCACCACCTGCCGATGAAGACACAGCACCAGCAGCTGATGCAGATGCAGATGCAACCCCAGCAGATGATGCTGATGCAGATGCAGAACCTGCTGCAGATGAAGACACAGCACCAGCAGCTGATGCTGATGCTGATGCTGATGCAGATGCAGATGCAGATGCAGCGCCTGCTGCAGATGAAGACACAGCACCAGCAGCTGATGCTGATGCAGATGCAGCACCTGCTGCAGATGAAGACACAGCACCAGCAGCTGATGCTGATGCAGATGCAGCACCTGCTGCAGATGAAGACACAGCACCAGCAGCTGATGCTGATGCTGATGCTGATGCAGATGCAGCGCCTGCTGCAGATGAAGACACAGCACCAGCAGCTGATGCTGATGCTGATGCAGATGCAGCGCCTGCTGCAGATGAAGACACAGCACCAGCAGCTGATGATGATGATGCAGATGCAGCGCCTGCTGCAGATGAAGACACAGCACCAGCAGCTGATGATGATGCAGATGCAGCGCCTGCTGCAGATGAAGACACAGCACCAGCAGCTGATGCTGATGCAGATGCAGATGCAGCACCTGCTGCAGATGAAGACACAGCACCAGCAGCTGATACTGATGGAGATGCAGCACCAGCAGCTGATGCTGATGCAGATGCAGATGCAGAGCCTGCAACTCCTGCAGCGGGCACTGACACTGAAGGTGGTGTTAACATGTTGTGTACTTACTACCATACATTTCCTGATTCATTCTTACTTTACATTCATTCTGCACAAAACTATTCATCATTGTATCTGTGAAACATTTTCATCAATTTAGTCTCTCACAGCACAGCAACAGTGCATAAAAAGCTTTTTGCAGTAAAGAACAGTGTGCAGATTCTGCTTTTTTACCATGACTCCTAAATAGATCATATTCACACTGAGAAGCAATTATACTTGATGTAAATCTATTCTCGTCTTTAATTTTGTCTTTTAACTTGAATTAAACAGTGCAGTAATACAAACTACAACTGCCCATGTCATGGCACTTGGTAAATGGATAATAGAAACACAAATTTGACCTGACACTTGTTCACTTTCCTGTTTTACTCTTCTGTCTATGGCCAGATGATGATGCAGATGCTGATCAACCAGCAGCTGGAGATCCTGCTCCAGAGGAGGTCAGTAGCAGTTTTAAAAAAGTCCTAAAAGTATTCAGAGATGTTGTGCATGTTCATTACAGATGTTATTCAGGAGCTCTTATGTTTCTGAGATAACTTGTCCTTTCTGCATGTTTATATGCTATTTAATACATTTTTAATAGGATGACCAGGCAACACCAGCAACCGATCTCTCTGCAGTAAATAATAATGAAGCATCAACTCTTCCACCTGTTGAAGAAAAACCAGACGAGCCACTTCTCCCTATAGGTAAGAATATAGATATTTTACTACACATTTTTCACAATCATATACATGCAGATACAAATTCAGAGGGGGAAAAGGGTTTCACCCATGTGGCTTGTATTTCAGTGGCACTGATTTAGGTGGGATTGGGTTACATTGTTTGTTTTTTTTACAAAAGTATTAAAGAGCGTTAAATTCAGCTTTATGATCATTTTTAGAAGGTGCAGTTTGTGGTGCAGCTGAATTGCATTGCATCTTATGAATAACTGCAACACCTGTCTGTATAATTCAGTTCAGTCCTGTTAAGTGAATGAATGCTAAGACCACAAGCACAATGAGAAGTTGTAGAGAGGGCTGCACACATGTATTCTGGAGATGATCTCACCACCTTAGCATGTGTGTCCTTTACGTGGGGAAGCTGTACAAACTTGTTTGTGATCTACCCCCTGTTTCAAGCAGGTCGATTAACATGTCATGTTATGTATATGTAAGTACAAGAGCAACAGGTTAGATTTATTCAAAGTACATAATAGCCTTCTTTACTGCACTGTATGTCCTGTACATTGTGTTCAGTATACATAGAAAAAAAACATCCACATATTGACTCTTTGACACTTTTTAAAGTTTTGTTTTTGTACCTGTATAAAAGGTCAAGGCAACATATTAATCCCTACAGCAGCACTGCTGTTGATAATGGTATTACAAGCTTTGGAAATGTGAGATGTTTGCATCAAACCCTGATTCTGATCTTTCTCTTTTCCAACAGTTGATGAAGACGTTATTGTGCCTGAGGTGAAATCAGGTAAAAATATGTGTTGTGCATTATATTATGTTTGATTTTATAACCTTTAACTTTCCTGGTGCCAAGTCTTACAGCAAAACAAATCACTAAGATGCACAAAAATGAGTGTTTGTAATAATGAGTTTCTAAGAGTCCACTTTATTTCAGTAAATGAATTAACAATTAATCCATTTTAAAAGTTTTAAAAGTTATCAGTTCATTCGATGGCTGGGAATATCATGGGAGCATTTTAAATTTTACAGAAATACAAAACAAAAATGTGAGTAGGTTGAAAATCACTGGAATAAAATTGTGTTTCAGGGTAAATCACTTACACAAATACCTCTATTGAGGTTTTCTCATAACCTCTGAATCCACTGCGGCACCGCCTGTCCCTAAGCTACCAGCTGAAATCACACAGATTTGAAGAATGACATTTACAAGGCCATCCCCAGTTTATCACCAAATATTTCTTGTCTTCTTTTGACCCCAGGAATATCAGTGAAATTACTCTTGACAGACTTTGCATTATCAGTCATTTCAAAAAATGTATATGTCCCGCTTTCATAAGTTATCATTGTCCTGCAACTCCCTATTTTCTGAACACAGTAATTGGGAACAGATGTGCCTGTTCTTCAACAAAATACGAAACCCCTTAGGAAGGTTATGAGGTGGGATTTTGGCTGATACGCCTCTACCTCTTCAATTATGTGTGTCGTAATTTCAGTAAGGAAACCTCCCAAATGACCCCAGTGGGATTTTTTTTCCGCAATTATTTTTTCAGAACTGTTTTAATAACACATGTAGGGATATTGCTTTGCTCATATACGTATAAAATGCTGAATTTTATGAGAATGCAAGAAATGCAATACAATACGGTAACACAAGAGAAATGCAGTAACAGATATGGCTTATATCCCTCTGTATGGTTTATCTAAATTGAAGTTTCACCTTCATTTGTATTTTACCTCATCTTATAATAGTGTTTTCTTTCTCACACACACCCCTTCCTCACACAGGAATTCCTGCTCTGTCCCTTCTAAATTTTTACACTGATCCCATGTTAGTATATCCTTTCCCAAGTAGTCTTGTTATTTGTCTTTACCTTCTTTACGACAGGATATCCTGCTGTCTGTCACTCAAGAATAGCACACTGGTGTTGAAAGACAGCGCTTCACCTCAGAGTTATACATTTCTAACCATTTATTGCAAATGGAATGTTACATTCATGTTTGGCATCACAAATAGAAACATAAACAGCATATATTTATTATTAGTTAAGACAAAGCTAACCAGTGCTTCACAGGTGCTCTCGAAATATTCTAAAATGACTATTTCCAACCTTTATACACTAGGTTTTTGACATTTATTGCTGAAATGTTACCAGAAGCTGTCAAGCTCCAGAGTCCACAAACTGAAAATTGCACCTTTCTGACACAAGCAAGGAACGACTCTTGCAGAATGTGCTTTATGTCGCTGAAAGTAACAGCTGATGCAACATTACATCATCACCTACATGTGTTAGTCTTAATCTGATGCACTCTGGAAGAAATATTGCCCCATACTTAGGTTACTCAGACAGGAGATTTAAGGGGGTTGATTCACTTTCTGGGACAACCACTGTAATTTCATGTTTAGCGTTTCTCTCTCAGTCTCTCTAGTGCCAAAGCTGCTAGGTTGGGTTTAGTGTTGAGGAAATGGATGCCAGGGGAGGTTTCTCATACCTGATAACTGTCAGGAGAGTGTCCTCTCGCCTCGGCGACAAGAGGAAAAGAGTTGAGAAATGGAGAGGAGCACAGAGAAGAGGGGAATCTAAGTAGGGAACTAAGCAGAGGTATCAAAACAAAAGAAAAGAGAAATCAGAGCAGAAGCAAGGCCAGAAAAGAGAGAAGGTCAAACAAAGGCTCGAAAAGCATTACTCATAATGTCGTTTTGTTATGCAACATTCATAAAATTAGCTGTCACAGTGTGTGTTTCCAATATGGGCAAATTCCTTCTATTATTTTCTGTCAGGATTCCGTTAAAGTAAGATATAAGATATCTTACTTTAAGATATAAGGATAAGTGTGCAGTTGACAATCTGTAAGGATTAAACTTATTCACCAATCATGCGTTGCCCTGCCCAGCCTAAAATGGTTCCCTACACTGAGTCACCCATGTTGTATAAGTCACTGGGGTTTTCCCCCAGTGAATATAGAGTAGGTTAAGGTATTGTTCCTGACAGATAATATCCTTTAATCTAAGCCAACACTGCTTCACAAGATCACTGTCACACCCTCTGAGCTGGCAGTGATTCAGAGTCCTTATTGTGGATGTCTCTGCAGGGCATTCACGAGGAGCCATGAGGGATTGAACTGAGGATGGTAGATACTGAACATGGGAACAGTGTAGTATAGTGTGTTAGAGCGACACTGGTGAACATCTGGATGATATTCCTCTAGGGTGGGAAAATTCTCTCACAAGGGCTCATTTCTGTCACCCATGATGTGTAACTCAGTTTTTTTTTTTTTTTTCAGATGTTAGCTCCAAGTTGGAAAATGCCAACCCGCTTGCAGATAACAACCTACCACCACATCAAGGACAGAGCCGCAGTTCTGATGGTTAGTAATTACTCATAACAATTACAAATGTTAAGTGAAACATTCATGTGCTAAACTAAAATGGTATGTAGAGAGGCACACGAGAGCCTGTGGTTACACAGTTAGCAATGCAAGCTGACACTGGAGAAGGCATACCGTGCAGTTCAGTTTTGGTGGATCTTTTCTTGGTAAATGTCTTTTTTATCACTTTGTAGGCTGTTTGAAACTGTGTGATACAATGAGATTAGCTTAGTTTGTCATAGTGACTAGAGGCCTCCACTATGGGAAAAAAACATTCACCAACATTTTTGCCTTTTGCCTCTTTGGCTGAACTAGGATTTTTTTCTTATGTAGGCTTTTCTTATATAAACTGGAAGCTGGTGAGATGTTTGATGTAGTCTAATATTTTTGCAATTGCAGATATTGAGCCTTCATAAGTATTTTAAATACACATGAGTCCATTAAGCAAGCCAATACTTCTTTCAGAGGTTCTCCCTGTCTTATTTGAGCAGAACTCACTATCTGAGCTGGACACATAGAGATTTGTCAACAGAGCTAAGATTGGTAATTCTCACCCTTTTCACTCCCCATACATAAAACTTTCGCCTGCTCTTTTCATGCCATTTTTAATCTGATGCTCAATCAGGCTGCTTCGCCTTAAAACTGCCTTATGAACAGTGGCATTGAGCCATACTGACTGTGGCCTCACCTGAAAACTACAAAGTTCCTCCTCAACCCAAGAGTTTTTTAGCACTTGACAACTTAAAAGCTGCCACATAAACTGTGTTTTGAGACATTCTTAAGGTGTCTTTGTGCCGCAAGAATGCTGCTCTATTTTACTGGGCTTTGCTCCCATGACAAGATACCGACTCGTTTTAAGAAAGTTTAATCACTAGCCACAAGGCAATTTGACAGCGAGGCATGAACAAGAGATTTTACCAAAGCAGCTCCTCCCAGCATTTACCCTTTATTCCTCATCTGGGAACTGATTCATCTAAATCGGTATATTCATGATATGCTAGTGAAAGGTTCCCTTCTTTTAGTACTCTGTCATTAGCAGCTCTGTCAAGTTGAAACAGGTACGACTGTGATGTCACAGACATATACAGACAGGCAGTGAAGATGGAGATAGCAGGGGTTGTCTGGATCAAATCAAAGATCAGACACACAGAGACATCGAGACTGTGGGATTCAAAGATATTTTATCGTTCTGGTGTTATAAAAGCGTCTCGGTGCGTGTACAGGGTTACCTGTATGTGCGTGTAAATGTGTGCTTCCAGACTGGTTAGGACAGAAACTCTACACCTCTTATTACCCCTGAGGTACAAACTACCACAAAGAGAATAAGCTCAACTTTCTTCTGTTTTCCTCTGCCATCTCTGTCACAATGCTTTACATGCACCATTAACACGTTTAAATAATGCCCTCTCTCTCCATCCCCCTTTCAAATTCACTTCCCTCTCTTTCTGTTTCTCTTTGGGCACCTCAGATGGTTGTACAGATTTTTGTGTGTGTGTTTGTGATCAAAATATGCATAAGCAGAACAAAATTTTCATGTCATGCCATCTTCAGGTCCAAATCCCAGTCAGATGCTGAACATAGCGCAGCAGCCACAGCAGCAGCAGCAGCAGCAGTAGGGCTTATGTGGTTCTGAAAGTGGGTGAAACACACAGGATATTACTGGCATGCCTCTGACAACGCAAACAGGATACAAGGGCCAGTGGAAAATGCCTCTCCGCTATTGTTTGAAACAGGTCTTCTTTAAGACTGTGAATTCTCACATGTTGTCACGCTACATCTGCTGGAAGTAACATCTGCTGCTGGAGGTCAATGTGGGAAACATATGCAGTAGAAGGACAGGTGTCTGTTTGTGTCTGCTCGACTCAGATATCTCACATTTAGTAACTCCAACAGTGTTCTTGTGTTGTTCCAGAGATGTTTGTCCACTTACCATTGATCAGTTGTAAAAGCTGCAGTTTCCTGATGATAAATGTAATATATGTTTGTTCTCTTTTCATAACAGAGAAACCTGAGGTTAAAGGTGAGTCATCCTTCTTCTCTTATCTCTTCTCGTTGTAAACACATGAATCCATCCACCTACCCACCCATGCACTGCCCTAAACACAGTACATGCAGCATAAGCATTCTTCTATTGTTGTGTGTCACGCAGAGGCCTTAGCGGGTGTGTTGTTCCTGCATTACATTTACTTTAATAGGTATATTTTTATGAATGTTTTAAAGCAAAATAAGCACAAGTTCCAGAATTAAACCAAATGACTGAAAGATTGAAGTCACCAGTGCTGAAAAACTTTAATATGCATTTAATAGGAACGGCTACTGTGGCTTAAATATATGGAAAATTTGGTTTTGCAATACATAGCACACCTATTTCCATTATTATTTTACTGCATCTGTTAAAGTAATAAAAACCACCGACCAGCTGCACGTTCTGCATTTGTGCGCATGCATGTTCACACATGTCCACGCCTGCACCTGCTTTTACATCCGTTTACTGACTCACGGCATTCTCCTATCCCACTTTATAACTCATGAGTCATAACACATGGCATTTGTGACTCATTCCCGTTTTTGATCTCAGTTCTCTGACTCACACCTCTCACTTGTTTTTCTCACCTTATCTTCAACCGCTGGATTTAGTGAACCTTTCCATTCTTTGATGTGTGCGGGAATTTCTAAATTGTCTTTCGTGCATCCGACTTCACCTTCTTCCCTCCATCTTCCTCTCTATTGTTTCCTCAGCATATCTTGCCATTATAATACACAATAGGAAAGATAAAAGGGTTTTAGAGGTCAACTACATCTTCACACCTTGAATACTGTGCAAACTAGTTGTGTACTATGTAGGGCAACATAGGTTAGACTCTGGGTAAATTTAAACCATTTGTTTTTGAGTAAACAGCTAAGTACACTGGTAGAGAGCAAATAATTGCCTTTACTTACAACCTGAACTATTCTGTGGTATTTTTACAAGCATCTTTCCTTGGCTGTTATGGGGGGGGGAGGAGGGGGGACACAGCATGACAACTATCCAAATGGGTGTTGTCATAGAAACTCAGGTGCTGAAAGATATCTGTGAATGCTCGCTTTTAGGAATCTAAATTATAGATTATGCTCCTTTGAATGAAAAGGGATTCAAGTATGCTGGGACACGATGATTCATCACACACACATAATGCACACATCATGTCATGTCGTTGAGTGTCACTGCTGAATAGCTGCTCATTCTTTCGCCTGCAAAATGGTGCCCTGTGGTGACACTGAACACGGGGCTTAAAGTTGCCGTGCTCAGACGTTACACTAGAAAACATTCAACGCAGGCACATTAACACTGTAAAACATGCTCGGACTAGTAGGTTTAAAGTTAAAATGCCATTTTTACATTAAACTGCACTCTCTCTCCTCTAATGCACTGCTTTCTTCCCTACAGAGAGCAGCTCTGGCTCTTTAGCAGGAATCCTATCAGCAGTTGCGGTGTCTGCTGTGGGAGCAGTTGCCGGATACTTCACCTATCAGAAGAAGAAACTGTGCTTCAAAAATAGACAGGGTAATTACTTTTACATTACACTGTTGTAGCTGTAAGTAATAATAAGTCAAAGGAAATCCTAAATACCACAACAGAAACTGCTGTGCACAAGTCTTGATATATGACTAGACTATAGGAAACTTAAAATGTGAGGAATTTCTCCGGACCATAGACTCTTAAATAATGAATGACCTGCAAGCCAACTTCCATTCATTCATTCAACATTAAAGCAGCAAGGAACTAATATCAACCCCCAGTAGTGCGCTAGATCCTTGAAGAGTTGAGGAAAGTTCTGCATATGTTTCACTTGGAGCAGGTTTTTGCATTTGTGTTTTTCTGTCTGAAAAGTACAGGTTTTGAAGGTCAGTGGTCCTTCTCGGAGACATAGCACACTCAGCTTTACCTCTCAGGAAGTGTTGTCAATTACAGTCAACTCACACACTTCCTGCATCCCAATACTGCCAATTCAGCAAAGTTTTCATTTACAGTCAACATGGACAATAGGACATTCAGCTTTAGCAATGCAGGGGAAAAGTCAGATTGAGAAGAACTATCTGCTGTGAATATTCAGATTAATTGCTAGCGTGTTTCAGAGTTCTAAATTTGAATAAATATCACATTTAAAATTATATATCTCGTCCCCATGCAAGTTTCTAAGAAGGCTCAGTCAGTATTCATGAATATGAATTATTCTCCCTCAGTGGTAGAGAGTGAGGACTGTAATTGGTATTGTCATCAGGATGTACAGCCTGGAGCTGCTCCAGTAACAATAAATTGGAAGTTCTGACTGCACGGATATGAAAAAGTTTTGCACTGTTACACCTGAAAAAAAATTCAACAAAGTTTTATGGTGGTGAAAATAAGCAATTAGAGCTAAGAAATATTATCATGCTCACATACTCCCCCTCTGGGTGCCTAATTTATTGCCAGTGGAGCTGTACAGTAAAGATGAAGCGGGACAAATCCCTGTTCGTCAAATTTGCCAAAGGGGACCATGAAATTATTTATGCTAATGAGTAGGAAAATGATTTATTTAGCTAAATGCTTGTGAAATTCAAACTGGCAATGTGGTCCTTTGTCTGCTTTGTTTTGTCTTTTCATGGTTTTCTAACTGATTTCGTCAATCTTTGTGCTTAGAAGCAGATCCGGAGGCCGCACACAAAGCCGATGCAGCAGAGGCTCAGTCAGATCCCCAGGGTAAGACACAGACACAGAAATACAGAATACACTTTAAATGAAGACCAGCATTCATATCTAGTACATGTTGTAACTCTTTGAGTGTGTTTTTTCTTTCTTCTTTACAGTCCTCAGCAACCTGCTGAACTCCTCCTAGACCAGCTGTGATCACATGACTGCCTGGACCAACTACAGTCATGCAAAGTGGCAATCTCACTGTTAGGCTCTATCCTCTGTAGAGCTAAATTACTGTGAGGCCCAGAGTAGGGCTGTGGGCTGTGTGTGTGTGAGTGTGTCAGTGTGTGTGTGAGTGTGTGTTAGTCTTTATGAGCTTGTGTGTGCAAGTGTGCATATGTGTGTTCATTCTTGTGTGTGCATATATGTGGGGGTAAAGAGTTAGACACAGATCAAGTAAATATATGTGAACTTTAGGGGGTTTATGATTGTTACAACATAGGAATTTATTCAAATGATCAGTCAAACTTTCTACTTTAAACCAAATCCAACCTTTTTTCAGAGTGGCCATAAAAGAGATTAAATCTCAAAATAATTCTTACCATAAAATGGCTTAATAATAGAGCTACTTTTGTATATTATTTGTATGGCTACTATTCTGTTTTAGTAATTCAGTGTGAATATGAACCAGTAATAGGTATTGATGTTGTAGTTGTTAAACTTGTAGTGAACTATTACAAGTGGATTTTTTTTTTTCAAATTCTGCCATTCTTTCAACCACCCTCATGTTTTTGAAAATTCATTGGGAACCAGACACTTACATAAAACATATCTTCCTTTTTTAATACAATTTTTTCTGCAGCACAAATGCAGGATTAATGGACAAAGGGGGTTTTTTAAAAACTACACTGTATTTCGTGGTTTATGACTTGGAACAGTAGTGTAGGACCTTAATCCTAGTATTCTGGGGATACTGTTATATGGTCCAATCTGTGTTTAGAGGGCCAACGATGTCACTGTGTGTGTGTGTGTTTTGTTTTGTTTTTTTTGATCGGTGAAGGGGCTTAGTTTTAAATCCTGTTAAGTGACTATAAATTAAATGTTGATAAAACTTCTTATTGACCTCCCGAAAGTCAAAAGTACAAATCGAATCAGCTCTATCAGTTCAACAGAAACTGACTTAAGACATATCAATTTAAGCAAAATTACATTTTCTAAATTTACTGAAGTGAACTGAAGTGATTTCTAATCCAATCCTTATTCTGTACATGGATGAATGGTCACCTGACACGGACACTTTTAAAAAAGAAACAGAGGTCATGTAGTAATGTGTTAGACATTGTTCTGATGTAGTTTGTGTCAGTCTAGTTGTGATGCAGTAATTTTTTCTCTATAGTGCCTTTCACTGACACAGCCTGGCTTGACCAATCTACAGACACACAGGGAAGATAGCAGAAAATTAAGAATGTATGTTCTTTGTGAAGTCATAAATTATCATTTTGGTGGTTGGAAATCTTCACATTGAACTGCTCAGACTACACTGCATATGATTGTATCAGTTCCTGTATGTGTGTTCACAGGAGGCCGGTTTACCGTCATAGTTCTAATACTTTTTTAAACTCAAACTTACATTCCAATCTCTTTTACCAGCCGCTGTTGATTTCAGACGTGAAGCGCTTCTCATTGTGTGTCTCTTTATTTGAGCAAGCCAGTCGCTGTCACAGTGTTTTTTGTACCATTCGTATCTCCACGTGGGAAAAAAAAATCACCAATCACCTGTAATTTTTATATGAATTCTTTACATTTAGCGGTGGTGCCTCAGAGCCGAAACAGATAGTCTTTAGTCAACTCGTTTGCTGTGGTATTTTGTGATGATAATTATTGTGAAATGCCTCAGAAGCAGCGCTACTGCTTTTTTTGCCACTGTAGCACAAAAAAAAAGAAAAAAATACTAACTTCTGAATGTCTTTTTGTTGCCTTGAAGTTTTGTACTTGCCCTGCTCCCTTTAAACTTTTAAAATATGGTTGCATTGTGCTGCAGTTCATGTACAGTGTGTTACTTGTAAAGCACCATATAGCTGCAATACAGGACAGAGACTGTTGCTAACAGCCTAGCCTCAAGCTGAGAAATATTAATAGTCTGTGATGTCACATATCGATTAATTCTACTCTACAAACTGTGGGCTGGACACAGGGTCAAAGCTCTGCCTGCTTATCCTTTAAGCTGTGATAGACGATAGATGAGTTTCTCTTGAGACACCGAAGCGAGCGGATAGCGTGTCTGGCATGGAATGACAATGCACAAAATACCCACTAAATAATAGTACAAGCTTTTAGAAATAGCCACTGATGCCTTCAAAGTAGAAAATGAATGCAGTACTCGCCCCCTTTGTGCACTCCAGTAAGTACAATGGGGAATCAACAAAAGCACTCCGATATCCTGCAGTGCACATTTAGAAAAACCTATTGGGACTGATTGGATAAAGAAGTAGTAAAAGAGCCTCCAGCAATACTAAAATCCTGAAAAATGGATTGCTTGTGTTATGAGCATTATGGTCCACACTTTTTAGTCCCAAGTATTGGAGCATAGCGTCCGAACCAGAATGTAAACCTTAAGACTTATTGGGTCCTGAAGTGCACTTCCCAGATAATGCTAGGGCATCAATCATGGCGCTGACCAGTCCTGCCTTATACCTTATATCCTCTTGAATATTCCTGAGAGGACAACAAAGAACAATGTCATCATCAGAAAGAAACAGTGAAACAAGCAGAGATGTTTTGTAATAACAATCTGTAAGGGAGAAGCACTTTCCTATCCTGTATACATCTTGATTTATTAAACACATTTAGACAACTCATTTTTGATTTAGACGAGCGTAAGACTCTTCCTTTTATTTAAAAATTCTCTGTGTTTTTTTTTTGTGTGTAGGAACTGTCATCTTCATTTTTGTCATCTGGCACTTGTATTCTTCTGGAGTTGTGTAAATAATGTTTGAGGAGTCAATTAAATAGTTTCCGTGGGAGTTGTTGTGTCCAGTTTTCTGTTTGTATGTTTGACTTTTTCTCTCCAAATTTTAGACACTGTCACTTGGTCAAGTTCACCACCAATCTGGAAAATCTCAACCAAGATTTAATGGATTGCCATTTGATTGGGTTCAAACATTCATGATGTCCAGAGGATGAAATGTAGCAGCTTTGGTCCTCTGACCTTTTATCCAGCTTTATCACTGGGTCTAAATATTTGTTCATCAAATGCTGTCTCAGCTGTATTTATGTTTACTGTTGGCAAATGGTAGCAGGGTAATGCACTGAAACTTGATGGTGAACATGGTAAAAAAAATTAGTCTCTAAATGTCAACATGTTGACAAAGTCCTTGTTTGCATGTCCTCATGCTGATGTTACCAACTACAGCTTAGAGTACAAAGATGTTCAAATACTGCATTTCTATGATTTATAGGATGCAAATACCAGTCATGTATAGCCTTTTCTACTGAGAAAAACACCTTTATGTGAAGTTTGTGTACCTGCATGCCCTTGTTTGTGGTTTTTTTAGTGCCTGCAAGCTGTTTGAAAACTAATAAAGCTCAAAGGGAAAGGTGAAAACAAACCGGCACCATAAGACATGAATTGAAATGTTTGAAATGTTAGGTATTTATAGGAGGAAACTCACATCGCAAGTTCCACCTTTGTGAATGATTGATGTTGACAGGCGCATAACGATGCCTCATCAAGTCCTCAGAAGTAAAATGTGAGAAGTTGTGTAATGTGTTCTCGCTAAACACGAACACACCTAATGCCTGTACACATGCACAAATTCATTTCATAACCGCAAGCCTTTGCACCCCTCCCCAACTGTAAAACACCTGATTAAAGCCAGCAGCGAGAGTAGCTGTGGAGACCTGGTAGTGACTAATGCAGTTTATTGATTCCAGGTGAGTCACATAGAATTATCTTTGATTGAAACAATCACACTCAGCTGTGTTGGTATCTGTGGGATGAACTGACTCATAAAAATACCAGAGGTAAAAAAAAATAAACAACAACCACCTGTTCCTCACCGTAAAACTGCTCCTTACAAATAAAAGTTGTCTGGGTTTTTACATTTTTTTTCCCAGAGAGTCATTTTTTTTAATTTATTGAAATGTGCTTTGACAGCAGCAGTTTAAGTAGCACCTGTCAATGACACTTCAGTTTAACTGAGGTCATGTAAAAAAAACAACACTGATGCATTGTTTATACCAGCAGTTTCCACAAGATAAATCTGTAGGGTTGTGAGATGGTTGACAAGACACTGAAGAATAAGACAAAAACATCATTTTTTTTTTTTTTTTTGTAATTCTAACTTATCAGGACTAAAACTATCTACCTATACTTTACTTAAACTGAATTCCAAACTCATAAGCTACAATATATATTGTCATTATTGTGCTTAAGGGCTTTGGCTGCTGTCAAATCTTCAACTTTCAATCCCTCCTTTATAGAGAACCTAAAAACATTTCATAAAAACTTGATTTTCAAACATTAAGCTTTGAGTATGGAGATTTCAATAGCAAGAAAAGAACACAATAAATGGTTTTCCATAGATATCACTATAATCAGGACACAAAACTTAGAGCACTCTTACAAAAGTAAAGTGTTTGGGGCAAACTCGTGGTTGATTTGTAACAAAGGAAGTTGTTTTCCAGACCCTTACTAGCAAACTTCCAGCAGCATTCTGGCATGTAATGAGAAGTTTGCCACTACTGACAAACATTTATATCGATCGTTTGTCACCACAGTTTGCCTGTAGTGCTGAGCTTCTAATAATCTTCTGGTAACAGATTTGCCATTAGTGGCACACATGTCCATTTATGTTTGCCATAGACAGCATTTTGGGCAGCAGTGGTCATACTTTCATATGTAAGGTAAGTTCACTGGCAAACAGCTTGTGGTTAATGTTTGGCAACTGTGAAGCCAGGTCATATTTTCCTTTGCAAATTAGGTTTGTGTGACACTGGTCAGTTGCCAAACATTAACCACAAGCTGTTTGCCAGTGAACTTAATTTTCTGTACAGCTGATATGAACCAATAGCTTGTTTGTTGACATGAAGCCTTGCAGTTCATAATGCTGGATTTCCGGTGAGCAACCTTTTTTGCGGCGCCGTTACTTTATATATTAAGGTAAATGCGCTGCGCTCATATTCCAGACATTACGGTAGAGTCACTGAGGCTACATCCTGTGACAGCTGAGAAGAACGCTGCAGCTGTGTGCTGTGCTGGTAAAGTATGAGGTGAGTTCACCTGGAAAGATTTGCCTGCTTATGTAAAACAACTGTGCATGCATTTTCTGCTACATTGAATATGGTAAAAAAAAAAAAAAAAAAAAAGCGGAATGATTTAACATTAAGATGCAAAATGAAATGCGTCCATTGTTTCTGTTTGCTCTCCTAACTGTGGGCTTTGCTTTTGGTATAGTGTGATGATTGCAGTCATGAAGTTTAGGCCTTTTAACTTTATTTGTTTGCATAAAGAGTGTCAAGCCCCTGCACAACATAGGACATCATTGCAATGTAGTATTTTAAATAGTAGTATTTTAAGAGCCACAACTTAAGATCATTATGGAGACACAATAGGCTAACTGTTTGGTCCATGAAATGCCACACCTATCATAAAAACTGCTTATTCTGCAGAGTTCAAAAGTCTAAACCCCGAAGTCGACAAGTGTGCAAATTATCTCTTTCCTCAAAGTTGAAACCAGGAAAATGTAATCAACTAACGTTTCAGCACAGGCTGTCTAATCTGCTTAATAACCAAACCGAACTAAACAACTGTTAATATTTTTGCCCTGAGGTCTGCCTTTTTAGATCTTCTTCCTCTCTCCCTGCTCCTGGCAGCAGGGAGATGTGTCACAGGGGAGAAGACGAGCAACAAGCCCAACTTTGTGCTAATGATGGTGGATGACCTCGGTATCGGAGATATCGGCTGCTATGGTAACGACACCATCAGGTAAGTCCAGACAGATGTGTTGTGATTCTCAGCTCAGCCATAGATCTGTTTCCTGACTTTATTATCAACACCAGTTTTTTGGTTAACAATGTCAGATCTATCCAGATGTGCTGCTCCCAAATGTATGTGTTTGTATTTTTTTTTAACTTCACTTATTGGATCCACCTGTTCTGTCCCTGTAGGACTCCTAACATAGACAGACTGGCTTCTGAGGGGGTGAAGCTGACCCAGCACATTGCGGCTGCACCTCTCTGCACCCCAAGCCGGGCCGCTTTTATGACGGGGCGTTATGCTGTCCGATCAGGTAGCACTCAGTCTAAAACCACACAAACGTTCCAACACTGTGCATTCATTTTATATCTGCATGTCTTTATGTCTGTTGACCAGGAATGACCAGCACAGGACGTGTCCAGGTACTGCTGTTCCTTGGGGGTTCAGGCGGGCTTCCACCCAGCGAGACCACCTTTGCTAAGAGGCTGCAGCAACAGGGATATACCACTGGCCTAGTGGGTGAGATAACAGGATCATTTGTTCTTTGATCCTAACTGTGAAAATTTCTCAAGCAAAGTTCATAGTTCAACAGGTTTGAAGCTGGGTGCATTAATGTTTACACACAGCGTATCCATGCAGAATGTGGAGAGTAGTGTGTACTTGTCTGTACTGCAGAATGATGAGAAACTTTATTGTACATAAGGATGCAGTTTCCATCAACATTTACACTCTTTACAAGCACTGGCAGCAGATGAAGTGCTTTTTCTTTTACCATACGCTGCTTTGTCTGAGGAAAGGTGCTCAGGATAGTAAAAGGAAAAGATTCATGTGCACTCAGCTTCTGTTCTTTGTCTTTGATTGCCTAGTCCTTTGTATATTTCCCTGTTTCACTCTCTTTGTGCCTGCAGGTAAATGGCACTTGGGTGTAAACTGTGAATACAGCGGGGATCACTGTCATCACCCCAACCAACACGGTTTCAGCTACTTCTACGGCCTCCCATTCACATTGTTCAATGACTGTGCACCTGGAGAGGGCAGCGATGTGCTGGCAGATCTCCAGCGGATGCTCCAAAATCTTACCGTGATGCTTGGAATTGGACTTGTCACATTGGTAGGTGTGATTTTGTGTGAGTTTATATTTGATTTTCCTCTGCGCAGAAATTGAAGAAGACACTCAGAGGCATACGGTGAGAAAATAAAAATCTGAGATTTAAAAGTAAAAATAAAAACGAAACAGATACATTTTCACTGCCAGACGATGAGAAAGAAACTGGAAAACAAAAGAGCTGTTGTGCCGTTCACCCCAAAGCAAAATGACTGATGTGTAATCACTTAGACATGTGCCAAAGGGTTGGAGAAAAGAGAGAAGCTGCAGTTGTGAAACTCAGAGTCACGCCAGCCAGAAACTTGTTTTAGAGGAGAGCGTAATGTCGAAACTAAAATAAAGACTTGGCGATAGTAGGCACCTATAGGACAAATGGGAGTCAGCTGTGCCACAGGTAGAGAAAACCAGAAAAGCTTGAAACAAACAGTTCGTTTGAGGGCAAACAAATGAGTCAAACTAAAAAACTACACAAAGTTGAGTGCCCTGCGGGAAGACTGACGTCCCTGTCATATGCTGCCGGATAAAACTATTTTTAGCTCTAAGTTTGAATACTTGACTCTATGCGCGACTAAAGGACACAATGTACTGTTTGTTTTGCTCAGTGCAAATAAATAAGTGCTTTGGCTTGTAATGTCATCTAGTGGCAACATCATGGAAGTGCATATGAATTTAACTCCAAAACAGTAGTTATATGAAGTAGCAGCAAGGACAGCTGTGCAACAAATCCTTTGATTGTGGAAATTTTACCTTTTGTTTGCAGTAGTGTTGTCTCCCTCTGCACACAGTCTGTAAAGTAGTAGCCTGACATCATTGTGCAGGCCACTCCAATTACTCACAAGGTGGTGTTTTGGTGGAAGATGTTATTAGTTTTTGCATACTGAAGGTCATAATCATTCAGAAGGAGTAGCCCTACTGGTGAGGAAAAGAAAAGTCTTTCTAAGTCAAGTGTTTTTCTGTCTGCATTCTGTCTTTTCAGGTGTGTGTCCGTCTATGTGGCCTTTATGAATTCAGCCTGTGGCTCCTGGTGCCATTTTTCTTTCTTTGTATCCTAGCAACCGCCGTGTGGTATGTGCCCTTTATGCTCCTGCCAACCTGGAACTGCATCATCATGAGGAACCAAGAAGTGATCGAACAGCCAATGACTGTGGAGACGCTGCCCCAGAGACTGCTGGGAGAAGCACAAAATTTTATAAAGAGGTAGGAATGCAGGAGCAAAGCAATGTACTGCTTTAAACACATCTTATGAAGCACACCGTGACATGACACCCATAAACCTTTCTGGGTAGTTTTATGTTGGCAATCTAATTAGGGCAGTTTAGCTTTTTATGCTGTTGGACTGCTGAGAGCCAAATGTTATCTAGAATATTGTCCCTCAGTTGTCATATACCTACTGCTGACTGGTCCTGTATCATGTTTATAATATGGTGAGAAAATGAACTTTAGGTTTCAAAGATGCATCTCAGAATAAGACCGGAATTAGTCTAAATCATTCTTACTATAAATTGCATCAAAAGACCAAAAATGTTTACCATAGTTTTTCTTTTCTTTACTCAGTGTGTTCTACTCAGCCCAACTACTACTTATTTTTACTAAAACCATTCATCTCTACAGAGTTGGCCACAAACCAATAGTTTTGTTTTTATAGTGGCTTTTATCATGATTTTCATGATACAGGTATGAGTGGATCCCATGTCTCTGTGAACACGCCTTTAAGAAACACTATGTTAGCAATCTAATCAGGGCGTTTGATACTGCAATCAAACCAAAGACTCATGTTATGTGGTAACATTATGTTACGGACATTGTGGAGAGGGGCTGCACGGTGGCTCAGTTGTTCGCACCGATGCCTCACAGCTTTCTGAGATCTTTCTGTGTGGAGTTTGCATGTTCTCCCAGTGCATGTGTGAGTTTTCACCGGGTACTTTGACTTCCTCCCAAAAGCATGCTGAGGTTAATTGATGATTCGAAATTGACCGTAGGTGGGAATGAGAGTGTACATGGTTGTCTGTCTCTGTTTGTAGCCCTGTGATGAAGCGTATAGTAAATGAATGGATGGACACTGTGGAGAGCAATGATATATCCTGATACGTCAACTTGTTAGCGACTGTGTGCACTTCTCCTTGAAGATTTGTGAGCAAAACAAAATGGAGTTATTCCACCTGAGATCATCAGCTCGACCATCTCGGACTTGCTTGAAACTTTTTTTTATTATAAACTGTGGATATATAATCTGTGGACTTTTAGCTCAATATATCAAATTTAAAAAACAAATAAAAATGTATCCATTGACCCACTATGAGCACATTTTTTTGCACATTGAAATTTGAATGTTTGAACGACAATATAAACGTGGACAAAATTGTTCGTACCCTTCTGTTAAAGAAAGAAGAACCCAACAAGGGTCACTGAAATAACTTGAAATTGACCAAAGTAATAATAAATAAAAATATACTGAAAATTAACTAATGAAAATCAGACATTGCTTTTTAATTGTGGGTCAACAGAACAGTTTTAAAAAACAAACTAGTGAAACTGGCCTGGACATATGTATTCATTATTACTTTTGTCAGTTTCAAGTTATATCAGTGACCATTGTGGGTTTTTCTTTCTTTAACGGAAGGATACCAACAATTTTGTCCACGTGTGTATACAAGGAACTGAGAGGAAGAGATAGCCTCAGATTTCAATGTTGAAAAACTTGCTGAAAGTGGGTCAACAGGCAAAAAAGGTTATCTTGTAAAGTTTAAGATATATCAAGCTAAAAGTTCTTAAATATCTTTGAAATATACATATTTTATGTGATAAATGTCTCAGGGAAATCAGAGATGATTGAGCAGAAACAGTTTTTGATGATTTAGTATTCAAGTATTACAATTTGCTATTGTAATACTGAAGTATCAGAAGGAGGTGAACAGGTGTGCTCAAGCTGCAAGTGAGCGACAATGGGGTGGGTGGAGAAAGATGCAGGAACTAATTTGCATATTCATAGATCGGCCCAAAGATGATAGATCGGCGACAGCTAAACCTTTCTAAGGCTTGAAGTGATTATTTGGATGAAAAAAATACTCCTAAATAGTTTTGTTTTTTTGATGAATAGAGAGTTTTTAGGGGTTTAATCAGTGCAAGGAGTGGAACTTTAAATGAGCTGATTATATAGCTTTTATTGATTCCTTTCCTCTCCTCTTTAGGAATGCTGATCATCCATTCCTTCTATTTTTCTCGTTGGCCCATGTCCATACGCCGCTGTTCAAAACACCAGCCTTTGCCGGCAAAAGTCGCCATGGTCGCTACGGTGACAATCTAGAAGAAGTGGACTGGTTCATTGGTGAGTGAGTGAGGCGTGTAAAGTGGATGCATTGTTTAACATTATACAGCCTCCTCTAGTTTAGTGGCTGTCAGTGACCCACTTCAGCATTTTGTGTTGATGTTTTTAAAAACATTGACAAAAAATTAGAATTACATTTGGCAATAATTTACTTAAAATTATTGCCAAATGTATGAAAGTAAGATACAAGTTCTCGCAAACTGTAACTGTCCTGTAATAAAGAGGAAAGTCAGAGCAATTTGAACTCACTCACATCTTGTTTTCTAACAGACCCACCTTGTTTTTCTAGGTAAAATAACAGAAACAGTAGATTCCCTCGGCCTCGCCAACAATACTCTCATGTACTTCACATCAGACCATGGCGGACACCTGGAGGATTCGGATTTGCGAACTGGCCAGAAAGGAGGCTGGAATGGCATCTATAAAGGTAAGTAATGTGTTAGGCTGCATCCTTTGATGCATTTATCGCAGGTGCTCGAGTATTTCTCTGGAATTTCAAACCTCAGAACTACTATTCACAGGAACATTAAAGTCACACTCCTCTCCTATTCAGATAATTGTGTTGTGTAATTTCTCCTATTGTCTCACCTCTAGGTGGGAAGGCTATGGGGGGCTGGGAAGGGGGCATCAGGGTACCTGGTATTTTCCGCTGGCCTGGCAGACTGGCAGCAGGAAAAGTGGTGGAAGAACCCACGAGCCTCATGGATCTGTACCCCACGCTGAAATATTTGGCCAAGGACACACAACCAGACAGGTACAGTCACTGACATGGGGGCTTTATTTGTATTCACTGAGTCTCATTCCTTCCCCCAGAGTTTTGTTTTTCTTGGAAATGTTAAAAACGGTCTGTATTTGCTGAATACACGACTTGTTACTTAACAAGGAAGAAAAAGCTAAACAGTGACTCCGAAAATTCAAAACCACTCATTCACTCATTCTTTGCTTCCTATCAAACAGACTCACAGTAGTTTGGAGTAAAATGCAGGTTGGATCTTTGCCAATTTCACCTCGGTGTTTCTTTTGTTGTGCTTTTATCCCAGAGAACTGGATGGCTACAATCTAATGCCGCTGTTGGAGGGGAAAGCTGCACGATCAGAGCATGAATTCATGTTTCACTACTGTGGCATCTACCTGAATGCAGTACGCTGGCATCCACCTGGCAGTAAGTCCATGCATGTAGACACAGAGGGTATTCATTTATCTGGCAGATAAATATATGCGACTTTCCAGTGATGTTTTGTAAAACAGAAAACTAATTGCGTTTTACTTTAGCACATTCACATTTAGATAGAATAACGTAAAATAGACCTAAAATAGAATAAACTAAATTCACTTCTTTGTTTGGAAGCCACATATTACACATATAATATGTGTATGAAACTCTGTCTAGGCTTCCATTGGTGTCGTTTATAGTGCAGTGCTGTTGCTGCTTTCTATCTAAATTGAATGACAAAACAAAACACTTGAAAAACACTTGCCAGGAAATGAAAATGAGAAATCCCTTGAGAGACTCCACATCTTCCGCTTTTCAGCTCAAGTCCTTATTAAATCTTCAGTCCTGATTCTTGTTATATTTTATCAAAAAAAGTAATGCCAAAAAGGATGAAAAGCCAACACTTCAAGGTTTATACATATGCAAACAGTAACTAACAACCTATTTCGTCAATCAATAATTAATCCTAAAACACAAAATAGAAAAATAGACCTATACATATTCTTTATTTTGTATCATCTTTTTAATGTGAGCTGAATATTTACGTACAGTTTTGAAAGGATTCATGTCTTTAGCAATAAATTAAAACACTTCTCTTAAAGCTTGGTGCAGCAGGATGACGGAATTCTACCTTTCAAATTCAAAACTTACAAATCACAGCTAACCTCTGGGCCCAGGCGCACTGAAAATAGGAAATTAAAGAAGGGTAGTGTGAAAAAGAATGTCAGTCCTTTGGAATTTCCTGGTTTTCTGCGTTAATTGGTCTTAAAATGTTATCTGATCCCCATCTAAGCCAAACAACGTGCTTAAGCTCATAACAAACATTTTAAAAATTCCACTGTCTTTATTGAACATTTAACATTCTTACTCCCCTTGGAACCCCTGGGATTAATACCTCGTTGAACTATTGGCAGCAACAACGTCAAACAAGTGCTTCCGGTAACTGTGGATCAGGATTCAGGAGGAATTTTGGACCAAGTATTCTCAGGAAGCTTCTGTTAAGGTCATTCTACAATGTCTCTCATATGTTAAGGTCTTGGCTCTTTGTTGACCACTCCAGAAGGTGGAGGTGTCTTTCTTTAAATGCATTCTATAGTAGATTTACTTTGATGTTTAGAGTCTGCAGCATGACCCCACTTCTACTGAGCTTCGCCTGGTAAAAAGCCACTCTGATGTTATCCTGTAACGTACACTGATAAACTCTGGAATTCATTTCCCACCCTCCAATGGTGGTGAGAGTTCCACGTGCAAGACGCAGCAAATCAACGTCATATTATGATGCTTCCTCCACCGTACTTCACTTTTGGGTTGATGTTTTCACATATGCCGTTTTACGCTGTGTGCAGAGCTGCTCATCCTTCCCAAAAAATTTAACCCCATTTTCAATAGTCTGAAAAACATTTTGCCGGTTAAGTTGTGAAATGTCACGGTTCCCTTCAGTAAACTTCAGCAGCTCTGTGATGCTTTCTTGGAGAGCGGTATTTTTTGTGTTAAAAGCACTACCACAGACTCCATCCTCCATCCAATCAGGCCCAGTTTTTTGCGTCTGGCAGACCAGAGATATTCGCCAGCTTCAGTGATTCTTTTAATCTTTCATCTGTTACCCTGGGCATCTGTTTTTTTTTACCATCCATCCATCCATTTTCTATACACCGCTTTATTCTCTGTAGGGTTGTGTGGGGGCTGTAGTCTATCCCAGCTGACTTAGGGTAACCAAGCACACCAAGACGACCAAGTGAACTCCACACCTTTGGACAATTTATAATCACTAATTATCCTAAGCATGCCTTTGGACTGTGGAAGGAACCCACACTGCACAGGGAGAACATGCAAATTCCACACAAAACAGCCTATTTTTGGTAACTTGTTCAGCATTCTGCATTGTGTTTCTAACTGGGTGCCCACTTTTAAGGAGAGTTGCCACAGTGGTAAATCATCTCCATGTATAGACAATTTAACTGTGGACTGATTCATATGTAAACTCTTTGAGATTACTCTGTAACCCAGTCCAGCTTATGTAGTTTCATAATAATTTTATAATTATTCATAAGTCTCCTGAGATCCCTTTTTTTGTGAGGCATGGTTCATATCACCAGATGCTTCTCGTAAAGTGCAAAATGTTTCAGTGTTTTTATAAGTCAAAGTATTTTCAACCCACACCGGCAGTCTGGTTTCATTGACGGACTCCAGGTTAAGTTTTTTATATGAGCTGAGGTGTCACACTTTCCAGCGCTCGTTGTTTGAATGATGTATGCAACAAAAGCAACACAAATATTTTGTGTATTATTATTTAAAATAGATTTAATGTTTGATGTAACTTAGATGAACATTTGACCACATTTTAAAGCTGATTTACACATAAACGCGGATGATTTTCTTGCCTCTTTATACTGAGTACCTGTGCTCCCTGGTTGTCTGTTTCCCTCCAGGTGACTCCATCTTCAAGGTGCACTTTTTCACTCCTAACTTTTCTCCCCCGGGAGCTGGCGGATGCTATGACACTAAGATTTGCCTTTGTCACGGAGAACATGTGACGCACCACACCCCACCTCTGGTGTTTGACCTTTTCCACGACCCATCGGAGTCTCGCCCACTGACCCCTGATACGGAGCCGCGATATGCTGAAATACTTGAGCAGACTGCCAAAGCTGTAGAGAGACATAAAAGCACCCTCACAAATGAACAGGCATCTGATGACACTTATTCACACTCCAGCACAGCTGCTCAGGGTGTTGAAGGCCAGATGACTTGGAACAAGATTCTGTGGAGACCCTGGCTTCAGCCCTGCTGTGGGACGTTTCCATTCTGTGGGTGCAAAGAGGACACAGCATAACTAAAGACAAAAAAATCCACCAAGAAAAAGGCTTTTTCTAAAACAGGTTAGTTTTTTAACTGAATACTCTACTGTTGTAGATCAGGGTGCTTTCATGGATTTTCAAAGGCAAGAGAATTCAGTGGTCCATTATGAATAGGTTCGGCTAGGCTTGGTGTAAAAACCCTCCTACCATGCTGTTGTTTAATTTGAAGATTAATTGACCAACATTGTACAATGCATCTGATTATCTTGTAAACCCAGCAGACTTAAAGCAAAAAGTCCTTATTGGTTAATGAAATAGTATGATGAAAAATAAGTAAAACACAATGAAGTAACACCCAGATGATATTGTGCATTTCATGAGTACTTTTCAAATAACATTACAATGCACCAAAGTAAATGGTACTGATGGGCAAGCATCTGCCTTGACTGGTTGGGGTGAGGGTAAAGGGCAGAGATGAGAGGAAATAATAGACTGTTGTTTCCATTTGAACTCTCAGTGGCCTCCAACATGTGTTTCTATAACTGTGTTGGCATTCAGACTTAGAGTAAGGTTATTTGACCTACTTTAATATTTGCACTGTCTTTATTCCAGCTAACTCGGTCATTTCAGTTAAGTACAGCTGAACATAGATGCTAAAGTCCTCACCGAGGTAGTTTAGGCTGTGCACCATTAGGGGGCAAAGTCAGACTATGTTTGGAATGAAGGATCACTGTAATGTGGTTTTGAGAGAGAAAAGAAGGAGGTAAGAGTAAGATTATAGGTCTGTCACTGTGAGCTGTGTAATAATAATTATAATTATCAGTCATATGCATAATTATATTGCAAACTAACACATTGGTACACAATTTCAAAAGCATTATATAACGAACATTACATTTAGGTGTTTCTGTTATGTATGTTTTACCCCCAGTTACCTCTCAGTCACTATTTTTGACACTTTCCTTGTGTTTCCTACTCTTCATCAGTCCTGCTCCATCTTCTTCACACCTTCCTTCCATCTCCTTCCCTTGATTTTCCTCCGAAATACTCACCAGCGACTTCTTTTTCCCCCCATCCTATTCAACTGTAATTTGGGCGACATAATAACACAATTTGATCTTGCAAATGGAATTCTTTTCTTTCCACTTACACCCCTTCACGAAGATCAAGAGCACAACTGCTGAACTGCACAGCTCAAGGACGCCGAGGGTGTCGGGGTGGAGGGTTGACCTAGTTTGACACCCTGTGGCTCGACAGATCAGACTTTAAAGACTGTGTGAACTTCTCCATCATCAGTGTCATCACCATTCATTATCATCATCATCAACGCTGTCTCCCTGCAGCAGTGGCTGACTGTCAAAACATCAAAGTTTGCTACAGCGGCAGCCCATAATTGCTCTCCTTCCTTTCCCTCCTCTCTGTTTCCTCTTCCTTCATCTACTCAAGCGGCTTTCTTCATCCCCTCCTCCTCCTCCTCCTTTTTTTGTCCTCTCAGTTTTGTTCCTCCTCTCCCTCCAGAAATTGCACCAGCATCTGTAAGTGAGGAGAGAAATTTCATCATCATCATCACTGTAATCGCTGCCATCACAGTCGTAGTATTTACTTCTCTCCCTCCAGCAGAGACCCGTACATCAAACACTCCGCAAGTTCATTACAGTAGCTAGTCCATTATGTGTCTAACAGTAAATCATGCAGTCGACCATACATAACGACATTTGGCTGTACATCAGAGTTAATGATGGCTGGTGGGATAGAATGTTACTGGCTGTACATCATGACACACACACACGCGTGCAACCGTGTGCACACATAACCACATGAAAACACGAGTGTGTGCACAGGCCTAAATGCACACACATGTTCGCCCACTCACATGAGCACAGTATATCATGCTGTTTTGAACAGATCAGTGACTTTCTGTAAAGGTCAGTGTTCCAAGGGATGCCATAAAGTATTTTTATAACCCTCTGTTTGACACACAAACACACATACAGCTTGAAAAGGTAGGAAAAATGCATTGCAGCTTAAACACACACCAAATAGCTCTCCTGTGTCACAAATACTAATAGCTATGGGGGTGTTATTGCATTGTATTTTTTTTTCCTTCTTCTGATATGCGTGTGGGATTGTGCCTATAGTTTGAATGACACTAAGAATAGAGGTTGTTAGAGACCAGAGAACCTTTGTCAAATCAACATCGTCTACCAACCGTGGCAGGATGTCTTAGTTGTGGAAAGTGTGTTTTCTGTCTTGGCAGTTAGTTTCAATTACCATTTCAACTCAATGACAATGTCAAGCCCAGGAGATGTTTGTTGTGTTCAATGCTTGACGTTTCAGTTATAAAAATATTCAGATACTGATCATTTAAATGTCAAACTCAAACAAACAACATGCGTGATAAATCAGATTGTGCACTATTTTCAAGGGAAAGCAAAAGAGCATTCTGACTGTCTGCCTTCTGTCCAGCATCTTTTCTATCCTTCTACTCAGATTACTTTATCTAAACTGCTGCCTCATTTTTGATGCCTACGCTTTTACCATCTGTGCACCACATTAACAATAAACTGATAAAGGGAAACCTAAATACGTTGCAAAACATCATAAAGGAAATTAGTCAAGTTGACTTATCTTTTCTATGTACTTTTCATTTAGAATTCCTATAACTTAAGGCGAAGTTATAGAGTTAATTTGAAGAGTTTACTCAGCTCATCAAATTAAGTTTCTAAGAAACAACACTAGCATATAAAGTCCCATGATGCACTGCTAGATAGTTAAAACTTCCCAGGAACTTGTGCATTTTTTTGTAGTTTGAAATATGATTAAGTTGCTGTGTGTCTGTATTACATGTCAGTCAAAACAGTTCTTACCATGACAAAGGTTAGTACTGAATCAGTTCCTTTATCCGTACACTCTGATCAAAAACAGCTTCAACAGTTGAGGCTGTAAGCTCTTAACATTAGATGAAAAAGAAAGTCTTTAAAGTTACCAAATGTAAAAGGAAAGCAAGTCTGTAAGTCTGTCTGCAACCATTGTCCACTCGACTAGTTGATTCAACTTAATGTCTTAAGTTTCTCAAGTTCAGTTAATTTCACTCTGCTAATTTTATACTTCCACATATGTACACATATTTGTGGCACTTACTTTTCCAGAGTTGATGATGTATCTAATAGCACTCCCATGTCAAGGAAATCGAGGAAATACTTTGCTTTACGTACAGACCTGAAACTGTGTGATGGATGAAGCTTAGCATTCAGATAGGAGGCAGGAGTAAAAATATGCACACATGGCTCTGTCCAAAAATCACAAATACTGCACCAGCATCTTACCATGTGAAACAAAGAGAAAACACAACTTGTGTTTCATCATCACACTGAGGGTGCAAGTTTTGACACCATTCCATGGTACAGAGACCCAAACTAAGCTTTTGCACTCACAGTGGTGCTGTTAGGCAGATGGATCAGCTATTGTTTGTCAAGCAACAGACAAGTGACAGTGTGCAGCTCACCCCTCACACCAGCAGAGAAAACACATGTTAATTAGTGAGCTTTGGAGAGAGCCACCTATTCATTACAGAGCTATTTTGACCACTTGTGTTTTGCACTCAAATGGTGAAATCTATCCTTTCAAACTCGCCAAAACAACCACCTCCAGATCACGGCCTGTACCACCTCAAGTGTGAATAGATTCACAAGCAGGACCAACAAACACAGTATGTGTTTGTAACTGTGGGAAGAAAAAAAAAGTCGCATCTATTTATATACATAAAAATGGGGGCAGAGACTCTGTGGCCAGTAAGTAGCCATATTACCATTCTGGTTGGCTGAGGTTTTCTTAAAACCACAATTGACCTCTGTGGTAAAGCCGTCACATAGCATTAAAGTCTACAGTTCATGCCCAACACAGCGTGCACTCTTTGCCCTCCTACCTCAGTTGTGCCTTTAAGTATTTCCTTAAAATTAAGGCTAATACTGTGTGCTGCGTGTTGAAAGGCCCAGGGCCACATGACTAGGGAGTTAAATAAAACATACACAGCAAAAAGGAAAAAAAATGTAGATGCAATAACAAGGAAGCAGTGGAGAAGTCAAACTTTCTTTGATACAAGGTTTCTTTGAGATAAATTTCCACTAACATCCATTCACTATAACATTTAAAACTTTTTTGAGTCCCCGAAGAAGACCAGTTGTCCTGCTCCTTCAATCAATCTTGTCTTTCTCCTTTTCTGGTTATTTTATCTACTTATCTCTGAAAAACAGGAAACAGCAGAAAATCTCTGTGGTTATTCAGCTGCCTGCTGCTCTGTTCCGTTTTGTTCAGATGCGGTCTCCTTCACTACAGTAGATTGCTGTGGCAAAGCAGCAATTACACACCATTACAACACTATTACATGAGGAAGCACGAAAAACATGTGTGATGGAGAGAGGGAAAGAGAGAGAGAGAGTCTGGCTTGTCAATGAATGTGGCTTTTAGAGGGCAGGACCGAGGCGTTCATGCTGCTATTAGTGTTGACTGGATTTGTGTGCACATGCAATATACTGCATGTGACTTTATGTGTAATGACACAGTACAGAGAGGATGGCAGTGTATTTGCATGCTGTACGCTTGTTTATACCCCTAAATGTCTCTGCAGCAGAGGGAGTTTTTTGAGCATGTTCGTATTATACTTAGATCATATTTGTGTGCGTTTTCAGCAGCACTGGACTGAATTATTACCATGTGAGATATGCTCCAGGGGATGAAATGTTGTCTCTGCTGGGGAACTTTCACTGCACAAACACACACACAAGCATGCGCACAAACACACAAACTCCAACTGACTCTAAGCTTTACTCAATCTCTACATGTCTGTACCCTGCACTTGTATCTAAATGCAGATCTTACTCTGATCCTGCGGGGGAGTGGTGCTGCACCAGATCATATTAGGTTTTTATGTATGCATGTGTTTAGTATGGTACAGTGCCCGTGGTTTAAGTGTGTGTCATGTTGTGTGCCATATGGTCAAAATTACTTCTCAAAGGGGATAAGACTGCAGGCAGGGAGCAGGGCATTTGGAAAGGCATGTCTCACACACACACACACACACTCCTGTGTACACGTAATTCAAACAGAAAGCTTACACAGCATGCACAAACACCCAGACTGGTTGCACATTTTCTAACAGTGCAGATCCTGCATAGTAACAGTCACAAACCAGCCCTTCAGCTTCTCTTTGGTGTTTGGGGAAGACAGGATTTGATGAGGGGCATATAGCTCAATAACTAGGCTAATGGGACAATTTTAGCCCCTCACATATGTACAAAACCTCTCTACTTAACCTCACTGCCTGTCCTTATGCCTCTTAAACTGACAGGATTTGGCTCCAATGCTCTCATCTGTTATCCAGTTTAGCACTCCAGAGCAACAGCTCTGTGGCTTTTTTGTTGCTGAGGCACTGCTTTGACTCAGAGACGACAAAAACTGCAGCGAAATGCTAAATTATTCCCAGTTAACAGGACTTGTCAGAGCACGTGTATAATTTAGGAGAATTACAGGTTTTCAAAGTGCAGCCCACTCTCACATCTGACACCTCGACGTAAAATCCACAAAAACACACGTGTCGCATCAGTGCGTTTCAACTCACAGTGCAGATGTCACAGTGATGTCAGTCACTGAAGATTACATGTATGGCCTGCGTATGTTCACTCATCATGTGGGATGCAACAGTTTTTTTGGGGAGGTTTACATTTTATTGTCCTGCACTCCATTTGTTGAGGCATGTCATTCAGTTTAGCCTGACGTAAATTAGGTTAAAAAATACCACATGGTTGGTGAACCTGAAGATCTTGGAGTGTGATCATATTGTAACTTTTAAGTACATGAGGCACATGTTTGAACCTAAAAAGAAAATGCATAATTTTCTTTTTTTACTAACTAGCAATGATCAACAACGGTATTTTCTTTGTTTTCTACGATGGATGGAAATAAAATCCATGTGGCTCCTCTGTGTTTCGACAGCCATGAACTCAGCAGAGTTAGAGAGAATGTCGAATGGCATTACTGACCAACTACACTACCTGAGGCTCTCCACTAGAGTAAATGTTTGACGCTAATTATTATTTAAGTAACGGAGTTAACGGTTAAGGCACAGAGACTCACTACTTAAGGAGGAGAGAATAAATTTAAATTATTGAAATTGAACAAAGAGGAGAGAGTGGAAGTAGCTGAAGGAAAGAAAAATGCAGAAAAGATTACCATTTCAAAGTAATCTAATATTAGAATCTATTAGATATTATATTTACATGTAAAATACACATATTATAATATTACGTAACCAAGTGGAATTTGCCTCCTTCAAAAAAGAAAGTCAACATAGAGGAAGCAAAAAAAAAAGAAAAAATATTCCTAAGAGCACAACTATACAATTACATTCAGAAGGTTAGAAATTTTATCTTAATAAAATGTAAATACAACCAAAAACAGCCTGAAACATTCATAACCTCAGTGACCTGATATTCCATCTATAACTCATCATGACAGGGTCGAGGCTGTGGAAGAGCAGAGCAATAGGAAGCAGAGCAGGAATGAATAATGGAAAAATGGTGCTCTGGTCAGTGAAGGAGGGATGGCTGATGTGTGATGAAATGAATGATAGTGGGAACAGAGGACAGAGAATGGAGGAATAGCAATACGAGAAGTGCTTGAGGTGTGACCAACAAGATACAGACTGTCTGATGACAAATTGAACAAAAACTGTCTTTTGTTTTTTTCTCACAGGAGGGTTGAAGGAGAGAAAGGGAGCGGGAGGGAGGAAGAGAGAGCAGATTCTTAGAGAATGCAGCCTTTGTTGCGCTATAGTATAAAAGAGAGTCTGACAAAGAGAAATAATGAAAGAGAGAAAAACAGTCATACTGTAATGATTTGATCAAACATTCATGGGAGACAGAATGAGAGAAAGAAAACACTTGTGAGATGTTGACCAAAATCTTTAGGGGTCCTGCTCTCTGAGAGGAGGAGAAAAAAAGCCCAAATAAAAATGTGCCATGGTTTCAGGGACATGATGGTACATCTGTGTGCTTTGTGTCTCCAAAAGCAGACAGATGTACTTACCTCTAGCATATAGGCGTGCTAGAGGTATGAATGAGAAAAGAGAGATCTGACACTATCCAGTGCAACAAAAACTAATAATAATAATAATAATAATAATAATTCATCAATTTTATATAGCGCTTTTTTTGGTCACTCAAAGACGCTTTACAGAAAACTATATGGAAAACCCTCATCCATATACATCTGTCTAGTATTAGTAAGTAGTATTAAATTATTAAGATACTGCACTGTATTTTACATTTTATGCTGTTACTCAGAGGCAACAGCTAATAGGCAACTAAACTTCTCTTTTTGGTTCTTGAAGACATTTCACCAACAGGCCTCAGTTCTGACGGACTGATGGGGAGTCCCAGATAAGTATTGTCACCCCCAAATCTATTGGCCAATGGCCCGTTAATGACTGACTCACATGCCTCAAGGTGTTAATGGTTGTCAAAATGCCAGGTCAGGGATGACTCAAGATGTTAATGGTGGTCAAGCTTTCTGGGGAGGGACTTCAAGACTGCATTGTAAGTAGCTGATAATTGGAGTCATAGACCCCTTCCCTGTTTAGAGATGGCTGTTTCAGTTTAACATAGATGACTTCCTTCACTTCTTTCTGAAACCATCTGTCTTCTCTGTCCCGAATTAAAACTTTGCTGTCCTCAAAGGAGGGTACCTTATCTTTTACTGCCGAGTCTTATCCTGAGCCATATGCATGTGGAGCAGTTGTTTAGACTGACAGACATGCAGCTACTTGGATTGTATTATTTATTCCACTGCATTTTTTAAAAACTTAACTGACTGGTTACTCTAAGAGTAAGATTTATAAGACAAGTTATCATCTTACTATAAGACTACATTTAAAAAAACTAATAAGCTACCCAGTAATGTTTACAAATACCAATCTTTCCCAGCTGCAGTAAGAAAGTGGCACACATTTAAATTACACCACTGCATGTCACAAACTTTGTCTTCTCTTTCCCGTAGTTTGTCTTTTGTCCTTTGTCTTTGCAGGTATCTCTGGACCTGGAGCTACACTCTGATTTGCAGGTACTGTCCTCGCTGCCCTCCAAAGTGTTTATTATTGTTCTTGTATGTGTTGCTGTTTTCTGTCCTCTTCACACTCACCCTAACTGGTTGAAGCAAATACCACCCTCCCTGAGCCTGGTTCTGCCAAAGGGTTTTCGTGCCTAGTAATGGGAAATTTTCCCCCACCATTGTCAAGTGCTTGCTCAAAAAAAATCCAAAGGAAATTTTAGATTTGTTTGGCTTCTCTGTGTGAATTTTGTAAGGTCTTCACTGTACTATGTGAAGTGTCTTGAGATTACAGATGTTGTGAATGTAAAGTTGAATTGAATGAAATTGAATTGAGCTAAACTGACCTGAACTGAACTGAAATGAATTTAAGTGAATTGAATTGAATTGAAGTGATTTGAAATGAATACGTGCATCAAAAATTATAATCCAGTAACATGATACGTGGCTCTGAAATAGATCATTCTACACAATAAGTGCTGATGCTTTTTATAGTTAGAGTTAATTTTGATGCTAATACTTTACTTTGGTTTTACCTGGGGTATTACTGCTATTGTTTGTAAAAGACCTGAATAATTGTTCCATTACATGTTCAGACTGAGCCTTCTGTTGGCTGATGTGACAACTGTATTACAGTAATATTATAGACATCATGTACAGTACTGAAAATCTGTGGCATTAGTTTTAGAAATATCCTTGTCAACATGATGTTGCCCCTGTGCATCAAGTTAGATTTATAAGCAATGTTTTCTGATTTTTTTGTGCAACAACTTGCTTGCACAGTCCCTGGCCTGAACTTTACTGAAGCCATATTAGAATTAAGTGGAGCACCAGCTCACATTTTATAGTTCGATAACAGTCCCTGAGCTTAGAGTGGCGGCTGTTAAATCAGCCTATGGTTGGAATGAGATATTCAACAAGCATACATACTCCTGACCATGTAGTGTAGATGTGTGGATGATTGTGTCTAGGGCAAATAAAAGGTCAGGGAAAAGGGATCGCTGCTTGCAAAGGGACATGCCATCTTGAAGGAGAAAGAAAGATGACATAACAGATCGAAGGAGTAAGGAGGAGAGGTGGCTTTCTTGAGAGATGGCTGAAGAGTGATAGAAGTATTTGTCATTGCTGGAGAGATACGAAGAGGCAAGTAAGATGAACCGAGGGATGAGAAAGAGAGTGAGAGAGGGATGAGACAGAGTGAAGGACTGAGGAGAAGGGACACGAAGAGAGATGGAGAGAGGTTCAGAGGGCATAATAATGACAAAATGACAAGAGGATGATCGAAGCATGGGTCATGTTTACCCACAGGAGAAGGAGACTGAGAGAGATGGTGAAGAGTCTGGAGGCTGAGAGGCGACAGCAGACTGAAGGGTCAGTCTGTTTACGGGGAGAAGGAGAGATTGAGGGATATTGATGTGAGGACGGAGGAGAGAGATGAAGAGAGACAGCTCGGGATGGAGAGAAGGCCTGTGGCTCTGAAAAGAGAAGGGGGTGATGAAGCAGAGGAATGAGAGCCTGAGAGGGGGAAAGCAGCCACCGAGGGAAGACATAAAGCGAGGGAAAAAAGAATGGTTGAAAGGAAAAGAGAAAGAGAGAGAGAAATCCAGTGAGAATATGGAGTCCACTGCACAAAGGCAGCTCTCTGATGTTTTGGAAAGATGCAGAAAAACATGAGGGCTTCAGTCTGCAAAAAACATACTGTTTTTTTAATCCAGATGAGGGTGTCTACAGGGAGTGAAAGAAAGTGAAAGAGTGATTTATCTATGTTGGAAGAGAGAGGTACAGACAGCAGGAAAGGGATGTGTGCAAAGCTGGAGGAGGTTCTGCCCTGCACTGAGATAGAGAGAGATGAAGACATTATCTGCAAAAATTCTGTCAGATCTGAGCCTTGACTGCAAATTGGGAGAAGACCAAGATCTGGGCTGTCTAGACAAACACTAAATGTTATCCAAAACGGCAAGATTCAGATTTTTAGACTGACAAAACACATACTTACATATCTGTAGCAACCTGAAAGTGGCTAAAAATTTTCAAATCCATAGCTGAACAATGGTTTTATTATTTGGCATATGACACCCCAAGAAATCAAGATGATGAATAAGTGAATCAGCATCCTCAGAGAAGCAAAATAAAACAAAGATATGTAAATGTAAATCCCTCTTTTAACAAAAAAAGAACAATACAATTATTCGATCACATTAACGCTCTGAACCCAAAACCTACTGGTATGTTTTAAAGACATGCTTTCTTAGACAACAAAATGTCAAAATTACACTATTTATCAGAACTGCAGCTGCAAAAATTTCACCAGATCGCCAGATTTTGCACTGTTTGAACCAGATCCTGCAAAAAACAACAGACAATTCTGAATTCTTTCAGCACAACTGAGAAGTCATGACTGACGCAGATGCGACCAACAGTCACATGATGAAAATTCAGGGACATCTGAGGTGAACTGCAGGCTGTAGGAGGTATTTAAACAGTACAGAGAGGAGACGACAAGCGAGATTGAGAGGAAAATAAAGCCACGTCATCAGTAAGATCAATGCGATATGGCTCAAAATATAGAGTAGCAAGTTGTCAGCATGTTGATGAAAGATACTGACTTTCAGCATGGGGAAAAATATTTTTAAAGTTGATGTGTGAAAAAATGTGTAAAGAAATCCTTGCATGTGCAGCAGCCACTCCCCCCCACACACACACACACACACACACACACACACACACACACACACACACACACACACACACACACACACACACACACACGCACACACACACACGCATGCACACACCCCGTCTTAATAATAACACATGTGGACACCTGGAAAAATGTTGTACAGCCTAACTCCAGGGTTTTTTTTTTTTTTTTTTGTTCAAATCAATCAAATCAAAGACATTCAACTTTGATTTTTCTTGTTTTCATGATTTATGGCATTATGCCTTTGTTCTATGACATAAAACCCATTTTGGGATTTGTTTACTTCTAGCTTTTATGATTGTGCTGTTTCCATAGAGGTGCAGTATTTTATATTGCAGTGAAAAAAACACATTTAGAAACTACACAGAGTTCTTCACAGAGTTAAAGCCAGTGATCCAGTTCCAGCCCTGGTATATTAAAAAGAGAAGCTTAAGTCCCATCGACCAGCCAGTCATGAGGATCAGCTCACAGCCCGTATTCAAATTTGGATTAACCAAATTATGGCCTAAAAGAGACAATAGTACATTAATCACTGCATCACTCTACCTATTAGCAGCCACAGACTGAGAGGGAGCTTTTGAGATTGGACACATAAAGCAGAATCAAGAATTCTGACAGAATGTGTCAGTTCTGCAGATTAGAAGATGCAAATATGGAGCAGCACCATCTGCAACACTGCAGCCTCTATGGAGACACGCTTCACCAAAATACCAGAATAAAACTCAACCCTTATGTAACGCAACTATAGAAGCAGCAAACTAGATCACTGCTGGGCCCCTGTGATTTTTATTTATTCAGTGTTTTCGTGGAGTTTTGCCGTTAACATCACATTAAATTGTTACTCCTGTATCATTTCATTTTTAGGGCCCGAAGCACTACAGTGCGTAGGACCCTATTGTTCTTCTAGTGTTTCTTTGGCGGTTTGGCGGTTTATTTTTCTTACGCCACTTTGAACCTCAATTTGACCCCCTAAACATGCTCAAAAACTCACCAAATTTGGCACACACATCAGGACTGGTGAAAAATTTGATATTTTGGGGGAATTACACATATGAATGGCAAAATGACTCAATAGCGCCACCTAGAAAATTGTGCTTTAGTGGAGTTAATACGGCTAGTTTCACGTAAACTCATGAAATTTGGTACACATGTACAGTAGCCCAAGACAAAAACATTCCTGCTTTTAAAATTTCAAAAAAGGCTCAACAGCGCCCCCTAGAGCACGTAGTGTGCAGGCATTGGAATTTATCGAACTCCTCCCAGGATTTTTATCCCATCTTCACAAAATTCGCTGTGTGGCATCTAGACCCATCCAGGATGAAAAGTTATCAAAATCTTGTGGATACGTCACACGGTGTGGGCGTGGCATGGCGGCCATTTTGAACAAAAAGCTTAAGATTGTACAATGGAACACGTGCGCAGGCATTGGAAATTAACGAACTCCTCCCAGGATTTTTGTTCAATCTTCACCAAATTCGCTGTGTGGCATCTAGACCCCTCCAGGATGAAAAGTTATTAAAATCTTGTGGCTACGTCACACGGTGTGGGCGTGGCATGGCGGCCATTTTGAACAAAATCGCCATGTGGAACGAAATTGGTTTTGGAGGTGAAGTGATACATGTAAAATCACCAAATCCACACAAAACCTCATTAATCTCAAGACCTAATATTTAATATACAATTCAGAAATGGGCGTGGTCAAACGGCTCCACAGCGCCCCCTAGAAATATTCAAATACTCATATAAAATCATTGCTTTATCCTACAAACATGAAATTTGGTACATACATATAGTATCCCAAGACCAACAGATTTGCACAGTCAAAATTCTAATCGGCTCTATGGCGCCCCCTAGACAAGGTCGTGTGGAGAGCAGTGCGGTGAGGAGCGAGGGCCCGTCCGACGCTGCTTGCAGCTTTAATTTTGTTTGTTTTTTTTTATCAGTGTATACTGTCCACAGCATGCTTTAGCAACACTGCATTTAATTATGTCCAATAGGGCAAAAAAAAAGACTTGTTATCTGCAGAGAGAGAAAGTGTGTGATGGCCTGAGCGAGAAACAGATGAGTGAGGGACACGACGGCGGGGAAACTGCTGAGTCACTCCGATGGGAGGAAATGGTAATGAGGGAGGGTGAGGCAGTCGGGAGCGGGTGAGAGGAGGAGATAAAGGGGGACGAAGGGCGGAGGAGGGAAAACGCCAAAGCAAGAGAGGAAAAGATGCAAGGAGAGAGGAATGAAGAAAAGAATGGAGTGATGAGGGCAGTGGCAGGGATGAGGTCATGTTTTTGCTACTATTAAACAGAGTATGTAGGTCATGCCTTTTTATCTCTCCTCGGATGATTTAGGCTTGAAGAACACCTGTTTCTTACATTAGAAAGTGCCGCTAGTGAGTATGTTTGATGTGTTTCGTGGTGCTACAAGTCTTACAGGTTGAACAACAACATGGGTTGTCCTGGTTGTCATTTCCTTCTTCTGTGACTCATTTGACCCGACATTTTACAGTCTGGTGCCCAAACTGGAGAACATTCTTTGACATACACACAAATTTTAGTTAAGGTTAAAGGATAAGACTGATGTAATATTTCTTAGTGCCAGTAAATCACATTAAAATACCAAAAACAGCACTGCCTTGGTCTGTCCTTGGCTTTCTTACTCTGTCTGCTGCACTCAGCTCAAAGCTTGTAATTTTTTAAATGGGTCACAGTTTTATTTTCCTTCATTTGAAAAGGTTATGAGCTGGGTTCTGTAGTTTTACCAAATGGTACCTAAATAGGAGTAAACTGGTTGAGGGCAAACTCAGAATAGACGACAGCTGCCCTGTTTAATGAAGGAACATATCGCTTGGTGCAATGCTGATGTGTTTAGTATCATATTTTGACATGTATTTAGAATCTCAGCTGTAATGGAGGTGTTTGAAATAAGGTATATTAGTGTTCTGCAACAAATTCAGTACTTGTTAGTAGGTTTAAGTAATTACTGGTTTTAGTTCTGAGGAGGAAAAATACAGAATATCCAGCTTTATCTTCCATTAAAGCTCATGGTTACTGGTTAAAAGAAAGCATGCTTTGTCAATGTTAAAGAAAGACTGGTTATTCACAGCATCGTGTTGTTTTCCCCCCTCGCCCACACACCACTGCCTTTTTCACATCTTTCACAATCACCATTGTTTTGTGCTCTTACTGGATCAATCAGAGAACTGTGATTTTTCCCAGCTGAAAGAAATCATTTAAAAAGACCGAGAAAAAAAATGCCAATGTATTGCACAGCAGAGACAGTCAGTGAGAGAGTGTGCATGTGGGTAGTGGTAGATAAAATAAAAGACAGCAAAAAGAAAATATGTGTGCATTTCAAAGAGCTGCTACAGAGAGGCTGTGTAGAAAGAGTCTCTGGACTCGGTGTAGAGTTCCCTGTAAATGAGTTTAACAGTGGCGGGCTTCACTGAGCAACTGTTGTGGAAGGACCTTTGGATTCACTGTTCTATTAGACGTTGCTGAGCAAAAAAAAAACCAAAAAACACATCACTGATACCTATGGGTTTCTTTGGACTGGTGTCATTCATGCATTAGCTATACTTCGGTGCATCCCTTTTCTTGGTCCTACATTGTCCTTGTCTGCCAACATGTGCCAGTAAACACACAAGCCAAAAGAAAACATTGATTTTCAACTTCAAACCCCATTCTCCTGAGTGAGAGTCTTCTGTTTAATCAATTCATGCCACTACATCCTTCTCCCACTGCAGGCTTTGCTGATCTTTACTCCATCTCTCCTGATCTGGGTGAAAAACCTGTGATTGACCAAGGATTCATGTCATATGCTGCATTTTCTAAAACCTGAAACAGAGCCAAGAGGTGGTGCAGAAGTCTAGCTTCCTCTCAGATCGCTTGAATTAGAATTGGCTGAAAGGTTATTACAGAATTTTTGCCCAATGACGCCAATAAAACGCTGCCTATCCCGGCTTTAACTGACCTCACCCATGTTAAAGTTGTAGTTGTGGTACCCTTAATCTTGCTATAGCTCGGTGACGATGACAGCAGCACGGAGAAATTTAAAACCCAGTTGGTGGATGAGAAACAGGGCGGTGTCACTGTGGTCTGTCATTATCGTTCATACCAGCTAAACTTCATTGGGGTGGTGCGTGGCAATGGCGCTCACTCATTTAATTGTTGTCATGGTGATTAGTGACTGCTCTGACAAGGAGAAAACAACAGCCAACACTAAACACACCAAAGAATGCTATTATTTCCACAGTCACCCTGTGACACTGAAAAACCTCAACCTCTCTGTTTTCTAATGGTCTGGGAAAATCACTAAAAGAATCACAGACACCACAGTGATTATAAAAATGTCTCCCTCTGCAAGAGTTAACGATATACCATGTATATTTACGTCAAGCTAGCATGAAATTATATCATCTGTAAGTATAATTAAATAGTTTTCCTACACAGGTGTTGGTATATGTTACAAGTAATTCGTTGGTGACTCACACTGGGCAGGGATCTCTCGCTGTGCTGTTCTCAATGGGCTCAAACATTCAGGCATCATGTCACACTTATGATCGCCCCACAGTCTGACAGTGATGTCAACACAGGTGTTTTAGCCATTGTAAGCTGATTAAAACCACCTGCTTCACTGCATCAGTGGAACAAAGCCAGAGGAGTTTAGAGTCGACGTCAGATTGCCCTTAATGCTAAACACTTCAGTAATCTGTTGAGTGTAAACATAATGTATTTTTGCATGCAAGGAATGCAGTCTTACTGGCATGATGTCAGAATCCGATATCTGAACAGCAAAGGTTAAAAAAGCTTGCTCAAGTTTCTCTTTTCTCTTGGTTAAAAACCAGATCCCCAAAATGTTAACTTTTATCACAAAACAATTATTAAAAACCGTGAAAAATCTCCTTTAAGTAATCTTCATTTTAATCAAATTGATTCATTTTGGCATTCATATTCTAGTATTACATCAGCAGTTAGTTTTCTCAAATGCTTTTATTTTGAAAAAATGTATTTACCTTATAAAAGTTATAAAATTTTATAAAAGCAAAGTTACTCAACATCAAACAACCAGTGCAAAATACAAATCAATGACAGTATTTACTTCATATCTTTGACTCAGCTACACCTGATCATAAACACATCGTGAATATTGAAGGCAAATTCCTTTAAGTCCTACCAATCCTTCCTTTGTGCAAGGATGGAATCACGTTTAGATGCATGTATTTGTTCCCTTTCATTCTGCTGCTTTTCCACTTTAGTTATTTTGATTCTTCATTTATTCTCTGGTCCAGGTATCACTCTGCAAAAGTAATTACACAGTATTCTTATTATCTGAGTGTCCAGACCCACTCACCGGTTCAAGTAAATAAGTATAATAAATATGCAAGAATTACTTTTTCATTATTCACCTGAAATAAATTGACTTTCTGTGCAATGTCCATAACACAGAAGAAGAAGCAACGCCTTTTCTTTTTTTTGCCAATATTCAGTTGTCATAACAACAGATTGCAAAAACAGCCCGGGGAATATTTTGAAAAATAGATCTCTTTTCTGTTGTGTTGCAACCAAAAGGTGTGACATAACAAAAAAAAAATCCATCATCATTTCAGTGTCACATTTTAGGTAGAACAGTGTCTGCTCATTACAATGACTGCATTATAATATGCATTACAGTAACATGTCCCAAATAAAGTCATAATATCCTAATACTGGTGGTAAAATCTGCCCTATTTCTTGTTTTTTTCTCTTGTTTCTACTCTTAGGACTCAGTGATCAAAGGTTAAAGGATGGATTCTGCACATCCTCCAGATGACAAGGCTACTGTGTCAAAGTCCTAAGGCACCATTATATGTTTTGAATTTTCCCCACTTGCAATGTTTAGGAACACTTGATCTGTACAGCATATTGAAGTCGGCAGCAGCCAGTGAATCTGAATCAATCTGATAAGTAGAGTTGGCAGGCGGACTCCTCTGTTTGTCCGTCTGTCTAAATATGGGGCGCTCGCTTCAGGGGATATTTCCTCTCCTCTTTCCTCCTCTTCCTTTGTCTTTTTTGGGTCTCACTGTTTTCATCCCCTTTCCCATCCCTTTTTTTCTCTCTAAGCGCCTGTCTTGCTTCCTTTCTTCTGCTCATCCATTTGTTAGTCTGTTCAGTGGCCCTTCCTTAAGTCGATTCTTCCTTTTGTTCTATAGTTTCGCTCTGTCTTCCAGCCGTACTCATCTGTCCTTAATCTCTGTTGACGACATGTCTGTGATTTCCTGACAGAGACTATTCTTTTCTACAAAAAGAAACTTTTAAAAATGATGATCTCCAAAAGCATCTTCAAAGGGCACATAACCGTTGTCAAGGTTGGGGCACCTTATTTAGTCTGAATTTATGGAAAGGTTTAGCTCATGATTAGAGTCTGGCAGCAAACCATAATCATGATCTAAATCTTTTTTGGAACATATGGTACTCATCAGATTTGCATAATGTCATTTGCATTAAGATTTTTATTTACAAAACTATGGTTAGGCCTCACACTGTAACATGTGCATAGAGTGAGAAGGAAGAGGAATTTTGATGGTCACTTGACACATCCACTTGCTCCTTATTCATCATCATCCCTTGCCCTTTTACATATTCACATGTTGGACACACGCAAACGTGTGGCACCACCGCACACGTCACTCAGATTGTACACACATGCATGAATATCACACAAACACAAACACCACCCACCAGTCGTGACTTGAGTCAGAACCCCTCAGGTCTGCTGAAACCTCTCCTGTTAAATCTCTGGTGGCGTCGCCTGCATTCAATGTAACCAACCACGCACACAGACACACACAGTCACACAAACTACACAGACACTGGTGCATGAACAAAAGCACAAGACACTTTAACATGATCATATATTTGATTTCCATGTAATTGTGGGTGACAGTGTTTACTGTAATTCTAAATGTTTTAAGCTGTGCTACAGTAGCGGTGTGGCTTTATGATATGAAGCAATATCAGTAACAATAAATTCCATGACAATGGATGCACAGTCATGGAATTTTTTTTTTTAAATTAATTTTCTGGGGGAGATTTTTGAAGCTTTTATTGATAGACAGGGTGAAAGGGGATAGAGAGGAGAGAGACATGCAGCAAAGGGTCGTGAGCCGAACTCGAACTCACGACCGGCTGCTGGCGACCTGCACCTGGTAACGCCTTAACTCAGTGAGCTATACGGCGGCCCCACAGTCATGGAATTTTGATCCCCTCTTTCTTCCTTTAGTGCCATAACGTGGTTGTCATGTGTATTTTGTAGTAAAATGTCAAATAACTATTAGATTTGCTGCAAAAATCTGCATTCATGTTCTTAAATTCCTGTTTTCCTCCTGTATTGATTTTGAACTCCTTAATTCCTTAACTCATCCTTTGGCACCACCAGCAGGTCACAGTTTCAGCTTGTCTATTTACTTTGTTTATGACCAAATACCTGCAAAACTAATGATAGTCACATCTGACTCTGCTCTCTTCTGTGCTAAATAACAAATGTTAGCTGTAAGAATGTTGTCATGCTGATGGTAACGCTCAGCTCAAAGCACCGCTGTGCCTGACACATTGTCTATGCATCCTGTGTAGTGAAAGCAGCATGTTGTGTCAGGGGTCATCACAGGATGCGTTTCGGCACAATATTGAGTTCAGATCAACTGCATTTCGGCATTTCAGCGGTTGGAGCCCAACAGAACACAACACAACAGAATCACTGTAGTTGTGCGAAACAGAAGTAAAAATGAGAGAAGTGTATGATCATGGGAAAGAAAAGCTGTCTGTGTAGACAGCTGGAGTGATTAAAATGGGAGCAAATCTGTTCTGTCACACGTCTCCGAGACTGATGACTGAGAAATGCTGCCAAAGAAGAGCCTTAAGCAGAGCTCACAGAGACATTTGCATAGCTGTAGCCTTGTAGTCCTGTGACACTGTATGCTTAAAGTGAAAGTCTTAGCTAAATAGAAAAGAGGTGACGTTCAGGTTTGTGATCACCAAGCCTCTCAGTTTAAGTCTTGTTAAATATGTACAACAGCTTGAACAGCTGATGACTTGGTTGCCATGGATACACCACTCTGTTGTTGGCCAAAGGTCTCAAACCAAACCAAACTTTGTGTTCATGCTTTCATAAGATAATATAAACACAACACACTTGTTAATATATACACTATGCAAACACAGATAACCTAAACAAAGACATGGGACTTGATTATTTGAGAATCCCGGCTGCTATTCCACACGTCACATTGAGCCCCTACATAGTTTCACATGCAGTCAAATGTATGCTCATACACAACTGTAATCATAAAGACCCAATCTGCATTTCTAATCAAGTTCAGAAAATATTACTCCGATATTTCGTATTTCACCCTTCACTTAGCAGCTTGCACTAGTGTTAATTAAACATTTTGGCAAAGATAATCCAGCTTGAACTCCAGCTTCTCCAGCAGTATACATACTGTGCAGACAGACGACACGCTGCAAATCATACCCCAGCTTCAGCTGCAAACAGTTACAAACTGCACTGAGTATATTATATGTGACATAAGATGCATAAGTCACTGCTTTTCTGCAGGTCAGTGCAGAGGAGTCTATCAGCTCAGTGGCAATCATGTAGAAGTATTGCAACATTTAAGCTAGAATAGACACAAGGGGATGAAGGTATATTTAGTATATCTGAAGCTCCCTCTGTAAGTCATTGTGCAGCGAGGAGAATCGCTCCAGTGACTTTAATATAAATGTAGGTTGTGACAGAGACAAGGGAATAAGAAGACATCACCATAACTGGGGATTGATATTATCCAGCCATTATTGTGAGTCTAAAATGGCACTCACTGTCTTTCCATTTCCTCTAGTCGATGCTCTTCCTCTTATTTCTCTCCCTTTCATTCTGTCTCCCGCCCTGACTCACATCCCCAAAAGAAGAGATTATATTAGCTAGACCTCCTTTCTTGTCTCTCGAAGGAGTGGAGCATAATTACTGTGTCTGGGCCTTTGCCGGAGTTCCTCAGTCCTTATTATGTTTTAAGAAACCTAATTTTCACAGCTGCACCTCCTCACTTTAGTTAAAAAAAATGAAAATGGTGCAGCCAAGTTTTCCACTAAACCTTATAAAGTTAATTTACAGAGGGCATTCTAGAGCAAGAGTTTGAGGTGTTTAACAGCAGGGGTAATGTAAAGATATCTGTCTGTCTTTCTCCGCTCTCCGAAGAAGTGTCCTGATGTGAGTTGTAACACAAAGAACAAATGGTTACCTGTGTGATTGAAAAATTTCTGCTCTTTTTTTTTTTTTTAAAGGAAACCTTTCAAGACTTCTGAAATGAAGGTATGTTTTTCCCCACAGTCTGGTGTTTGTCTTCATGAAGGGAAGGTGCAAAGACATGACTGGAGATGGGAGATTTCTACAAGGCACCAGGGAAATGGGACAGTAAAACCACTCTGATACAAGCCTCCTGCCTCACCAGGACTGTGTATTATTATTATTATGGCTTCCTGATACTAACCAGCTCTCTCTGTGTCACGGTGTCTTTTGTTGCTTCCACACAGAGATTTTTTCTTTCATCTTTTATTAGGGTTTCTTCTCCTCATAGGTATGCTTTTCTTAGTCTTTTTCTTATCTGTCTGTTTTCATCTCTGACTCTATCAGTCTCTCTCTCTCTCTTTCTCTCTGAAACACACAGAAATACAGTACAAGCACAAACACAAAACAGACTGGGTGCAGGAAGATTCTCCCAAATGAGATGCAACAATATTCAGGTCTGACTCGCACACATAAAACACACACCGTCCACAGACACCACCTACACTTACAGCACAGTCACACCCCGACACAGACACACAGAGGATGAGACATGCCCTCACAGTTCTGCAGCTTATGATAATGGCGGTCTCTTCCAATTAGACACTTCCATCTCTGTAATATTTTCCACACTCCTTGCACTTTTTCCTCTGTCGTCTGCCCCGTTTTCCCCCTCTGTAATTGTCTGCCTCTGTTCAATCCCATTCATTCTCTCTCTCTCTCTCTCTCTCTCTCTCTCTCTCTCTCTCTCTCTAAGGCCCCAGTATCAGCCTGTAACCTGCGCCTGACACAAAACAGATGTTCCTCCATCCCCTCCTTCCTCTCTCTATCTCTTCCTGCTCCTCCACCTCTCCATCCTTTCACTTAATCCTCACCCACCTTTGGTTTCTCAGCACTATATTTTTCTCTCGCTGCCCTTTTTCCGCCCCTTTTAGTCTTCCAGGCTGATTTCGTCTTTTGTGTCTCGTTTTTTTTCCCCTCCTAATTCCTCGTCCTCTGCCTGTGTTTGATGGGATAGCATCAGCAGCATAATGATTTCCAGAGGACTAAGTGCTCAGACAAGTATTGTTGTGACACTCTTTGTCAGCGACGTCTTTCGTGAACAAACACTCTCGTAAATCAATGCCAGTTTGCCAGTGAAAGCTGCCGTTGCAACTGTAACTGCTGTAACTGACTGAGCTGATAAGAAGTCCACTTATAGATATATCATTTAATTTTTTGTTTCTGTGCCTCAGAGAAACGAGCAGATACATCACCTCATTACCATATCTATTTGTTGTCCAATGTCCATACGACCATCTGTCCCCATCCATCATCCTTCCATTCACTCTGATTGTCCCAACATTATTGTTTTCTGCTCTAAAGAATCCTCTGACTCATAAAGTCATAAATCAGCCATGTTTTTTTTACGTATAGTAAACTTACATCTGTCTCTTTATTGCTTTGTTAACACCTCTCATATTTGTTTATTTATTCGTGCATTTCTTTATTCACATTTTTTCCCCTCGATCCTGTTATCCTCCACTAATCCTTTCCATCCCAGATCACCTAAGGCGAGCTCACCTGCTGCGGAGTCGAGTCTCATTATCTCTGCCACCTGATGAGCTTGTGTTAGTGTTTGTGAGCAGCTGTGTGTCTCTGTTTTTGTTGACCTGGGTGTGGCGATGCAAAGTGCACAATGGATGTTCCACTTGTCATCCCACCCCAAAAAAGTGCTCATCTCACAGCTGTTCTGCGATTTGTGTCAACAGTTTCAGCATAAATGTTGCACTAAACCCAGAGTGTCATCTGTGTGAATGCTTTCGTGTGTGATTATGGATGTTTTTGCAACTTGGAGTGGAAGCAGCATTTTCAGAATACAACATTTTCAATTACTAAACCAGTGTTTCTTCAACCATGAATCGGCCCAAGAATGTGTTTTCTGTGTTGTTTCTAAGAGCCGTCCCACAACACTGGAGCATCAGTTTGTTTGAATGTGCACTCAGCCCCAGTGTGATACTGAATTTATACAGTGTGGTGAAAGTTGATGCGTTCCTCTCCTTAAATCACTGAGTTATAATGACAATAGAAACACTCCCCTCTGCAGCATTCCCAGGCACACTTCACCTCCATAAATCCAAAACTTCCCTTCCGCCTCTATCAGTTTATTGCAGAGAAATTTTGCTGATGTCTTCCACAGGGCTGGGATTTCCCACATCCACTAGGATATGACTCAGTGAGCAAAACATCGATGCTGACTGATTCACACACCTAACAGATTGTCTTCATCATTATTTAGCAAGAAAACAGGCTTACCCCATGAGAAACATCATAAATGGACTAAATAAATGCTTCTTGGGCTGATCGTTTTTGTGGTGAATGATCTAGATCTATGACATTTCACTGATCTGTATTTGGTTCTCAGACTATTTCTTTTAATGCTGATTAAAGGAAACTTTCAAAGCCGTGAAACTTTTTCTAAAGCTTCAGTATATAACAATGTACTAAATAGTTTTGACACATTAGCCCCTGAGGTAATTTTGCATTTGAACTAAAATATCCAGAAAAACACTTAACAGAACTGAACCTTTGTTACTTAGCAGTGAAAATAGAGAGACAATTTATTTTGTATAATCACTAAAGAAGTTCACCTCTTCCCTAGAGGTAGGAGCAGTTGTCTGCCAGTAGTAGCTATGCTTAAGTCCCCAAATTAATTTGGACCGAATAGAGAAATCTGCAAGTAGAGAATGGGGTGTTATCACAGGGGTGGGAGGGTTGAGCTCCAAAGTATTGAACGGACTAATACGAAGTGTTTTAGCCCACATCTGGGGCACATGAACACTGTTCCTACAGCTGCAATACTTGCATCTCTAGTGCTAGTGTGTGCATGTGCACAGTGGTCTCCTCTATAGTTCAGAAAATTCACATAATTAACATTTGTTTACTGTGAATCATAAATGTAAACATGCATGTAATTCAATAAATGGGACAAGTAGTAAACTGAAAAAGACGTTTGGGAAATAATTTAGTGGTGACATATTCTCAGATGGAGCCTATTAGTAATGCATTCACCTCGTAAATCATGGCATGTTTCTCTTCTACTTTTAACAATATGAATAATAGTGTTGACATTGATGATCCTGGCCTTAGTATTACTTGGGATGAGATCAAAACCAAACTTTAGCTGTGCATCTCATGTTGCACGTAAAACCACTGTAGTACTATGAAATGAATTTTAAATTATAGACACTGTACATATTTAACACTTAATGCCATCAAAGCATGAGGTTCCACAGTTGTTATGCATACTGACCATTAAACACACACCAGTGGGGGTTGTGGGATGGTGATCTACTTAATTTTAAAACAAAAAACAACAAAAAAAAGAAATTCTTTGAGTATATATTTTCTTCTTTGAAGCAATGTTTGCTTTATATTTATTTTTGTACCAGATTTGGATTTTAGTATCACAAAATGTAAACAGGCCTTAAGTGCTCTACAGGACCAAAACAGAACACGGATGATTGTATTACAGAACTAGATTTTAGGGGCTGCAGACAGTCTATAACCCTCTGTTGAGCAGATGCATCATTATCCATTTTCTGAGCTCTTCTAGTCCATTTTGTGTTTACCCACCAGCCTTCTGGGAGTCTGCCTGAACTGCACAAACAAAGCAACATAGCAATAATTAACTAAAGGAATAAATAAAGTAAGTCATTTGAAGTTTGATGACTGAGTGAAACTACGCTGAAGTTGTCTTGACAGTGTTTTTGTCATATAGACTGAGATTAAAAGACGTAACAGCTGAAAGGACTCATACGTGTCTCTTATTTAAGTCAAATAAATACAGTTTGTCCTCTCATGAGGGCACCTGACATATCTCACAGCGTGTGCTTTGTTCAAGCTTGACGAATCGAAGTTGGTAACTCACCAGGGAGAATGTTTATCTGTCATCTTTGGTTTAGCTGTGACTTTTGTTGTTTGCACCTGACCAATAGTGTAAAGTGCAGCAAAGTTGCTGGGCTCTTGCATATGTGTCTGTTTGTGTGTGTCATGCGCTAATTCAGTTTCCAGTCCCAGTAAAAGTAGGCCAGCCAGTTAGCCCATTAGTCAGCCTTTTCTCCTGAGAATGGAGACTCCCTGACATGACAGCACCATTAACAGCTGACCAACACACCCTACCAGTCCGACACACTCATATTTGAATGGACTCATACGTGAGACTAAAATCACACATACAGTGGAAAACGCACACACACAGCTGACCTTCTGCATGTGCTGAAACACACCCAAAGTCTGACCTCAGCATTATTTTGTGATGGATACTGTAACCGTTTGTCTCCCCTGGTGTAAAAAAATGTGATGCTGAGGTCACTGACTCTCAACTGAAATGAAATTAAAGTTGACATGAACCGTGCTGAACTCAGAGATACTGATCTGGGCCTCGCTCTAGTTTTAAGGTCCATTGTTTGTTTTTTGGTTGACTTTTTTCTGGTTTTGGCATGATTTATGTATTTGTCAATCTTTGCTATAAAAAACACCATTAGTCTATTGAGTTTCATTTAATTGTTATTTACCACAGCAAAAAATCTTTAAGTATGGTTTCAAATAATATTGTGTGCCAGAACTGACTGACCTAAATATCCAGTGTTGTAGGATTTATGGGGATCTATCGGTAAAATTGGACTATAATAATCACAATTATGTTTTCATTAGTATATATTCACCTGAAAGTAAGAATCCGTTTGCTTTCAAAGCCTTAAAATGAGTCCTATATACCTATATGGATAGGGGCCAGGTCCTTTTCCACCATGTTGCACCACCATGTTTCTACAGTAGCCCAGAATGGACAAAACCAAACACTGAGTCTAAAGTACAGTTTATGGGTTCTCCTTCAAGCTTATAAGGGGAAGGTGAGCCCAGGGGGTATTTATTTGGTTGCAATCTGGACCTTTACCACTAGATGCCATTAAATCCTACATGCTCCACCCTTAAAAAACGGAAAGAAATGTGTGTGACAAGAAAATGAGCTTGAAGTTATATCTGAATTTGAATTGCGCAACATGAATAATTGCAATAAAATTTGAATTTAAGTCTCATAATAGTACATTTGAATGTATCAGACTACAGCTAAATTACAAAAAAAAACTTGAAACTAAATGGAATATTCTGAAACTGAATTCATTGTATTTTATTCATTTAAAAGACCACTATGGTAAAAATCTTTTTTATTTACTTTGTAAACATTTCCATAAGGTGTTTGTTAAATGCTGGAAGACACATCACAAAAGAATCTAGCAGTGAATACTATGGCTGAGGATTTCTACTTTGAAACTGCAGTGATAGTCTCAAAAAGGTGGATTCTGACTTCCAGGGTTTCATATGTCACAAAAATGAGGACAGTCCTGTCAGCTTTGTGGCTGGAGCTTTCTGTATCACTATTATTCTTCAGATTTGGTTTTCAATTTGAGCAAATAAAGTTAAATTACTCCATTAGAAGTTGCCACTGTGTAGTGTAAAGTAGTTTAAGAGTTTTTGAGCGGAGTCATCGGGGAGCTGGTGTGCTTGAGCTGCAGCTAGAGAGGCAGGGACTTACAGGGATCTGCTAAAGGAGACAAGGATGTACAGTTACATCTGAGCAATTTTAAGGCAGGAAGTGATTATTTTCATGGAAAGAAATCTAAATATGTAGCGTAACTTTGATAGTTTATAGGGATTTAATTAATATCCAGTGACTGAGTAAACTTTGACACGCTGCTCTCAAAGCTAAGGTGCAATTAAAGCATTTCCAGCAAAGAAGCTTTGAAACTGAATAAATACAGATGTAATGCCCCAGTTTCATGGTAGATGGATCAAGAAAGCATACATAACAAGCAGAGGCAAACTCATCAAACATTACTTAATGTGTGGTTAAATTGTATTTAAATACTACACATACAGTATGAATAGATTAAATATGTTTCAAGGGAACAACACATACTGTATGAGGCTTTAGTTCTTGCTGAGCTGTTCTTGTAGATCGCTCATGGGCTTGGCTGGATGAATTATTCCTGAGCTGGATCCAGATGAATCCCTATCATGTCAATGTGCTGCAATTTCTACCTTTGAATTGCTGCCAATGTTATTGGAAACAGTGGATATTTTTTACATGTAAATATTGTCAGCAGCTCAAAACATTCATTGGAATATTAGAACCTTTTTTAATCATAATTTTCTGCTCTATTATGAACAGTTTTTACAAGACAGTGATAAATTCACCACAAAAAAAGCTGTTAAAATTGTTCAGGTGTGCAATGAAATCACATTCCATTATTTTTGACTTTGAGCTTGTCTGTCATTTTGAAGATTTCATTTTGGCTCTACCAAACACATGTCAGTGTTTGCTCTAAGCACTAATGTAAACACAGCCTGTTGAGAATCATGTGCAGTGAGATGTGTTTTAAATGTATGCCGCTGGCAGAGCTGGTGAAAAGGTATTTTGTAATCTCTGCTATAGGAGCATGTGTTTATTTGTCTGTGTACTTAATGTATATCATCCGAAACCTCATATTTTCAGCATCTGTGTTTCCATGAAGTCATGTCTATGAAATCTATATCACAACAGCTGAGTTGCGAAATAGGTGCAATTTTCAAATAATTGCCGCAGTGTAAACCTCCTCCCACACCCTCCAGCTTAATTTCTCTTTTTCCATCAGCTCATTACAGCACAGGTGGATCTTTAGTAAAATGTATCTGAGGAAAATAGTCCCTCCGCTGCCTTGATAAATGCAAGGGGAAATGAGTCATACCCGAAGGCAAACCTATATCTGAATGTGATATTATAGGTACACTAATAGAGATATAGAGATAGAGGGAAATACGATTGGCGTATCTGCCCTTATTAACATTACATTACACAGAGCTCGTCTAAAAGCGTTGAAGTAATGCAAAAGAGGAAAGCATTCACGTATCTAAAGCCACAGGGCAAGGTTGTCATGTGCTAAGCAGTGCTTTTCCCAAGTGTTCTACCATGCAGGAATAATTTTCCAATTATTTCCAGTTATATAATCGTTATTACTGTGAAATGAAACACTTCAGACCATTTTCATATATTCATATCATTAATATTTCCTTTAGAGAAGCTAAATAAAAACAACAACAAGAAAAAAACACAGGAAAAACACATCTGTGATGGGCGACCTAATGAGGCGTCAAGGCAAAATGTCTTTTTCACTCCAAAAGTGCATTGTTGTTCTAAAGCAATATTAAAGATATGAAAGTAATGACGCTATCTGAGGCCTCTCAGTTGGTGGTGGGATACTTTCACAGTATAAATCACACCACTGAACTTGAGCAGTGCAATGGCTTCGTTACTGATAACAGTTTTTGTGGGTAATCGGTAACAGAGTACAGTTTAAAATAAATCTTCCACCTGAGTGCATGTGGTTCAGGGTATAATTAAGTTCCCATCCTGGCAAGAAAAAACCCTTCAGACAAAGAGTTTTATTCAGGAAAATGAATAGGTCTTCTATGTGAGTGTGTTTTCTATTTAGACACAGACACACAATGAAAAATCAGAGCACACAGAAACAGATGACGAGCTGTTGTCTGCCTTTTCGCTGTGATTCAAACATAAAAGCTGGGTGGACCGTGACATGTGTCTTGTAGATATGCCAAATTTAGCTGGCATGACCAATCGATGATGACACCATTGATCGTAATATGCAAAATGTGAGCAGATGTAGCAGCAAAGTATGTTCTGTATTATAAAGTTTACTTTGGTAAAGTGGGAGCAAGAATATGAATGATTTATCAATAATGTCTGTGGAGTCCTTTTCATGTATTAGTTTTCTTTTCCAATGTTCCAAAGAGTATAAATGACGTTATTACCATTAAATCTGTCAGTGACAGGACTGATGCACTGTTGCTGTGCTGTAGATTCACAGCATAAATGAAGAACTTGTGATCATCACATACAGTAGATTTACTTTGTCAGATTATACACAAGGAACATGTACAGACAGTTTTAGTAATGCTGATAGTGCTGCTACTCTACTGGAGGTATATTGTGTATAGAAAATGCATATATAATATAGCAAATGTGATTGCAATGTTTCCTGTCCTTAAAATCATTGCTATTGCCACATAATTGCAGGTATTTCAATCCAGCCAGGATTAATGTACACATTCTATAATCTCAGCATGTCAGAAGTCAACATAAAAGTAAAATAGATGCAAAATAAAATGCCAGTGTGATGCTTTATTAGTAAGTTATATGCTTGTAAGTTTGCAATTGCACGAAAAAAGGGGATTAGCAATTACTTATTTGGGACGGGATCACAAACATGGAACCATAATAGACGGAAAATCTCCAGCACTTTAAGAGAGATAATTCAAAACATGCAAAACCCCCATAGAAAACAACTGGCCTCATCAAAAGTGGGACACAAAACAAAAATTCTGCCGTTGCTCCGCTACACTACATTCCCCTCCAGACACAGAGCTCAAACTAAACTGCCCGAATTACTGGGTGGTGCATGGCAGTGATTCTAATTAGCAATGCCTTTGATCTGTGAACAACTCACATCAATAAACTTCAGCTCTGCAGTGCTTGAGATTGTTTTGTTCAGTTTTTTTTTTTTTTTTTTTGTTCAACATTTCAATTATTCAGCAGCTCCTATTTTCTCAGGTTTGACTAATAACAACAACAGGTTTGGACTTATTGTATTAATTTGGACTAAACGGTCTGGTCAGGGAGCATTTAGTCCGGAGCTAAAAACATTTGGAACTTTTTAGAGGTTGTAAACAAACCCTGGACCTGATTTTTAGCCAAAACCAAACCACAACCTAACAAATTTGTGTCATGAGAATAAGATACCAACAATCCCATAGTGGAGCGTTAAATTGGCCAAATGGTTGGTCTTATCCTCAGGGGCTGGAGATGGTGCAGAACTTTGTCCCTGTCCCTGTCCCTGTATGCTCATACCTCAAAATGACAGGAAATCAATTATTTTAGCATTTTACAAAAATGAGAAAATGCAGACAAAAGAGTTCTCGAGTTTTGACTGAGGCATGATTGGCACTTTTGCCACACAGTATAATGCAAACTGGAAAATGCAGAAGCCTTTCACAGCTGGAAAAAGTGAAAATAGTTTGAAAGTTATTTACTATATGCATTCTGTGACAGTTGTGTTGACAGCTCAGAAAAACAAAAGCATCGACGATAATTCCCCGGTGCAGCATTTTTGTCAGCTATTTTGGGTGTTTTTGGAATTGGCTGCTCCACAAAGATGTTTTAGTTGACGTCCGCACACGTTAAGCATCTTTACTGTACGTTGTTTACTTTCACACTAATGGCCCAAAGAGTGCACCATCGCAGCCAACTGCTCTTACACGATATGTCATAACTAATTTAAGGAATAACTGGACTCATAGTGTGGACACCAGGTGTGAGCTCATGCTGGGTGGTGTACACAGAGCAGCCCTGCAGGCTGCTGTGAGTTTTATTGCATTTCCCAGAGAGAGGAGTATGATGTCATCAACATGTGTCTCATCTACAGTTAAGACCCCATTTCCTGGTCTGATAGCTGAGCCGGGGATAAGGAGTTTCTGCTCTCATAATATAAGCAAGGAAAACTTTCCTTTCCTCGCTCTCGCCCTCCCACTAGGTGTTTTCTTTTTTCGCTTTGCAGTCACACAAGCGCTCGCTCTCAATCTGCAACAAAACCGTTGACATTTTATGGAGTAAACAGCCTTCAGTTCTCTGTCATTTTTTATTTAGAAAATGAAACTGTTAAAAATAGAGTTAGACATCATTGGGTAGTAGGACATCATACATATTAATATTTAATAATTTCTCCCTTTATGACAAAAAAATGGTTTCTGACAACAAAGTCTTTGCAAGACAAATAATTTAAGGACACAATGAAAACATTAAAGAACAGATAAAGGTATATAACTACGAACTGCTAGCTTTGTGCACAAGCTTAGGGCAGGCTCTTGAAACACACGCACATTTATACAATCTTTAGTGTTAAAATAATCATGAAAATCACTCTTCTAAGAATTGTTGTTAACATGAACATGAACACATCAGTGGCACAATATATGTCCAGGTTTGGAACTCACAAGTAAGTGACAAGATGAGGAATACCCTAAAGAAGCTGGTGTTTGGGTGGATTAGAATACTGAAGTCCTCCATCGTCTTGTCTGTCAAGGATTAAACGTAACATGTAGACAGTACAAGGCAAGTACGCCAGTTTAAGTTTGCTGCATATGCAGAGCAGGAACAAATCCAACATTTATTAATATGTAGCTAACCAGTAAAAATGAAAAAGTTACTAAGGTGGATGTCAAGATGGCATTTTAAATCCATGTGAATTTTTGTCCTAATATACACATCAGATCAAGCAGAATTATGTGACAACATATTGGATACATGTGTGACTGCAGACATTCTCATTGTGTGATGCTGTGTGGTGTCTGCATTGTTCAGTGACACTGTTACATACAGCATTGCATATTACACTATAATTCTAAGTGTAGCATGTCTAGCATAGTAATAAAGGAAGGTAAAGCACCATGGTTAGGTTTTGATTGTGTTAAAGCAATGTCGAAACTGTACAACAAGGAAGAATGATCATTTATTCCTTCCAATGAGAGTTAAAATCTTAGAAATTTTATACATAAATACTCATATAAAAGTCATACTTTTGGATTGTTGTGATATTCATTTTGTTCTTTAAGCACCAGGCTGGAAAACATATCCAGTTTTGCTGAAACAAACAAATCTTGATATTTTTCCCAGAATAAAAAAATTCATGGGCACAAATGTGTGCATTTGCATCTTCTGCTGCAAGCATCAAATGAGCACCATTTCAGAATAGATTTTAGGCCAGTGAGACACACAGCAAGGCACAACAGGTTAAGTGTGTAACAACACCTGCATTGAGCAGTCCTCCTCAAATGTTAATTTCTTGTTCTTACATAAAAGATGTAACATCGTATCTGCAGAGGAAAGTACAATATTGACAACAAAGACAGACATTAAAACTACACACATGAGAAATATACTGTATATTAGTCCTTTCTGAGATTCAATACAAAGTTTTGCAGTGTCTTTGGGCATGAGGGACACATAATGCAGAAGAAGTCATTCACTTGAAAAAAAGGATTGTAGTTTCTGTGTCTCTATTGCATGTTTTTGTGGGTCTGTATGTGTGTGTGGGGGGGTTTGCTTCACCCCATTATATAACGTGCAGGTAGGTTGTCTTGGTATCCACTCCTATTACATTTTTGGCGGTGCATCTGTAAAATCCTGTATCTCTACCTGTGGGGTTCTGTATCACCAAGGAACCCTGAGGACTAAGGTAGCGGTTGCCATAAATACGCGGCTGACCCATCACCCTCAGCTGTGTCAGGTCAGGTGTTTCCCAGGAAACTGTCGCCCGCGGTGTTGCTATTGTCAGGCAGGGCAGCTCCACGGCAACCCCGGGGCGCGTGTAGGTCACAGGGGAGGGGCCGGTTGTAATGCGTGGAGGGTAGGCGATGACAATGACAGGAACTGTGGCGACTGAAACTAAGGCGGAGTCGTAACTGGTGGACCTGCAGGTGTAGGTTCCTCGGTCGAACACGGAGGCCTGATGGACTGTTAATGTTCCGTCTTCTTGGACTAAGAAACGTCCTAAGTCGCCACTCTCACCCCTGGACAGCACCTTGCCGCTGGGCATGGTCCAGGAGAGAGAGCCCTTTAGGTATCCAGGGGGTTGAGGACAGGGCAGGTGAAGGGTCTCTCCATTAATGATGCTCACCAGTGGGGCAGTTCTGGTGGTTACTGTTGGCTCTGAGATAGGGCCAGTGAAGGGTGGAGGACCTACTGGGTGAGGTGCTGCAGGCAAACTCAGGCCCTTCTGTAGAGGCTTCTGAGTAACTGGGATTCTTGGATGAGGCACCACAGGTGGCGCTGGCCTTGAGTTCAAAGTTTGAGCTGAATTCAGTTGAGGCACATCAATTAAACCAGCAGTTCTTTCCGCCGCTGGTCCTCTCTGTGGAGATCTGGCCTCCTCCTTTGACTGTGCCACCTCCAGCTCCACCCGCATCGTCGTCTCTCCTCTCTCACTTTTCACTTCACAAATTAAGGTCCCGCCATCACTCGCGCGGACGTCCCGCAGCTCCAGGGAGCCGTTTCGATGCACGGTGAGTCGGCTGCCGTAGTAAGGAGCTGGCAACATGCCGTTACCAGGCAGAAACCAGGCCAGTCGGGGGGGAGGGTACCCTTGGGAGGGGCATGGCAAAAGAACTGTTTGGCCTTTAACTGCTCGTTGCTTCACCGTCGTTACCACACCCACAACTGAATTAGTAAAGTTTTTGGCATTGGGACTACTGCTTGAACCACCACTGTTTCTTCTGTTGTCATTGGTTCCTTCTAGATTACTACTCCTACTAAAATCATTTCCTCTGAGTGTGCTAGAACCAGCTCCATTATTAGATATGCTGCTACTGAAGCCTCCTATGTCTCTTGAAATACCACTTAACCTGCTATAGTCCCTACTGGCGTTAGCATCTTTACTCGCCTTTCCTGCAGTGACTTCATTATTATTAGTCCCAGGATTCCTTTCAACACTCTCTCCTCTACCTGTGCCGTGACTGTTACTCACACTATTACTACTACTTATAACGCCAGGACCATTTCTATCCATTACAATATTATCTGCTTTAATACCTCCATTTCTTGCCCCGCTCACCCCAACACTGAGTACACTGCTACCTAGCTGTGTTGTGACTCCACTGACAGGCCTGTTGTATCCACTTTCACTCCTAGGGGCAGGATTAGAGCCACTGATTGCTAAGTTAGTGTTTGGTACAATGTTTCTTATTCTGCCACTATTATCACTATGGTGGCTGCTGCTATTGCTACCAAGCTTGTTTATGATTCCACTGGTAAATCCAGGCCGGATTATCCCTCCATTATTGATGTTATCTCCTGATCTGCTGCCATGACTGCTGCCACTGTTAATACTCCAACCCCTTCCTCCCACTTGGCCGCTCTGTCCATAGGTAGAACCCTCCACCTCCAGGCCCACCATCATCCTCCTCTCCCCTGCTGAGCTGCTTGCTCGGCATGTATAGTTTCCCGTGTCAATCTTTTGAGCCATACGCACTTCCAAAGTTCCACCTGAAACCACCACAACCCGCTCAGAGTAATAACCAGATCCCAAACTTTGTGGGATTACACGGTTTGCTGGGGAAAACCATGTCACTGTGGGGGCAGGATCTCCTGTAGCCCTGCAGGGAATGGTGGCAGTTGCTCCCTGACGTACTTTGGTGACGTGGTAGCTTCTGTCGTCGGTGAAGGCTGGTGGAGATGTCATCATAACCTTTACCTTGACCTTAAACGAATGGATAAATGTTGGAATTAATTAGCATTTTTGGTTGCATTAAAGTTTTGGTCATCAAAGCAATTTGACTAAACCAGCAAAAATCAACTGATTAAGTGACTGAAGCCCTGAATAAAAAGGATAACAAATATTTCTCAAGTGAAGCTATCCAGCAAGAAATGTTTTTGTACCTTCATGGTGTCTTGACCTCCTTGATTCTCAGCGTAACATGTATACTCCCCCTCTTCTCTCATACCCACTGCTGGAACCAGTAATGTCCCATTGTCAAACACAGTCAGTCGTCGTGTCCGCCCTCCTCTGTCTTCCCCATGTAACACACTGTTCACCGTGGTTCCATCTGGTAAGCTCCAACGAACAGCTGGGTCAGGCAGCCCTGATGCCTGGCAGTCCACCTGCAGAGGATCATTTAAAAGTTTTTCACCTTTTTTTGGGATAGAGTTGTAAGAACTGTTGATAAAAAAAACAATTTCATGTCTTTTTAATGAATAATACATGCTGTACTCATTATTAAGTCCTTAATGGCTATATTTAGGCCCTTAAAAAATGAAAATTCATAGTAGGAGATGTATCAAACAAACAATAAATTTAGACACACTCAAAAGATGCCAAAATCTCATGAATGTTTAAATGAAAATAATAAATAAAGGGCAAAACATTCCCACAATAATACTGCATCTTATTTCCTGCATTTCGCCCCCAGTTGACATTATTTTTCATTGAGTCTTTAAATATTGATGTGTGCAGTACTATTCCCTGAAGGACACTGTTTATGATTCATAACAGCCTGCTGTATGATCTAGGAGGTTGTCGTTTCTTTTTGAATCGAAAAATGTGAAGCACTTCTTGATCAAAAAATGAACAAAATGCCTAGCTGAAAGGCTGAAGTCTGGAACCCAACAAACTGTGTATCAACAAAAAATAAAGCACTAGAAGATCAACAGTGGAGGTTTAAAATAAGGACTGTTTGGATATAAAATTGGGAAACATGCCAATGAACTCCTATTGCCAGAACTGGCACAATTCAGTGCCAAACAGTGTGACATATGATTTACAATGAAGCAAATCTTACTTGTATCAAATTAGTTTTTGTATGGAATTGTAAAATACTAAAAACATTATGAAGAACCCGAATTCAAAGACAATGGGCAACAAATAGGATATAGAGAAAACTAAATCAAATAGATGGACTGCCATTAAAACTATGATATTGAACTAGCCTAACCTTTGCTGATATATGTTTACTGAACAAATGCTATTTATTAAGAACAAGGAAAGTTGCAAATAAATTACTTTATTCTTTACTGAGCTCACCTTCAGTGGTTTACCAAATGACACCATCTGGTTGAGGGGTTGTTTTGGCTCGATCTTGGCAGGTTTGGTAGCCACGGAGATGCGCAGGAGGCGATAATCATCTGCAACCTTGTTCCGTGCAATGCACAGGTAGTCTCCAGCATCCTTCTCCGTTACTGCCTGGACCAACAGGGTGCCATTTGGATACACCTTCAGACGTCGGTCGAAACTGTAATTCAAAAGTAGACACACAAATATATATACATTAAAAAAGATGGACTCACATTAGGTAGATTACTGACAGAAATGTCACAATATGCAATGATACAACCAGCAACATTTCTCCCATATCCTCTGTACCTGAAGTGCATGTCCACCAGCTTTCTGTTGGGGGTCCTCCAGATAATGATGGGAGCTGGGTTGCCAGTTACAGTGCAGTGAAGCTGCAAAATCCCCCCATAGTGGACAGTAGAAATGGAGGGGGATGTGGAGACAATACGGGCTTTACTGAAGGGAGAGACGGGCAAGGGATGCAAAACCACTGGAGCTTTTCTGTCAGTGGGGAATGAAGAACTAACTCTGGTGTTGTTTATACTGGGTGAGAGTCTGCTGTTGTTTACTGGCACAGTGGAGGGCAGGGAAGGAGAGGACGGATCATTTTTTCTAATGTTAGTAAAGTGTGTGGGGGAGGCAGTGACTGTTTTATTGATTTTAGGAGATGAGTTCGAGGAATTGGGTTGGTGAGGGGAAGACGGGGAGTGAGAAGAGCTTGGTGTGAGCGACAAAGTCCTGGATCTCTCAGCGACAGATGGAGGGGAGAATTTATTGGAGCTGAATGGACCTGAAGGATAGCTTGGGATGGCCAAAGTTTTGTCTTTATTAAGTGAAGGAGGTGGTTTTACGGTGGCAACTGCTTTTGTCCCCTCATTTCTGGCTTCTCCCTGTCTTCTTTCTCCTCCTGCTCCACCTTCAATTTCCACCTTCACTGTCCTCTTATCGGCCCCCACAGCATTACTTGCTGTACACTCATAACTCCCTGACTCTTTTGTCCCAACTTTTCGAATATGCAGTGTCCCGTTGGGCAAGACAAAGAGGTTGCCATGGAGAAACTGGGATGGGCGAACTAGGGTCCCATCTGGGATTCGCCAGCGCAGAGTTGGTGGTGGAGCACCTCGGGCAGAGCAGTGAGCATAAACAGGCCTCCCTGGAGACAAGAGCAGGTGTTCCTCTCTGGGTTGCTGTATCACCGGGGGCAATGAGGACACGTGTACACGCACAGAGGCACTGGCAGCACCTGCTGAGTTGGAAGCCACACAACGGTACACTCCTCGGTCACTAGGTAAAGTCACTGAGATATGAAGGGTTCCATTCGTGTCCATGGTGATTCGGCTGTTGAAGGGACCAGCAGAGGTCAAGACAGAGCGATCGGGCAGAACCCAAGAGAGCAGAGGGGTGGGAACGCCGTCCGCTCGGCACTCCAAACGCACTTCTCCTCCCTGATGAATCGTGACTTCTCTGTAACTGGCCAGCTGCATACGAGGGGGGCGGGTCCAGACTTCCAGGGTACTTAGCAACCTGTCATGAAGAAGCACATAATACTCAATATAAACACACATTACCAAAGCCAAAGCATTTCAAATCTACATTTTGGAAACATCCAAAGGATTACATACAGTACATAATACAAACTGAAATCCTGACAGAAACTTGGACAGAAGAAACAATTAAACAGATTTCATGTACAGACATTTGCATATGTCTGGGGGCTACGTGCAAATGTTCAATCAAATAGGTTTGCAATTGTGTTTGCAAGCACAACAAGTTGGTTAACAACAAAACAACATACACTCTTTAATTAAATTGCTGCTTACTGTAGTCTTTGCATAAATACTGAAAATGTTTTCTCCCCTGGCCATTAGAACTGAATGCTGTGTTGTATAGTTTATTAATATGGATAACTGGTATCAGTGGGCTCACCTGTCACGACCTAGGAAGCTGTGTGCACTGCAGATGTACGTGCCCCTGTCCTGCAGCTGAACATTCTGGATAACAAGGGTGCCATTTGGCAAGACCTCAAAACGTTGAGCCCTGGAGTGGATTGACATCACCGCTCCTAAGAGAAAGACAGAGAGTGAGACAGTGCGACAGACAACCAGCGAGAGCAGCAGTGAGGAGACAGGAGAGAGAAAAACAGAGGCAAATTGGGAAAGAAAGTTAGAGAGTAAGAAGGAGACAAGAGAGCAGAGGAGGAACAGGGGCACATCGAATGGCACAGCATGAAGTGAAGTCAGTGATGCAATGCACGAAATGTTCCATTACTTGCTTGCAATGTATTTCCCACATGGCAAGCAAGAGAAAAGCCTATTGTGTGCATGCCAGTGTGTCATGTTTGGTGTTAATGTTTTTTTTTCATCACCGTAAAATGTGTTCATATTCAGTCAGTCATAGTACGTACTAAAGCTGAGGGTAATTTCCTTTAGAACTGGTGACTTCAGATTATAAATACAAAGCTTTATTTATTCATTTCAAAAGGCAAAGTCTGTAGTTTTTCACCATACAAATGACAGATATGTGCACATTTCTGTGTTTTCCTACACAGAAATGCTTTCTACTTTAAAATATAGGCTTGTTCCAAGAAGCAGTTTGAAGTTGTCTGGAAAATTTATAGGTTAGGTTTTTGCATTTGTCCATGAACCAGATTTGATTGGCCTCTAGAAGAGAAACTCTTCCCTGATCTATCCTCTGATGCTGTTGATAGTGTTCAAAATATTACAAATTGTATGTGTGGATGCTCAAATAAATGTGCACTGTGCATACCGGTGGCTACTTTCGTCCATGTGATAGAGGGTTTTGGTTCTCCTTCAGCTTCACAATCCAGCCTGGCAGTACTCTCTGCTGGGAAAGACACTGTCCTGATGTGTGGGTCTGCAATTTTTGGTCTGGATCTCAATACTGGAGCCTGTGCAAAAGATTTCAAAATATATTATACTGGCAAATAAAGCAGTGAAGATTAGAATTAATGAGCAGTTAAAAAATAGAAGACATTGAGAGCAGAACTCCACTAATGATAATTCTTCAATTTGCAAAAGTTGCAGAATTATATTGGTCTTGAAGTTTTAATTTGTCATCTAAATGGCATGCGATTAGAGGACTTGCAACAACTAAGTTTAGCAGAGTTGTGATGGATGAAGAAGGAGAGCTGTCTAAAATCCAACAATATTAAAAATACATTATCACTAAAATGTAATCAACAGATCATGTGGTCAAGTGCGTTCTAAACAGGAGTTTTCAGGGAAAAGAAAACAACAGCCAACTAAAATGAAACCATTAAATGGATATATCAATTGACTTGTGGAGGTAAGAATAAAGTAAGATTGCAAATTCAATATAGCATTACTGTGGTCCTTAGATGTAGAATGACTCACTGGTGGTGGGCCCCGGAGGTTTGGTCTACTGAGGCTTGAAAAAAGAGCTCTGGAAATTAATCTACAATTGATTACTTTAAATCCCTTGGGATTAGGCTCTCAAAACACATAACGTCGTTGGCTATGGAACATATGTTTTTCATCTTTTCTTTAGATTCCTGACGGAGAAACTCCATGAAATTGGAGAATTGTCATAAACATCCTTTAGTTTTAATAGCAGGTCATGTGGATAAAGATTAGACTGTTTTCAGATCTATTGTGCATTTTCTGCTAAGCTTTTGCCCTGAGGGCTTTTTCGCAGTTGGGTTTAATGTGTGTGTGTGTGTGTGTGTGTGTGTGTCTGTGTGTGTGTCTGTGCGCTGTTATTTTCTAGGTCAGCACTCTCTTAGAAAAGAAATGTTAATTTGAGCTCCATATATATGAACTGCAAACTGCATTCAAAAGTGCACTTAAAGGAATTACTAAGTAAATGAATAAAAGCAAGAAAAATTGGGGAAACAATAAATTTACAACTAAATTAAAAAATAAAGAACTAATTTTGGTCCAAGCTTGGCTCTTATCCCTTTTGCACTGTAATGTATGTGTTTGCTTTAAGACCCATTATTGGGCAACGCATCTACAAAGAAGAAATATTATGCTATTTGAATTAATTTGGACTCACCACAGGCGCGGCAGGGAGGGAAGGAGTAGGAGACCACTGAGACCTGCTGCTGTGTGAATCTGGAATAGAATTAGCTCCAGGGTTCTTCCAGTCAGTGGAGGGACGAATCTCGTGTGGAACCCCAGAACCGAGCCTCCCTCTGGGGTCAACTTGGACAATGCTTGGCCTTTCTCTGGATGACGATTTGGTACTTGTTGACGTGGTTGTTGTGGTAGTACTGGAAAGTGTACTAGGTGTAGGTGACCTTGTTGTAGTTGGAGGAATTTTGGCTGACACAGTAGTTGTGGTACTAGTAGTTGGAGTAGTAGTTTTAGAAGTTGTAGTAGACGTAGTGGTGGAAGTGGGGTTAAGATTCCTTGGGATGCTATTAAATGAGACTGTAGTAGTAGCAGTAGTAGTAGTAGCAGTGCTAATATCAGTTGTGGTACTTGTGGTAGAGGTTCCAGTTGTAGAAGTAGTAGTCGGAGTAGTAGATGTAAGAATAGAAGTTGTGGTGGTAGTAGAGGTCGGAGAAGTCGTAGTATGTCTAGTAGTGCTAGATGTTGGAATAGTATAAGTAGTTGTCGTAGACAGTGTGGGAGTTGTAGTCATAGGAGTAACTGTAGTAGCAGATGTGCTTTTAGTGCTACCAGCAGAACCAGTAGAATGACTTCTCCTGAGAGCCGTTGAAGGAGTTGTTATGGTTTTTGCAGTGGCCGTTGTGTCTGTTCTAGGGACTGAGGAAACAATGGAGGAACGAGTGGTTGAAGAGTGGGACTCACTGGGTACACCCAAGAAATTCCTCTCTAGCTCTTCATCGTGTTTGCTTGAGGGTCTATCAACATATTTGTCTAAGGCTGTTTGTGTTTCTGTGTGTGTCTGTGTGCCATGTGTAAATGTCCTGAAGTGTGTATCTGGCACATGTGTTTCTGAAATCAAAGTATTAGAGTGACTGGGTGCTAGTGTTTTCAAAAAAGAGTACTCTTCACTGTCTGTTATCTTGTCTAAGTGAGTCATCATGTCTGCATGTGTGTCTGTGTTTGTATGGGAGAGTGAGGGAGTCAGTGAGGTTGAAGTAGATTTTGAAGTGGAGATACTAGAAGTGTGAGAAACAGGGGGGGACACGGGATTCAGAGCCACAACATTTGGAGCAGTCTTAATTTGGTCACTCGGTGTCAACAAAATGGCTGGGGCCATGGTTGTTGACACCAGCAACAACATATTGATTTGATCTGTGGTAGTGTCAGGTGTCACAGTCTGTGACCTCGGGTTCGTAGGGTCAGGGAGAGGTTGGGGTGGGGTCAGAGGTCGCCCCCTGGGCCTGTTGATGATTCGTCTTCGCTGTCCAATCTTCCTGCGTGAGTTCCAAGGACTCTGAGGCCGAGAGTTTGGAACCAAATTAGGAAACAGGCCCTGTCGAGGATTCTGAGGCCTGGTTCTTGGTGGGCTGGGGTTTGCTGCTTGCTCATCCCCTTCAGGTGGTTTTTGAACAATTTCATTTGTTCCTGCCATTGGATTAGATGTGACTGGTTCTTTCTCTGTCACTGGTTTTGTTGGTGTCTCTGTTTGTGGACCTACTTTCTCTGTTTGTATGTGTGTCTCTGTCTCATTCCTTTCTATCTGTTCTTCTGTTGACCTCTCTGTAGCTGTCTCTATTTCAGGGTCTGTTCTTGTCACTGCTTCTGTCTGTGTTTCTGACTGAAGAGTTTGAATGGGCTGTAGTCCTTCCTCTTGTAGAACACTATCATCAACAGATGACCCCTCAGTTTCTGCTTCCACTCCTGTTCCTTGAGCCCCACCTCCTTCTGTATCATCTCCCTCATGTCCACTTGTGTCTTTATCTCTGCCTCCTTGAACTAATTCAGTTGTCTGCTTTCCTGTTGTGATATGTTGGCTGTTATTAGTGTGAGCAGTCTTTTGACGTATTTTAGCCAGCAGATCAGCCCATTTCTGAGGGTCTATCCTTTGTTTGTTTGCAGCAACTCTATGTCTGTTCTCAAAGCGGTTTCTTCTCTGGTCAGTGGATGAAACAGGCCCTCCACCTCTTCTCAGGGGAATTTCTCTCATGGGACCACGTCTTCGTGGCTTTCCAAAAGGATAATGTCTGTTCGGAGTTGGCTGGAGAGATATTGGTTGCCTCCTATTGCCAATAACAGTTCTCTCCTCTTCTTCTCCATCCCCTGATGCTTCATCCACCTGACCTAACAAAGGGGCTCTTATCCTGGTTGACCGGCCAGCGGCTGACTGTGGCCCTCTGGGAAATGTAGTCCTAAGTGAAGGGATTTGTTGTGAATTTAGTATCAGCTGCACAGACTGAGAGGCGCTACCATACTGGTTGACTGCAATGCAGCGGTAATGACCAGCATCCAACAGAGAGGGGTTGGGCAGAGAGAGACTCCCATTTGATTCTATTGTGAGTCCACCTGACACAGCTAACCCCTGCTTTACTAGATTTCCATCTGGCAAAATCCAGTTCATGTAAGGTTCTGGTGAACCAGACACCCTGCAGGACAGACTGATAGGTTCCCCAACTATTCCCGTTAAAGGAGGTCCTACTTTCTCTCCCGAAGGTGGAACTGGTGACCCCTCCACTGCCAGATGCAGTGGGAGAACATCTACATCCTTTCCAGCCCAGGCAACACAGTAGTAAATCCCAGCGTCTGAAAGCTGTACCTTGTGTAGAAGCAAACCAGAAGCTGAGGCCCGCAGCCGACCATCTGGAATGCTAGAGGGTGGGATAAGCTTGGATCCATCTGGGAGAATCCACTGTACTTTGGGGTTGCCAGAACTGAGAACAGGGCAGGATAGCTCTACCTTACTGCCTGCTACGGCTGCCAGTGCTGTGGTAGTATGATTAGTAGACATCAGCACCCACGGGTGAGAAGCAGTGGAGGATGAGACAGGAGAGGAAGGGTCAGGGCGAGCAGAAACTCTTGTTGAGTATATAAGTTGAACTTTATGTCCATTAGACTGTGCTCTGTTTAGTTGAATGCTAATGGCCGTCTGTAATAACCAATGTGGCCTGGCTTTAACAGAAGCTCTGACTCCAGTGTGATAATATCCATCTGTCTCTGCCGCCTGCCTATAGCGGTAGGCCAACGCCGGGGCTTTACTCAGCATGATCTCCCTCTCGAGGCGAACCGCAGTCTCACTGTAATAAGCCAGAATCCTCCAAAGTTTCTCATAGCTTTGTCTCTCAATAGGGCAATCCAGAGTGAGTGACAGAACGAGGGGGAGAGGAGCAGAGGAGGCCAGGGAGAGATCTGGAAGAGGAGCAATATCCTGGGAGTCGGAAGAATGAGTGATGTTGCAACTCAGATCCACACTGTTTCCTTGCTGGTCAGACAGACCCAGAGAGATGCTGCCCAAAGGCTCTCTGAAAGTTTCACTTGTTAGGATTTCACTTGGCTCTGTCTCCAGAGGTGTTTCTTTTCCTGTGGAGGGGATGATGGGCGAACTACACAATAAGTCAGTCTGCTCAAGCAAGCCTTGCCCTTGAAGTGAATTGGGCGAGTCACAGACTGGACACTGAGGGCCACCGGGACATTTCATTAAGCCTAATTGAAAGAGAGAGACAGAGAAAATGATTTCATAAAAGGCAATCATACCACGCCTGGCGTGTCAGCTGCATTATTCACTACTGGTATGATCATAGCAACTATACAAATATATTACTGCACAATTTAGCTATTTGCACATATTAGTGGAAAGTGAGTCATTTATTAGTCATGCCATCTCATTTTAGGCATTAATTACACTTTATATCTCTTACTAATTAGGTATGGTTACTTCATCTACTCATAAATCAGAAGTATGCTATCACTTTATTATCACACAGGAATCATTAGCCTATATTTCAGCTGCCACACATCAGTGCTGTCATCACAGATTAGTCATGGCAGGTTAAGTCTGGCATATCAATGAGACACATTTCACGGTCCAGCCTTCCTTCACATCTCAATAACAGCCACAAGTCAAGACTTAAGAGCAACAGAAAAAAAGGAGAAAACAATGAAGAATGTGTGACAAAAAGCAGGTGGAGGGTGGTCGTCAATGGTGTCAAGATAACAAAACCAGATGTATTAAAAAGTAGGTTTAACTCATCCCTCAACATCTGGATTAAATTATTAACTAATGAATCTCTCGGCTTATTTCCCAGGTTTCCACTCATCTTATCTCCTTATCTTCCCCTTAGTCAGTCAAGTGACTTTTATGTTGCATTAACCAGCATTATTGCATCTCTGATGGAATGAAACTGGCTCAAAGACACACTAATAATTGACAACCATAAACACCAAGTGCACATGGGAAATAAAACAACAGGTGAAAGCAAATGGTTGTTCAGATGTAACAGTCACCTGGGTGAGCCAGACTCCAAGTGAGGAGCCAGTTCATCCTACAGTCGCAACTCCATGGATTTGTCTGCAGCACAAGAGTCTCCAGCAGAGGTGCTGTTGCTAAGGTGTCTTTGGGCAAAGTAGTTAGACTGTTGTTGGAGAGGTCTAGGTGTCTAAAGCAGGCAAAGACAGAGCAAAAAAACAAGAGAACATACAAATTGAATTAAAATGGAAGAAATTAATGTGAATGTAAGAAGTGACAGGTCAGAAGTTGGAAAATCATCCATCATTTCTACCATTTTCATCGTCACCTTCCTGTTCAGTTACTCAAGTTTTATCCATTTACGCTGTGCTGTAATTACTTGGGTGGATAAGAAAAAGGGTGAGGAGATGCTGCTGTGGCTTTGTGATTAAAAGTTGATTTATCTAAACGTCGATAATCAGCAATGCAAGTGTTCCCTTTTTCATCAGACTACAGTCAATCAAGCGTCCCATTATTTCTAGATTTGTGGGGTAATTTCATCAATTTTACAATGTTTTGCTATTGCTTGTCCATAAATCAGCCCATTTCAAAATTGTTTAGTCTGGTTTTTAACTGTTTACTTAGGACGAAATTGCCGTAGTTTTGATGAGGAACTACAAATTCAGTTGACTGTGTTTGGATTTAAGTTACCATTCCTGTCATCACCACCAGAACTGCGAGCCAGGCTAAGTCTGATTACCTTTAAAACCAAACACTGATTACTACATTACGCGCTTTAGGTGTAAAAGCTCACCTGAGTGTAGAAAAGCAATATGTATTCAGCAGGGACAGTGTGCACAAAGTGTGAGGATGCAGCTGATGCAGCCTGTTCCCTTGCAGACGTAGTAGCCTGAGGCTAGGCAGCTGGAGCAGGGCCCGGGGGTGGATGTGTTGGAGGAGATTGTGATCCAAGTACAGGCGCAGCAGTGAGGTCAAGCCAGAAAAGGTCAGAGATGAAGAGATCTCTCTCAGCTTGTTATAGCTTAGTTTTAGTATCTGGGGGGGTAGAGGAAATGAAGTGAGCAGAAGAAATGAAGGATTAGAAGAAGAGACATCAAGGCTGATTAAAAAAAATACCAAGTCTATCTACAATCGTAAGTCTGTCACTGGACACCACATGCTTGTAAATTGAATTTATAACAAATGATGTGCAGAGAATTGGAATGAGAAAGGAAGAGTTGGATGAAAAAAACTCTTTGTAAGCAAAAATGACTGATAGCACCCTGTGTACAATTTAAAAATATGGGGAAATATTTCTAGCAGTTCTCCATCTCATATGTAAAAATTGAAAAAGCAGCCCATAGCCTATAACCACACAATATATTCATGCTGTGACTTTTTACCAAAGCAGGGAAAACTAAAAGCATGTTCTAGAACTGGGGAGTCTACAGCTTTCTAAATATGAATTTTAGCCCTTTATCCCCAGCAGAAGACTTTTAGGAATCTATTGCTATTCCAGTCATGTGTGAAGAACTTACCAAAAATTTAAGAAGGCACACCATGAAAATCAGGTTGTGAAATTTTGTTTCTGCAAGGCTTATGTTAAATCTGCCCTCCAGGGAGGCTACTTAGCTGGAAAAGTTCCAGCTGCTGACAGATCTAACACGTGAAGATGTCAGCACATGGAAATATGGATCCTATTATCACAGAGTGGCAAATATATCAGCATCTGCCTGGGAGATGAAGGGAACAATTGCTTGTTGAGTAATATCACTTCCCCACGGACTGCTAACTCTGCCCTTAGGTTGCTGCTAAAATGTCCAGTGTGTTTCCTGTCACTGAGCAGTGAGAAGAATGATGGTGCATAAATTATTCATTAGTTGTAGAGAAATTAGAAAAATGTGCTGAAGATATGAGCGGAATCATGTTGACTGTTATATTAATTTCATACTAGTTTCTCAGATCAAAGCTTTTTCTCCCATGAATCCATTTGTTAATCTTGCAGTATGACTGCGAGATTTAGGCACATTTATCAATGTAGCATCCTCTCTAAATTGCACCAAGCCTTTTTGACAAATACTATATATCTTGATAATCCCTGGATTACTCGTGTTATTAAAAACCAAATCTTTTCTGACAAGCAGTTTAAATTTATTCGTCTCTCATCTCTAGAGAGCTGTGCAGACTGTAAACTACAAGTACTGCACATTGAGGATTTTTTGAGAGCCGATCTTTCTGCAACAAAGCACTTGAAATAGTGGAAGAGGCCCTGTGTGGTCCTCTGCCCGAGGCTGGAGAGTGATAAAAGTAAATTTTGTGTCCCGAAAAAACCTTAATCTCTGAAAAGCCAGAGGTTAAATATGTGAGGAAACACTGATTTATTTTACCTATTAACAGGCATATATTGTATAACCAAGCATCAGCAGTTTGGCAAAGATCAGGACACTTTCACTACTGGCTGGAGTTAACTATCAAAGAAACAGGCCAAATATAGTTCAGTAAAGAAGGACTGAAAAGTAAAAGGCTGAAGTTTCTGTAGGATCACTTTTCCACTGAAAAATGTTGTCCATGCATCATCTTTTCCAATTTGTTCCCCCTGTCTCCTCAATCACATTATGTAACCTCCATATGAAGGTTCCAGAGGTACAGTGCATGTTGTTGTTGTTGCTCTTCGCTCTGTTTACCTGCAGCGACTTCATATCTTTGAACACTTCATCTGGAAGATGATGGAGGTCATTGCTGTGGAGCATCAGAAGCTCCACCTTCTTCAGTCCAGCAAAAGATCTGTCATTGAGCCTGCTGATGCTGTTAAATCTGCAACAACACAGAAACAGCTTCTTCAACCTCAAACATCAATATCCCAACATATATTATTTCATCATTACTTAACTGTAGTTCTAATTCCAGGTTTTGTGGGCGTGTTGGCAAAGTAAATAAAACACTTCAGCTTAGCATCTTATTTGTGTCCGTGAAGGTTCTTAGGTAGCTACATGGGCGTGCACAGTTTGCAAGCATGTGCGTGCTTCCCATACCCAAAGTTTATGCGGCGTGTGTGTGCAGGCAGGCCAGGAGGCACAGTGAGCAGGGAGCGGAAGGTACAGTGGACTTCGTTGGCCTGGTAGCAGTTACAGCTCCTGGGACAGGACCGGCCCCCGGGCACCACGAGGATCAGCACCAGGAGGGCCAGCGACGCCGCTGGCACACAGACAGTCCGGTACATCTTCACTCACAAGAGGAGAATTTGCACTGAGATTATCGCTGCCAAGGAGAGAAAAAGAAAGTGAAGAAGAGTGCAGAGAGTGCACAAAGAAATGCCAAAAAAAAAAAAAAATCCAGATGATGTTTTTTTTGTAATGCAGCCCAAAACCATCTCTTTGACTCAGAAGGCTTTGCAATCTCTCCAACAAGTGATGCCCTCCACTCTTCCACCCACACCAGCACCCATACAGCCACACTGGCACATTACACCTGCCTCAAATGTAACTTTTATCCAACCACACATGCGCATGCTCAGAAGGATGATTGAGTGGCATATAAATAAGAGTTCATGTCGAAAAAAAGCGCAACAGGATTCAATAAAATGGAATTCAGGGTAAAATGAGACCTCGCAGAAACTCCCCCTTATCTCATCTCACACAAGCGCACAGAGTCATTTAAACTATCCACATTCATCAAACCAACTGTAGAGCCAAAAGCTGCGAGAGGCTTTTTTTTCCCAACTTCAAGTCGAAATTAAAAGTACATTACTTCTCCGTAGCAGGACGCTTTCAAGATGAATAGATTATTGCACAATGTGCGGTCACGGTGGATGAGAACATACCTTGAAATCCTCTGGTCCGGAGGAGCAAAATTATTTCACGGAATCATTCATTTTTGTTCATCAAATGCTGATCTTTAATCCAGTTGCGCGCTTCGGGAGTTTTATGAGCAATTACGCAGTTTTATTCACCCATCAGCTCCGATACTGAGGAGAAAATTCCAACAACCAAAAAAAAAAGTTGTCACCTCAGATTGTCACTGAGGAAAGCGAGGAAAAACCTGTGAAGTAGTAACACTTTTGTTAACAGCACAAAAAAAAAGTACATCCAAGAGTTTTTCTTGTGCGCTCTTGGAGAGGAAAGTAGTGCAAGAAGCGGCACGGCAGGCGGACTGTTTGCAAAACGCGTCTGGCGCTGAGTGAATGTGTGTGACTGTGTGTGTGTGTGTGCAGGACAGTGGATGTGTATTGGAGCTGAGGAAGGGGGACTGAAGTGAACAGAGTGACGCTCAGACAGAAGGCTCTAACCGAGGAGGGGCTTTGTGGAAGCCCAGAGGTTACACGTTGCTGCGCTTCAGTCTGCTTCCTAAATCCTTTAACTCCGAGGCAGGCCATGGAAACGGGCATCTGAACGATCTAAATGACGGGCTGCGGCTTATTTGAACCCGTTTAACCCTTTTATAACACGTCAAGGGCTACATTTCCTTCTATTTTGTGACTTAATTTTGAGGAAGGTTGCTGATTTTGTCTTTTGAATAGATGGTTATTATACTTTTCCCTCCTATTTTCATTTGGAGGAGGTTGCAGCAGAACCTCAGCAATGATTTTTAATGAATAAATAAATAAATCCTCAGACCCCCTAAATCACATTTCAAAGATTATTGTGATGTAGCACAAAAAAACCTAAGAACTAATAACTAAAATACCAAAAATCAAACAAACAGCAATAAAAGAAAGGGACAACAGTCAGAGATATCTTATTTTATAGGCTAGTATTAAAATGAGGTCTTGTAAAAATTTGCAATTGTAAGTTTCATTTCATTACACAAAGTTCCAAAGTGATTTCTCCACTCTGCAAGAAAATAATTCAGGTTGGAAAGTAGTGAATTCAATTTAATATGTCTCATTTAAAATCAGATTACACACTTAAGGTAATTAATACTCCCAGAATACCAAAAATACCACAGAGGACACGACCTCTGTGTCTTCACTGGTAACTCATTTTTCTGGGATGAAATAGCCACTGTTGTCATTTCCATTTACACAATATGTGCAAAGTTTGATTTTTGATGTGCAAAATTGTGGTGTTAAGATCTACATCTGCTTCTAATTAATATTTTTTGTTGTATTTCATTTTAAGTCAACAGGATAATGAAGTACAAACTGGACTTCAGCTTGCTGCTTAAGGAGATTTCCAATAGTTCCACATAGTTGCCGTGCAATGGGGTTAGGGCAGCTAAATAAGGGATTGTCCTGCCTTTTGTGTGATCTTGGATTGTCAGGCACCCCATAATGATCACACCTCCTTCTGAGAGACTTAAATGAGGAGGGAACGAAAATAGATTGATGCTCCTCAGCTGTTGTCTCCTGTAAGTAACCCACCCACCCCCCATGTGTTTGTGTGTTTGCGGCCCAGAGTGTGTAAGTGGGTGATAAGCCAGTAAGCAAGGCAGTAGCTGCTGTCACATAAAGTTGGCTTATATAAGTAAGATTTTCTAGCTTCAACTCTGTTTTCCATCTTAAGAATGAAACAGCCAGAATCTTCTCCTACACTCATTCACTGTTCCGGTAGATCTGAAGGTTTTCTCTGCTCACCACAGGGGGCAGCAGAGCTGGAGAGCAGCAACAGATGTAGGAATAAGGTCGCCACTGAAGGTGTTTGAATTTCTACATCAACCGCCTGAATAATGGATTGTAACATTAATCTTGAATGACTGTTAACACCCCCCAGCATGACAGTCGACGAGTGAACATCCGTAGACATTGGACGGTGGGTGCGATGCGATGCTTTACAATCACCCGCAAAGAAATTGTCTCTGATGTTTCTAAACGAATGATCCAATCCTCACCACCTTATAAGCCTTCTCTCTGCAGGCAGGCAGTGGTTTGTCTGAGAGTGCTGAACAGTTCTCATGCCGCACTGGTTCCCTGTAGCTGTAATATGACTGCAAAAAGCATTAGGTCCAATCCCGACTCACTTCATTACAATACTCATCAGTATTATTGGAATGTATTGGACCATAATAAATGAATCACTGTCTGTCTGACTGGAAACAAGTGAGGAATGAAGACATAATGTAATATCAATGCCCCTTCGGGGGAGGTGAATGAATGAATACAGGGAGGCAGAGATTGAGGGTCATGATGCTGACTTATTTTATGGACAGTAACTAAAGATAAATGAGTGAAACAGTCATCAGTAAATTACTGAGTGAAAGACTTACACATATCTCACTTACAATAAGTGGTGGGCAAGTTACTAAAAGAATGTAATCAATCTCACGACACTACAGATTACTAATTTAAAAGGTTGAAAAGGTAATTACATCTCCTAATTAGTCAAAAGTAATTGTTAGATTGCTTCTTCTTCTCAGTGCAGTTCTGTCAGTGGCACCTTTAACCCTTTGAACTTCTGAACCTCAAGCAGTTTCTGGGCAATTTTTGCTCCTGTCACATTTTTACTCACTGTGGCCTCATTTTACACAGCAGCATACCGTCCTGTATCTTTAGATGAACAGCACAATCATCTCTAGAAGTAGAGAGAATTTTAAAATGTTTTTTGTGAAGCATAGCAAAGGTATAATTCCATAAATCATTTTTTAAAAGAAAGCTGCCCACATGTGTGTTTTACCAGTACTGCAAAACATGCTGCAGTACAAACTTAAGGTGTTTTGCCACTTACATTTGTTTCCATACTTGTCTCTTCTCTACTCGGTGTAAACACATCACGCAGTTCAAGCTAGTTCAGCAGAAAAGACTCCAGATTTTTGTATTGTAACTGTTAGCCAAGGCTGGCTTCATGTGTGTGTGAAGGAGTGCATATTTTTAGTTTTTTTTTATAGAATCTTGTTAAGGAAAACTTGCTATGTTTGCCAGAATGAAGCATGTAGAATAAACTGATTAGTGATTAAATATCATGATTTAAGTTTTCCAATGGAATAGCAGGTCACAGGTGATTTCTTCAAGGACCATTAAAAAGTTGAAAATCTGATGGTTGATATTTTTTTTTAACTTTGTATCTCTGCTAAATTGTATAATTATGATAAGATAACATGCCTCCCAAATCCAACAATTGGTTATTGGGTTCAGAGGGTTAAACAACTCCAAAGTCCACTCTCACTTGTTATATCATCTGAATTAAACAAGTGAGGAAATAGAAAACAAAATGTTGGTATCAGTTATGAAAACACGTGTGTTTTTTAGGTTAGTATCTTTATCCTTCTTTGACTCTTCTTCCCAGCAGTGTAGAGTTTTGAGGTAATTACTGCCCATCAACAAGTAGTTTGATATTTGGCAAAGCGACAGAACGCAACATTTGAGAAGTCTCATCCCCGCAGTAATTCTACATTCCAGAAATTATTTTTTGGTGGAATGGTTCTAAAACTTGTAGCACTGAATGGAAACCATGTCCACAGAGAAGCAGGTGCTCTGATATCACTCAAGTTGGAAATGAGAAAAAGTAAACTTTAATGCTATATTAGTAAATAGATAGGCTATCTGAAACATGTAATGCTGATACTAGTATGTGCGATATGTTATGTGTCTGCCATTCATTCAGAAGAAACATACATTCAGCTTGTTATGTATTCAATTAAGCCCTGCTCACAATGCAAATATTCATATGCTGCTTAGTTTCTTGCAGTCTTTCATGTTGCTTTTCTACATTCTGCTTTTCTACAAGCAGCAGTGTTGCTTTAGACAAAAGCAGGTCATTTCGAAAGTAGAGGTTTTAGTGGACAACAAGTCAACACGTAAATAACATAAGGTTCACAGGATGTGTATTTCTCTCAATTTAAGCTCCTCCTCCAAGCCTCCAGTCCTTGTACCGAGAAATCCCATCCTCCGCAAATCTGTCTATTAAATGCATGGAGGCAAAACTGATATCAAGTTTCTATTGCTATGCTTGTCAACGCTGAAAATGTCAAAGTAAAGGAGCTTATTAGGATAAGCAACTTTAATTCTGATTACAATACTCATGCCTGAATAAGTAATCACATTTTTAAGCTATGTTGCTGAGTAATGATTTAATGCCCAACCCACATTTAACCTACAGCTGCTTCAGAAAGTATGCTGACTCCTTCACTTTTTCCACTCTTTATTGCATTGTAAATTAAATTTGGCACTTTTTTTCCAGCCAATTTTGGTCAGGGAGGTGACCAGAGCCCCAGCAGTCTCTCTAACAGTGCTTCAGAAGTCATCAACAGAGATGTGAGAACCTGCCTGAAAGGATGACCATTTCAGCTGTATTCCAAGAATCAGGCCTTTATGATAGAACAGCTAAAGGGAAGCCATCCTGAATAAAATAGACGTGTCTGCTTGGAGTTTGTCAAACTGCATTCAATGGGCTCTGAGAGCTTGAGGTAAAAGATTCTCTGATCTCATGAATCAAAAAAACTGAACTATTTTGGCAGAGCTCCAAGCACTAAGTCTGGCAAACACCAGGCACTGCTCATCATCTGGCCAACACCATCCCCACAGTGAAGCATGGTGTTGGCAATATCTTGCTATGGGGGTGCGTCTTTTGGATGGCGGGGACAGGGAGACTGGTTGGTTAGACTTGAGGGAAATATTAATGATGATGTCCTTAAAGAAAACCTGCTTCCAAGTGTGCATGACCTAAGAAGGGTAACCAGTTGGACCAAAGCATACCGCCACGACAACGCTGGCGCAGCTTCAGGAGAATTCTCTGACTGTCCTTGAGTGACTCAGTCAAGCCCAGATTTAAACACCATAAAACATCTGTGGAGAGACATAAAGATGACAGTTCACAGACGCCCATCCATTCTGATGAAGTTTGACAAGATCTGCCTGAAAGAATGGGATAACCTGTCCAAATCCAGGTGTGCAAAACCTGTGTAGACTTACCCGAGAAGATTTGAAACTGTAATCGCTGTCAAAGGCGCCTCTCTAAAGTGCAAAATTAGGAGTCTGAATACTTCTGTAAATGAGACAATTCAGTTTTAGATTTATAGTAAATTTGCAAAGGTTTCACTTTGCCCTTACGGGTTACAGAGTAAAGATTTACAGGAAAATCACATTTCTACCCTCTAAAATTCAATGTACAAAAAGCTTGTGCAAAAAGTGAAGAGGTCTCAATACTCTCTGAGGCAACTGTACAGTCCACAATAAGTAAAACTGCAGTTTGTCTCCCTGTGCCTGCCAACCAGCCTCTCCCAGTGAGATTTTAAGAAGTATACTGGTCATCAAGGCTCTCTATCTTTTTGTCTCTGAGGTTTGGAGCTATCTAGGCCAACAACTGGAGTGCTGACTCATGGATTCAGGAAGTAAACAACTTAGTGCCGAGATGAGACCAGCTTGCTGATACATAATTTCAAATCATGTGCATTATGTATTCTTTTTGATCTGGCTTTGATGTGCAAAAAAAACTCTTTGAAAGTCCTCGCTGAGAAATCATTGCATTCCGTTAACTTATGTTCTTCTTCCATTTTTTCCCCACTGTTTTGGTTCTTCTCTTTAATTACAGAACATGCTTTATCAGTTCTCATTGTGTCAGTGAATCTGACAGCAATAAAAAAATAACCAAGGGAGGAGAGGGGAAGGTGCGCAGTTCAGAGGTGTTCGTGCAGAGTGGTTCATCATCTAAGGGTACATTTAACTGCATTACAGCCATGAAAACATCATTGCTTCTTTTTTTCAGAACTGCAACTCTTAGTTTGTTTGTTCTGGAGTTCATAGAGTACACTGTCTAAAACTTAAAACTAATAAGAGAAACGAAAAATAAACATTGCAAACCACCCCACACACAGGCCCCTCGCTCTCGAAGCCTTTTCAAAAAGTGAAAACAGGAATAGAGAGATCAGAAAGGGCAGGAAGCCAAGAGCTATCCTTAGAAGAACCAAGACCTTCAATTACATTCTTCGTGACCTCAAGGCTCCGAGCAGGTTGCGACTGCGGGATCATTAAATGCTGGTTAAAGGCAGGGACAGGTTGTTGAACACAGACACTGGTTGGACAGACATCACAGATATTTAAATCAGCATTCCTGAATGTTCAGTTATTGCAAATAGTTATATTTTTCATTATTAGTTTATTGCATAGCACAAGAAATATGCTGAAATGCCACTGAGATTATACAGAATACCGTGCCTTGTTTTTAAAATCTAAATCCAACTAGCTCTTGTCCAGCAATAGTGACAACATTGTGTTTCTGTACAACCTTCCACTTACTGATCTTAAAAATTAATCAATTTCATCATTTGACTCTAGCTAAATCTCTTGCAACCTTTTAAGAGTTATAGTTTGGATGACAGCTAAGTTTCTTGTAGTCTAATTCTGCAGCTGAGAGGCTCTTGCACAGCCTGAAGGCAAGCTGTCGCACCAGGACCTCGACCATGTGGTCTATTATTGATATGAGGCTCCAGCACTCCATGGGGTCAAGGCCTGTCTGGCCGAGTGAGAGCTTGGAGCTCAGCCGCCTATTGGGCAGTTCTTCACTGGGCTGATGCCTGGATGGACACAAGGACTTAAACTTACTCAACAAGCATAAATATTCACTGTAAAGTGGTCGTGTCCTTGGTGCAATACATGAGCTCTGACTTTAGAGGGAAGAGAGGGATCACTGACAACGAGGACATAAAGATGAAGGGAGATAAAAATAGTTATAAAAACCAAGAAAGAAATATGGATATGACAAGGGAGTCAAGGAGATCTAACAGATCCAGGCCTGATTAGAGTAGAATAGAGAGCTGTTAGAGCAGGGGGTATGTGAAGTGTGAGATCAGAGGTGGGGGCTGTTGTGTGGTGACCCTGGAGGCATGTTGTCTGGTTGCCTGTAGTCCTTTACATATGCACACCATAATAGGGGCTTTTAAATTAGCATTAAACAGAGAAAATGTCATTAACAAAGGCTCAAGTGAGACATTCTTTTTCTTTTCTCCATTCCAGCCCCTTATGCTTATGCTCTTTCTCTGTTTATCTCACTCTGCTTCTCCTCGTTTTTTCCCTCTCCATAAACGTTTCTGCGAGGACAGCTCATTAGCAGCATTACACATGATTTCATTACACTGTGTAACAGACACAAACAACATAAATAACTTAATACAGTGTTAACTTGCTCTAATTAGATCCATAAATTACTCATGGCCACCTTATGAAACACGATTTAATTCCACATCATATTTCATGTTCCTAAACACAGGAAGCAGTCGGAGCAATCACGAGTGCAGTTTTAAACAGACCTTTAAGTTAGTCTGCTATGTGAGTTTATTGCCACATCATATGACATATGGTGTTGACAAGAAGTATCAACTAATCTTGTTGCCCAGTGCTGATGTAGCGAATATTTCTCCATTACCATAGAGTAGTTCATTGAATGTGCAGTCAAAATTTATCTTCTTTGCTCTTTCAGTCATGTTATTATTATCTAATGGCATTTGTATCAACTTCAGTCAGTAGCCAGTCATTTTTTCCCCCAACCTCTGGAAAGAACGGACTGTTACTGTTTTGTGAAGTTCATCTAATTCTATTTCTTGCAGAAAGTCAGATGATAAGTTCTGTTTCTAGGTCTGTCTATAATTTTGAAGCTACAGCCAGTTAGCTCAGCCCAGAGACTGCAAACAGGAAGAAACAAATGGCCTGACTCTGTCCAAAAGGGGACAAAAAATAACAAGTAAATTCATTAATTAATAGATGTATTATTTAATTCCAATTACTGCGTCCGGTCTTTCTTCTAAAGCTGAGCTAATACTGAAACTATGCTACTGTATCAGCCTTTCAGTAGAATCCTGCAGTAAAGGGCTAGTATCAGTGTATGTGATGTGTTTCTTCTTCCTCAGAGGATTGTTTCTTCTGTGTCTGCCCTCTCCCTTCACAGAGAAGCACAGCAGCATGTTTTATCCAATCTGGATCCCTGGGAGAAACTACAATTTTCCCCACTTTTCCTTAAAACAGCTGAGGAGCTCCTAATCTAAAAAAAAAAAAAGATAAAAGTGTATCTTCTTTATCTTTTACTTTGTTTTGATTCTGTCTTAGCTGCAGCTTTTTAGACAATCAGTTACTCCAGTTGGTGCGGTTCTTCATTCACATCCATAAAGTCCATTCACATGGAGGTGTGAGTAAGCTGTTGTGCTAACTAGCTCAAACACTTGAGACTTTGTAGAGGGTTTCTTGGCTCCCTCTGGTCCTCCAGGCCTTGTTTCTCACTCATGGCCCGAGGCTGAAAGCGAACCGCAAGATTCTGTGAACTAATTTAGCTGAGAGGTTGACATTCAACAGAAAAAACATCTGAGGAAAAAAAACTACAATGCAGAAATACCCCTTTGACTGTAATTGGCACAGGCACTGGCATGGCATAATTAGGACTAAATCTGGTTAAAATAAGAAACTGGCATTGTGCAGTCACAATTTCTTCCTTCTTGCAGTCCAGCACAGGATTATATTTGATAAATAAATATAACATGTCTCATTTTTAATTGCTGGCAAATGGAGAAGTGTGGACCTTTATTGATGCTCCAATGGGAAACACTGTTTTCTGAGCTACTGTCCTCCTCGTACAGTCAGCCGACTGCTCAGTGCTGAATATCACCACAAGGGTGGATGTTTGCAGACATGGGGTACAAATCCAGGTCATCTGTCTTCTCACAGAAAACTACTCTAAAAAGGCCCTAAATTCCAGCCTTATACTCGTAGAAATGTGTAAGAAATATTGGTCTGAGTGGACTAAAGTCCAGATGTAGCACATAGAATGAGTTGCCATACCAGATAAGATAAGATAAGATCAACTTTATTGATCCCTCACCAAGGAAATTTACAATATAGCATTTTAAACAAGATCTGTCAAAGGTCAAAGCCTGTTCAATTAACAGACCCTGCTTTGAAACACAAATACAATTTAAGGCTGAGAGGCAACCACCTACCTAAGAAATGGCATTTTACAGCACAGTAATTTAGTCAGTTTACCTAAGAGTGTGAAAAGTGGCAGCCAACCGAGCAGATAGGTTAGCACAGAGCTGTCCTATTGCACTATGACAGACACAGACAGCTGGAATACAATGAAAACATCATAGATAGCATTATGACAAGAACAAGAACATCAGGGACATTGATGTCAGATTACAGGCAGTGAATGAACAGCAACAACATGTCCTCTGAAGAATGATAGGGACTCTAATTTAGATGTAGGTTATACAAAAGACTGTTTTTTCAGTGTCACAAATGGCTTGATGAAAACTGATCTCGCACCCAGTTCACATTTCATACACAACCAAAAGCAAGAGCTTCCACACACAGTGAAAGGCTTTTTCAGTAGAGACATCTTTTTTAATCTTTTCTCTACTTTTCTCTCACATATAGACCTAGATATGAACTTACATCCACATCAGTCCTTGTGGACGCGCACAAATGCACCAGAGCGGATGCATTAGCTGGCCTGCAGGTCAGACAATGAATCTGTAATTATCTCAGTGCACCACTATGACTTTTGCATTGAACCTTCACTTAAAAATTAAGAATTTCTTAGCAAGTCCTAGTCCGAAATATCTTGAAAACAATAATTAAATTCATTTCTGAATGTCACATGAATGTGTCTCACCTCTTAGTCTTCTGACTAGTTTAGCAGCACGATGCATGCTTCAGTGAGTAACAGTGGATATATATACATAGAAAATACATGATGTGCCTACAGCATCACTAGCAGCTCTGTGCTAAATTCTAACACCAACATAATCACAGGGATAATGCTACCATGCTGATGCTTAGCAGGTATACAATGTACACCGATCCGCCACAACATTATGACCACTGACAGGTGAAGTGAATAACATTGATCATATTGGTACTATGTGGTGTTCTGCTGGAAAACCTTGGATTTTAACATCCATGTTGATGAGACTTAGACACCCAAATAAACATTGTACCACAACAAGCACATTCCCTCACGCAAATGGAAATCCCAAATGTCACTGGCCGACCCCTGCAGGAAAATGCACCACACCACATGGAAAAAACATCAAACAATCAGGAACATGTTGAGGAACATGACAATGGCCCAACTTGTTGATTTGACCTCCAAACTTTCTAAACCCCATTGTGATCAAGCATCAACAGGATGCAGTGGAACAAGTTTGACTGACAGAGGCTCCACTGCATAACCCAGAGTACCCAAAGGATCCACTGCCAACGCCTTGGTGCCAGGATGTTGGCATTGATTTATCCCTGAGCATCACAAATGTCTGTGCAAAATCTTCACAGAAATCCAGCAGCTGCTGAGATATTTCAGTACACCAAAGTGGTGGACCGACCAGCCAACCAACCAGCAATGCTAATAAAGCTATAGTGCTAGCATTTCTACATAAAGACACACCTGTCATATGCTGAGTGTCTAAATCTAGCTGTGTTTGGAGGAGAAACATCAAGGTGATTTGATTTCATTCCTCTTGTGCACTTTGAGGATCTGTAAACAATTCATTTGTCTGAGGGCGTTTCTGTCATTAAGGAGGATGAAGAAGTTAACTTAATCTTGTTCCAATAGAAATATGATCCTTCATCTCCTACAAGAACTTGTCCTTTGAATTAGCTTTAAATATGACTGAGATGAAGGAAGCTGATTAAACTTACTCTGGTGGAAATGCTATCCTTCATACACTTCAAGAGCTTGTATTCCTAATTAGTTCAGACGATAAGTTGGCAATCTATCACTATGGCAGGCGCTGCACTTGGGCTAAGATCAAGGCGGGAAAATGACTCACCCTATGAGGAAGTTACTAATGTTGCTATGGAAAATTTTCTCGCCATATCCTCACTTAGATGAAAACTGTGTGTTTCTGAACACACCAAAAGACCGATAAGCATCAAGACATGGACTCTGCAGGACTTCTAGAGATGCCCTGTGGTGTCTGGCACCAAGACGTTAGTGGCAGATCCTTAAATCTCTTGTAGGAGATGAAATCCTGTAAGCTGTGAGTTGGAGCTGCTGCAGATCAGACTTATTCCAGCATATTCCCCAGCACCCTATCCCATCTTAATGGTTTGACCCTTATCTGCCCACTGCAAGTCGTTTCTCACCACTGTTAAAAGAAAAACTTTCAGAGATGCTATTACCCAGACTCTAACAAGGGCCAGACGACTGGTCAAAGCATCCATTACATTCAGTATGAGATATACTGAACCTTGACATGTGGCGTTTTGCAAAATTTTTCATTTCATCTGTGAGTTGTCATGTTTTTGGCTCAAATGTGTGTAGATTTGTCGACTACAACACACTGTTCTTGTCCTCTGATGCTCTTTTTGCTAGTTTGTTTACAGCCAGCTATGGGGTCTTAGAGCTATTATAATCAATATTTAATACTAGCAGTGGACCACTGACTATGCAGCCTATATGTGTAAGTGGAGATTGTCACTTCTGGTGATATGCCCAAAGATTATTGTCCGAGTCTGCAGTTCCCCCTCAGCTTTATGGAGCTTTAAAGCATCTTCCAGCTCACTGTTTTGGCTTTCCTGCCCACAGCTTTATTGTTGCTCACTGCTGTCATCAGTGTTGTTTCCAGCAGCAGCAGCAGGAAGCTGTTGTCAGACCCCACTATATACTGCCTGCCCAGTACCAAGAAGCAGACGGACACAGCCAGTGACGAGCTGGTATTTCTCTCAGTATTAACGATGAACGGAAACAGAGCTTAAAGAAGAGTGAATATTGAACCTATATTCACCAGGCAGCCAAAAAAAGACTCAGAATGAATGTTGATCTTTGTCTTCATGACACAAAATAAGCAACTGTTGAAAGTGGTAGTGGTAATACGTCAATGCTGTGTTCATATAATAAGGTAAGGTAGAAAATACTTGGTGAATTGTGAGGAGCAATATCTGTGTCAGACTAATATAATCACTCTCTATCTTTCTCTTAGTTTTCAAATTAATTCTGTTCAGTCGAATTCAAAGGGCTTTACTGGCAGGAAAGTTTTAAGAAACAGTGTTGCCAAATAATCAAAACACAATTTGTCCAAATATTTGAACAGTAAGAGTTTTCCCTCTCTCCTTCTCCCAGGAGTAGCCTCCTTTTATTCTGAGAGGTCATTAAGCTCTTTGAAATCCAAAACTACAGAGTTGAACTTGTTAAAGTAAGCAGTATCACACTGAATATTTGACATTGTAAAAGGAAATGCATCGCCGTCTAAACTTCACCTGTTGACCAGTGACCAGATATTCTGTTTTCTTTTGGTAGCCATGATTTTTTTTCCTTATCTGTCTCTTTTTCTTACTCTGTATTTGTATTCATATATGTATGTGCACAATGAATTCAGTCGAATAGTTGCTGTGAATACATCTTTCCAGAAATAAAACTAAGCACAAACTTTGTTGTAGCCACACGTCACACATACTGTATATTTTGCCAGCAGAGCAGCCCCGATAAATGGAAATAAACTTTCCTGTCATGGAAGGATTCAGTGACAAGCATGCAAATATATGACCTTAACCAGAGACGAAGGAAGAGACAGATAGGTTTGAGGTACAATAATGGAAATTATTATATTCACCCTTAAAGCTGAAGATTACCATTTCAAATTAAAGAAAAAAAGATGCAATTGTAATAATCCCACTGGGAAAAATAAATTACTGCAGCAGTAAAATCGAGTTCAGGTGAGGGTTTGACATGCAATTCAGCTTCAGGGCAAAGTATTCTGCTGAGACAAATGATTTTTTTTTAAAAATCAAAAAAGTCAAGGCTTCTTTTTGTTATCACTCTGTGTGCTTATATCTTAGTAGAATAATGGTTTTAATTTAGCATTCGCATTGTACTCTGCTCTGAAAATACGCCAAATAAGTTGGGGTAGAATATTGAAATAGAACATGTAATTATAAAAATAGGTATAAATGGCAGGAGAGCCTCTCTGACAGAAATACAGATACATCTGTAAGTGACATACCGAGGAGAGGGCCCATAGAGTTCTCATTAACATAGTCTCCCATACTTGGCCTTAATAACTCACATTACCATCTACCTGAGCAGAATAAAATCTGTTCTGAATGATGACAGTCCAACAGTAGCATGATGTGTTACCACCATTAGACCTCGCCCATATCTCTGAGCGCCTCTCTGCTCTCTCTTTCTTTCCGTCTACTCCACCCTTTACCTCATTCCTGTCTTTTCTCCTCTCTGCTGCAACACTTTCACTCTCAGACAGTGTGTGTCCATGTGCGTGTGTGTGTGTGTGTGTGTTTGTGTGCTCCTGTCGTTGTTCCTCAGCCCGTCTCCAGATGTCATGGGGCAGGAGGGCTGCAGATGGTCGTCATTCCCCTCTGACAGCGACAGGAAAAGCGAGATTGAGAGAGAGGGGCAGAGAAAGAGAGGGAGAGACAGGGGGTGAAAGAAAGGAGAATTGGAGCATGCGAGGAACAGAAGGAGACACAGAGAGAGAGAGAGAGACAGACTGATAAAAGACAGTAAAGAGGCTTCTCTTGTCACAACAGGGGCAATATTGCTAACACTGCTTGAGGGGACATTCTGTACAGGGAAACCGATAGAGTGGAAGTGCATCAGAAGTGTGTTCTTTGCACTTGTAACTCTGCCTTACAGAGTTAATTCTGCTTTTTACTCAGTCAGAACTTACGTGGCTGTTTAGTTTTTCTATTCAAACTCCATTCAGAATTTTTGATGTGAAATTATTTCTGTGACATCAAATACTTGTAGCGTAATGTCTTACTTGTTCTAGTAAAACTTGTCCCAGAGCCTGTTTGTTTAATGTTGTCTAAGGAAATTAACGTGAAAAATACCTGCCAGTATCTATGTTTTTATAACTGGCAGGACATCAGAAATAGAGTCTTATGCTGGATTCATACAGAAACAGAAAATCAGATTCTTAACCTTGCATGACACCAGCTATCTATCCATCTGTCTGTCTTTAAAATTATGGTAATGCACCTTCGGGTACATGTATCTGATGATCCCATACATGTGGTATGCATGCGTAATTGGTGTCTTTTCAAATGGAAGAAATGTCCTTGAGCGCAGACAAAAATTACAACACTGAAAAAAAATTACCATGTAACAGACAGAAGAGCCTTAATGAACGAGTAAATTACCACATTGCATCCGCTTTGATGTGAATGCTGGTGTTTGCAGAGGAAGAAGAGGAGGAGGAGGAGGAGGAGGAGGGACTAAGGAATGCCGGATTGGGCAGAAAGAGGAAGGAGAGGAATGGAAAGATGAAGTGAAGGTTAATGAGGAGTCTGACGCCCAGGGGAACCTTTCCTTGGCTCCAGACATGCATACAAATGCACACAGACACCTGAACGCCATGGTAAAACCCCAGGAAAAGCCGTTAACCTATAGTTTAGCTTATCAACAGGCCAATAACATGGGAAGGCTGCCTCATTAACACACACGAATATACTCACAAGACAACAGCCACTTTTGTGAGAACAAGAGCAGGCCCTACAAACAAAACATGACAGTGCACTGGGGCTCGTGTGACATGGAAAGCAATCATGCACATATAAATAACAACTCCCAAAGCCTACCGCCTGGATGAAACTTCATAAATAAAGAAGAAGTTACAATTCAAAGTGCGGCTGGTTTGGCTTACAGCGTGTGTTTGGCATGCTTGGAGCCAATGTTGGGTTTTGTTATGAAGAGGAACAATTTATTTTTACTGCAATCTCAACCAAAAAGTAGTATTGTGACTGGATTTGTTCAAAGTGGAGACATGTGAAGGCACTGCTTTGACACTGTGGCATGAACAAGAAGCATGGAACTAATTGAAAATATAGTGTGTGATGTGAGGATTTTAAGTGTTGCCTTGTTCTAATTGTGGCCAAAAAGAGCTCACTGTGCTTCTGTATTGCATATGTGTCGTCGCATTAAGGAATGGATTTCATAATTTCCTCGTTTTTATCTATTGCAGCTTTTTGTACATAAGTGACACATGTGTTGTCAAGATGAATATTTTGCCTTTATCTGCTTATGTTTCCAACAAATACTGATGTGTTATAATATTTTGTACAGAACATTTCTTGTCCAGAACAACTGTGTTTTGTTATTAATTCTAATTAGCAAATGCTTTCACACTAACAGGCCAAACTACGGTGAGTATAGCATTGTAACTGTTAAATACCATCACATTAGTGTTAACCTCAAAGCACCGCTGTGCCTACTGGTACACTACCTGGGATGTTATAAGGGAGAAACTCACCACTTGAAGACTCTTGAATAAAAATCAGTGGGAGAATTTCATAACATCCAGCGAGTCCCGTTGTTCCGCTGACTCAAACATGGTGTCGTGAAACTGTAAGCACGCACAGTAGAAGTATAATTGCTTTTAAAACCCTATTTTTGGGTAAAGTCGCCAAACTTTAAGTTTTTTTTTTCTCTTTTTCATCAAATTTGACTGGTGATAAATGTACTTTGTGTCTTGCTTATCACTAAAATTGCAGTTCTGGCTCTCCCCCCAGTCATTTAGATAGGGCGCCTGGTCTTGTTACCCTAAATAACTGCTTGGACGCGTTAACTGCCAAGTGGCAAGACTTGTCGATAAGGACTTTGATGTCATCTTCTAACAGGCTCCAATCACGATCAATCACATCTGCTTCACACGCAATTTCCCAATTATGAAGAGGTGAGAAAGTAAGCAGGTTTTAGACTTCAACATTTTCATTCATCTCTGTCACTTTCAACACGTGCACCGTTATTCAAATAACTCTGGGAAGGCTAGTAGACAAGTAATTGTGTGATGTTAGTCCATAATTAAATTTGATTATTGTATTTCACCCCTCTCAATGAAAGTCAGCTTTTTGCCCTACCTTCATGTGTGCATCACCTGGTCATTACTCTTGTTTCTGTTTGCTTGTGTTTTTTTGATGTTAATCTGCAGCACCTTAAGCACTCTGTAATTCTGGCATTTCATTGTAGGTGGCAAACTTTTAGCGAGATTCTATATTTTTCAGCATTACTGTCGACATGGTCTCGCTCAGAAAATTGCCCCACAAGCTAACCAAAGTGCCCGACTATGCTTTAGTCAGATATTTCACAGCAGAAAAACACAACAAAGAGCATGTCTGAAGTAGTTCGACAAAGTCTTGTTGCTTTGTAGATCAGCCTTGCAAAATACATTTTTCATCGATTCTGTTAGAAAACCTGCCTGCAGTTCCAGGACCTTTGATCATCACTGATTGCCTCTACCTTTCTGTCCTCAGCTCTTCCCTGCGAGCTAAATAATGAAAAGACTTCACTCGGCAAGCGGCATTTGAAGGCGAGTGTGAAGCGAGTGAGTGTCAAATGTCGATGGGCACGGTGGATGTGTGTACTTGTGTGTTTTGGTGGAGGGGATGCTCTTTATTCTTTGACCAGCTGGAGAGAGGAGAATTGTGCTTCATCATTGTGGTGTGAAGTGACTGGTGCCACACACACACACACACACACACACACACACACACACACACACACACATAACAATCATTCACACGGTTTCTGTATGACCTACTGCCAAAACAGGAAGCAAACAGACCCACAGAGTAAATATAGAGATTGATGAGGTGTAGAAATTGTAATACTAACCATATAAAAAACAAACCGTGCAAAGCAGTGGTGCTTGGTGGAGCCATATTATGGAAAAGCAATGAAAATCCAGGGCTGGTGGCTCAAATAAATGTTTTCTTGAATGAGAATCAGCAAATCCAACACACTGGCCTCAATCCTCTTAAACTGGGAGACAAACATTGAAAATGCTGCCATTAAATCCTGTTCAAGTGAGTGCAAAATTTCTTTTGGACATATTTTCTAGCAAAAACATGCACAACTGGCAAGTCAACAATGAGTCAATGATGTAGAAAAAATGTTTTAATTCAATGTTATTATACTCCGTGGGGTTTAAGATAATAAGCAGCATCTAGTAAGGGTGATTCAGACAGAAAAGCAGAGAAACCAACTGAAGAAAAAAATAAAAGCTTTATTAATACATAGATATATCCGCTGTCTGAGTTTTGATGGAGTGTCTTCAAACCGTTTGTGAAGGGCTTCTGTTGCTCTGTGGTATTCTGGATAGGGTGATATGATGTTTCAAATCATCAGATGTGACAGGGGATTTTGCAGCTAGAGCCCACAGTGATCCTGAGATCTGATGCTGGCAAGTCATCGAGAGGGAAGTGGATTTGGAAGACGTGCAAGAGAATGACCAAGAACTGGGAGAAGGACACGGAAAGAGGTTTAGCAGAGACAGAGAGCATGATAGAGAGTTGAAAGGATGAGGAGCTTGTAAAGAAAGATGAAAAGTAAGGTCAGTGTAATTCCCTAGAGGGATTAGTGCTATCTTCCACGGGGTTTTGGACATTTACACATGGTTCAGCACTTACACACACATGCAGACGTACAGTATCAGCATGTGCGCACACACATGCAGGGTTTATCCTGATCCAGTAATAATCACATCACATCTGATGCTCTGTTCATGACTTCTGGCAACATGCATACTAGCATAGCCTCTGTGTGTTTGTGTGTGTGTGTGTGTGTGTGTGTGTGTGTGTGTGTGTGTGTATTTGTGAGCCAGTTCATACGCGTCTGCTGTGAGATAAAGCAGTTTAATCCTAAAGGAATGGAACATCTCCTCTCTTTCATCCTTCCAACCCTCTTTCTTTTTCACAACATTAAAGGCCAATGTAAGGCTCCTCAGGTCTACTCAGAGGGAGGAGAGAAGACACAGCAAAAATGGGCAGAGATAACAGAGATGAAGAGATTAAGAATAAAAGCAGTGGAGATTAAGCAGGAAAAGAATGCACTTACAAATTGTCTCTTTCTTTTTCTGTCTTCATTTTCTTATAGTTGAAAACGTCATAGTATATGTAGTATGTGGTCAAAACTGTCACAAAAACATCATATTAAAGTATGTTGTCCAGAAAGGACTGCACAAGATAGAATTTCACTTAAGACCTATTTTGCCCCCAAGTGCATAGCAACAGCATAATTGTAGCAAATGATCTCTGTCCTCTAGCACTGGCCCAGTGGCCTAACGGATAAGGCATCAGCATCCAGATGATGGGGATTAATGGTATGTAGTCCAGCTGCATGAATAAGGAATGCATTATGTCGTCACATGTCTCACAAAAACGTCATACTGTGATATGTTGTCAAAAATCTTACAAAAACGTCAAATACAGTACCATAATAGGACATTTTAAAGACATTTTTGATGACATACTGTGGTATGACGTTTTTGGGACGTTTTCAACAACATATCACAGTATGTCTTCAAAAATGTCTTAAAAATGTCTTATTATAGAATTTTGTCAATGCCGCGGTGAATGAATTAAGCATGATGCTGCACTGTCTGTTTAGCTAGCATCAGCTGTTTCATTCATGCTTTACAATCGTTGGCTCATTCACATTAGCTATGGTTAGTAAAATCCAATTGCATGCATACAGGTAAAAAGTGCAGTCATCATAACCTGACACAATTATTATGCAAATGCAAAAGTCTTTTTTTGCTCTTCAGCTCTCTTTGTCACCAAAACGTTCTCTTATTGTGGTATTTTTTGATAGTATTAATTTAACTAAAATGGAATTTTCATGTATGTTTAGTTCTCTGAGGAAAATCCTCATTGCTGCATGGATTCCTCTTCCACTAAATCAATATGTATCTGGTGGAGATTATGAGCTCACTGATGTAAGTGCCCCTGACTGACATATAATATTAGGTGAGATATAGTTTTACAGTTGAATGTAATGGCAATAGGGAGACTCACAGAGGAAAGGAAATAAAATGAATGCATCAAAAAGAGGAGGCAGATTTGATGTTAGCTGAGAACACTTTAATGTGTTATCCTGCTGGTTTTCCCTTCAGGCTGTAACATGCCCTGACATATATCGCTACTTCTACCCTGAATACCAGCTGAGGTTTGTTTATTCCTAAAAGTGTTTGCCAGCCTTGTGGTGTTAGATTTTTCATTTTGGTAAGAAGGTTGTTTTCTTGTGTCTTGACTTGCCTCTGACTCCTGTTGTTGGCAGATCTGTTTTCTCTGTGCCTGCAAATGTCTTTCTCAGTGTCTGGTTGGTCGCTCATGGTGTCCAGATAACGTGACACTTGGTACTGACTGTTCATTTCAAATACTATTAGAGGTTGTTTTCATTTAATGTTTTGTTGCATATGTTCATTTTGAGGACTGAACTGAGGTTGTGTACCCGCTCTCCCCTTTTTCCCTATAGAAAGCTGCGATAACATGTGTGTCCAGTTACGGCATACATTTTACAATGGCGGAGAGAAACAGCCAAAGACTAAATGAAAGGCAGAGCAAACCCAGAAACCTCCATAAAACACACACACACACACAAGGTGCTCATATATCCACAGCGTGCAAACACGCATACACACATGCAGATAATGAGAGTGTGCACGTGTTAGACCAACGCACACACATACTGTATTAAGCGCCCGCTGAACGTATACAGAGGCTGCTGATGTGTCGGTAGTCCAAGGGAAACACCACAAACAGGAAATTCTGCAGGATTTCCCACAGATCTCTCTCTTTATGTGGCGGATAGCTGGTAGCTCAGGCTTGGCCACAAACATGTAAATAGACAGAGGGAAGCTGTTTTGCTGAACGAGCACAGGACCTACATCAGGCTTTTTCAGGAAGTGGAACAAAAAGTACTCAAAATGTGGACAAACACAATGGTTTTAGAGAGCCACCTGTAAAAAGTATTAGCGCAATAATCAATAGCCTCATAAAATGTTTCCCCACTTGAGAGGCATATTTTGTGTCATGCAGATGTTATACAAAGTCACTGAAAATGACTAATTAGCTGATTTATTGTTGTAAGCGGTGCCAACATATAATAAATAAATTCCAGTGAGCAGGAAGTTTTATTGACAAGCATATTAACAACAAAGTCTAGTTTGATCCCACAGCATACAAACTAAATCCATCACTGTTGGAGAAAAATGGATTCACTTCACGCTGTCTGAGTGTAGTTTGCCACCTGGTTTCATCTTCTTCCCCTATGTTTTTCTGAATTTCTATTCCCCACATTGTCGTTTGCTTCTCGGACGGCTGCCACTTCAACTTTTTCAATCCCAGTCACTTCTTTAAATCATCCCAGGAATGTACAGCATAGTCTTTAAAACTCTGAATGCTGGACTCTGGGGAGGCTCTTTATTTATTTTTTTTGTTATTGTGATTGTAAGCAGGTACACAGTCCACTCACTCTAGATGTTTAGATAAGACCACAAACCCTTCAAACCACTCAAACTTGAAACATTTTCCATTGTCCTTACCAGTTCTGTTTTTTTTCTGACAAAATGGCCAAACGGAAACAAAAACACCACAACATGTTTTTCAGATCTCAGTTGAGACACTCTGAGTGGCGCACTGTTAAAAATAGAGATATTTGTTGCTAATGATTAGAGTGCATGCACTCATGGGTGGCCAGCGGGATTTGGACCTATGGCCACAGCCATGTGTTTATGCCAAATCTGAGATGCGACCCAAAGAGATTAATTAAACCTAATACATCTGAGTAATCTTCAGAAGATTTTGCTCTTGGTTTTATGAGATCATCAAAGCTCCACATGCACTGACTCACAGTCTCCTGCCCCTCTGATAAAGAGCACACTTCCCTCCAATCTGTTCTCAAAGAATGACCTTTGAGAAAGCAACGGAAAACTCCCTGTGGCGAGAGCATGTTTAGATCTCACTAATGCCTCTGATAGGAACGTCCACTCTGACAAACAAGCAGCAGATTCAAAAACAGACTATCAAAAGCCCTGTGATTACTTTTAGCACAGGCTTGGGAAGCATGCTTTCAAAACATTGCTTCATATCTAAAGTTTCTATCGTATACATAGAAAGTTCTGCTCAGACACAAAAGAGTTGGTTCAGCAACCTTTTGAAACCTGAAAGAAATCATGAACACCAGAAGTAAATGCTATTAATGCAGCTTTTTGCAGACTAAACAGAGAGAAGAAGTGAACTGGGAAAAGGGAAGAAAAATGGTAAACATAAATAAACATTAACAGCTTCTCCTTGATTAAGTAAACATTAAATACACATGAAACATTCATTTACAAGTGAGCAGTGGAGATTTCCAGCTGCAGAATAAGGTTAAGCTGCTTTCCGCCTGTTGTCTGAAAGAAAACCAGGCGGTCATCAATCCTGCTGACACACACACTCACATTTAAACTGTGGTCCCAGGATGGTAAAATCATTGAAAATGTAAGGCCCTCGCTCTAACTAAATCCATGTTGCTATGACGACCGCCAAGGAGAGGGTGTGTAAAACTCTGGACTTGGGCTGTGGTTATGTAACCAACATCTTTTTGCTCAACCTGTGTAAATTTTGACCAGCTTTCATTCTCTACCGTGCAAGGATCAGCTGATAAAATTCAGTGGATGTGGATCAACGCAGAGTAAAGCGGTGACACAGATCAGATAATCTTTGGGCTTTTCAAACTGGAGGAAACCACGTTGCGAAAAGACCCGATCAATGCTGCTAAAGGCTTCAAATCAGACATGAGGTCTGCTGATGTGGCTGAGAGGAAAAGAGTATACAGATGGGTGAAAAATGAGAGAATCAAAGCCTGAATAAATGAGCAGAGAAACATAACAAACCCTAAGGCTTCCACACAAGTGCACTTCATTGTGCAATTAGGCAATTAACACCCAATCAGGCTCTGTGCCATGCTGAGCAGGACAAGTTGATTCGGATTTTGTATCAAAATGCCCTGAGGAAAAGATCAGAGTGACTCTGAAAGAGGGTTCATTGTTGGGGCACATATGGCAGGAGCTTCAGTCACAGAGACTGCTCAACTGCCTAGAGTTTCAGTGGGAACAGTGACATCTGTGTTTAGATCACAGAAAAGGCATAAATAAGAAACTGTTGTTGATAATGGACATTTGATGAATGTGAAGCTTATTGTTTTTCCTCGTCAGCTGTGCTATAAAGTGCAATCTGCCTTGGGTGATGATCATGCAAAAGTGTTACAAAAGGAAAAACTGAGAATATCAGTGCAGGAAGGGTCACTGAATGGACTGATAACTATGAAAATACTGTGAATCATAGAGATTTTGGATCGCTGTGATAGACAACACTCACCACCACCAACATTAAAACATGAAATTAGGGGGCCGCCCTGATAGCCTAATGGCTACGTCACATGACCCAAGTGCAGAGGCGTAGCGGCAGTCCCGGGTTCGACTCCGACCTCGGGCGTTTACCACATGTCCCTCCCCACTCTCTCCCGTTTCCGATTCTATCCACTGTCCAATCTAATAAAGGCACAAAAGGCCAAAAATGAATCTTTAAAAAAAAAAACCATGAAATTAGGGAATATGTTTTGGAAGAATAATGTTCCATCCCTCCAGTAGAGTTTCAATGGATAGTCGATGTCAAGGCGCATTGAAGCTACTATGGCAGCACAAGGTAGCCCAACACCTTACTAACATACTTTATTTTGGCTTTTCACATGATACTATATAGCCAAACAATAAGGGAGGGGATAAAATAGGCAAATGTGAGGTGAGTAGTAAAACAAGTGTATAAGAGCAAAATGCTTCTTTAAAAAACGCAGCCCATTTTCCTAAAAGCATTACAAGCTTTTAAATAGAGTCTTTTATTTTCTGACTGTGCTCTTGAGGCCAGATTTTACAGGTCTGATTATAGATCTCCATTGTTTGCCTTATTGCACCAGTATTTGCATGAGCACTGCACATGTGTTAGTGTGTGAAATCATGCCTTGCTTACGTATAAAGCCCTTGTTCACTCTGAAAGACTCTAGTGTTCAACTGTTTGTCTGCGGCTGCTGGTAGCAATAACACCGATCATTGATCCCCAGGTACCAATAGACCATGCTCTGGCCTGAGCAAACACACATATACACACACACACACACACTCACACATTATATAAGCTCACACACAAACACACAGGTAACTAATAATGATGCTCATACCGAGAAAAGAACCAAATTATAAACAGGAGATGCATGACAAATAAAATGCTACAGGATGGGAAATGCTGCAGACGCTATCAAACAGCTGACTGCACCCCACCTCCTCATCAACACACACTCACACATGGCCGTACAGGTATTAAACATCCCCTCTGGCCTCTGTGTGACCACCTAGAGACTAATAATTGCTGACACACGGAAACACTTTCAGACTGGAGGAGCCAAGTTCTACAGCATATGCACACACAAACACATGCACACACACAAACACACACATAACTATGTATACAAGCAGGGCAACCTCACAAACGTACACATGTAAACAATTTTGTACACAAAGAGGCTCACTCACATGTACTAATCTCTCTACATTTTGTTCAGATAAAATATGCTGTCTGTTTGTGGCTTGGTCTGGTTGGATTTGGTTTACTTTGGTTGTATCATTTGCCTCCAAACAACAAGCAGATGTTTCATTTTCTTTCTCTTCAACACGATCTCTCGAGCAAGTACTATGAAAATGATTTAATGCTCAACAAATATAGTGGTGCAATTTACTGGCAGCGTTGACAGATATTTCTGTTTTGGCCTATCAATTAAGGAATAATGAGCTGGTTGGACACGTATTATAAATTATATTTTCCTTTCAGATATTACAAAGTGCCTTGTTCTGTTGAGTAAAATTGCAGCACAGATTTGTTTGTAAGTTGGATTCCAAGTTTATGTGGAGTGACACCTGAGCCACAGAGTATTCAGTTCACATTAAAACCAGCATTTGCTCCGTCACACGTACATGCGCAAGGGTGCGTTCCTGGACCAATTCCAAATTCAATTTTAATTAATATTTCCCATCTTGCCCTCCCTCACTACTGCTTTTTTCATTTGTGAAAGAGGCTAAATGTTTCATGCAGTTTATGTTCACTGTCACAGTTGTGTGGAAATAATTAAAGCAAAAACATCTCATGAGGCACTACTGTCTGAAGCCAACATCTGATACTATGCACACTTCCTTGTCACACTAAATTTCGGGCCAGAGCAAGCTGGCTAATTTATTTTTAATTATCAGAAGTGGCTCAACCAAATATTGGTGTATTGTGGTTCCACCCTGTTGATTGAAAATTGAATCACTGGATCCTTCTGGTTCTCTGGAGGCTCACAATAACAAACACAACCTGTGGTGGATGTCAACATCCACAGTGGCATATTCACACACAGACAGAAGTACAAGTGAAGAAGAAGTGGACAGACAGACAGACAGACAGACAGACAGACAGACAGACAGACAGACAGACAGGAAGAGTTCACTTCCAAAGTTTGCCTTTCCTTTTGCATCAGCTTTCACTACAAACATCTGACCTTTGACTTGAAGCAGCCATATACTGACATGGAGGAAGTCCATCACATATTGGGAAGAGTCTAGGTCAAAGATCAAAGTTCATATTTCAGTTGTGTAATTAAAATTTAGAGCTTTCTTTCGTCCTTGTCTTCATTATTGGCGCAAGAAAATCTCTATGCTTTGTGTATATTTATGATGTTTGTGTCCAAACCATTTCTTTTTTATGTGGTGCACGTCCCAAAATTCCTAGCAGTAATAAAGATTATTTGCTCTGTCTTTTTGGAACAGCAACACTGCAAAAACTAGAAAATATTATTCCAAAAAGTTTGCACCACAAACCTAATGAGTGCCCAGGGTAAAATTGATGTCGCATTAAAAATGATAAAATGAATACAAAACAAAACAAAATCACTATTTTTCAAGTGATTCTGAGGGTGCAAAGTGTTCCAAAGTAGTGGGTCAAATCTAGCCAAAGACATGAAAGTGAACTAAGGTCATGCCCCCAAAGTGCCTCTGCTGTAAGAATCTGGCTGCACTTACTCTGTGCGCCTGTGATCTGTGAACTTGTGACCCTAGTGATGATGACTGGTTCTGAAAACTACTCACATTATACATAGAGGAGACTCCTACCAGTCAACTGCAACCTACAAGCCAAGTCAAGTCATGTCACCATTAGTTATATAGTACACTTGAAACAACAGCTGGTGAGCCAAAGTGCCTTCCAGTAGAGATTGCCGCTACAGATTTACCTAACAAGTTTAAATATTAAGGTTATTACCCTTCAGTGTGATTTAGATGTCATTTTACCATAGTATACTAAATATTACCACACATAATTATATATAGTACAAATGTACCTGACTTAAAGAAATTGTCAGGTAGAAAAAGGGAAATCCTGTGAAACTACACATGGAAACCCCAACAAATGCAAAGCTTACCTGTAAGTAAGCATATTTTTGACAGTGGAGAGGTACGACTCCTTTAAAAAGTAAGAAATCTCCAGCAGAACCAGGCTCAGGAGGGGCAGCCGTGTGCTTCAACTGGTTGGGGTAAGGGTGAAGCCAAGACAGAAAAGGAAAGCAGGACAAACAGACAAGATTCAAGACAACATAAACAGGGGACAGACTGGCGAAGCCAGTAGCTGCAGCTCCAGAGCCAGAAATACCTGCAGAGATACAGGGAGAGAGAAGACACAAAGTTAACATGACACAATAGTGTACATAAAGGTATGACAGAAGTGGGGAGGATGAGCTCATGTGAGGACTGCTATATGAAGGTAAAGCATACCGATTAGATTTAAATAAAAACAGGTGGAACTATGATGGGAAAAGAGTCAAAGATTGAGCGAAACCAAGCAACCGATCAAACAACAAAACGGTAATACGAAAAATACTGCAGTAACAGTATTTAACAGACTTAAGTACAGTGTTTAATGTGGAGACTGTTCCAGAGGTGCGGTACAGTAACCGCAAAAGTCCTGCCGCCTTTTGTTTTGAGGCATGAGTGGTGAACTGAGAGGGGTAATTGTGAAAATGACCTAAGTGACCTGGGGGCAGAAAATGGAGTTAACACACTGGTAATGTTTTGTGGGACTAAACTATTAAGGGCAAAGGTGACATGAATGACTGAGAGAGACAGTAGGCTAGTTTTAAGAAAAAAATGCTGCAAACTAACCTATGTCCAAAATAGAGCATTATATATTCTATATATTATATATTAATCAGTCTGTGAAAAACACACTTGACCATCTTTTAAATGTTACTTTACAGTTTCTGTATTGCAGTTTTTTTATATAACAAACAATTTTCAACAATCAATTCCTTCTGAAATGTGGACTATGTTTTTTAGTCAGTGCATTCTATTAGACAACACTGTGGTCGCTCACACAGACAAAATTAATCAGTAAATGAGTTAGTGACAGTGCTAGCTTGGCCATGTCACTGGTTGACCACTGACCAGCTAGACTACATCTTAATATTTGCTTTCATTGTGCAAATTACACTTTCAATAATGGTTATTCAGTCTCAGTTATAGTATTTCACTGGAAGACTGGTGAAGGCAGGTATACAGTAGAAAAGCTGATGTACAGTAAACAAGGTTATGGCCACATTTCCATATATCACAAGCCAAATAGTCACAAGAGTAAAAATGAAAAAGTTGTGTGTTGCTGCAGAACAAGTGGTGATTATGTAAACGGATGCATTTTATCTGATTGTAATTACTGTATTTCACTGGAAGACTGGTGAAGGCAGGTATACAGTAGAAAAGCTGATGTACAGTAAACAAGGTTATGGCCACATTTCCATATATCACAAGCCAAATAGTCACAAGAGTAAAAATGAAAAAGTTGTGTGTTGCTGCAGAACAAGTGGTGATTATGTAAACGGATGCATTTTATCTGATTGTAATTACTGTAAACTGATGTCAGTAATTTTTACAGGGCCAGTTCTACAGTGCTTGATCTTTGGTATTAATGTAAGTTATTGATCCCTTGTATAATTTATTTCTGTGGTACTGAGAGCAGTTTATGGAAGAGGAAGAGATGCCTGTCTGCAGAAATGCATACCTCGATATAATTCTGATCTACTTCAATGTGTGGATGAGTGTGCGCGTGTACGTCTCCAAAAGCAATTTTTGTCTCTTTGAGCTAAAATATTGCAGTTACATTTTCCCTGACGGGGCAGATTGCAACTTGGGTTTTAAATTCTGCAATGCTGAAGATGAAGCTCCGATGAAAGATGGTTATTCTAAGCAGGCCGTTGATTCCTGTAGGAGATAAACCTTCCCTGCAGAGAGCGTTGTTTGTCTAAGTGTTTCTCCAGCCAGTGGATATCAAACCACCCATGAGTCTGAGTGTAGAGGCAACAGTGCAAAAGGAGACAACTGTTTCTGTCTGAAAAGTAAAATACCAGGGTTGCATGATGCTCTTTGGCTAAAGGAAGAGCTGCATTCCCAGACACATGGCTATTCCATTGCTTTAGCGACTGCACACATGCACATGCGCACACACACACGTAATCAAAAAAAGGAAATTCTGCAGACAAAGAATGTCACATATGGTAATATTAAACTGAAACATGCATGAACTTCCAATGCATATGTACAGACATACAGAGCCACATGCATGCAGGCACACACAAGCTGCACACACAGAGGCATAGTTAAGAATTTACAGGGAACAGAGGTAGTAGTTTGTCCTTTGAGGAGCACTTAGAGAGTCACTAATGTCAGCGCTAAAACTAAAACATAGCCTGCAGTCAAACATGCCCCTAGAGTGACACATGCACACATGAAGCTACATACACACACATTTTTGTTGCACACACACACACACACACACACCTGTTTGACGTCTGTGGCCTTGTCTCTGCCGGCCTTGACACACCTGCACAGTATCGGCCTGTTCAGACAGAAACGTAAGCAGGAATCCATCAAGTTTGGCAACAAGGATCTCTGTGTGCGTGTATGTGAGTGAGAGGCAGAAAAACATACAAAGAGCAAAAAAAGACAGATGCAAGTAGATAACAGAGCAAAGAAGTTGTTTGAAGTGAATTTGAGTTTGTGAATTCGTAACACAATTGGCCATGATGTGACCTCTGCTGCGCAATGGAGAAGCAGTCTGCCTCTCCAGAGAAAGACAGACAAGTGGATTTGTTTTTGGGCAGACAGCAGATATTGAACTCCAGCAGAGTGTTTATACAACTGAGTTCCAATTTCTCTACAAGTTCCACAAAAGCAGCTATTAGGTCTTTTCAATACTTGCAGATAGTAGGAAGAGCAGCGAGAAAAGAAGAGGAGCAGGCCAACATTTTTACAGAGCAAATCCGCACTGTGACAGATGCACATTCAAAGCCGAAAGTATTGGTTTTGTGAAACTGTCTGGTTAAAGATAGAAGATGGGTAAAGTGAAGGGAAGGAGGAGAAAACAGGCAATAAAGCAGACAAGTGAAGAGTTGAGAGGAAAGAAGAAGTCACAGGGATTTGGGAAGGCATCAAGATGGCGATGAAACATTGCCATTCAGTTTGTGTGCTGTGGCAGAGGTAACAAGAGGAGGGGAAGGAGGGGGAGGAAAAGGAGGAGAGGAGGAGACTGAGGGTACCTTAACATCAAAGAAGAAGAAAGGAATATGAGTTTGACCTCTGCAGAAGAGGCCAAAAGGGTTTGACCTCTGACCCTTGTAAAGATACAGTTACTCAGAAACATCTTTCATAAACACACACACACACACACCCTCGCACACAAAGTAGAACAAACACTGAGAGAGTTATCTGCCATTTTCAATTTTCATGCTCCTTACTCTCTGTTCTGCATGGCCAGCTCTGTGTCTTTATCTCTCCTCTGTCCCAATCCAAACACAAATACCCACTCAGCCTATACTTTAAATAAAATAAAAGCTGCTTGACTTCGTCTTCTTCGCCCTGAAACACAGATTATACAAACTCACAGATAAGCAAGCGCGGGCGTGCTATGAATGAGATCTAAATACTGCAAAGATTCGTAATGACTCCACTACACAATAATGCACTTGTCTCATCTGCCAAAATCATACAGTGGAGTCACACTGGAGCCAAGTGTCACCTTCTCTGTAATTGAGAAACTGCAGTTTTCACCCTGTTTGTTCGTATTATTAGTATTCTGCAGCTGAGCATGTTCGCTGGTAGAAGTCTTATCAGCATAGCCATCAAAACTGAGGAGCAGAATACAAAATTGCTTGAAACGGCGTCAACAAAGCTTCATTCACCAACAGCAGCCAAAGCTGTGAGGAGAAAAAAATTCTCATTTCCTGCAGACACGAATAAGATGATATTAAAGTCTCAGAAGTAAACAGCCTATTGATGTGGCCCTTTACAGTTGCTGGATAATTGAGTCCACACAATCTTAACTTTTTCTGCCTTTTAGAGCCGCCAAATGTGCATAATTGAATCAAGAAAATGCTGACAAAGTATGTTCTCAGTTATTTTCTGACCACCTTAACCTTAATTGGAAACATCATGAGGTCAAGAAAATGTAGCATGGGAATTATTAGGGAGTTAGGAAATACATGTCAGCTAAAGAAGATATAAAAGGAAGTGATATACTTTTAACTGTAATATTCAGGCTTATTTAATTCTTTATTTGCTTGTTGCAGTTGTTCACTGAAGGGAGACAACTATAGCGCCACACTGAAAAAAGAGAATAGTTGGACCAGCTTAATATGTACTTAATGTATTTATGCACTCAAATCATTTGATTCCTCTGAAATGAGAAGTGATGCAATTTAATTTTAAGAGAAGTTTCTAATTTGTTTTACCTCAAGTGTTTGTTTTGCCCAAATGTATAATGTAAAACATGATTTTGTCATTAAACGTAGCGTTCTTTCCTTTTCTTTACTCTTTAATCAGACTTTAAGAAAACAACAGTTTAGTTGTTGCAGAACAATCTGAGGAAATGGGGGCATCATGATGTCAGCACAATGCTAAAGAAGTAGATGAGCAATTTTTGCATTTTCAATTAAATTACACAACCACTTTGAAGGAGAGACAAATGTAATTTCAAGTTGAAAGAATCCACAAAAGGAAACTGATGTCACCGAAGCAGACGAATAAGTGAGTTACATATTACAGCTCAAATGCACTTTTTGTTGTGTCAGTGCCCTATTCAAATTCAAGACTACATGTTTTTTGACTGTACCTCTGCCTGAAATATAAATATGCTAGATGTTATCTACATACTTTAATACACATTTTCATTCATCCTGAGGTAACCTCTAAAAACTCACCTCTGTGTATCAGTTACATATTTGGATTTTTTTACTATGAAAAAGTATCCTTTGGTTTGCTGAAATGGTCGAGGTGGAAGTCTACGCTCACTCTTTTAAAGACTGTATGAATTTATGAAGTCCCTGCCTCTCTCTTTACACAGCCACTCTCCACATACAGCAGCTCGAGCACACCAGCTCACCTATAACTCTGCTCGACTCTGCTCACACACTGTAAAACTACTCCACACTACACACTGGCAAGTTGTAATACTGAAGTAATTCAGTCACACGTGTTCAAGCATGGAAACTAATTCTGAAGAAAGCCCTGTTGACACATTTGGTTACTTTGGTTTGTTGCATCTAAAACTCTGGACGTCTGAATCCATGTTTTTGAGAAAGTCATCAGTATACTGCTGTTTCAAAATGTACGTATATAGTCATGGCATTGACTTCTTATTTCATTCATGATATGTCTGTTAGCATTTTAAAACACTACATAGACTTTTTGTCATTGGAGAGGGTCTAAAAATATTTTGATCTCTAGCAAATTTTAAAATAAAGTCATTAGGCTTTGAAAATGTTTAACTGGACTGCATGAGTTTGTGCTGACTGTTGTACCAGTGGACTGAAGAGATTAATTAGCAGTAAGAGAATTCAGTTCTTATCGTGACTGCAGCAGTGTACTTTAAGGTTAATGCATTCAATTAGAAACCTTCCTTGACGAAAGTGAAAAGGAAAACTAATTTTCATCACAGTCTCTGTAACAGTTTTATCTGTATTTTTTATGTCTGTTGCTTTATGTTTTAGTCATCTGTTCTTAAACCATGCTATATAAATCAAGGTCTTTAGTTAATGCAGTGCCGAAACAGAGTCTGAACGGACTTTTACTTCAGTTTTTGGGGCCTTTTTTAAGAGGCGTGTGATCAGACAGCTGAAGGTGTCAACACTGTCAGGTATACTCAAGTCCTCTGGAACATGCAGTTCAGAGCGATTTGGTCAGTTTACCGGAGGAAAAAGTTGCACCATCACAAGGTCAAATGGGAACCTTGCTCAGATATAATCAGCTTATCTAAGTAAGAGGACTTCCAGAGAGCACAGGCTATTGAAATTTTTTGCACACATGCGCACACGCACACGCACACGCACACACACGCACACGCGCACACACGCACACACGCACACACACACACACACACACACACACACACACACACACACAGGTAGTTATCTGTATCTCCCAGCTGTGGGCCTACTAACCTGGGTTACATCACAACTCAGAGAGACACCTGGGAGTACTTTGCATAACCCACACACACACACACACACACACACACACACACACACAAACACACACAAACGTGCACACCTATGCACAAAAACTGAGGAATCGCGTGAACACTCCTACATACACAGCATTGCAGATGTCTGCGTGCAGGTCTGGAGCAGGCTAGATAAAATTAGGAATACATCAGTCTCAGTGGACGGTGCCTGTGCATCTGTCGAGTGAATCAGCACACAGACAGTACAGTACCTGGCTAGCTGGCTAAGTGATTCTGTTTGTCTCATCTGTCTCTACATGACCAGACTGAATAAGCAGACCTATTTGTCAAAGAGAGTCCTGTCACTTAAACAACCGAGCCCAGGGCAGTTCCACTTTCTGGATGCATAATGAGCGAAGGCTGTTGGGTGACAAAAGTAAGAGGGAAAGAGTAAACAACAGCACTGCTAGAGGAAGAAACCACTGGCTTGAATTATTCCACAAAATGTAAGTTCGGGAACTTTTTTAGCAAAGCACGTGATGACAAATGTAATACTAGCTCTTATAATGCAACTATATGATATTATTTGAAATCCACAACATGTGACCTATTTAACCTTGCTCATGTCACGTGAAGGCAGATTGGACTATGCTGAGCAGCAGAGCTTCTTTGAATGATACAGTATGTTAATCATATATAAAGAAGAGTCTACAGAAATTCCGGATTTTGCAATATTGTGTTTAAGGCAGGGACTGGTGTTGGCGTTGTAATTACATTGTCAGATAGGAACAGGCACAAGTTGACAAGCATTTCTTTGTACAATACTTGTATGAGCACAAGGCTACAGATGCTCTGTAGCTACTGTAGACAGAAAAATAACCCAATTATTATCAGCCTGTGGACCCAAATTTGACAGTTTGAGCTGTAATTCGGTAAACAACTACACAGAAAATGCTGACAGCAACTACATAGAAAACAACTGGCTGTGACATTAAAATAATAGTCAGTCTACAGGTTTCACTCTGTGCTCTGAATGTGTGTTTATGCTGGAAGTGATTCGGCCACCAGCTGATTGAGCGATTTACTAAATGCCAGCCTGCGTGGTCGAGTTTTTCTCGCTCTGCAGCATTTTTTGTCGTGTATTGTCAAATTGGTGAGAATGTATTTTCACTTTGCTTGTGTGTTGCCTATTCGCCCGTGCTTTCATAAGCTGCAGTGCAGTGAGCTATGAGGGCCACCGCAGAAAAGGGCCTGAACCTTGGATAGAGCAAGTCACAGAACGTACGGCTGAGGCTGCAGAATGCAGCGGAATAAAACAATAACATGAGCAATAACAATGAGATATTCTCTGCATTAATTTGCTACACTCAGTTACGCAGCTCATTTTAATGTAGCAAACACACTGAAAAATTAATAAATGAGCCCCGGTGGGAATACAGGGATGCATTGCATTCTTAAACCAACACAAGCAGCCAGACAAACTTGGAGCACAGTGGGCTTCAGTATGACACAGAAGGTCACACTGCAATACCAATTAGGCTGGTTGCTTGGCTATGTGGGGGGACATCGTGGCATAAAGCATGAGAAGTTGCAAGGAATTTGAGACTAAATAGAAATGACTCTGGTTTTGCGCCTGCAGCCACTGGAGTTGCAGGGTGTGAGCCGACCAGATTTTATCTTTGCAGAATCAAAGAGAGTTCACACCCTTGTAATGGGAACTGTGTGTGTGTGCGTGTACTACTCATGTTGTCTCATGTTGTGAGGACATAAATCTGTTTACACAGTCGCATTGCAGGAGGAGGGGGGCTCAGCTTCCTTTTAGGGACAAAAAGCAAGTCCCCATGGTGTTAATCATTAAATAGTAGGCAGAGAATTTGGTGAGCGTGTGTGTATGTGTGTGTGTTTGGTAAGAGAGTTTGTGCAGTGAGGAAAGTCAGTGCTGAAAAGCCAAACTTCCTTCCTGTCTGAGAGGCATCACAGGCCAACAACAACACATATTCTCTCCATTTTCATCTCTCACTCTCTGCCTCTCTTTACTTGAGGGTAGTGCACACGGATCAGACAGGGACGATCCAAGTGAATCGCACACACCCACACAAACATGCACACACACTAAAATCCTGTCTAGCAGCAGGGCAGCCTGGGAATGCTCTCCTCCATCCCTCCTTAGGAAAAGAATAGCAACAGAGAGTAAGAAATGCAATTTGTTAATACCCTGGTGTTATGAGTAAATGTGAATATATATGTTTTCTCCTGACTTGAATAAATTCTTAGATTTTAGAACCATGAATTAGTTGTAGCATTAGTATTAATTCATGTAGTTCTCTCATTTTGTCACTGGCAGATGTAACTTCTTTACAAAACATGTATCTTGTGCTGTTTTGCCAAAAATATAGTTTTATACATCACTGGAGGTTGGTGACAAACATAGTAGAGTAGCTATCTAATATGCAATCAGGACCAACATGTATATGGTATAATATTAATTTACTCAAGGGTGAACAAGATGCTTTGCAAAAAAATAGCTCGCACAGACAAAAATATATAATTCCCCCTCCCCTCTCCGGTCCAGCGCCCTTGTGATCCAGTAATTATAATGCAACAAAAACAGCCCATAAGAGTTTTTTTTTTTTTTTCTTTAAAGTGAAACTTTGCTTAAAAACTCTTTCCTCCAGGCATGTCCTCCCTTAATTATCAGGAACAATGCTGACCTCAGCTGGACCAAGTGAGTTACTGCTGTTGTTTACACTCCTTTGTGAAAAGCAGCGGGCATCAGAGAAGACTGAATAATGTAGCAATTCTCCCAAAACAGAGAAGTCTAACAGAGCATACAATAAGAACAAGAGAGAGAGAGAGATGAACAGAAAGAAAGAAGGAAAGAGAAAGGGAGAGCGAGACTGAGACAGGCAGATGGAGAATATGTCTATGGATGTAGGCAGACGTGCAATAATGGCAACAGAGAGGTGAGAGATAGACAGATGGTCAACAGGCAGAAAGCAAGTGAGAGAGATGAGCAATAGAAAGACTAAAGCATCCCACGCTTAATTAATTAGAGAGCGAAAACACTGCGGGGCTCAGGGCTGCTTGAAAGACAGTTAAGCGTGTAACATCCCCACAACAACACACCCACACTCGAAAAACCCAGACACGTGCAAAAAAACAAGCATGCACACACACATGACAACAGGAACCTTGTATTACCCCTTTTCACTGCATTTTAGAGGAGAGGAGAGGAGAGGAGAGGAGAGGAGAGGAGAGGAGAGGAGAGGAGAGGAGAGGAGAGGAGAGGAGAGGAGAGGAGAGGAGAGGAGAAGAGAGGAGAGGAGAGGCACAAAGCAGAGATGGAGCGAAGATCAGATGAGAGGCGATGAGACCAGATGAGGTAGAGATAGATGGTAGCAGTGGAGGAGAGAAATGGAGTGTGAGATGAAAAAAAGAGAATGATGCAGAAGGAAAGAGTGTAGGAGGAGGAGGAGGAGTAGGAGGGCAGATTAGATGGAAGAAGAGGAAAAAAATAAGTGTAGTGAAGTGCAGGAGAGAGGAGAGAGGAGTGAAACAAGAGAGGAGCAGGCGGATGAGAGAGTGGAGACGCTGTGACCTCATATGCTCGGCTGCAATGACGCTTTGAAGATCATCTCAAGGTTGTTAGATAAGAGGGAACCCATCCAGACAAGAGGAAGAGGAGGGGAGGAGGGTGACGAAGGAATGGGGAGGAGGGGGATGTGATAGTAAGAGGACCAACAGGAGGGGGGAGGAGAGAGAAGGCATATAAAGCAAAAAAACAGGAGAGAAGGATGATAGGGAGGCTAAAGGAATAGTGAGGAGATCAAGGGAGGATAGTGTAATAGTGAGAGAGAGTGATGAAGACCACAGAGAAAATGAGTCAATGACTCAAGTTGCCATGAGGCGTGCAGCAGAGTGAGTGAGTGTGTGTGTGTTGTGTTGTGTATTGAGCGGGTAGGAGGCAAGCATGCATGCATGTGTGTGCAGCGTGCACGCATCAGTATTAAGGGAGGACATGCAGAAACGTGCAAGTTTGCATGCAGGAGTGTTTGTGTGGATGTTGATGTGTGTGCACTTTGGCAGGAGTGATTAAGTACTGCAAGACTGCCAGCCAATAAACAAGCAGCCAGGCTGTGTTCCATTCCTTAATGAGTTACCCTTATCTGTTACCCTGCTCTCCTCTCCTCCTTCCATGCATCCTTTATTTACTCTCCATAACATTATCTCCTTCACTCCCCCCTCTTTCTCACCACGCCTTTACTTCCCCCATATGTGCCATTATCATTCATCTCGCATCCTCCACTTCTACTCCTCTTCTAATATTTCCTAGCTCACCTGTTTTTTTGTTGTTGTTTTAAAGCTTTATCTTCCTACTCCTCCCTTTTTGTACTAATTCCTTTAATTTACCTTGAAAGAAAAGAGGGGGAGGAGATGACACTGTCACGCTCTTTTAGGCTGTGGGATGGAACACAACCGGGGATAATTTGCTCAAAACAGAAGCCTGATATGCAGGCGTCTGGTGAATGTGACCAGCCTTAGACAGCATTAGATCATATCCTACATTGCAGTAATTTCAATGCACATGTCACAACTGCTCCAACAGCGAAAAAATGATGATGCTCGAGGGGTGGCACTGTCAATCTGTCAGTTTGCATAGATTTAATACAGACACGTTCCCCTTCATGTTTCCCTGACGAAGGTTAATGAGTTTGGTGATCATTTGCCTTGTGATCCAATAGTTGCAAAATTAGCATCGTATCCTCCTGCTTCTGCTTTGTGTTTAGCACAAGCCAATTAGCAAGTTATTTATTGTAAGTCACTGTAAGCATGTTAGCACGCTGATTTTAGCATTTAACTCAGAGCATCACTGAGCCTCACAGAGCTGTTTCCACGGCAGTAGACTCACTGTCTTGTTTAAACAGTGCCTTTGTTCAGACTTTGCAAAACCCAAGTGGCTAAAACACCCTATTAAGAATGTGTGTGAATCCCCGCTGTTTCTATTCCAGCAAATTTCACCTCCACTAAGCAGCATGCATTCTTCAATGTGAGACAGACGAGTAGTCACAATGGTCATTGCTGCAAAAAAAAAGTGAACACTGAGTCATTGACTGTGCTTACAGCATTTCACAAGTAGGACAAGGCAACAGTGAAGATTAGCATTTAGATTAGAAAACAGGATTAAAACACTTCAGTGATTGAAATTATATCTCTAACAGGTGCTTGAGGTTTAGCACTTATCAAATGCTGAGTAAATCTCCTAAAGTTTGTAACATTTAGTCACATCTTATCTTTAAATAGTTGCAGGATGCTTCACTTTTAGCTTCTGAGTATTAGTCAGGTATCTGTGAAAATGGCCCTCTCCCCGCCATCTGTACACATTCACACACATAATATTTGACTGCACTTGTTGAAAAGATCCTGATGAAATGACATAAATCAAGCAGGAACCGTCCAAGTAAAAGCCAAGATTCAAGATGTTCAGTTAAACTGTGGGGAAAAGTGTTTCTGTCTCCAAGTGACTTTTGATTAATTAAAAAGGTAGCTCGCCATACATTTAGCTGTTTCCAAACTGTCAACCTGATGGTGGAGTGATTTTTCAGTTCTGAGCAATTCCTAGCAGCTTCTCGTGGCCCCCCAGTGCACATGTTGATGTGAAACAAACAAAAAAAAAAACACCTGGTCATGACTTGAACTCGCGCTTCCTGATGTGTTGCCTTCCATAAATCAAATTAACTGCAGTTATATCTAGTTAATGGGATTAGAGCAGGGACACAATGTAGGAGACATCAATCTGGTCTGGAAGTCAGCCATGAATTGGGTTCTTTCACATCTCACAGGGTCTCTTTGGCCAGCTGGCAGAGCTGCTGGTCCATGATGATTTACAGTAATGTCTCCCTGTTTTGCTGCAGTAGTGACTTCAGTAATTGTACAACATATGCACTAAAGAGCAAAGCTAAAGATAATCCATATAAAATCCCTTTTACATGCATTTGAAACTCAATTGAATAGTTCCTCATTTTAGAAAATACCCTTAATAGCTTTTGTTGTAGGAAAATGCATAAAACTCTAAAATCTGCATGGTAAAAATGCTATAGTGGATAGTTGCTCAGTCTAGCTTAGCATAAAGACTGGGCAAATGTGGAAACCAACACCTCTAAAACTCACAAGCTGGTTATATATCCATTTTTTTATGTACAAAAAGCAGATTGTGACAGTAGCTAGTTGTGTCCTTACCAGGGGTTATGGACTGAAACTGTTCCTCAGTTGGGCACAATGACTTCATCGAGTCATGAGCAGAGACTCCAGGAAGTCACTGCTCCCAGCCAAGAAACAGACAAGCACATTACTCCCCATAGAAACCACAGATGTTTATTTAAAGCTGCAGTGCAGGACTACATATAAAATGAGCACTCATTACATTCAAGCCCTTACCAAATGAGTTCACACAACGCTGATAAAGCCAACCACCACCAGGTACATCTCTCTGTATTTTGCAGTGCTGGATACAAGAGTTTGAAATCTGGTGACATTCCCGTGCTGGTGCACTGGTAGAGATGTGTTTCCTGTAAAAACAGTAATGATTGCGTTGCCAGAGCTGAAGAAGGGAGCAACAGCAGGCTACAGCAAATAGTAGTATGACAGAGCCTATGGCAGAAAAAAAAACCTAGGAAGAGCACAAGAAGAAGATTCTCATGCTCCAGATAAAAAAGAAACTCGGCACTCAGTCTAAAAAAGGCATATTTGATAAATACGCATAAACAGTGTTCGCATAATTACTCCAATTGCCAGAAGGAGGGGGAAAGCTCCATACTCCTTTTTTTTAACTACAAATGAAATATTAGGTGGTGACTGGTGAACTTTAAAGGGGGTATATTTTAACCTTTCAGCAGAAGCTAGCTGTTCCCCCTTGCTTTTAGTCTTAATGCTAAGCTAAGCTAATTGCCTCTTAAGAATCCGTGTAATTTTACTACTTTTCTGAAAATGCTTAGTGACAAATCATTGCATTTAATGACATACTACTGATAGCTTTCACATACACCAATCAGTCACAACACTATGACCGCCTGCCTAATATTGTGTTGGTCCCCCTTATGTGCTCAAAAATGCTCTGAACCATTGGACATGGACAAGAGGACCTCTCAGGGTGTCCTATGGGGTCTGGAACCAGGACATTGGCAGTGGATCCTTTGGGTACTCTGGCTTGTGCAGTGGGGCGTCTGTCAATCAAACTTGTTCCACTGCATTCTGTTGATGCTTGATCAGAATGGGCTGTAGGAAGTTTGGAGGTCAAATCAACAAGGTGGGCCATTGTCATGTTCCTCAACATGTTCCTGATTGTTTGATGTTTTTTCCATGTGGTGGGGTGCATTTTGCTGTCATTTGGGATTTCCATTTGCATGAGGGAGTGTGCTTGTTGTGGGACAATGTTCTTTCTGGTGTCTAAGTCTCATCAACATGGACGGTAAAATCCAAGGTTTTCCAGCAGAACAGCACATAGTACCAATATGATCAATCTTATTCACTTCACCTGTCAGTGGTCATAATGCTGTGGCTGATCGGTGTACATATGACATGGAAAGTCCTATGATAAAGAATCATTTTATATGCCCAAACGCAGAGGTGATAACATGGAAAGTTTGTCTCTAAATGTCTGTAAACATTGGCACACATTTTGAAAATAACAAAACATACAAGACATTTAAAATGCTCATAAATTGTAAAATACTGATATTTTTATTTTTCAAAAATGCAGCAGAAATGTTTTATGCTTGACACAATCCAGCCATCCGCTGAGTCAGTAAACCCATATGAAAAAAAATATTCAATCACACATCTGTTAAATGTTAATCTTTATGTCATTTTGTAAAAGTTCTTTGCTTGCCATCCACAAATTTTTCAGCTTTCATTTTTCATGTATTCAGTTTGACAATTAACTAAAATCTCTCATGAAGAAGTTACTTAGGATGAGAGGAGGTTAAATAGGCCTCACTGTGACAAAGCTGCATGTAGTCACACAGATGAGGCTGGGACAGCGGGAGGACGGGGGAGGACAGGGGTGGATGGGACACAGCTGGGGGAAAGGGAAGCGGGACAGGGAAAGGAGGAATAAACAGGAGCGTTGTGATACCAGTGACAGGGCCTTTGGCTGAGCTACTGGAATTGGTGTTGGTCGTTAGTTAGAGCATAGGAAAGGTTTTTTAGCATCACAGTAGCAAATGGAGGATCAGAGTTTGTCAGTTTTTAGAGGTTTCTAAGAAGTACCACATCTTAAATAGATGGCTTATCCACATAAACTGTTTGGAGCTGATTTTTATAAGTGCTTGGTATCTTATTATAGTGACACAAAGCAATAATCCTCAAGCACTCACAGTGAAGAAAAACCTCAGTAAAGTGAGTCACTACTTCGAGTAGATGTTGGTTGGGGTTTTACTAATTAATTTTGCTTCTTTTAAAGAATGTCTTGGTTGAGATTTGGGGAAAAAAGGCCCCATTAAGAGGATATTAAGGCTTAAAAAGCAGCATGTTCAGAGGCACGTATGCCTTCAGTGACAAGTCTTTCACACTATCACACCAAGCCACTGAGATGGTTTCTGCTCAGCTCCACCTCATCAATCAAATCTGGCTCCAAACAATTGACACAATGGTGACAGGTAGTAAACCAAACTCCAGGCTTCAAAATGTGGGTGACACAACCACATTTTTTCCTACAGACTTTGGGTGACACTGTGGAGAGATTTTGAGCTTCAACCACTTAAGAGAAAAGGGTTAAATACAGCTTGACCGATTATTTTTCACTGATGCTTTTTGAAAGGGACAGGGTTTCAGTCAGCAATAGGTAGTTCAATCAGGGGCTCTTTTTGAAATACCCAGTTCCCTGGTGAAGTGTAAAACATAAAGGTCAGACAAATAAGAGAAAACGCATCCTTGATTTTGGGGATCACGCTCTGATTTAGGACCCCCTGAATCATCACCACCTGTCTGTTTTGTCTAATACATTTATCAAGGTTGGGTTTCTTAGCAGTTAAGGGGAAGGCCTTAAAGAAGAACTGTAGGACCAGGGTGGGGGAGGACAAGAGGAAAGGGTTAAGTTCAAAGGGGTTCATGGTTTTTGGCTGGTGCTCAATCATCAAACCAATATTGCATTATCTACACAGTACGAGCTCATCATCCATGGTCAAAAAATAGACAGGATGGTGTGGAAATGTCTTATACTTCAACTACTAAACAAGTACCTAAATGCTCACATAGTTAAGAATTATTGAAATGACAGTGCATAGCAAATATAGCCTTTAAATAAAGGTACTGTGTACATATTACAGTGGGTGAGATAGAAAGACAACCAGCCACGCTTCAGGACATCTATACAATAATATAGTAATATCTGAAATGAAAGCAATAATGTGGTTAAATAAGTCATGTTTTAATGCAAGAGCAGGTAAATGCTATAAATCATAATATATCATCTGTATCTTTCCATTCTATTTACAAGAGTTTAACACATAGCTGGTTAGAGTGATTCTTCAGTAAGTCTGGCAACCCACTCAGAGGTCCTTTCTTCTTCTGAACCTAATTTCTGTCTCTTGGCACACTTTTCTGTGTTTTTCGTATCACACTATCTCCCTTCCTTTTCCTCCCTCTCACAGCTGTTGAATCCCCTCAATGAAATCGTAATCTCTCTACCACCACCATCTCGGCAACTTTTTCCTTCAGCTAATGTTGTCTTGTTTTTTTAATCCCCCACTTCCTGTCTGTCTGTTTTTACATCCATCTCTCATTGAAATTTGTTATTTTCTCCTCAGCTTTAGTTTGATCCTTGGCAGATAGGGCCTTTTGATCTTTTAATGGAAAAAATGCTACATTCACATTTCACAGGTTGTTCAAGTTGACATCAGCAGTCTGTGTGTGGTACGTCTTCGCTCAGTTCTACATCTGCATCTGCTCACCTCAGTCTCAGCACAGCTGCACTGTGCAACTCAGGTACAGTAGGAGATGTAAATTAACTGACCCCCTCGCCTCAGCACTCCGCCTCTTCCTCCTCGGGTGTGGAGAATGCAGATTTAATATCCAAAGCAGGTTTTGAGACATTTGATGGATGTCTTGGCTCGCCAGGTTATGAGCAAATGATGCACAGAACTGCATCTCCCGGGATCCAGTTTTGTCTTCAGTTTCCCCCGGCATGCAGCACACACAGCTGTCTGTCTTTTCATCCTGTTACTGAAAAATGTCTTTCTGTCATTCCATCTGTAACAATCCTGCAGGGTAATTAGTAGAGGTATTTAAGTCTTTTGTTCTATCTGTGTATGTGTGCGTGTGTGTTTGTGTGTGTGAGTGTTTGTGTTAGTATGAGTGTGTGTTGCAACTGTGTCCCTGTATGTGCGAGTATCTTGCTGCGGTTATACACGTGTGGTGGAGTGTGTGTGCGTGGAGATGTGTGTGTGTGGCAAGTGTGTATTACTATACGGGCTATGGTGTGTGTAACCCTGGTGAGGATGCCCCATCCTCATGCCGACCACTGATCCAGGTGTCATTGGGGTCATTGGCGTCGCAGGGGTAACAGGGTGCGACCCCGGGGTGACGGGCAGTGATCCTGGGGTCAGAGAGGTCATGAGGGGGACGTCGTCGGGGGAGCGACGCAGGGTGAGGGTGTAGTCGGGCGGGCAGGTGAGGCGCACAGTGTCCAGCGTGCTGTAGATGTCCTGGGTGTCCAAGCCGTCCAGAGCGTCCAGCGTGTCCAGAGTGTGATGGTGGTGAGTGTTGTTCCTCTCGTCTGCCGATGCGACATCACACTCCAGCTGCTTCACCTGAAAATAAAAATGGTTTGACAAGTGATGAGAGATCGAGGACACTTGAAAACAATGAGGGCAAATAGAGAGAAGTAAAGGGGACAAAACTAAAAACCACATTCATCAGAAACTAGTGTGGCAACAGACTGTTATTTTTACCAACAAAATGCATTAAAATGTATTAAGGGGTGTTGTGATATATATCAAGGAAAGTTGTAAAATATTAATATTGACTGTAATATTTTTTAAAAAACAAAATGATGTTATGATGTTTATTATACACATATGATTGTATTTTAATACTCCAAAACTAGTAACTATCCGGTTGATGCTTCAACATAGGAAAAGTATGTTTAGCATAATTCATTTGTCAAAAGTAGTTCATTTTCCTGACAGTGTGATTCTTCAAAAAAGAAATAAAAAAGTCAATATACATCATGATAACATTGTTATTATTAATTTTCCGGCCACAGTAATCATGTAGTGATGAATCTGATATTGTGACCTCCCTCTTATTATGTGTCATTGTGGTTTTAAACTGCAAAATGTTAGATGATGGTTAAAGTTTAGTGAGTTCAAGGTTTGTGTTTTGTGCAGCCAAATGTAAACAGAGAAAAGCACAAAAACCTTACAACCTGACTCATCTGACAAGTTCTAGTCAAATCCAATGTTACTATGGAGAGGGCATGTGTTTAAAATCAATATCAGGCATCATGATATAGTCAATGCATGCATAATCATGCATAATATAGTAAAACCTTACTCAGTAGAACAAATGTTCTCCATACTGTACGTTATTAATTTTACCTGACAAAAGCTTTACATTTACAACAGTTAGTTTTTAAATGTCATTTACCAGAATTCATGTGTAATTATCATATATTCACAACATAAGAATCACCAGTAAACATAAAGTACTAGTTAGTCCTACATTGAAAGAAAACTGCTGTCATTGAAGTCACTGTCAAAACTTGCAACCCCTCTACATGTTTGTTACTATAATTGGCTTTGACACCTGTCAATTAAGCAAATATGTCACCAAATACACTTCTAGTCTCTGTGAGCCTTAATTTACTTAAGTGTAAGACTCATTTTAAAATCACCAGCATGACACATTAAAATACGAGAGACTAAATTCCTGGGAAAGCTGGGGTTTTATTGCACCTGCTTCAGAGCCAGATTTAAGCCATCACACATTTGGCCCAGCCTTTAACCAAAGACTGAGTTCAAATTGAATCCAGACTACGTCATCCCATCCATCAGTTCATTAGTTTAGGTGATGCTCCACAAGATTATTATGCTTTTCCTTAACTCCATAAGTCAAGCATAAATTACAATAATGGCTGCTAATGCTAAAAGGCTCTGCTTGACTGTTGCATACAAAATGGCAGAAAGCATATGAAAACAATAACAATCAAAACAAATAAAACACAATTTAAGCTGCTGTAGTGTTCAGCTACATTACTATAGTTCAATTGCCAATTAACACAATTTGTCAGCCATAAAAGATATTGAACATTTCGCACTCACTGTGTGAGATTTCAAAGCAGCACAGAGCACAAAAGAGGCCAAATAGTGTGTGGATGAATTAGAGGCAATTGGAAGCAATTCAAGCAATTGTACACAGCTCACACACACACACACAAACACACACGCACATGAAAACACTCAGGGATACACACACATTCTCACACTGATAATGCCTGCTGATGACAGGCTGTGTTTTGCAAGAGTGCTCCTCTGGCAGCTGCTCCACTGACAAGACAAGAGTTTAGTCATGTCGTCAGGCAACCTCAATGGGCTTAATGTTACTTAAACTCAGAATAATATGTTTCATTAATAGCAATTAGCATGATTTTTTTTCAGAGGCTCATCAAAATGTAGGCTCCAGTTGTGATGAAATTACTAACACATGTCTGACTCACCTGTAATGACATCAGTCCCTCCCCCTGCAGGTGAGCGGCAACGTCTGCAGGTGTGATGTCTCGTCTTGGTGGAGGAAGCGGACGCGGTCTACGATGTTCCAGACGCCTTTTGTCTTTCTTATACAGCAGAGCTGCAAATGCTAGTATGTTAAGAAACAGGAGAGACGCTCCAACCGCAATTGTCACTGACAGTTCAGTGGAGTAGTCCTCATTAGGGACACGAACCCCATTCTCTCCTCCATCTTGGCCTACTGCAGACTCAGGCGGCTGTGGGGTGCCTTCCTGTGAACCCGGGTGACGTGTGCTGCTGGGAGGCCAGCCTTTGGGCAGACGTCTGGTGTAAGAATAAGGGGGGTCATCCTGTGGAGAAGGACTGTGTGTGAACGAAGAGACCGACTGGAGGAGCTCGTTGACATGATGCAAGTGAGGAACAAGTTGGAGCCAGAAGGAGATTTTGGTTGCACGGTAGTGATCCCTGACACGAGGCTTGAGGCCGATGTGGAGGTACAGCTGCTCTTTAGGGGTGTATTTAGACCAGGCCACTTCCTCAAAACGATTAGGCTTTGTGTGGATGAACTTGGTATCTTGAGGAACTGGCTGGTTTGGATCACTGGAAAGACAAAAACAGTTATTTATTCATGTTCTAATGGATTGCTGTTATCAAGTTCTGTAGTTATACTGGAGAAAACTATAGAAAACTGAATTCACTCAACAATACTAAAATATCTGAAAGCTGCGAGTATCTGAAGATATAAAACATCATGAGAAAATAATCATTTTCATCATCATCATCATCATCAAAAGAACAGTGACATGTGAAGAGTGGCAACATGGTAGCTAAGAAGCAGCATACAGATCATATTAAAGTATGAACCCCCCATGGAAGCTTTCCCCTTTTACTGCTTTTCAACATTGAATCATGATCAAGATAATTTGGCTTTTTGGACAATAATTAAAATTGTTATAATTGCGAACCAAGGTGTATCTTCTAAATACTGACTCAAAAGGGGTGAATCATTTATTCCATGTTTCATATTTTTAATTCATTGACTTTTACCAATTTGACATGAAAGAGTTTTTTTTTGTAAATTCTTGTCCAAAAATCCAAATAATATTGACTTTGATTCAACGTTGAAAAAAAATAAAAGAGGTGGTAAGTACTTTTTATAGACTCTGTAACTGCTAATATAATATTGACAACCTCCAACAGTCAACAACATGAGCAGCAAAGGATTTATAAGAAATGCAAAGAAAATGAAAGTGAGAATGCAGGGTTTCAACCCACATTACAATTTGATCAAATAAATCATTACAATAAAAAGAAAAAAATACAAATTAGCACATTAATCCAGCACCTTGTGTTTTACCACTTGTGGTTCACATTCTCATCTGAAGTATAAATACCGATAATTTATTCAACTTCTCAAATGTCAGGGAGTTCGAAACAGAGCTGGCAACCGTCCTCTGAGGATGCTGAGTTTCTCTCAAGCTGGCCAGCAGCTTCACCAGACATCTTTCTAATCAATATCAAAGTGACAAAAAAACAGTGGCAAAAAGTATTTGTACAAAGCAAAACAAGGTTTCTTTTCCCTATAACATGGCCCAAAGGTAGCTTAGCTGCAGATCACTGCTTTTTGTCCAAGTTTATATGCCTCCTACGAAACATCCCCGTTAATACACAGTTCAGACGCCTGCAATTTGTGCTGCCAGAGATCTACATTAGAGACGAATGTGTGCGTCTTACAGTGCCGACATTCTGAGAAATCACTTCTCTGACACGTCCGGACAGGCATTTATTTGTTGGTTTACTGACTTATTTGTGTCAGCAGCGAAAACGCTGTGAATGAAACAGCAGCACATCTTCACAGACTTGCCAGTTACGCACTATGTGCTCACTTGTCAATCAACTACCTTATGAACGGCACAAAAAGGCAGCCAGCGTAAAGACCTACCGTCACGCCAACACACACAGGCTGAGGATTTATACGCCCACACGGAGGCTTACAAAATATACATCAGGGAGCATCACATCTCTCCCGTTAAATTGAGCTGTCGCAGAGTTCCATCACCCTCTGAGACACTCTCAGCAGAGTGAAATCCTTCCTCAGAGAAAGTTCTCCTATTGATAATTGAAGTGTATACTGAAATCTTCACTTCCCTCCTTGGCGATTTTGTTCTGCGGCTCTCTGCAGTGGTAATGACAATACTATGGAGTAGAAAGTGCTAACTTAATGCACTGAGACTGCCTTAAAGCATTTGCATTAAAGACAGCTTTTTTTCATGCCACAGTCAAAAATATGTGAGAGCACCGTGCTGATTCTTTATGTTGTCGGATAACAAGGCGCTGTGGTGTTTTAGATCAAGGAATAGACTGCAGATGTCTCTGTAAATCTGAAGAGGTCTCAGTGGAGCGAGCCTCAATTGGATTAATTACTGGTAATTACTCTCTTCGAGCACTGCCGAAAGAGGGTCCATCCTCAACAATTACTTTTATCTTGTATATCATGTCAGAGTGGACAGAGTGGATACTGATGAAAGGTACTCTTATCAGTACGGAGTGTCAGGTTTGTAAAGTTTTAATGTGGACTTTTTCTGTAAAAACAATATTTTTCTGAGCTACTGGCACATAATTTCATTTCCAATTTCATAAATTGGATCTCTCCGAGCTGCTGGCAGTTTTTTAGAATTTTAATTTAGCATGTTGAATAAATTTCGTATCTCAAGGCGTCCGCTTTAAGCATAAGTGACTGAGAGGAGAGGAGAGGAGAGGAGGGGAGGGGAGGGGAAGGGAGAGGAGAGGAGAGAAGAGAAGAGAAGAGAAGAGAAGAGAAGAGAAGAGAAGAGAAGAGAAGAGAAGAGAAGAGAAGAGAAGAGAAGAGAAGAGAAGAGAAGAGAAGAGATTTACAAAACGGTGGCTAATCAATCAATTCAGTAGTTCTTCTTTTAGGACATTACCTTGGCTTTCCTCAAGGACATTTTCAAGAGCAAGGTCCAAAAAAAGGAAAACCTCACAGAGATTCTGACATGACAGAGAACCTTTGTGCAGCCTTTACCAAAATTAGTCTGTGGCGCTGCTTTCATGAATGTGTCTAAAACTCTGTCTTCTCGTCAGACATCAGAGGCCCTTTTTGAAGGAAAAGACATTATAATATGATATCCTCCTGCCTGTGGGCTCATTATTTTTGTTGCTCTAAAACTTCAGTTTTGCTTTAATGCTGCATTAAAAACTCTCTTGGTTCAAACCTCCAATCCACATGAAGCCTCCCATTTCTGCAAAACATGTTTTTATTTTCCTGTGCTATTAAAATGCTACTTATCTTGATGGGAAAACATGATATTTAAGCCAATTTGCTTCCCGCACATTTCCTGCAAACTGATGTCTTTTTCTGATGCATTTATCCAAAATGGGTTTTTTTAGCTAATGCAAAATAATTTTGTATGAACATCTTTTATGGGAAATACATTAGCGTGTTTTTTTCATTTGTTTATCTTTACAGGGACTATTGACATTAATCAACATCACTGTGAATGCGCCTGCGTCCGGCCAATTTACGACTGCTGTCTCTTGGCCAGATGGTAAATCATTAATTAACATCTATAGCATTAAATGAATGCTTCAATTATCAACACATTTATATTTCCCCTGTCGTCGTGTGTCTTTGATTGTCCTCTCTCTGTGCAATCACTGGCAGATAACCGCACTCGGCTCCTCTGTTCATCTTTACTATGAATCGATCCAGCAAATTAAACATATGGAGGGGTATCAAGCACAGCTAAGTGGAGAGGCACTACGCTGTTTATCTTGATAACGCCATAGACTTGAATCTTGGCTGTCTTATTTCCAGCTTGGAGAGGATTTGTTCCTGTAAAATCAAGAGTGAGCTGTCCACAGTTACAGCAACAACACTTCACGCTGCCAAAACCTTGTCTCTGTGGAGCCGAAGAAAAAACAGATGAGGAACAACTGATCTCCCATTTACAGCTATGCATTTCCTTAAATGTGATTAAATGTCCTGGATTGAATTCATTGCCGTGAGATATATTCAACATGTGGATGGGGATTAGATATTAATAGCAGAAATTAGAAACGGCTCTCTCTGTCTAAAAAGACTGAAATAAAGAGAACTGAATGATGCTTGAGCTGTGCTTTGTTTTCGTCTTGTTTTCTGGGCATATAGTGAAGAAGAGCGCTCTTTTCAGAGGGCTTTTTCAAAAACAACAACAACAACAACAAGAACTACAACATCTCACATCAGTGTACATTTTAATAGCTCACCCGGTCTTGGCAAAGTTGGTCCAGTATGTCATAACTACTGCGCTCAGCATCACGTCGTTCTTGGAGAAGTTACAGTTGAACAGATCAGTGGGTCCCACCATGGGCACGCCGAACACATAGGGCACCTACGCACACACATGCTCAAGATGGAATAACTCGCTGTTGGAGCCGACAGATTGCATTCATTCCCGGACCGTGACCGCAACTGAATCATATCAAACTGTTTCATATGTAACTGTGGTGAGACTAAACTCAGGGCACTTATTCACCACTTTGATACCTCCCACACGTTCAGTTTACGTTACACTAAAGTGCACAGGAATCAAAAGAAGCACTAAACTTTCCTCTGTATTAATAAACCAAAGAAACACCTACTGTACAAAAACTATCATCATCATGTAAATATATATGAGGAATACAATATTGTGTAAAGTCTGACCCAGTAGTAAAGCAGCATTTAATTGGATCATATTTTTCATATTCTGGTATTTGAGCACTTTCACATTATATCATATGTCATGTTTATAATGTTACTGTCAGTTGCAGCACAGTATTTTTATGCTTTCTTCTATCTTATGTTAATGTCATTTTAACACCAGCAGTATTAAGAGCGGAGGTGGTAACTGCAGGGCTTCAGCAGAGGGAAGATAGAGCTGTTCAGTTATATAAAGACTCGCATCTTTTCCTCCTCTCAATCGCTGTCACTGACTGTATATAAAAGATGGATGTAGCTGCTAAAGTGCCAGCAGGGGGCGACTCCTCTGGTTGGAAAAAGATGTGATTGTGTAAAAGTCTATCAGACAATAAGCCAAATTCTCACTTGATTTGTTCGTCAGTATAGATTTTTCGATTTACTTTATAGTCTTAATCTTTAATTTAAAGACTTTTTGAATATAGTATGATATTCATTTAGGAAATTATGGTCCAATTTAAAGTAAAATTTTAAAAAAGCACGGTATGCTTTAGGGCGGGGCTACCTGGTGATTGACAGGTCACAACCATATGGGTATGCACAGCATCCCCAACTTCTCAGTCAAATCCACCCCTTACTCGACAGACTAATTCCAAACTCGATGCTTCAAAACAGTAGTCAACAAAACAATGAGTGAAATTAGTCGCCACATCCATTTTTTATATACACTCTGAGCTGAGCAAAGTTTGTGTCTGCACAACTTTCATACTAATGTTCTTTTTTTCAGGTGAGTCCCCTCATGACAGTTCATGTTTACGAATGCGATAGATGACAATGTATAGATGCTCATGTCGATACTTGTAACCTTTGGGTGTTGTGGAGTAATTAGATAAATTACCTAGGCAACAGTTAAGCTAGTCTCCCTATGCTTACCCCCTGCATTGGGGAAATGGCCACCTGGCTGGTGCTCTGGTATGTAGCCTCTTTTGTAGCTATGTTGCAGAAATGTCTGTTTAGAGCATGAGTGTATTAGTAGTGCTGTGTTTAAATTATGATTGGAAGAACGTAACAAGTATAGTAGAAACAAGTTACAGTATATTTTGCCCTGTGTCTGTACTTTTAGATGGATAACTATACACATTGTGACACATGTACATGCCTTTGTGTTCATTGAATGAGATTATTGTGGTAATTGAGTCATTACATACATAAGCATAAGAAAGTTTTTGCCCCTACATCTTTCATACAAATATCCCCCTTTTCAGGACTTGTTCAGATAAATGAGACAGCTTCAAAGTTAGACCTGCAGGAAAATAAATTCTATTAACATATCAAATGTTTCAAGCTCTAAATGATGCTAATTCCACGCATTAAGCACTTTGAACACATCAATACAAAGCAGCATCTAAACCAAAAGCTCCTGATTTATCATCTGAATGTTTCAAAATTCTTTGAGTCATCAGTCATTTGCATTTTTGCCTCAATTGGCTTTAAAGTTAATTACCCAAACTAATCACTGTGTTTTGTGAAATCTTTTCTCCTCTACTTGATATTGAATCTCATCCCTTGTGTTGCTGCTCAGAAATGTTTATGACAGATATCAGTCGAATTATTTGTGCATGCGTGTACATGGCATCAACTCACCTCATCGCCGTGGGCAGAGTCAGCCCAGGGCGGCGTGGCGTCGCTCTGGCAGTGGTGGTAAAAGGAGTAGAAATAGGTGGGAGACCCATACTGAGCGTGGAGGTCGGCCGTGGCGATCGCTGGTGCCACCCACTGGTGGTCTGTAAAAAGCGCTACCAGTGTCTTGCGGCGGGTTTCTGCATTGTCGCGGTCGGCCCAGTCCGTGTACATGAACCTTTAATAAAAACATTTCAAATTAGCTAGAAGGTAGTCTATCACGCAGTCTTTCAACAAATCTGTCATTGCTACTATATCATGCAAAAAAAACATTTTGCATAAACTTAGAAAACATTGCACAGTCTTTGCATATTCATAAATGCATAAATGTGCTTCTTCTAAAATCTTTTAAACGGTATACTTCAACATTTTGCCCATTACATTTACTTTCTAGCCAAGAGTTCGATGAGAAAATTGGGATCACTCATATAATAAATGTGAAGGTACAACCAGAGGATGGTTAGTTTAGCTCATCAGCGCCTCTAAAACTCATTCATTAATATGTTGCATCTTTTTCCAACTAGTCATTGATTCCGACGCTACTTCCCTGGACTTAATCACTGCCCAAAGGCAAGAAACCATCAATGGGAGGGGTGGAAGTAACAAATTACATCTACTCTCATAATAGTAAAAAAATCATTTTTGTGTGTCTGTGCTTGTATCTTTTTCATTTTAAAAAAATAAGCCATTTTTCCTTTACTGAATTATAGTTTATCTCAAATATTTTACTTCAGCACATTGGCATCTGTTACAGAGTAAAAACAAACATCACGTGAAAAATGAGAATGCAACAAAAGGAAGCTGCAGCAGAGATGAAAAGCTGCAGCTGCTGGAGGACAGAGCTTCATGTCAGAGGAGACACTCGGCCGCTCTCAGCACTTTCTGCAAAACATATATGTTCTAAATGTGATCTCTAGTGATGCAGTGGCAGCGGGTGCAAGATGAGAGGTCAAACCCAGGCTGGGATAGCAGCTTTAGATAGTGTGGAAAATGCAAGGAGGCGATAAAATACAACAATCTGTAATTTTACCAAATTATTTCTTATCATTTTACAGATTATTTCCTTATTTCTGAAATACACAAAATATATAAAAAAATTAAAAATAAACTGTGAATTTACATGTTTAATGTAAAATGACAACAAAAACCTGTAACTATAAACAACCATAACATTTCTATTTTTTAAGAAATATGACATTTTTTGACAAGACTGCTAAAATAACCTTGCACATTTATTGTAATTTCGCATTAATCTGTTTTGTATTATAGACAAAAATATTCAATTTAAGTTTATAGTGCAAATATATATACTTTTTAATTAGATGCAATTAGTGATAACAAACAGTAAATAATTGGTTCTCTCATTTTAGATAGATTTGATTGTTAAATGAGTCATGTATAATGACAGAAGTTTTAAAAACAAAAATGTTAAATGAAAGTGTTTGCATCATTCTGATATGTATTTGCCTTTTTACAGGGTATGGTACAATTTTTAAGACTGAGATCGGTTTAAGTAAGAAAAAAAGAGTCTAATTAACCACTGATTTAATGCACCAACCAGCAATCACGTAAAGTGATCCAAATCAAACACACCCACTCTTGCATGACTAACAGGTGCATGCTGAGTCCAGCTGAGAGCTAAATTCTAAAATGCTGGATTCTCCAGCTGTGACTTCTACCTTCACTTAGCTTCTTCACTCAGTGAGGCGTGCACGTCTGCTGCTACTGATTCAGCTCGCTGTCTGAAAACTTACAGGCAGACTAAAAAGACTTTGCACTTTGCATTGAGAGGGAACAAAAAGAGAAGTTGATCCCAGAGCAGAGTAACAGATCGGACAGGTGAGTACAGCAAACTGGCTGGGGGGGATGTTTGTCCAGAGGAGAACTCTAACTAACACGGCGTTGCCTAGCAACACAGAGTTTTGTGTGCTCGCTGATACATGTTTGTGGGCTGCAGCTGCTGTGTACATATCTGAGTTTTTATTGTTAGGAGATCTCTTTTGATCACCATACGGATGCTTCATTTGTTAAGTGTACTGAAATGGCTAGGTTTTAGATTTATGTAATTTAATATTGCTACATAAAGTCTATGGACACCTGTTGTATAGGTTTTGTTCTATTTTCTGATAAATTACAGTAGTGTTGTGGAAGCTGGTTGCATATTTATAACTTATAATCAGTCTGCAAAGAGCCTTTCGTTCCATGTTTGAACATTAGAGCTCAGTGCAGCAAACCCAGGAAGGGTGTGAGGATGTTCCACTAAAATACGGGCATCATTGTTTAAATCACAAGTTTCAGTGTCTCACCTTACCAGAAATCACCACTTCTAACTCTACACTGCATATCCTGACATCATATTAGATACACCCAGGAAGTTATAGAAAATCCCAAAAGCAAAGCCCTTTTCCTTCCAAACCTTTGCACTGAGAGGAAAGGGAGAAGCACTCTGAGTTAAAGAAGAACTCTCTAACCTATTTCTGTTATTTTATTTGGTTAATATGTCATAGTAATTAGTGTCTTGTGGTTGTTTTGGATGTCTCTTACTAAGACAATTAAAATGCCAAGACAGATGCTCTAACTGAGTAAGCCCAAGTAATGTCTCCTATTTTACTGTATTCATTAAGCAATTTGCAAGTGCTTATTTGTCTTTTTGTATTTTACATATAGAAAAAATCATCCATCCATCCATTTGTAAGAAACAAACTATTGGTCCAATTTTCTAGATCCTGTGCTTAAATGTGCACTCCACATCAGATGTTCTGCCAGCCAAGAACAACACTTTCACTGTGTTTTTCTCCAAATATATTACTTTATCTTATCCTTTAGTTTGTAACTTAGAGGTGTCTTTATAATGTTCAATCAAGAACCTCCCCTTCCCCTTTAACCCACTACCACCTTTAGAAAATTGAACAGAATTGTCTAGAGCACAGGTTAACTCATTTACTTTTTAACTATCAAATAATTGTATCTTCACTGGGGAAAATTTTCTTAATAGAAGCCGTGCTTTTACTTCAGTGCTGTTTTCCAATACTCCTTCCATCCCTGATCAATATTCATTCGCTCCAAACGGTTTACACAAACAAGACATAATGGGTTAATCTGTGAGCTTCAGAGATGCTGGACACTGCCAGACTTGCTGTTCCCACTGTCTCTGCAACTTCATATTTAATGGATGGGTGTCAATGCTCTCATTTAACCCTCAGCAAGAAGGCTGATAAGCATATTTCTCAAAATGTCAAAATATTCCTTGAACATATTCAGACATTTACACGCTCACTCACCGTATGCTCTCTCTCAGTGTGTCTCGGCCCTCTGGGTATCCGTACAAACTATCCACAAAGTCTGACACGGCGAAGTCAAAGTCCTCAGCGGTGACCCCGTCCTCTGAGTCCACGATGCCCTCCACAAACTTGACGCCCTCGCCCTGATTGACCCCCAGCATCACGTCGTAGTTGAGAAACTCTCCCTGCTCCATCAGGATCTGGGGGTCATCAGGTATAACATCACCATCAATCACGGGCGCAAAAGCTGTGTGATATTTGGCCGGCGTTATGTTCTGCTCCACCAGCTCGCGGTAACTCCGGCCCTGCAGGCAGGCGACCAGTTGCGTGCTGTCGTCGATGCCGCAGCCCACCCGTTCGCCGAGCTGCCGGGCGTACTTGCTCGGCTGGTAGTTGACAGCCCAACTGGCTAAAGCGCTGCCGCTCTGGATGATGGCTCTGTGGAACAAGTCTGACACACATGAACACACAAACATGAATACAAATATGGGTGTGTTGAGTATATACAAGGAGGCCTATGTATACATTTATGAATGCACATGCACACATGCTTGAATGCATATGATTACACACTAGGGGGGTTACATTTGCACACATAAACAGATGCAGAGGAAAGCACTCACACGGGCATGCATTATTCAAAACTATGACCAGCCATGATGGTGTGAGCAGCAGGTTATAGTAGGTAAGGGTTAAAAGTTAAAACGGTAAAAATAATACAGCTCTTAGCTATATGAGTCAGAGGCTGGCTGTATTATTCAGAGAATTCAAAGGTTTTTTTGGGGTCATTTTGAGACATTTTTAGGCATTAAGGCCAGTAAATGAAGGTTGCACTGCTTCACTGGAGAAATTGAAAAGTTTCATCGCCCTAAATGTCAGAATGTCCACAGTGCCTACCACTAACTATCATCAGCATCTAGCAGAAATAAAGTTCTTTTATTTACTGTAGAAGAAGCTGCATTTTGCTTCTTCTTGCAAAATGCAGCTGGAGCAGGTGCCTCTCAGCTTGAGGGCAGCAGATATTCAGAATGCAAAAAAGGGGGCAGGAGCACACTGATAATTTCATAGCCTTCTATTGGGCAAACAGACTAAATGTGGCACTTGGAAACAGATCACGGCACCTCAGACCTTTGGATTCATCATCTAATAGATTTGAAATCCCATTTCAACCAATTAACCAATGCCAATTATGCATTTGGTTTGTGTTAAATCAATCTGTTTGCCTCATGTCTTTGTCAACTTCCACTCTGATAAGGACACAGTGCAATTAGTCTGTTTGCCTGATAAAAGGCTATAAATTTAGCAGTGTGCTCCAGTATTCATTTCTGCATTTTGAATATCATCAGTATTTGTCCATACTATTTATTTATTTTAAGTGTTTCTCACCCTCAGAGTAGTGAGACAAGGTAAGGAGGCTCACACAGGAGGCTCCAGCCCCGGATCCAAACACCGTCACCCTGCTTGGATCTCCACCGAAGGCAGCGATGTTCTCTTTCACCCAGCGGAGAGCTTGGATCTGATCGAGCAGGCCGTAGTTCCCTTTTGCTGCCTGGTCGCCTGTGCTAAGAAATCCTACAGGCAGCCAGAGAGAGAATGTTTAATATGAAATCAAAGCTGTGTGTAGAGCCGAGCAGAGTATGTTTAAAAAAATTCCATCACGAGAAAGATATTCCTGCAGACTGCTTAAAGACCGACCGTCTTTATCTCACAATTGTACAAACAGGAGCACACAAGGGGGTAACTGGTTAGACGTGAGATCATGTTAAGATCAATTATGCACAAAGAGAGAATTCATGAAAAATGGGAGTGGATCAAATCAGCAAGGTACATCCATATTCATATAAGAGAATGTTAAATTACACACAGGCATTAACCTACGCATGCATGAAGCTATCCCATATTCCCTTTACTACGAACATTAAGTAAACACAGAGGATCCTAATGGCTCACTCCACCACGGCAGTATGTCATTACTGCAGGAACTCGTTTCTATGAATCCCAACCACATAAGAGCGGCTATAATGAGAAAGAAAGGTGGCGCTAAAATAATACATTTCATCATTTATGCACATCTTGTCTGAAATTTCTCTGGAGCAAAAAGGGTTATATTCATTTAGAATTATTTCATATTTATGTATTTATATATATATATATATATACATATATATATATATATATATATATATATATATATATATATATATATATATATATATATATATATATATACATATGTATACTGTAGTGCGTGCTTTCATACTGTGGTAAAATTTGGGTCCAACTTTTCATTTATTTGTGGTTTTTTTCCAACAAAGAAGATATTCTACGCCTAGCTGATGACAGTGCGTGTGCATAATTGTACATTGTTGCACACATGGGCTCACCTCATGCATCCGACTTATGACGACAATGAGGAGGAGGAGGAAGAGGAAGAACTGCTACTCAAGATGATGGTGATGATGATGATGATTGTATCGGTGATGGTGAACACATAGGATGGAGATGAAGACACAAAGAAGCATGTAGGATTGGCTTTATTAGACTCAGAATGATGTTTACAGCTATAGCAGCCATTTGTTTCTGTCCAAGGTCAGAATTAAACAGTATTTTGTTTCAGCCACTAATCACATGCAGATTTATGCCACCTTATAAAATCAATAACTAATGAAAGCCTTGAAAATCAGCATTTAAAAGCATTTCAACCTTTTAGCATGTATTAAAGTTGGTTCCACTCTGTCAGAGCATTATTTGCCTGATTAAAACAGAACCCAGATGTGCTATTTCTACTGGAAGAGAAACATATCTCGTGCACTCTTGTCATGCCTTGCATGTATACATGATCAATAAAATGTGCAAAGTTTTCATAAAAAGCTTCATAACAGCGTGAGTGCCAAAAACTTTGTTGAGAAATAACAGTCAAATGAGGCAGAACATACTTCACTTTTGCTCTTTCGCATTTTGATGGATAAATCTACATAAATCTCAAGAAAAGCCTCATTTAAATGCATGTTTTTTTTGTCAGTTTTTATTCAAAATATCAGTCTGTCTTGTAAAAAATCAACATACTCAGGTAGATTAAAATGAGGCATGTGGATGACATCATTTTGAACACCGCTGCATAAGCCATATCAGACAATTAATTTTAAAAAGATATGGTATCCACACATTTCATTAACCTGCCAGCACTTTTTAATTAATTTCACCATTTGAATCGCTAAATGGTGGGCAACTCCTTATGAGCGAGGGCATTTTTTCTCCCCCAGTGCAATGATATGTATCTTGTGCACTTGGCTTAATCAATATGAAGGCAATGCTGTGCACACACAAATGACTCAATACTTATGCCTTCAGGATAGTACAGTAAATGATGCATCATGATTCTGTATGTTTTTAACCCTCCTGTGGCCCTGCTCAGGCTTTGTATTTTTAATTATTACAACACAAAAAGCATAAATACCAGGATTCTAAGATATTCTATTTATTCAGCCCATGAGCTTCACAAAGCTGTCTAAAATTAGAAAAACCACAGGGAATCATATTTTTCGTTGTTCAGAGAGCAATGAGTCAGAGTCATGGAGGTACAAAAAAAGAATCAGATTTGAGTCGATGCTAGAAGTGGAAAAAATTGGCTTCGAGGGGTTTATTTCCACTAGGGACACCCATACTGAACATGTTTCCACTCAAAAAACCAAAACAAAACAACAAAAAAAAACAAAAAGGTGCTTTGGGTAAAGACAACTCGCTAATGGTTTTCACATTTTATAGCTCGTTGAAGGATTAAACAATCCAGATGGTGAATATACACTAAATTTGATCACAAAACTGAACGGTTTTGTCAAGACAAACAACATTTTCATTTTAAGCAGAACTGTCATATTCTAAAGGAAAGTCCCCAGGTGACGAGGGGCAAAAAGAGAACTGAGCAATAAGGAACAATTGAATGAAAAATAAATGAAAGGAAATTGCACCTGCAAGCCACACATTGCATCAATCCTTTAAATTATGCCTCCTAATAATTAATAAACCACAATACAACACCCCATAGGAATAGGAAAATAAAGCTGAATTACTGTCAGTCAACCACACCAAACATCTGTGAGCATATTACTTTGTTCTTAACTGTGGTCTGAGTGACACATTTACAGGTGACGTCACATCTAAACACTGATCAGTCTGAATGTGTTCATCATTTTTCCCAGCTCCAATCAATCTAATGAGCAACCACAGTCACCCACTTCCATCACTTATCCATTACTACCTTCTCTTGTCCTCCTCTGCGTCTAATATCACTAAGAGATCCATCGAACAGCTGAATTCCCAACTTGCATAAATGCCGCTGAGATGTGTACGATGGGTTTCCAATTGTTATCCATTCATCATCCTTTTGGCGAGCCCCCTCCTTCTTAAAGTAAATGACTGCACAGTAGGTGTGTGAGACTGCAGTGATACCCAGAGCACCTTAGCAGTAATTGCACTGCTATTGTTCTTGCTCAAAGGGTGGAGCATCGGCTTTGAAGCTCAAATACAGGCATTTTTGATGTGCATTGTTTCACTGTAGATTGGTTCCGAGTTGCTTACATTTGGGGCGTCTCCCACAAACGCTAAAGGTATCTATTTAACAGCTCAGTATATTCATTGATTACTAAGTGGTGAAATATGCATGACTATATGCTGAATATAATACAGTCACAGGAAAATAATGACTCTATTACTGAATTATTGAATCTTATTTTAAAATGAGCCTATATCCATACATACAGAAGACATATTAGGCATAAAAATTAGAATATTTACCCAGTACTCCCAGGCGGTAGTTGAGGGTTATGACGATGACGTTGCCGTAGCTTGCAAGTACGCTGCCGTCCATCATGTTGCCGGTTCCTTCTGTGTAAGAACCACCGTGGACGTAGACCATCACCGGCCGCTGACCCCCCTCCTCATGGATGTCTGGGCAAGAGAGAGAAAGGTGGGTCTAGACAGATAGATGGATGCAGCAACATATGGCCTGAAAATGTGTTCAAACTATCAAGGTGACATCACTGAAGCACCTGACGCCAGTTTTTTTGCATCTCTATGCACCGATCTACCCACTTTCCTTCTGCCTCCACTCTATGAATAAATGTCTAAATCGGCTGTTTCTATGTGTGTGTCTGAATGTTCAAGTGTCCATTTTCATGCATCTCAGCCTTTGATCACTGGGTTTGTTTAACACACACAAAAGCAGAAACAGTCTGTGCCTTCTCCTGCTTCCCTATGCTTCACATCACCCTGCCTGCTTTTTTTCAGCAGGTGGATATAAATTGAGGTCGTGGGAGTGTTCATTACCATCGCGCATGTGTGTGTGTGTGTGTGTGTTTGTGTGTATGTGTGTAGGGTCGCATGCATGTGTATGAACCAATATGTATGCATGAGTGAGTCTGTGTCCTTCCCACTTCCCTCCACAAGTAAAGGCGTAAACCCCGTGGTGACTGACGCAGGTGTCTGCATATTAAGTGTTGGTTCAACCAGCGGCGCGAAGAGAAGGTAGAGGGAACAGCGCGCTTTAAAAAAACTTTATTTATTTGTTAAACATGGGTATGTCTATCCCCAACAGGACGCTTCCATGTTTAAATTATCTGTCACAGCCAAAATGTCAATCTCAGGTATCATTCTCTTATCTCATGTGTGAAGTTTAGGGCAAAATGAACCTATCCGTATTTATTCACCCCTGCCCCGACTGTCGGAGTTCACTCACCTTCCTCAGTGGGCACATAGATGTTGAGGTAGAGACAGTCCTCGCTTTGGTGAGTGAGGTACGTCGCTGCTATATCCAGGTTAGCAGTGAGCCAGGATGGCATCATATCTCCCAGCATGCTCCTCTCATCCAACGACTGCGGGCACACAGGAGCGAATTGCGTCACATTTCGTATTCCTGGCCAGGGCAGTGGCGGCTCAGGCGCCTGGAAGCGCCGATCCCCCGTCGGAGGCCTGGCGTAGGGCACTCCCAGGTACTGGATGACAGGCCCAAGGAGGTCCGAGGGCAGCGGGGTCAGAATGCCACGGATGCGGCCCTGCGCCGTGGAAATGACCGGCACGGTTTGTTGTGCCGACGATGAGGCCAGATAGAGAGAGAGGGAGAGGAGGAGGGACGGAAACCCGAGGGGAGAGGAGAGGGATGGAGGGGGGCAAATTCTGCTGATCCCCGGCCCAGACATGATGGTGTATTCAGGGGTAGCTGGAAGATGAGGGACAGGGAGGGGAGGAGGGAGGGATTGAGGGGGAAGTCGAGGGTTACGACTGTGTTGACCCTTTAGAGGTATCCAACACTCACACACAGCTGCTGCTCAGCTTGGCCCATAGCATACACAACACACAGTCCTGGCTCTCGCAAAACAACCTTTATCCCTCTCGTGTGTGTGTGTGTGTGTGTGTATGTGTGTGTTCCTATGTGTAAATCAGTGCTTCTGTGCCTCAGAGTGTGTGGTGACTCAGTCAGTGACTCTCTTGAATCCGTGAGTGCATGTATGTGTGGAAGTGTTTAAGTGAGTGTGTACGTCCTGGACTGGCGATTCGAGCACGTGTGCATGTCCGTGTGTGTATATGTGTGCATGCATGTGTGTGTGTTTGTGTATGTGTGCGAGTCTCTCGTTATGTAAACAGTAGCATCACTGTTCCTCTGTCACTCTCTCCTTCCGGTCACCCCCATAACAAGCCCAAACTGCCGCCTGGAAAAAAAAAAGAAAAAAGAGAGAGAAAGAGAGGCAGAGAAACGGAAAGAGAAAGAGATGGATTTAATTAGTCTTCATTAGAACAATCAAAGAGCAAAATAAATCAAATGTCACAGAGAGAGAGCGAGAGAGAGACACAGGAGACACACATATGGCATCAGAGGGATATGCTGTGCTACCTTTGCTTGCTGTTAAAAATAGATATGAGAGTGATAGATAGGGCAAACGAGATGTTGTCCGCTCAGCTTAACTCGGTGTCAGACTGTCAGGGCTGCTGTGTCACATCCTCACTACACACTGTTTCACAGATCACAGGACCCTGGTGGGGGAGGGGAGGTGTCACGTCACACGCTTAATTAAACCCTGAATACACAGAGGGGTTCCTGACCTGCATGTAGCATAAGGTAGGAAGCCTGTGACACACACACACACACACACACACACGCACACATGCACACACACGCACACTTTGTTCTCCATCTCTTTTCCACAGATGCACCTTCTTTATCTGACACACACTTTTCTTCATCACCTTACATGCTCGCACACTCTTCCTCTCTCTCTGTCTCCAACACACACACACACACACACTCTCACACACACACACACTCACAGACACACACAGCTGCTCCCCAGCCTACACTGCTATCTCTCTCTCTAAGGGCCTGAGGGCAGAATATTAACACATACATGCATCCACATAAGCGCACAGAGAAAGAAACATCAATTCCTGTATAATCACACACACACACACACACACACACACACACACACTGTAAGCAGCAGCAGCAGCAGCAGCAGCAGGAAAAAAACTAGAGTGTAGAAATGATCAGCACTATCGCTCCTCCCATGTTAGATTGTATTGGTGTCGGCTGTCCAAGGTGCTAGTTAACATTCCAGTGGTGATCACACACACGCTGATGAATAACGCTCCATTTATCAAGGCAAACCCGCCTGCCACCCTCCTCTTGTGTATTTTCATACAGAAAGAAGAGATAAAGGTATAAAAAAACAAAAAAAAAAAACAAAGGGGGGGAGCTTCGCTATGTTGCAATGAACAAGACAGAAGACAGGAAAAAATAAGTGTGAGGGGGAGGAAAAACGCTTGCTTGCTTGCGAGGTAGAATTCCCTGTCTAAATCTCTATCGGCACTGAAGCTGACTACGGCAAAACACACACACACTCCTCTCTCTTTCTCACACACACACACGCACACACACGCTCAAATGCAAAGCCTCAACCTGCATCCTCGCTGCAGTAAAAAAAAAATCCTCAAATGACAAAATGTAGGATGTACTGTACCCAGCCTGGGTGAGAGGTGTGAAATCCCACGGACCATGTCCCCCACAGCGTCCACCGCAATATTCGCCTTGTGCTTTCCGCTGCTGCAGCTTATCCGACGTGCCCGGGATGGGATATTGGGAGATATTCCTCTGCTGCTGCTGCTGCTGCTCCTGCTGCTGCTGGTGGTGGTGGTGGTGGCACGTCTCCTGGGTGGGAATAACCCAAAAAAAAGAAACAAGGAAAAAAAACAACAACCCTCAAGCCTTCAGTCCGAAAAAATGTGGAAATGAAAAGAGGGGAAAAAAAGATGTTTTGGTTAGTGGAAATGTAAGTGTTTCTCCGAGGAATCCAGGGCCCAGGACGTTCAAATGATCAATCTCCCTCTCTTCCCTTTCTTTCTCCTCCCCCATCTCCCTCTCCTCGCTGTCTCTCTCTCTCTCTTTCTCCCTCTCTCTCTTTCTCTCTGTTTTCTCTTCCTAGATGCGATTGGACAGTGTGGCAGGCAGCAGCTACTGATCCAATGATACGCACCTAGGAAGCGCAGACCGGAGAGAAGAGGGGAAATGGAGGAGAGGAGGAGGAGAGGGACCGACCTGTTCGTTGAAACACACACCAAAGTGCACACCATTACGCAAAGTGCTTTTGCGCATAAACGCGCGCGGTTTTACGCACACCTGTAGAGGCTCCTATCGCGCCTACTAAACAAAAGCATGCAATGCCAGGAAAAAAGAAACACACTCACACATGTCCTCAGACACCTGCAGACTCTCTCACACACATGTTCACACCTCAACAGATATACTAATGGTGCTGGAGTACACAGTGACCTCTTCAGGACCAGAACAGGAGAGTCTGTCCCCATTCTATTCAGCTATGCCTGCGAGCAGCTTTCTCCCCAAGGCACTGCGTGTCAGTGTGTGTGTGTGTGTGTGAGTGTGAGTGTGAGTGTGAGTATGGTAATGCAGTTGGTCTGCAGTCGCTACTAACTGTGTTTGGGAACACTCCTCACGTCAGCACAGCCTGCTGCAGCAGCATTCAGGACTTTCTATTCCTCTCCCCAACAATCTTCCATGCACTCATCCATCTCTTTGTCTTCCTTGTCTGCCTCTCTGTCCTGTCTGCCCGTGCACTTGTTTGCTTATTCCTCTCCGTTGCCCTCCACTCATATCTCTCGACTCCTCCCTCTCCTCTCCTATGTCCTCGTTTAAAGCAAGGTGTCCACAAATACCCAATATAGGCAAAAACACAAAACAAGTGCAGACAAGTCGATTCGTGCCGATGGTTCTTGAGTGGATGTTTAAAAGACTGGCACAGATTTATAGTTCAGAAAGCCACAGGGTCCAGAACAGCAAAAAGCCCAGACACCTTTTCTTTTTAACTGAGACTGCTGTTAGTGTCTGTGCTCAGGCTCATATCAGCTTAAAAGGTAGACTTTTGGTTAGAGGTTGTCCCTGTGCAACCCAAAGAAGTTATCAATGAAATCCAAGGACTAACGCTAAAGCTGCCAAAGTATTAAGGGCATTAAAAATACAGTTACAGCAACTTGTGCTATATAAGGAGGCCAGAATAATAAATCAATCAATCAATAAATAATGGAACAATCAAACACACTGTTACAATTCAATTCATTACTATGAAATATTCTTTTATTTTTTTATTTTCACAATAAAAGGGTTGGTTTCCGATGCCTTAAATTCAATACTAGCAGCTTTTTTTCTAGAATCTCATTTTCCCCATTTGCCGTTTAATTTGATAATGCCACTTTTCATGATTTCACAATGATGTCGTCTGTTAGTCACTGCCAGTGGATTAAAGATTTATGCTAATTGGCTGATCTTTTGATACTGATTGGTGTTCCTGGATAGCATGTTCATGATCCCCTCTGTTGACTAATGGCCGTGGCTGCCACATGCCTGAGCAAAATGTCTTGGGCGGAGGCAGATTGATATGAGCATCGCACAGCCCACAGACTGTTTATAAAGATGGACAGCGTGTCAGCATTCCATGCCAAAATGCAACTTAAGTCCAAAGTTTGCAAATATTGGAGCTGTACACATTCCCTCAATATGTAATCTTCGAAGCAAAGCTATAGATTTACCAGTTGGTCTGCCTTCCAACCCTCACCCATGGTCATGAGGTCTGGGTAACGACTGAAAAAATGACACTGCAGATACAAGTGGTCAAAATTATCTTTTCCGTAGGGTGGTTGGGCTCAGCCTTAGTGATAGGAATACAGTCACTGCCCTTCTGCACTGAAAAGTCAGCTGATGTGGTTCAGTCATCTGATTAGGATGCTCCTGGGCGCCTTCCTTGGAGGTTTTCTGGGCACGTCCAACTTTGAGGAGACCCTAGGGTAGATCCAGAACTCACTGGAGGAATTACATATCTCATCTAGCGTGAAAACACCTTGGGATCCCCCAGGAGGAGCTGGAAAGCTGGGGAGAGGGACGTCTGGAATACCTAGTTTGGCCTGCTGCTACTGCGACCTGACCTCAGAAAATGAAAAGTGAAAACGGATTAACTGAACACATTCCCTCAATTTTGACTGACAGCACTCTTAGAGCCGAGTGACCAAAGGGGCAGCAAGGGAAAGGTAAACCGGCAGACACAAATGTCACTAACTAACTATCCATCTTATAGAAGATCAGTAACATAGTCTCCTGGTGCAGTTTCATGAGTGATGTTCTTCCTGGTAAACTTCAGCAACTATATAATATCTACTCATGAACAATTAATACCCTATAATATTTAGACTAACACTCTGAAATATGGTTTTGGAACATCCTGAAGTGTTTGTCTGGCCAATGCCCTGGATGGAGGGGCAAAGCTGCATCATTCACAGTCACTAATGGAAACCACAGCAGCAACAGGGGAAACCTGAAAACACTGAAACATGATGTAAGACTGAAGCAGCGGAACATCCACCAACTGCTGATGATCATCACCTTTGTCCTCCTGCCGCGGAGGAAATAGCCGTGTTTCCATAAAATTGTCAAGTGAATTTGAAACAAACATCTGAAATGTTGCATAAACTTAAAAAAGAAAATGTCAGTTTGGCTTGTTTCCATTAACTGGTTTGTAGCGAACAAACTGGGCTGTGTAGTGTTGTCAGATGGTGGCGTATTGGCTACGTTACACATGGCTGTAATAATAAGAGTAGAAGAAGCTGTAAACAAAGCCAGTTTGCCAGCTGCTAAAAGCCTAATAGAATTTTTTTTTAAAAAGAAATTAAACAAAACTTTGGCCATTTACAAGAGAAAAATGGAGAGAAGTCTGCAGGGATTGTTTTCAGTCAGAAAAGTTGTAGTTAGTCGGGGATGCTTTTTTTAAATTCGCCATTTCCACTGATTTTGCTAATGTAATACTTCACAATGTATATTGAAATACATTATAGAAACATGGTGTGAAGACAAATATATTTTTATTCTATAAAAATTTGCTGTCGTGGTATGATTATTTTCTTTGGATTAAACAATACTTACAGTAAAAAGTTTTGAATGGCACGTATATCTCTGAAGAGCATAGTTCTGGGTCACTACGGCTGCACAAAACCTGTAAACAATTACTCTTGAACTCCTTCAGTCCATCAGGGACTTGACTTTTAAAGCAGGAGGAGATCATTTCACAGTTTTGACATTGTAATAAACATTTGTTTACTGTTATTCTGTAATTTATTAATTAATTTCAAACACTTTGGCCCTCCATATTTGGATTCGAATCATGCTTTCTCAGTTAAGAAATAAGCTTTTACAGGATTTCGGACAAACAGCTTATTTGGGTAGGAAATAATGTTACACAGTAGAAGTAAACATGATGATTTGAGAAAGCTTTTCAGACACTGAGCTCGGATAAAAGTTGATACCAAACGTCTATTATGTGGATAAAGGATCAAAACCGACCTCTCAGTTTGTTTTGAAATGGATTCAGAGCCAATATCAAGGCACATCAACAATACCTACATACCTCAGGTTCATTCCTAAGCCTAACCAAGCCTTACCCGGACCGCTTCCACATCATTGAACAGATTTATTTTCCAACACTGATTTGTAAGCATTTTGGAAGGTACAGATGAATGACGGCGCCCCACGTGTCCAATGCCTCTGTGTCTTCTGGAGGGCAGAGACCAACAGTATATTTTATCATTTCATTTAGAGGACTTGTTGTGTGATGTGGAGTTTATACACTGCAGCCTTATTATAATAGTCCTGCATTAGCATTCTCAGTTACATAACAAAGAGTTTATCTCGTGTTTTTTCCCCTACTTGTCACACTACTGCACAAGCATTAGGGCCACTGATTGTGTGCTTTCAACCAAAGTCCCTATTTAATGATATCTTCTGTTCCATAGTAATGCTCCTATACGCTGTTTCAGAAGTGTTTTGTCTGTTGCCTGCTTATCAACAACATAGCCCTTGATTCTGAGTTATTCACCCATTAACAATTTGTTATTAATCAGGTCATTCCTAATTTGTTCCTCACACCTTTATTAGCAACTGCTCGCATTATTGTGTACCAGCGTTTTACACACATCATAGAGCATGAGACTAGTTTAATTGCTTAATTGTATCATGCACCACACCTGTATGGATACTATCATCTGCACCCATTTTATTTTTCTCTTCATTTATTCTGCTTTTTTCCCCCTTGAATTAAACTGGATAGATAAAATTTAACAAGGAAGCTCTGTAGCATTGATGGTTAAAATAGCAGAAAAGCGGATAAAGAACCTAAAAATAGCATGAATTGCAGTTTCCATTTATTTTAATGTTTGCCGATATCACAAGGGCTGTAACTGGAAAATATGCCCGTCTTACTGCTTTTTAAGTGCTTTCTCAATTCATTGCTAATTCTGAATGATGCATGTTAAGAATCTAAATGCATGTTATCATTATGATCATTCCTAGGAGGCAGAGAGAGCAGTGAAAAGCTAAAATGCACAATGACAGAACAACCCACTGGCAGCGGCGGGGAGGGAAAGAGCTGTGCGCGAAATAATGGTAATAAATACTCAAGGCCAGCACGAAGCCTGGAATTAAAACATGTTTTTGCATGCAATTTAACATTTTTAAATCATTAGAAGCAAAAATTAAATGACTATTTTTATTTTTATTGCAAACTGAGACTACATGTACTTAAGACCTGCTGTTCTACTAAACAAAAGGTTCTGTTTAACATGTGTATTTTTTTGCTTTAGGAGATAAAAAATACTACAAACAGGTAAATGTCACTGAACACAGTCTGTGCAGATTATAGTAATACAGGAAGTGTTTCAACATGATGTTTATTTCTAATGTTTATTCTCAAGTGCACCATAGTGCTGTGGAGAGTTTCACTTTAACTTCAGCCTTTAAAGAGACATTACAACCCGGAGCTGGAGCTGAACTTTTAGCAATAAGTAGTTTGGATCTCGAAAAGCAGAGGTCAGCTTGTCTCCGGCTGGCTTTAGTCCAGTTTATTCTGTAGTTTAAAATCACTCCCAGTCTCTGTCAGCCCTAAATTAATCAAATAAAGCATGTCGAAAATCCAACACACACAGAGTGCAATCATTAGCAAAGCAGTGGAGTTCAGTGTCATCCAGACAGGAAGTGTATTGTGAGGCTGCACCTAAAGATGCATTTTGAGGTGCTCTGTATCTGAAGTTAAAATGTAAATAAAACCACCTATTTAAAGAGATTATTTCTGTCCTTCCAAGTCCATGTCACCATCATAGCTAGCAGCATTTACGGGGCTGCTTTTGCTTTACCTATGGGACACTTCCATGTTTAATTTTGCATAATGCAGCATCTTAACAATACCTGAGGAAAAAATGTCAAACTTGAAATAAGATGCAACTGACAGAGCATATTTTGCGCTCTTTTTTCTCCTCATGCCTGCATCTGTGCTTAAATTGAACCAGTTAAATCTCTCACCAAACACCCCCCTTGTTTTTACTTTGATCCCTAATGCCATGCCAGCAGGCCATATAAGTGACCCTTCAGGTCAGCTCACGGACTTCTGAAAGCCCCTCTGGTCAGCCTATTTCCACTACAAGTGGCCCTATGGTCACCCCTCGGGCCCCTCTGGTTGGTCTTAATATGCACTCTGTGTAGCTCCAGTGCTGCTTTAGTGTGACCTCAGGGCAATAGTTAACCCTTAATCTGCACAAGGGACAGGTGGTTGCATTTCATTTTCACCACTGCCTCACAGAAATCAGTACCTGGAAACGGAGCTTGTCCGTGTGTACAGTTGCTAACGATTTTGCTTATTTGTTTTCCATCCAAGCATCCATATTTCTATGTGCCTTTCCAGATCTCATCAGCCTCCTCTTTTCTACAGATTTCAATGCCTAGACATGCTTTAGAACACATTCACTTTTCTAATTTCACACGTATTTTATATTTGTCACAAGGCAGTCCAGGTTTAGATATTTTTTGAACATTGCACAATACATCTATGTGCCCATTCATCCATCTTATTAAATTAATGTCGCTTCTTCTCTCCATTGCTTAGTCCAGATTAGTCCACCATTCATTCATCTCCCATCCCTCCAGCTTTTCCGTCTCTCCTCTAACACATTTGCTCTGCCCGTCTATTAAATTATCTCTCCGTCTCTCAGCAGCCCAACTCTCTTTCAGTTCGTGCATCCCTCCCACTGCTCCCACTCTCTCTTAAAATATTCATTGATGTCTTTAAACACTTTTTCTGTCTCTTTGACACACTACCTATCCTTAAATCTTTCATTGCCCTGTGCAAGACAACATCACATTTACAATAATCACATAGAACGTATACACATAATTCCCTTTTTTAGTAGAACTACTAGTGGAACTGCTATGTATGAAATGCTTTATAGAAATGTTTTGTTATGATATGTTGTCTTGTGTAACATATTGTGCCAGAACCATCTTAGTTTGTGATTTTTATAACAATGTGGGTATTTCCTACTATTGATACTGTTGATGCGAACACTGTGACTGTTTTTGATCTTGGTACTGTAATCCCACAAGAACATGTAATTGAAATTGTGCAAAGGCGAGAGCAGAAAATGCTGCTCGTTGTGCTGTGCTGCATCTGAAAAATAATGAAAAATAAATAAGCGGCTGAGCTCAGGAAGTCACAGTTACCTCATCGCGTTTTCCCATTATTTGGTTACCCATACCTGTTGCTTATCTCATAAAATTGTTTCTTTTAAACCGCATTTAAATCTGTTTTCAGTATGTGTGGTTTATTACTGTTATCAAAGCTCACGGCCACTGAGAAAACCTTTTGTTATTACTGTCTGTGCACAAAAATGTAAATAGACACACAAGGACAGATGATATTAAATAGATTTTATTCTATTGACACAACCCAGTTAAAATAAAAAACAAGGTTCCACCACTCTGAGGACTCATTTTGTGCATACCGTGTTGACACTACATCTCATTTAAGTCATGAATGCTCCAATTAAATTTCAGTCAACCTGCATAATGCAGCCCGAGAGCCTCTCTCCTCACGTCCATCTCCTTGACCATGGTTCAGTGGTGTAGCTGTGCTTTAAGAAGTATTTTTATCCCTTCCATCATATTATATGGCTGGGAAGTCAAATCAAATCAAATTTATTTATAAAGGACTTGTCACAGTGTGCTCTATCACAAAGAAAAACGAAGGACACACAAACTGATATTTTTTAAAAAAGGGCCAAATAAAAGTCAAAACCAAGAACACACAGAAGCTTCTTGTTTTTAAGTGTGCTTGCATGGGTTTTAGAGCATATTGGCGCAAACAGAGTCTTCAGGAGACATGACAGACTGTAAGAAAACAGCTGCAAAAAGAAAAGTACAACTGGTCCTCATGTGGAAAGGTTTTATTGCCTAATGGGCATGTAGTCTGGAGTAGAGTCTGACATATTGTTTGAAATGAAGAAATGGGTGGACTGGAGCACGGAATACTGTGAATGGAAATCGCTGCACAGTGTTGAATTATAAAACATCTTAAAACTACAGCAACAGAGATGAAAGAGAACAGAGAAAATGCCAAACTTCATAACTTGGGGAAGACAAAGCTACAGAGGTGGTCGAAATTGCCAGTTTCGTGCCAAAGCAGACTTATGTCTCTACAGTACCTTAAACAGAAATCAGATACCCAGAAACGTATAAGCAATTTAGCCACCAGTGCTACTACATATCAAGGGACGGCTATAAATGGTCTCACATAAAACCAGTGATGCACTTAAAGTGTCACATTAGCTATTTAAACTCTGTGTACTGAGTTATTTGAAATCCGGCGACTGTTTGAATGGTAAAACACATTACAATAGATAACATTAAGTCAGCCGTAATTATTGTAAAAAAAAAAAGGTTCACTAATTTGCTCTTGGCTTTTGAGTTATGGTCTCCTAAGCATTGATTTCGATTGGCTGAAGTCTCTGCCTCCTCAGCTTTGATTTGTCATCTGTGTTGGATTTTTTTTTCTAGAAGGCACAAGATTATACTGACTGGTGGTTTAAAACTGTTGTTTCCAGTAAAAAATTAATTAAAATATTAATGTTAAGGCTGTTACTTGCATGCATGTATACACTGATCAGGCATAACATTATGACCACCCGCCTAATATTGTGTTGGTCCCCCTTATGTGCTCAAAAATGCTCTGAACCATTGGGCATGGACAAGAGGACCTCTCAGGGTGTCCTATGGGGTCTGGAACCAGGACGTAGAACCTTTGGGTACTCTGGCTTGTAGAGTGGGGCCTCTGTCAATCAAGCTCGTTCCACTGCGTACTTTTGATGCTTGATCAGAATGGGGTGTAGGAAGTTTGGAGGTCAAATCAACATGTTGGGCCATTGTCATGTTCCTCAGCATGTTCCTGATTGTTTGATGTTTTTCCCATGTGGTGGGGTGCATTTTCCTGCGGGTGTAGGCAAGTGACATTTAGAATTGCCATTTGCGTGAGGGAGTGTGCTTGTTGTGGGACAATGTTTATTTGGGTGTCTAAGTCTCATCAACACAGATGCCAAAATCCAAAGTTTTGCATCAGAACAGCACATAGTACCAATATGATCAATGTTATTCACTTCACCTGTCAGTGGTCATAATGTTGTGGCTGATTGGTGTATGTTAAAATAGAATTTATTCTGGATTTTCTTTAGTTCATTTTCAACCTGTCACCTGCACCCACATGTGTGTACTGTGTACCATTGCAGCTGCTGGTTTTCTGTGCAGTGCAGTCATTGCTCAGTGGTGCTGCTGCACTCTTTCAGGTTGCAGAAGCATATAAAGTAGCAGTGCATGTAGCATTGGCCAACACACTTATTGCATTTTGAGAGTGCACACTCCTGCGCACAGCGGCAGCCCTTATTGGTATTTCTCACAATGTCAGAGTGGGAAGAGGGGGCAGAGATTGGCAAGTTAAGGTTGTGAGATGTCAGTCAGAGGCATGGGGGGAAGGGGGCAAGTAATAGAGGCGTGAATGAGATAGAAATGAGGATTAAAGGAGGAAAAAGGAGTTGTGACGATAAAACACGAAGAAATGAGGATGTCAGGAAAGAAGGGAGAGAGAAGAGGCAGGCTGGGAGCAGGAAAACTGTGGCAGTTAAGACACAGGAGGATGGTGGGGGGGAAGAGAAGGAGGGGAGGAGAGCTAATGGAGGAGGCTGAGGGTGTGAGAAAAATGTGAGAAGCAATTAAGAGAGGTGAGAGCAATGCAGAGATAGAAAACAATACGGTGTTACAGAGAGGGGTGTTTTTTTTATCAATATCTTAAATTAACACTTCGGTGAATCTCCTGTGATCACAGTTTAAGCGATATGGATATTACACAGGTGAGGACTAAGCATTCATTGACTCACAGCACTGCAGAGTATATACATCCTGAGGCTATAAGGAAATATATGAGAAGACATCTCTGGACCAGACTCGTGCAGTATGAAAACAAAATCCCTTCGTGCTAATTGATAGCTGATTGGATGAGAAGAGACATGAATACATTTAAAGACTCTAACCTGTTATAAATGAACATGAGATCAGCAGAGAGTAATAGATTTTTTTCTCTGAAAATCAGCAATTTACCCTTAATAATCATTTACATTTCCCTTCATGATTAAATTGTGGAGCAGCGATCCAGAAGTGTGAAGCCAGGCTTTCATTAGTTGTGGGTTCAGAATTCTGACTGTCTTCAGTTTACTGATTGACTAATTGATTCATTGACTAACTGACTGGAGTATTTAATTGGTGTCTTGCTTAGTGGTCTGAAATTGTGAGGCAGGTTGGAGGAAAAACAAAAAAATTGCACTCTGAGATGAATTTTTTTTGGAACACATCCATCAAATTAAGCTTTTTTCCTGAAACATAGTCACTATATTGTGTAGTTTGTGCCCTAAAAGTACATGCTCTTACCCTAAATGCCATCCTCAGACATCTAAAATAATTCTGTCATGCTGCATCTGCAATCTCTTGTATTTCTTCATCTTGTATTCATACCTTAATGATAATCATTTTTGCTTTTGTCTCAGCATGTTGCAAGTCCTGCCCATGTAAACTCACAGTGCCTGAAATTGATATCCATGTATTGCAGCCTGGAGGGGCTTCCTGCTGTCACCTCACATCAAATAGAATAAGGAACTCTCATCGCTCAGGGGTTGGGGCTTCTCTATTTCAAAAATATTGGTGGATCACATGCATGTATGAGGTAAAGCTTCACTTCATCCAGCAAGAAAGCAGGATTGAAGGAGTGCGTGCATGTGAGAGGGGTGTGTTCATGAGAGTGTACATGTGTCTGCCTCTTTGTCTGTGTCAGAAAATTCATCGCTGAAGGTACCACTGAGCCACAAATAGCCACTGCACTGGCCTCTGAATTGATACGGCAGCTGTTCAGCAGAGAGACCCACAGGCACTGCTAGGCGACAAAGCCTTGTGGACCGCCGGTAAAATCCTGTTGCTTAGCTCAGAGAGCCCTCCATTTTTAACTGCCCGTCTCTGTCATCTCTCTGTCAGCTTGAGTTGGGATTGTTCGAGAGATTCGGTTTAAATTCCCTGTGCAGAAAACAGTGCATCAACTCCAATTTGTCAAATCAGTATGAATTTATGCAGCAGCTACACACCTCCTGCTGTGTTTACTTAAGCAGTGTTCCAACAAAATTACACTCATAATCTTGATTGTTGTTGAGAGAAAGACTTCATCAATGAGACTGCTCACAGCAGTTCAGTGTTCCACAAACCAGGAGGATGAGATTCTGGTATGGGGTTTTTGAATGCCTGGGATATCACAAAAAAATTAACAATTCATGAACAAAGCATCACATTAATGCATAAATAACATACACACACCAAGGTCTTACTACTTGGCTGACTGATTGGGACCTGTCACCATTTTAAGCATCATCTTGCCATTTTTTAGAAAACATAACATAAAATGAAACAGTAAAAATTCTTTATGCGTGTATGCACATGTAAGGATTAAAAGAATGCAAAAGTTCTCCACATAAAGAGGAGGGAAACTCTTCTCAATGGTGATGCTAAACACCAGGTTTGTGTTCAGAGCTTGTCTAGAGAGAGGAAGCCAAGTGATTGATGTTGCTGGCAGTTGACCTCGGTTTAATGAATTTGTTTGTGTGTGTGTGTGTGTGTAGACCAACCTTGGAGCTGTAAGAACACTCTGAGCATTACTAGCACTGAAGTAAACAAAGCTGGTAGGCGTTTTTTGTCCAATGGATGATCATCTCCTTTAGGGCCAACCTGCACTCCTGTCTGAGCTCTATCTGTCCCTCCAGCACACACACACACACACACACACACACACTCAAGAGCACAATCCACAATCTTACATGCCGACGCACAATGATAACAAACAGATGAGAACAGAACAGATTTAAAATATGCAATATGTATCTGCATGTGATGTGCTAAATGGCTCATTGCATCTTGCATATTCTATACTTCTGTGGGCTTGTGGAGGAAAAAGGCTCATTACTATAAACACAGACAAGTAAAAGGTATTTTTAGTCATAGGACTCTTGTGGTAAAGAGAAAAATAAAAAGGCACAAAGGGGGACCTTCTACCAGCATTAGTTTGCAGGATAATCATTGCTAAGAGAGCACCAAATCTTTCTTACTTACTTACATTGTTTCAAAATACTAAGCCCTCGGATGAGACTTTTTTTCTGGTTTCTGGTAAATTCTGGTAAAACATGCATTATAAGATTACACGAGTTTCACATGAGTTTGAAATTCACTACAAAATGCTGTATTTAGATTTTCCGTACAAATGGTCCATCACATGTATCAGTGAGAGCAAAATGGATTTCCACCAATGTGGCAGTCTGATCGAGTTTTTACTCTTCACTTGCTTCCTTCATGAATGAAGTCAAGCACCCAAGTGAACTATGACTTGTGAGGCTGTATCGCAATTTGTGAGTAATATTCCCTAAACAGGCTGATAACTGGAAAGATGTCATCCTTCCTGAATGTATGTGTTATTAAAAGGGAAACTTCATTTAAAAATTAGGAAGAAGGATATAAAATGACTTAAATTAAAAGATTAATAATGTGTTAACAGCTGTTCCATGTTATATTCTGCCAGAAGGGCTGAAACTGTCAATGTCAAGCCAGTAGTGGATAATCCTTTTGGTCACAAGCAGGGGAGAGAAGATGAGAGTCTCTCGGTCTATATTACTTCATAAAAATATGTATGTCAGTTTATATCAATATGTTCATTTGTGTCAATCTCAGTGTGAGGAGGGAAAAATGTGGTATGCATGAAAGTGAAATGGTTAGTTTTACTGAGAGTAAGATGAGATGACTGATATAATTTAATATCTCAGTACACAGACAGGTCAGGGATGGGATCTGTTTGTTTTTAGATGATACAGTTTGATCCACTGCTACAGTCAATATGGAGACATGTTGGCATAGTCCAAAAGGGCAATAGAAGGGAGAAAAAAGTACACAAAGCAAGTCATAAAGTGGCACCGCCATTGATGAGTCACCTGCTTGTGGTAACCTTGCAGCCCTTAAAGTGGAACCATAATAAACAGTACAGTTGAGGTCAGTACTTAAGGGAAGAGGGGGGCGTTTTAGTGTTTGAAATAACTGTCATCTTAAGAATTATGTCTTTGTGAAGTGTTATTCTGGTTATTACAGTTTTTTTTTCCTACAAAAATACATTTAGTTACCATGGTTCTGAGATTAGACTTAAAAGCACGACAGATAGACAGTAAAACAAGCTGTGGAAAAGACTGGATCGCAATGAAAATACTTAAAGACAATCCGGCAAAGACTGTGGATTGGTGAATCATTGTTATATATATAGAGGGATTAATAAGGAAAGGTAATGCTGGTGAGTCAGAAGGCAGTGAATATCAGTAGTGTGAAAGCATGGAGGAGTGGCACGTCTAAAACAACAGGAGAGCTGGTTCGAAAGCAACAGGCAACCAGAAATGAATGAGGGAATCAAACTGTGACTTTTAAATATGTAATGTAATGTTGGCAAAGATGTATCCTCCACATTCGTGCCAATAAAGCTTCTTTGAATTAAACTGAACTAATGAACTGAGGGAGAGAGACAGAGGGAGAGAGCGGGAGAGAGAGAGCGATGCCGACTTGCAAATACCCAAGCATGCATAAATGCAGAGGCACAAGTGTGCTCACTTGAGTAAGAAAGATAAGGAGATGCAGAAGAGGATATGATGAATAAAAAGTAGAATAAAAAAAGGCAAAGAGTTCCTGCTGGTACTTTATGTGCTGCACCAATCTTAAGCCTACAGAGTCCATTTGCCATAGATTCTTTGTCAGTTAGCTAATAAGCACAACACTTAAGGGCAAAGAAGGTCGATAGCAGCCTCTAAAGTAAAGTACTTTTTCAATAGATACAGATAAGAGCTGTCAAATTAAAAGTCTGAAGCTAAAAATCTCTACTTGTGGCAAAATCCTGCTGCCAAAAAATTCAGTCCCACATTAGAAGGAGTGACATATTTACACATGGTTTTCACTGAGGTGGACTTGGGTGGACTTTGGCCACAGAGCAAACTTTGGTCGATTCCACTGTATAATACATGAATGTGATAAAATATGAACAGATTCCCCTGTGAATTTCTGGCAGCAATGGGAAATGGGGATAATTTTGTATCTACAGTCCAAGTTTGCACCCAATGAAAATGACAGCATTGAATCCATCAAGTCCTATTACTGTTAAAGCCCCCATGCCTTCACGAGGTGCCTCCTTCATAATGCATACTAATAGATCTTTTTCTGGCAAACGGCTGTGAAAGAAACCAGGAATAAAATTCTGAGAGTTTCCATCTCGGGGAAACAAACACGGGTCAGTGAGTGTTGTCATACAAGCTTTCAAAAACAGCAAACACTAGGAGACAACAGGAGACAAGCTAACAGACAGCCCTTTGTATTCTCAAAGTCAAACATGTCCCGCAGAAAAATAGAAGAATAACCAAAACAATGACACATCAGACTTCCTGCCCTCTGTAATACAGCACAATGTTACTGGAAACGGTTACACAGTCAACAGTGATTTAAGGCTTGGGAAAACAAACACAGTAGCTCTTCTATATATCAAGCTTCATATTCTAAAAGTAATAATGTATGTGTTTATGCTTGAGTTTATTTGCAACTAGAAACTGATACAGCATCTAGTTAAACACATGCACATAATACACGAGTGAAAATGACAGTTCCACCTCATTCATGTGATATTAAATGACATCCATGCCTCAGCTGCAGATAAGAGTTGTAATATCCACCTATCGGATCAATTAAAATAAGGGGCATAATGTCATAAATTGCTTAGATTTCCATCCAATCTACTTTTATGTGGTAGAATGGATGGGCTCCATTTAGTTAGACAGGAATGGTGGTGGTGGATGGAGGGGGGCAGAGCCATGTGAGCCATGAACTCCTTAGCCACTCAATGAAGTTGCAGATCTAATCTATTTTGCATGGGAGCCATAATTAATGCATGTCGAAGAGGGCAAAAACATACATTTCTTGGCTGTCTTGCTATGTCAGGGAACAGTGACTTAACTTTAAAAGAGCTGTCATGTATAAAAATGTGTACAAGCATAGTCAGAGGTAAGAGTCTTGGGACAGCAGCAGAGTGAAAATGTTTGTTGCTGTTGGTGAAAGTGAGTCAGCATTTAACACCTTGCATGAATAAAAATGCTCAAAGTGCAGCCCGTGGAGAAAAATATTTACTGGCAAAATTTGTCACTTTTGCTCCGCTTACAAAACAATTCAGTACCTTTGCCACCGAGTGTATTCTTGTTCCTGTTGGTTTTTTTTGCAAGAACAAAATGTATGCTGTTGGTGTTATTTGTCAAAGCTTTTCAGGTAACCTGCGACAAACAAGACACACACAGCCAGACAGCAGTGGGTGCTTTTTCGTGATTACATACAAGAATATGATGTGAGTTTTCCCAATGGAGGTACAATTTTTAACAGAAGTTCAGGAGCAGGACCACACCTCAAGCACTCATCTTCCTGTCATACATCTATAAATACCTGAACACCTGTCTGTTCTCATTTGCTGTGCCCTTTCCTCCCCCTCTTCTTTCTTTCAGGTGGGGGTCTGCAAGCCCAGGAGCTGCCACTGATCCTTAATGAAGCTTTCCCCGAGCTGTTTACCTCTCATCAATATCACACTTAGATTGTCACCTAATAGACAACTGTGTGCATCTCATTAATGGTGTAGTCCTTACGTGAGAATCTATAAATTGAAGAGTCATCCAGTTCACATTAAAATAACTAGAGGGAATAGAAGAAAATAATGTTAAGGGCAGTAGTGTGCTATAGTATATAAGGGAAAAAGTAATGTCAAAATTTGGATTATTCAAACCAACAATGTTCCTATTTCCTTTGCTCCTACTCTGACTCACCATGTGTGAGTTTACACTATATGATGTGTCTTTTACTCTTGGTATCAAAGTAGATAGAAGACATCTTGTGTTGAAAACTACACATGACTGCTCTAAGTAACAGTTTGTTATTCTCACTGTGAAATAGCCAGTGGCATTATGACAGCAACACTTACAAATAAAAATACCTCAAATTTAGTGATGCTGATAATCTTGTCTTTTATCAAAGATTTCTCAGATATGGACTTAGAAGTAAAGGCTAAACTGAAGAAAATGTAACTGTTTTATCTCCAAAATGACACAGAAGAGAATGGTGTGATGTGGTGAGGTACTTCAAAGTGCATGCAATACAATATACGATGCAAAATGGAATAGAATGATTCAGTACGGAACAATATGATACAATACAATGTGATAGGGTATGACACGAGATTATATAATATTATAGTATAAAATGCAATATGATATGATCCAATCCGATATAGGATACAGTGCAGTATGATATTTTACAATGCGATGCGGTACAATGTAATACGATATGATACAATACCATGTGATATGATACAATGTAATACAATAGGATACAATTCGATACCATACAATTCTATACTAAACCATATGGCATGATACAGTATAATATAATGGAAGAGTCTGGTATTATACATTCAAGCATACAAAGTCACTATGGACTCTTTAAATGAAGATAAAATCTTAAGCTGAGGTTCAAGAGCAGAACCACACCTCAATCACTCCTCTTCCTGTCCTACGTCTATACATACTACTCTGCCCTTCCCACTTGTTCATTCTCGCTTCTACTGCGCCGAGAAACACGCACCATCGCTCAGCCAGTCTGAAAGTTTCATAATACTCTGACTCACCATGGACCGCTCATCCATCAGCCCTCCATGAGGAAACATTCAGTCTGGCTCCAGTCCAGATCTCCTCCACGCTGATCAGCCTGATCCACAACAGGCCCCGGAGATGGGGGGGCACTCCAGAAACGCTATTATCTGTGTTGCTCGTCCCGAAGAGACGACTCCAATCAAAACTCCTCTCTCCGTTCTCCATTGCATCAGACGCTCCTCATCTGATCACAGCTACAATTAGGGAGGCAACCAAAACGTAAATACTCCTTCCTCAACCTCCACTCGCTCCAGCGCTGATGCCCAAAGCAGGCAAGCGTCCAGAAGAGCTGCCGCATCTGGAAACGATCGTGCTCCCTCACTTCCAACAGATTGTCTGACATGTGTCTCCACATGAAATCTCCCGCCGGACCGTCGTGGGTCTTCAAATAGCAAAGAGTAAGTCTTCACTGCCACAGCGCTGACAGCAAACTATTCAACTTCTTTCAAACTCCCGGAGCTTAGATCACGTGATAAATCACAACAATCCTCAATGTGGCAGATGCTGCACGCCAGAGCGCAATGTAGCTCTGCCCAGTAAAAAAAACAATAACAAAAAACACCATTGATGACTGCAGAGAAGCTGGCCATTCTCTCAGTGCACCCAGACACATGCATTGCACTCCCACATTCCCGACAGTTCTCCTGACGATGTCTCGCCACATGAAATCTCTGACAAGATCACAGATGGTCTTCACACATCTTAACAGAAAGTCTTCACCTGCCACGTCACTGACAACAAAGTCAAAGTATTTCAACTTCTGACAAACTCTTGGAACTTTCATCACCTGATAAACCACAACGGTCCTGTCCTCCACACACTGCAGCTGTGCACCTGAGCATGATGTCACCATGCTCCTTGCTCCGCCCAGGTTGCCAGGTATGATTCATTCTATCCACCAGCAACCTACCCTACAGCAACCTGTCCTCAGCTACACTACTGCAGCTATTTCTGGCCATGGGACACATACTCCCCTTTCCTCCCTTAAACTTCCCCAGTAACCTTTTTCTGTCTCATCTGGCACCTGGCTGCCAGCTCCTTCCTACTTCGTGCTTTCTTTCCAGCAACCTCTCTCATGCCATCAGCAATGAGTTGCCAGTTCCTCTCTTCCATCCCCCATTCCCAGCAACCTCTCTCTCTCTCTCTCTCTCTCTCTCTCTCTCTTTCTCTCTCTCTCTGTCTCTCTCTCACCATTTTTACATTCAGCTAACCTCTAACACAGCATCTCACCTCCAACAATTCATTTAAGACACCTACTGAGGGTGTCGCTACTCTACTGTTGCACCTATCAGCATGTTCATCTTTAACACGTCAAAGACAAGGATAATTGAGTTACCCAGTCACCACATGTGTCCACAATTCAAAGCAGATCTTCCTCTTTGAATCATCTTCACTTTACAACATCACTACTAGTTGCTATTCCCAAGGCCACAAGGCTTCCCACTCTCATACTCTTGCCACAAGGCATCATCCTAAAGGAAAACCAGTGCTCCAGTTACAAGGACAAACTTTTCCACATTACAGCTGATGATGCACCAAGTTGCCTATCCATCTCACGATCTTCCATCACGCATGAACCAGATCCCAAATAGCAGTCAGGCTCTTCAAACGTTTGCTCCTTCTTCTGGTTTTGGGGGTTTCTTGGTCAACGACGCTCCCCATGCCGCAGCCTCCCAAGTTCTCACAGTTCTTTCAAAAACCACTCCAGCTGCCTTCAGCTATTCAAAATCTACCCCGTCATTATTGCTACCCTGTCATAGAGCCACAAATGATCAAGTAAAAGTTCATCTTCGTTCACTCCAATAACCTGGCCTTCATCGTCTTTCTATACAAATGTCAATGCTACTCTCCCGCAGTCATGTCCTTTGCCCAGCGCCTCACATGGTGGTTAGTCTCCAATCTGGTACTCCCCCATGTCAAACACTTTCCAGGCTACTGCAATAATATGACTGACTCCCTTCACTCCCTCTGTAATAGATTCTGTTCCTCCTTCCATCATTCAATGTAGCTACATTATCCAGCTCCATCTCATATTGCTCACCTTCGTCTGGGACTTAAAACACCGACAATTCCTCTGCAGCATAATTTATTAATTATGGTAATTTCCACCGACATCTGTCCTCCTATCCTAGGGCATCAATATGTTCCATCGTCCTATGTCTCAACCTCTAGCCGGCATTCTAAAATCAGTGTTTCTGTTGGTGTTTCTTTGCTCCTGCGACGCACAAAGTTCATTGCAACGTCGACTGACGAGTCTTCCACATCCTGTATTCGACCTTCCTCCGTCTCTGAAGACTGCCTAGTCTATTCACTCAAAGAAAGCCAAACCAATTAAGCGGATCATCCTACGCCCATTATGTACTTCAACCTAGATTCACACCTAAGCCCTTACAAATCTGTAATACACCAGGTCAAGTCACAACCTTATCCCGATTCCTCTTCGAGCAAATCCTGAGGACATCCAAAATCCTAGCATGTTCTCTGGCCACTCCTTCCGTACACCCAAGGGGTTCCAGACCACCTAATCAAGGTCATTGGCCTCAAGTGTGTACACTTCTCATCTGCTCAAGACCTATGTTATGCCCGCTCTTCGTTTCATTCTTAAGGGAGGCTTTTTGGGGGTCTGCCAGCACGAGAACTGCTGCTGATCCCAACGTCCCCACACCGCATCAGCTCAACTCAGTCATCACCAAACATAGTGATCATTTGTGTACAATAAACAATCATGCTTCAGTTTGATGGTATGGTCCTTGCTAGTGTCCTTGCTAACAACAATAACACTTCAGATTTAGTGATGCTGTTTACCTTGTCTTTTATCAAAGATGTCCTAGATGGGGATTACAAGAAAAGACAAAACTTAAAAAATGTAAATGTTTTATCTTGTTAATGACACGATACAATAAGATACAATATGAAACAGAAAAGAATGGTAAGGTATGGTGAGGTACGATACAGTGCAATACAATACGATATATGTTACAATACAAATATTACATTATATAATGCAATATGATGTGCTATGACACAAGATGCTATACAATATGAACTGGAATAGAATGATTTGGTGTGGTACAATATATACAATACAGTGCAATAGGATGTAATACATGATTCGGTATACAACAAAATTACAAGATGCGATACATGATACAATACACAATATGATATGGCATGATACAATACAATATGATATGAAATGGAATAGAATTATTTGATGTGGTACAATATGATACATTACAATGTGAGGCAATGCGATGCAATGTGATACGATACTCTACAATATGATATGATGTGATACGATATTATACAATACAAGGCAATATGATACAATATGCTACGATATGACACAACATGACACGATTCAAAATGTAATAGAATGATTTGGTGCAGTACAATATGATACAATACCATGCAATGCAATGCGATACGATGTGCTACAATACAGGATACGACAGGTTACAATATGATATGATGTGATACAATGCATTACAATATGATGCGATATGATGTGATGAAATATGATATGATACAATGGAAAAGGACAACACAGGATAGGATATGGCCGGATACTATACATTCAAACATATAAAGTCACTACGGACTCTTTAAATAGATACTAGTCCGACACATTAACATGGGAACCTCATTTTTTATATCATTTCTTATTTCTGACTTATATGTAGCAGCTAATAAATCCAATACCTTCGGCAGCTGTAAAAAAAAAAAAAAAAAGGAACCAATAATTATCAATGCAGTGACAATTTCTTTTTACTGAAAAATCTCTTTTGACATTACACTTAATGATTTCACCACCCCTGTAAGGAGAATGCATAAGTAAGCCAGAAGGACTCAGTTTATTATTGAAGATTACACTAGTTAATCCAGGAATAAACTTGTGATCTCTTGGTAAGCCAGAGAGACCACTCAACTAATATGAGTACCTTACAGCCCTGCAGCAAGGCATAAATATTTAATAAGCCAGTTGCAAATTTCAATATTTGATTATTCTGTTGCAGGTGGGCTGGATGTGAATCCTGAATATTTAAATCAACGTGTCCAGGTTTAGTCTGCTCTTACACTGTCAACTATTAATAAAGCATCGCTAAATAATCCCCTTATTTCTTCGAATAAGGGGATTGACAATTTTTTATGAGTGAAATCGGAACAGATTACCAGTCTGTTTTATGATGTACATGTAACACTAAATATTCTAGAAGAGAAACTCGTGCAGGTAAAGCACCCACGTAAAATGACAACGACTCATATGTAAGACGACACACACAAATGCCAGCACCACTCTACCTTGATGCTTTTGTTCTATACGTCAGCAAGAGCGATGAACTAGATCTTGCTTTGGTGACAAGTACACACAAATACATGCAGACTCACACATACTGCAGCACTCTACCTTCTTGTATCATGACCTTACATTGTGTTATGCCTGTGACACACTCTTGATATTCTCACTGTGAGCCCTAACATGGGCAATGGACTGGAACGTCCATGACTCTATAACACACACACACACCTTAACAATCAGGTTAGAGGTTTAGGTGTGTGCACTGGACTGAAACCTCTGATTTATATGTCATTCACACATACAAGCACACACACGCACACAATCACACACGTGTTACTGTCGAAGCAGAATATGGCTGCAGATAAGATGACGATTCCGATGACATCCAGAGGCACTTATTTCAAATTACATTATGGTGAAAATCGCGTTATTGAAGGTTGTTAGAGACTTTAGACAGAGCAAATTTAGCTCCCCAGCAACAGTTTCTATACTCCCACTGAGGCTTTTAAACTGAATCTCACCTTTGATGCTTGAACAACTGCTGTGGTAATCTGTGTAGACACAAGAGAAACTTTCCTCCCCAGCAGTTAACACAAACATGCATACATACTCACACACACATAATAACCTTGATCTACCTTGATCTTTGTGAACGTCATAGTGGGCTCTCCTTCCATTCCCGTGACAAACAACACACACATGTACACACAGCACGACCTCTGCTCTCACTCTAAAGCAATGGACTGGAACTAACATACACATTCCCGTGGCTGTCACACACACAGAGGGACGGAGACAAAGAGGACGCGTGCCTGCATACATGCACACAAGCTTGCTGTTGCTTGTTGAAGACAGGAAAAAAACACAGCCTTAAGCACACACAGACACCTACACTATGATCTCTAACACACGCACACACACACACACACATAGACACTTTCTCCCTATAGAAATGAATCACTGGGGCCAGACAAACACACAAGCTATACAGTACTGCCCCACTGTTCTCATCATTCACACATGCTATACTGTCAGGTAGCATCTGTCTCTATGGCTGACTTCATAGGTCAACTCTGCATCAGCGTCTCCTCCCAGAGTCTGATGACTAGGAGCCACGTTTAAAATACCCACTTAGTCCATCAGTTATGAAATTACACACACATACACACACATATTTTAACATGGTTTTGGGACATTTCTGATACACAGGAAGACAATCTTGTGCCTGGATGCCTAACAGCTTTCTCTTTCTATAGGTAGATCTGCAAAAAAACAAGGTAAAAATTGACACATTTCGAACTGCTGCCATTTTTTTGTCTTTTTTTTTTGCCTATTTTTTTTCCCTGAGAGGTCTCATTACAAATAAATTGAAACCAAGATGGCATCAGATAATGCCAGAAATGACTCAAGCATTTGAAAATCTAATTCAAGTCTAACCGTAAAAACAGATCAGCAGGAATAAACAGGTTATATTGAAATGTGCTACTAATCTGATCCAAACATACAATAGCACAATCACATGTTGATTCAGAGGAATTCAAATATCAACTTCTCATATGAATATTAAAACTGAGATACGCCTTTGAAGACTTTCCTAACATTTTAGAGAATGTGCAAATGTATACATATTTCGATTTTCAAGAAAATGAATGGAAAATGAAAACAATATTTTGAGATCACATTTTTGCTTTTCTTCGTATGAATATTTTAGCTGGGTTAAATTCGCTCATCTATAAATGAAGATCTGCTCTTTTCCAGTCCTCTCATGAAATATTCATGCATGCATGCAACATGTGTGTCTTCAGTCATGTAGATGGACATATTTTCACATGTTATTGTTGCAGCAACCTCTAATGCTTTCACACAGTGTTGAATGGATGAGGCTCTGTCGTGTTGAGGACACTGGCACACACACTTGAGCTAAAATGTGCACACCCACAGTTTTGACAGTACAATGAACCGACAAGTACAGTCAAAGTCACAACCTTTGTTTAACTCCTCTGACCACTACATGGACCCTCACAGTTGCAGACACAGCTCACTTGCTTCTGCAGACAGCGCCTCCAAATCCTTCTCAGCAAAATTAGGCATCTTAGCTTCTCTTTTGTTCTCAGTTTTTCCACTCTTTTCTCTTCACCCTCGTCAGCTTTTATCTCGTCGAGCCTCTCATTTCTCTCAAATCCTCTTTTCTCCTTTTTGTCTTGGCTGTCTCTGTTGTCTTCGTTAGTCTGCCTCACACTGTAGTGAAACAACTTCCGCTCTGATCCAGGACTCCACCACGGGCTGAATTCACAGGCTTATCCAGTGTGTGCGTGTGCATTCGCATGTGTCTATGGGTGCAGTGTGAAGCGAGGCTGCGAGAGAAAAGTGTGTTTTGAAAATGAAATGAAGGGGGAGCGCGTGGAAATTTGTATACGTGACCTCCTTTCCTGGCTGCTTGACAGAATTGGTAGAGTGCTTGGGCTGGGTGGTCGTTGCAAAGCACTCAGCCATCCATCGACCGGCAGCCATTGATCTGCAAAATCCAATGACTCACTAGCTGTTCAGAATGCAACCCACATACATATACATGCAGATGTGACTGCTGTGTGTGTAAACAAGCACACATGCAGACACTGACTGATTAATGTAATTACTGTCCACAAATTAAATGAGTGTAATTGGCTCAGAATATTTAAACAGAGTTGCTCTTTTGGAGATTGCAGTAAACAGAGATTGCTAACCCCAGCCCACACATTGCAATTAAGAAAACACCACTGAAATCTGAAGGTGGAATTAAAATACTGGCTTTGCATTTCGAAGTAAGACATTTGTTGCTGTTTTTTGGGGACTGTATGAAAATTAGAGAGGGTAGGTCAGAAAAGGGAAAGGGTTTTGCACTTTTTCTTTTTCCTCATGGAACAGTCATTTTGACTTTTCGGGGTTTTTTGGAGAGTAGGGGGAGATCTTTTGACTTTTTCTCATCCCAGTTATTGTATGAAAATAATCAAATAGTTACAGTAAAAAAGACAGCTTTTGTGCGTACTGGGGGTCATAAAGTTCTCATATCTAAATTTTTCCTCAGCCAAAATTGGCAATCTGTTCTGAATTTTTAATAACTGTTAATTTGGCAGCTCATTTTTCAAAATTAGACAGAGGTCATATTGTTACTTTTTTGTTATGTTTTCCAAATTGCTAGCTATTGTCACATTAAGGGTGCAACAAAAATATTAAAGCTAGGCTTGAAAGATTTGTTGATTTGGTCCCCTTCACACTTCAATACATTTCATACAGTCCTTACCTTTCGAAAATGCTATAATAGTACTGGATAAGATATTATTTTTAGATAGTCCAACTAGTGTTTGAGTATGTCAGCGTCCATTCATGTACTTATCCTAGATAATATTGTAAATGAAGAAATACCGCTACAACATTAAAAGCATTGACAGGTGAAGTGAATAACATTGATTATCTCATTACAATGGCATCTGTCGATGGGTGGGATATATTAGGCAGCGAGTGAACAGTCAGTTCTTGAAGCTGATGTGCTGGAAGTAGGCAAAATGTACAGCGTAGAGATCTGAGCAACTTGAACAAAGGCCAAATTGTGATGGCTGGACAACTGGGTCATAGCATCTCCACAGTGGCAGGTCTTGTGGGGTGTTTCAGTATGTAGTGGTTGGTACCATAGCTGGTTCAAGAGAGGATAATTGGTGTCATGGGTCATGCCCAAGGCTCATTGATGCATGTGAGAAACAAAGGCTTGTCCAACCGTAAAGGCCGGCCATAACAGAAAGATGTCAGAAAACACAGTAGTCAGAGTGGCTGTGCTGACCCTTGTCCACCAAGAAAGGCGCCTACAATACACACATTACCATCAGAACTGGACCATAGAGCAATGGAAGAAGGTGGCCTGGTCTGGTGAATGACATTTTCTTTTACATCATATGGGTGGCTGGGTGCAGGTCCATTGTTTTCCTGGGGAAGGGATGGCAGCAGGATGCACTATGGGAAGAACACAAGCTGACAGAGGCAGTGTGATGTTCTGGGCAATGTTCTGTTGGGAAACCTTGGACTTTCCATTCATCTGGATGTTACTTTGACACACCAAACATACATCCTTTCTGTTGGAGGAGCATGACCTACAGAGGTGTTGACTTGGTTGCTAAATAATTTCCCTGATCTCATATGAGTGAGCATCTCTAGGATGCAATGGAAAAACCAGTCTGACCCATGGACACCGCACTTCGCAGCTTCCAGGACTTAAATAATCTCTTGCTAATATCTTGGTGCCTGATAGTACAGGACACCTTCAGAGGTCTTGTGGAGTCCTCGCTTCGACACGTCACAGCTGTTTAGGCAACGCAAAGAGATCTACACAATATTAGGTATTATCGGGTGATTTTAATGTTTAAGTATATTTCTCTTGACCCTTGTGATGGGAAAGCTGAGAAACAATCCTAATGACTTTAAACTTAACACCTGAAGAAAAAAAAAGCCTGCAAACGCTCTGTGTTGAATCCCATCCCACTTTTAACAGCAGAATAAGATTAAATTTGTCAATCACCATTACAACAAACCAACTGAGTAAGAAATCACCTCACTCATGACAGACTGAAGCGATGAAAGGACTAAAGCGAAAGAAAATGAAAATGATCCACTGTCAGTCGAAAGCCTTTAATCCATGACTATGGTAATGATGAAGACAGAGGCAGAATCACTCGCTGTGGAGTTTTTAACCTTATTATCAAATTCTTTAAGCAAATCCACAGATTAAAGGCTTTCAAACTTTCTTCACAAAGACTGCCTTGGGTTGCTCATCTTTGCTCAACATCTGAGTAAAACAGAGGACTTGTATACTAAAAATAAGTATTTATTGTGTCAAATCCCCTAACATACTTAACTCACTTTACTAGTGTTCCTACGTAATCTTTAGAGCTTTGAATTGGAGTGTTTTTAAAGCCCTTCAGGTTGATGGAGAAGGTCAAAAACAATTTGTGGTTACACACAGTGGAAATAAAGAGAAAGTGCACCACTTGTAGGAAAGATTTATAACTACAGGTGCTTTACATCCTAAATCATTCTCTGAAAGGTCAGTTCAATTATCTAAGCACCCAGGATATGACATGGTAGCATAAGCCCATTTCAAACACTATCATTATCTTTATCTATCTTTATCTTTCTGTTACACAGGCAAGATACAAACTGCCCACACACAAGCACACAGTCCCGTAGATCAATACATTTTACAGTCAGGTTGTGCTGTTGGGCTTCATCTCTGTTGTGAAGGCTTTTCATTATATCTGAAAGTGGTCCTTCACTGCTGAGCACTGCCAGACCAATGTCACTTAACATTTAGGCTATATTCCCATTCATATGCCACGCTAACCAGATGTTTCAGGAGTTCAATAATCATTTTTCTTCCAAATGTAGGCTACTTGACAAATGCATGTAGAGTGCTTTGTCAAAATAAAAACAGTTACAACTTGTGTGATGCATGTATAGGAACAAAAATGCAATCAATATCACTTCCCAGCCTACATACACCAGCTTTTGTTGTTTGGAAAAAAACAGAGAAGAGGCATACAGCACGGCTTCTATTGATAAAGAAATTTCACTCTTTTAAAATATGCTATCTGGTTCCACTGGCCTCCAGGAAAATGGCATTTTTCCAAAAGGGCAAGCAACGCTCCGCCATACTTTTTAATATATATATATGGATATATATATATACTGCTCCATGAATTTGATACAGCTCATTTCAAATATGCCGCAACCTTTTATCTTACCTAAAAAACTAAACCAAAAATAAGTTCACTATTCTGGTTTCTTTCCCTTACCTGCAAACTGACAAACTCTAATCTTGAACTCCACAAAAGGCAGAGCTGGAGGACATCTGATTGAATATTGAGCAGTGAATTGTTCATTCTGCAATCATGGTTTGGAAAATTTAATTCATTAAAGATAATTACTCATCACAAAATATAAACACCCAATTGATTTCTCTAACAAAACAATGGCAGCTACTTCTGCATTTTGTTTTAGGTATAAAAGCAGAGATCTGGTTTGCAAAGAAGTAGAAAATATGTAGTTTTAAGGTCTCTCACTTTACAGCTAAAATACATCATATTAATGGTGGACAGTGTACCACATTATGTAAGGGTAAATCGAGCTCACTTGCACAGTAGATATCTATTACTTCCATAACTCTACCAGCCTGATGTAGATGTAGCTTTAGTTTTAAGTCACTTTGATACACTGAATGCTAATGAACAGAAACAACTGCCATCATGTATTAAACTTTACAATCTGAGCTGTGAGGATATTTAGTTTGTAACAATGGCTTTAGAGTGGCTGAAAAATCCCTCATGCAAACTGGGGAAGACTAGTTTTCACTTAATATGCACAGCACTACTCATATACTGGAAGGAGCTGCAACATAATTTGAAGCTAAGAATGCTCATTCCTCTGAGGGACTGAAGCTATGCATGTGAATGTTTTAATTAATGTCGTCATGTGTGTGTGGCAGTTTGGAGTAAACAATTTTCGTTGCGATCTTGCCTATATAATTTGCACTCTCTTGCAACAACAACCTCGATCACAGTGAGACTTCCTGAATAAATAAAGCTCAACTAAAACGGGCAAAAGCAAACATAGCACAGACGGGGAACAGTACATACAGATCGTTGAGGTTTTTAATAATCATCAACACATTTATGTACAAAGCAAGCGAGGTCATATTTAGATGACCAAAAGAAAAAAAAAATCCTAAAATGCATTTTCATCTTTTTTTGTCATTAAAATAGCTAAAGGTTACCTCAGGGAATCAATTCAACGGTTCAACACTTGTGGTACAGAGTAAGTATAGTTAAAGTCTGACAAAACCTTCACAGATTATCTTCCACAGTTAAACAGCCCTGGGTATGTGAGGGTGACAAGCAGGATGAATTCAGAATGATTCCCCCCTACCAATGAAAATTAATGTGAATTTTGAATTCAAGACTTTTAAAAACCAGAATCCCTGTCAGTATCCCCAAAAGCACCAAGTTTGTCTTTGTTCTTTAATTGTTATCCAATGAGACAAATGCATTCAGTGGAATATGTTTACCCACAGCTGCACACAATACAGGCCAGGGTAAAGGTATCTACAGGAAAATAAAAACAGGTATTAAATTGTGGATTACATGAAACAGGCTTGGGTGTTTCATGTTTGCACATTACTATACAGCTTCTCCTCTATAGCAATTCTCTCCTATTGTTCACCAGAATACAATGCTGGAAGATGTGTACATTTCATGTGGCTATAATTCTTTCATCAAAACAAGGATCTTGAGACAAAAAACCTGATTGTCTAACACACAAAAACATTGAACAGTGACACAGTTCAGGACATTCTCAACTTTCTACGTTCAAACTTTATACAGTACAAGTCATTCATCACCCCCAGTACAATAATGTGAATTATGTTATCCAAATGTGCCTCTAAAAGAAACCAAGACACAACTGAAACCGAACTCTTTTAAAAATGTAAACAACCTCACCGAATGGCTCAAGTCTCTCTTAGGTATTCAGTCATACAGTGAAATAGAAATGTTTTTCCAAACAGGTTCTATGACCTCCTTTTACAGTATGTTTAAGGAAATATGCGCATGCATTTTTCTTATTTGTAATCAGGAAAAGTAAAAAGATTTTCATTTAGCTTGAGCTTGGCAATTCAAGATCCAGTCAACTGATCCTGGTTGTCTCAGACTTTCACTACCGGTATCAAATATAAACAGTATAGTTGGCAAGGCCTAAACATCTACAACTTCTAGGCAGCCACCAATCAGCACTGCTTTCAGTCAAAAGCCAAAACCCAGAACTGCAATGTGATCACTGCAGTTGTCAGACAAAAATAAAACTAATGGTACACTTTCTCTACATCTTAAATGAAAACACACAACAGGGCATGTCATGAAATTGGTGTTAAAACTCTGGAAGACTGTCCACTCAAATATGAATCAAAACATGTTCCCAACAAAGCCCAAATGAAAGACAGATGAGGTGCAAAGAATAGCTTGGTGCTGTAAAAAATAGAGGAAAGGAACTCACACCCAGGGCTGTACTAACTGAATTAGTAATGTTTTGTGAATGGAGATACTCCTTTTCATAACCAGGAATAGAAATCTCCTTCTTTTGCAGCAAATATATTCACTTGTCCAAGTCCTTCAAAAACAGTCAGATCTGGCATCCTGCTTCAGAATATATGACATGTGGTCACACTCTTATCCTGGAAATCCAACCTTGTGAAAACAAATCACATGTGAGGATCTACTATCGCTAACTTCATCTGCATTATTTGTTTATAAAACCAGGGACCACTTAACACAATCCTTTAAGAAAGCATAAAGGTAAAAGAAATTTAGAGAAACTTAGAGAATTTTTACAAAAACACTTGCGCCACTAGTTAGTTTGGTTTGTTTCCTCTTCGGTCTTTACAACAGTGACTGCAGCAAGACTGAGGGGTTGGTGGTGAAAGTTACTATATACACACACACTCACTGTACAGTCACGCAACTGAGCACACACCAGTGTGTCCAGTTTTCTCAGTGGTATCACAGGTGAAAGTCTGCCAGTCTCTCACTCTCGCACAAACGGAAACAAACTGGGGAGCAGAGTGGGGCAGTGGCCGGTGCTCCTACATTGTAACTGTGACAACTAGGATTTTCTTCCAATCAGTCAGGTCATCAGGGGAACTGTAAAGAAGTCCTACTGTGAGTCCTTCTGTAAAGAATCTTGTCCTTCCTTCAGTCCTTTGAGGATGAGTGACTGTGTGCAGAGAAAGATAAGGAAAAGGGCAAAGTTGGCATGAACATTTTGTCTCATTTGTTTAATTGCAGATCATCAATTACTGTCTACACAGAATATTAGGTGTCATTAACTGTATTACCTACTTGATGATGTTTCCCCTTTGCTACTACACATTAAACAAAGGGTAACTGTTTGAATTGTGCAAAAAATTAGTTTGTGAGTTTGTGTAATTCAACTCTAGTATCCAGTCAAGAAGATGCACAAAACTCATGTGTCTTATTTGAAATATTTATGTTTGGCATGCTTAAACTAAACAAAAGTTATCACTGTTACAGTATATATATAGAACTACTATGACATATAAGTTACTTTAATACAAATTTACATACACAATACAGTATCATGTCCTATAAGTCAGTGTGGGTCTTAAAACAAAAGTAAAATGTGTGTGAAATTGGACAGGGTAGAAACAACGTCTCAAGTAATGAATGGGTTGATGTATTTTAACGAGTCACTGATAAGAGACTTAAGTAATCATAAATGATGAACGACACTGGGAGAAGGAACAGATAACAGAAAAAGGAGTAACAGTGAGAGTGCTAAGCCAAATGAAAAAGGCTTTAATAGAAGAGGAAGATTATTTCATATCCAAAACATGATTTAAAAGTTTTAAAATTGGGACTGAGACAAAAATGGAAGGACAAGCACTTAATTGCCTACAGAGTGATAGAATAAAGTTAATTCAAAATTGAGACAGCCAACAATGATATTGCTACTGCACCAATGATTTACTGGACATGGTAAGCATCAATTTAATAAGCTTAAAAATGCAAACACAGAAGTGTAATTCAGCTGCTGGAAATGTAATGCTTAAACATGGCATGCCCAATGCTTTTTAGTAATACTAATTAAAAACCCAATAGCCCCAACAGAATACAATGAAATTAAAAAAAAAAACTCTTTACAAAAAACACAAAAACGTAGATTAGACATATTACCATGAGGGCTTCACGGTTTTAGCTTTCATCATCTGAGACATGGGGTTTTGCGATGGCCATCTCCTCCTTGCTATTTGCAATCATCTTACACTTCTACAAAAATACAGAGAAATCAATTAGTTACTTAAGGACACAGGAAATGTACACAAAAATACAGTCAAAACCGAAAGCGTTTGCAGAGTGACACATTTTTCCTTCTTCAGACTCAGGCTTTAATGTATAAAGAACTGTGTGGGAGAAAAAAACCTTTTCAACACAGTTTTCAAAGTTCACCAACTCAAAAGTAATAGATACACATCAAGCCAAAGAAAATCACTTGTAAGTAATATTTCATAAAAAAAATCCTTGGCAGTCAATGACAGAGGTCATCAATCCATAGACATCACCAAATCTTTTCATATTCTCCAGTGATGCTGATCCAGGCCTTCACTGTAGCCCCTTCAGCTCTTGCTTGCTGTGGGGTCTTTCTGCCTTTAGTCTACCCTTCAGCAAGAGGAATGTAGAACAATTAAACTGAGATCAGGTGACTGACTCAGGCACTGTAAATATGTATATAAATACTCCCTTGCAACAGTGCACGTATCTTTTAGCACTGAGTTCAGAGTCTTAGGTTGCGACTTGTCACAAGACATGACCTGTTTTATTAATGAGCTTTTCTTTTTCAAAAGGTCAACTACAAATTTTAGGAGTATTTAGAAAAAATATAGTCTAATTACCTCTGACTACTAATAGTAGTCAGCAGTAACGCCATAAGTAAGCAGGCAACTATGGACAGACCATCACCACAACGTTCTGAAATCATGTTTACATGGGTGCAGTTTTTATCTGCCTCATCTCTCCCTAAAATTTTGTTCCAGAGAAGGTTTTAAGGCTTACAGGTTTATATCTTGTGGTGAATCCTCTGAGATTACGGTCATGAAGTCCCCTCATCTGCTTCTTGCCGTGCTGACATAAAAACTTTTTTCCTTCACTATCAAATGACTGTCCTGCCATCCACAATCTGGTCCTCAGTCTACCAGGTCTTTTGCCATTTACTAGTTTTTCTGCGGACATGTACTTGTTTTTCAAAACCCAACAGCTGATTTTGGCACACCACACATGTTTAATATCTCTCTTTGTTCTGAGGTTCCTACTTTTTCATCGTTATTATTTTCTTCATATTGCCCAACAGTTCTGTCTCCATCCCAGTAAACTCTGAACCAAATGTGAGTCCTTTTGTGCATGAACTAATACTATAATGACACACCATTGCCCAAGAAACATTCAGTAGCCATGCGTCCAATTACTTTTGAATCTTTGCAATGAGTGCACTGTTTTAAGAGGGCTGTATCTCACATGCAGTTCTTTCAATATTGATGCAAACCTACTCAAATGAAAGCTTAATGTGCTTAAGTGCAGAGCCTGAGGAGCAAATCCCTCCCACATAAAAAACAAACATTTTTTTGTTTTGACATTTACCTCAGTAAGCTCCTTGATGGTATGTATGTTAGCCTGCTGAGTCACCTTCCTCTTTGCTTCTTCGATGTGGTCCAGGTTAAGAGTTGGTTGTGGGGGGGCAAGGCACGGGGGAGGCTTGTTAGTGATGGTAGGAAGTGGGGCAAGGGGAGGCATGGCCGCCAGGGCACCCATGTTGGTCAAAGCAGCGGTCATAGTAGCTGCTGTCATACTCGCCATAGCGGCACTCATGGTGATGTTTGACATGCTGGGCATTCCTGGAATATTGGGTATACCCATTGGACCCATGTTGGGCATATTCGGCATGTTGGGCATCCCCATGCCCATTGGAAGAGGTAAAGGTAAAGGTAAGGAGATGGGGGCAGGAGATGGAGTGGGCAAAGGGAGCTGCAGGATGGCTTTTGGCCGAAGACTCTCGGGAATGGGAACTCCCGCCTTAGCACACATTGCAGCAGCATTAGCCTTGGCTATCTCAAGCAACTGGTCCTTATCTAAGAAAAGCAGGGTGAAAGAGAGACAGAGAAAGGGGTGATGCAAGCAGACATAGGATGGATAAATATTGAAGAAAAAAAGGAGGTTAAGCATAAGAACAAAGTTAAAAAAAAGGAAAAACAAAGCATGTCAAATTGCTGATTGAATATTCATAAATGTAGCATCACAATATAAATGCTGGTTTGTCATTAGTTACAGTCTAAATGTTTTACCCAGTTCAGTGAGCCGTGGAGGCGTCTTGCTGGTGCTGCGTCGTGTCCGGGACCCTGAACGGCGTTGTTTACGGAGGATGAGAACCGGAGAGTGACTAGGTTCCCTCTTCCACCTGTCCCGTCTATCGAATGAACGACTGCGAAATACCGGGCGCCTCCCTCGGCCCCTCGACCTTGACCTGCGTCTACGATCAGAAGAACGGGACCTGGATCGCCTGCTTCTGTCTCCTGATCTGGACCTCTTCCTTCGGCCTGTGGAGCGACTCTTGGATCGCTTATTTCTGTCTGTGGACTTGGACCTCCTCCTTCCTCGAGCATTTGGTGAACGAGATCGCCTCTTGCGGGCTGGGGAGCGAGATTTGGACCGGCGGATTCTGGCACGCGACTTGGACCGTGAACGCTTACGCCTTGCAGCAGAGCGTGACCGTGACCTTCGCCGTCGGGCAGGACTCCGAGATTTGGACCGTCGCTTCTTCCTCTCTGATGGAGAGACGGGTTCTCTTTTCCTCACTGGAGACTTAGACCTGCAAAAAGGCGAATGATAAAACTGAGCAATAATTGTAAATTCTAGAAACTTGCTGTAACAGTTACGGTACAAGCAGAATGGCAGGATTGTTTAAAAAATCGTGACGGCAGTACTTGTTTAACTTGTTAGTTATATTTACTAATGCAGCATGATGTGAGCATGCAGTCGAGGGATTAGATGCCTTTCAAGTCCCCATTTCATGAGGTCTTCAACATCCAATACCTTTGAGATCTTGAAATAAATTTAAACTTTTAAGGGACCCACAAAAACTGTAATTCATAATGTAAGACATAAACACACTGCCACTCAACAAACCTGGAAAGCTTTCTTCTGGATATAGACTTGGATGCTGAACGGCGAGGTGATGAAGTTGAACGTGAAAGTTTCCTGGGATCTGTAGGTGAGCGTGACTTGGACAGCTGCTTGTTCTTTACTTCAGGAGATGGTGAACGTGAGGAGCTTCTCTGGGTTTTAGACACCATTTTAACCGGAGATTCCTCTTCTTCATCTGAGCCTTCGGAACCACCTGACCCATCTGGGCCAGTGCCGGGCTCTTGGGAAACAGACCTGGACCTGGAAGCATCTCGTTCATTGGATGAACTGGTATTCTCCTTTTGGGTACCACACCAGCTTGTCCAATTACCAAGCTGGTCTTGCAACTTATCTGCAGGTTGGGAGCTGGAGGCAGTTGCTGATGGCACTGGTTTCCAACCACCTGAAAAGTTTATTTTAAATAATATGGCATAAAAATATTGACATTTTAGGAACAAAACACTTAATTTAATGACTTGACTAATTGAAATCTAACAATGAGTTGGGAAAATATATGCCTTATTATGCTCTTGATACCTGTGCAAATACAGAAATTTAATTAAATTAATTTGAGTTTCATAACTTGCTTATAAACGTAATAGTTAAAAAAGGTCTCACCAGCTGTAACTGACACTCCTTCATTTTCTCCCACTGCCTTTCCACCAGGTGCGTGCTCCGCCTTAGGGGAAGAAGACTTCTTTTGTTTAACTGGGGAGGAAGATATGGATCTGGCAGGGGATGAGCTGTCAGACTGACCATCACTTGATTCAGACCTGGACTTAGATCTGTTCACACCTGCAGAGACAGATTTGGACTTAGATCTTCGTCCACTCTTCCTGGGAGACTTGGATCTCCTCTTGCCAGGCAGTGGTGAGTGTGACTTTGATCGGTGTCTTCGAGACAACGAGCGAGACTTGGAGCGTTTTCCAGACCTTGGGGGAGAACGGTTTCTCCTGGCAGGGGAACGAGAGCGCCTTCTGACTGGCGATCGAGATTTAGACCTCCGTCGGGAAGGAGGCGTTCTGGATTTGGTCCTTTTACGGGGACTCCTTGTTCTAGAGCGACGGTTGCGCTTAAGCACGACAATGGAACGTGACCGAGTTCGCCTGCTCCTGCGGACTGACCTAGAGCGTGAGCGGCGGGATCTGGGAAGCGGTGACCTCCTACGTCGAGACAAGGATCGACTCCTGGAGCGCCTACCTCCTGCACGTCTTAATGACCGTGATCTGGAGCGACCGACAGGGCGTCTAGATCTAGAATGAGAACGCCGGCCAACTGCACCACCGCGTCTCGGTGAGCGGGTTCTGGAGCGCCTTGTGCCTCCACGGGAACGTGACTGGGACTTTCGACGACTTCTTGGTGACCGAGATAGGGAGGGGGACCTGCGCCCACCACGTTTAGGGGATCGTGACACTTTTCTTTTAGGAGAGGGAGAAGTCTGGCGCCGCTTAGGAGAAGGAGACAAAGAGCTTCTCCGCCGTTTAGGAGACTTGGATTTTCTTGGAGATTTTGACACCTTCTTTTTGGGAGTGAGGGAGCGAGAGGTAGATCGGGAGCGACGACTAACTCTCTTTGAAGACTTGCGAGATGGAGAGAGTGACTTCCCCTGAGATTTAGGGGATTGAGAGCGGGACCGAGAACGGGACAGCTGGTGACTCTTCAGAGGAGTTGAAGACTGTTTTCCCTTTGAGGTTGACCTGGAATGGGATCTTGACCGCTCTTTTAGTAATGTTGTTGTTTGACCACCAGACTGTTGCTTGTTGAGATTCGGTGATGGTGACCGACTTGGACCTGCCTCACTTCTCTTGATGTCTAAACCCCTGGCAGGAGAAGGAGACCTGGACAAATCACGCTCCTTGACCTTTGCCCTCTGAACAGCATTGGTCTGATCTTTCAAGCCTGGGTCATCTCTTGGGGTAGTACCTTCCTGTTTTGGGATGATGTCAGGCAGTTCCTGTGCATGGCTGAATGTGCCATCTCCATGGCTGCCTTCTGTTTTAACCTTAACTGTTTCTGTCTGTGTTATCTCATCTTGGCCTGCAGATGGTGGCCTCATATCCTTTTCTGATTCACTGGCATTACTACCCTTTCCACCAGTGGAGGACACATCCATATCTGATATCTCCTCCTTCTTTACTTCAAGCAATCCAGGTTTCTGTGAGAGAATGGGAGCCACCTTCTCTTCTCCTCGTTTGCTTTTTGTGGCAAGTCTGGATACTGGCTCTTGGAGGTCAGATGTTGCTGCGGGAGAGTATTTACTATCACCAGCCGCTTTACCTCCTTCACCTTCAGACTCAGAACCTGAAGCTGAGCTGCTCTCAGATGGGGACCGAGATGGGGATTTCTTTTCCTGCTTTTCATCTTTCTTCCTCTTCTTTTTCTTCTTTTTGGCAGCATGTCTTTTGTGTTTTTTGGATTTTGAGTCTCCCTCCATGTCCACACGATCTGAAAGAAGAGGTCACGGTTTAAAAAAATAATCCATTACTTTTAAAAATATATGAATTATGGTTGTGACCGAATGTTTTTCTACCTGTAATTATATCCCTTTTGCCCTCTTCCTTCTGCCCAGCATGATCTCCAGCTCCTGCAGCTGCTGCCAGTCTGGCACTAAAAACAAATGAAAAATTAGGTTAGCATTTTCCCTTTCAAAGCAAAAAAAAACCTTAAATACCAATACAAACAAACACAAGTGAGCTGCCCTGTCAATATGGGCTAAACTTTACATTGTAAAAAAAAATGTGGGATATCAAGTTATATAATAATGACTGAAGCATGTATTTTAATAATATTTTAAAAATGCTTCAGTCAGCCTTACTGCACAGCAAGAACCTGTTACTTTTATGCTCACACTGTGCAGATCAGTTAACTAGCAAACAGGTCACACTGAATATAAGCATGTATAAAGACAATTAGTTCCAGTGACAGTTATTGTAAATTTTATTTACATGAAATGACTTTGTCATCAGTGTTACCAAAATGCTGAGGACACACGTAATTGTTACCTGCAATTTTATTACAATAATTTGGGCTTAGAATCTTCAGAATCTGTCTGCTCAGCTTAGAATACTTCAGATATGTTTGAGAAATTTTGATTTCTGACCATATTCCACCAAACTGCATGTTTTTTTTAAAGATAAAAAATACAATGTTCAAAATCTGGGGTAGCTGTTTGAATAATTACCTGTAAGTGTATTGTTTTGTCAGATTTATTAGAACATAAAGAACTGTACAGTTTTGATTAAGTAAATTTATCTAGTCAAATAAATCAGCAGATGTACTTTAGACTTGGCATTTTCAGTTTTCCTGACCTGGCTCTGGTCGTCCTGACAGGTCTTGGAGGAGGTGGTGGCTCCACATCAGATTCAGCACCAGATTCCGAACTGCTCTCCTTCTCGCCCTTCCTCCTTCTTTTCTTCTTCTTGCTCTTGTGTTTTCTGTGCTTCTTGTTTTTCTTGTGGGGTTGCTCTGTCCCGTCCTTGGCATTCATGTCGTCTTTCTCAGGTGCTTCATCCTCACCTGCAAAGGGAACACAGTGTTTGTGATTATGCAAGTTTTTAGCAAAACCACAACAAAATTTGGAGCAAATTGTTAGGAATTACTAGAGTACTAATTTTGCTTTATCTGAAGGCTTGTACTGATAATATTATTTGCTTCACTATGTAAAGTGGTGCTAACTGCTAGGGGGTATATCATGGCATTAGCTAGCTTTTCACTTAACCTTTACAGCCTTCAATATAATGCTTGTTTTCTTCTTTAGAGAAGGGGGAATATTTATAACTAGCCCTTCCAAAAGAGACTTCACTTTGTTGTATTTAAGTGATTTCCTTTATAATGATGAGCATGGTCTGTGCAGTTGACTCCTACCGGCCGTAAAGACTTAACCTATCTGAAGGTATGCAAAGTGATGGCTGTCCAAGATGGAGTTTTACGCAAATCAAAAGCAGTTGGAGATTTGTTTATAAAAAAAAGGCCATGTCACCCGAATGCAATTTTCATGTTTTGAATAGTTTCTGGACAATAGATTTGTTTGGTACACACACATAAAATGTTTGACATAAAGGTTTAAACCTTGAACAGCACAAATCGAAAAAAAAAAAAGGAAAAAAAATAATAATATAGGTTTGTTTATGTTCAATCCATAACTTACCTGAGGGAATGTCCACTGCACATTCCATTATGCCGGTGCCTGATTTTCTAAAAGGCTCTCCTAACTTTACTGGTGTGCTGCTCCCTCGCTCAACACTAGAGAGGGAAACAAAGGTAATCTGAGTTCCGCAACAGAGAATGCAGCAACGACAAAAGAATAAATATAGTTTTCATCACTACAAAGACATCTTCATTACATCAATGACAACTAACATTTCCCCAAACTATATGTTAAGGCAGGTACCAAGAACTTTCTAAAAGTGGCACCCCTTTGGTCTGGAGCAAAGTAGTTCGTGGACATTTGTATATAAATATATAATGTTATAAAAATGTTGGACCAAACATGGAAGTACCTATCAGTTTGTACTGCTTCATTAGGGGAACAAGCCATTTCCATGTCCATACATCAACAGTCACATGTACGTAATTATTCTGGTCAACATCTTGACTGGTCAGGTGGCAAACTAGGCCAGCTTGCTTTCAAACAAACATCCACCCAAATATACTTACAGCAAGTCTCAGAACAAAGAATAAAGCCTGACAAGACTAGTAAGAGGATAACTGTGTAACTAATTATCTTTTCTTATTATTCTACAGTCTACTTTATGAGTTAGGTTCTAGGTCACAATTTTGAGTGGGTAAAATAACAAAACAAAACGAAAACAAGAGGTGCAAGTGAACACTGGCCTGTGTCTTCCGACAGATTACATATCTTTGGAGACTGTATGGACTGCAAATATCTAATGCTGCCAGAGGCAAAATGCCTGCCCTTTAACACTACTGACTGAGTTGTAGCCAGGGACTAAAATGGTCTGCCAGCACTTAAATATAGGAGTGTTGGCATTATAACCTAATGTCATTTCCATCAAGGACAAAGTAGCCAGAACACATCCTAAACCAAAGGTAGGATTCCCTCCAGTGTCTATCAACATTATGAACAATTAATGTAAACAAATTTCAGAAAAGTGTAATTACTGAGCTTGGAAATGCCTCTTTAAACAGCAATGCTTCCTTACTCCAAACCTTGTTTAAAATCAAGGGGTCTTTCAGTGTCATTTGACAATTTATCATATACCCATTTCTTATATTGTTAGACCGAAACCTATCATTTGCACACAAATCTCATTTGTTTATGATCATTAAACAAACAAAAAAATAAATAAATGGCCAAACTGTTTCATTAATTAAGGACAGCAGTCATTCTACAATCTTAAAGCTTTAACTTCAACATTAGCCTTGCCACCACGCATACGCAACACGTAAGAAGGGCTGCTGTTTACATACATAGGCATTGAAGCTGCTGTTGTCCAGTCCAAAAAGGACTGAAAAACTGATTGCCATTAGCAGCAGCAATTATCCATATGCCACTACATTATGTCGCCTGCTCTGTGTCCTAAATTATAACTACTCCAGTTGTCAATACCAGCTGAATTAGCTTTAAAGAACCAGTTAGGTCATATCACGCAGTTTTCCACTTGTCAAAAAGGGCTGCAGTCCCTTCATGGTAACTGAAACGTTATTTCACCAAACTGACTTAATTTAATTCAAAGGGGTTATATTTTAAAGAATTATTCCTTTGTTCTTTATATGAAATCCATCCCCAAATGACGTTAATTACAGCCTAAACAAGAAAATTAAACAGACCAAACACATGCTGCCGACAAAGAGAAAACAATAGTATAATAGTAATGATCTTGGATTTCGTGCCTGATTACACCATAAACTGCAAACCTTGTTAGGGTCGCAACTTGTCGATTGGAAAAAAAAACTTCACAAAGGCACACTTGTATTGTTACTACAGACATGAAGCTATGTGAATTTGCAAGTTATGACTGTGTGATCCAGATAAAAGCAGGTACAGACGTATATAAACAGGGAAATACAGCCTTCACATGAAGCGCGCAATCTGTTTTGGGCAAATTATTCAAATCATTTACAGGCTATATTTACGAAAAGAATCTACCTTTGCCCTTTCATAGTTACTCGTCTGAAAATAACGATGCTAAAACGGCATGATATACCGATATAGCCAACACATCTAGTAGACGTTACCTCTTCAATCGATGCTAAAGCTAACCATCCGAGTGTAGATTTGCCAACATGTTATTTGAGATTTCTAGCACGTTAAACATAACTAAGCTAGCTCATCTATTCCTGACACAATCTGCTACAGTGTTAAGTTACAACCAAATTCAAATCCTTGGACGTTGGCCAAAAGCTGCAAGGACAACACAAGCAAAAGAAAAAAGTTTTCAACTATGGTAGTTCGTTAACTCGTTAGATAACGCTAAACACATTCGGGCCTGCACAGCTATTGCTAACTTTCATTCATACATCACTGATACTGGCATTAGCTAGCAAACGTTAGCTTTAGGTAACAACAAAGATTTTGTGCTTTTTAATTAGCAATAATTCCACTCAACGTGAACGCTTACCAACTATACAACACGTAAACTGGAAGAACCAAATGCGTTGCCTGCACGCTGCGGCCTCAATTCACAGCAAGCTCGTCCACTAGCGAGGACATCACGCTAGCCTAGTGTTAGCATGCTTGTAGCTATTTCACCCGATAGCTAGCTTGATTGCTACAATATTTAGCTGCTATTTGTTTAAAAAACTCGTTCGTTCATCACAGCTGTTAGTTCTGTAGCGCAAACCTACCCAGTTTATGTTCGGTGGATGCAGTTCCTGTGTAGAAAATGCCAGGTGGCTTCAGCCCGAAAGTGTGCAAAACCAAACAATCGCTGAAGATGCTAACCGTTGACGTTAGCCAACTATCTGGTCCGCCATGATGGGAAAAGGTATCCCAACATGCCATGCTTCGCGGTTTGAATGGCGGCGTCACTGTCTCCAAGGCAACACCATGCTCCATGGTAGCAAACGTAGCAAACCGTAGTAAAGTTGGTTTGTGTAACGTGATCGTATCTGTTCTTTCTTTTTTTAACGTTTACTATCGCATCTACAATTTCTCGCACTATACTATGGCAACGATGAAAAAATCCCTTCATAATATGTACATTGATAGTTATGTTCTTATTTTCTAAAAATCAAATCAAGTCAAGTCAGGTTATTAAAATGGAGCATTTAAAACAACATAAATTTAACAAAATCCTGTAAATGTCATATGTTTGGTAACAACAAAGATATGTGCAAAACGCAAGACAGGGAAAAAACCAATTTGTAAAGCTAAAAAACATATTTATACTCAAAATATATATAAAAATATTAAAACAAGGCCAAACAGGATAGCAAATTCAAAGATCAATTTTTAAAATAAAATAAAGATAGAATACCAAATCATTAAGGCCACTATTCACAATTAAAAGCCATTCAAAACATATATGTCTTGAGATTTTTCTTAGAAATGTCCATGGAGGAGAAACATTTCATTGAGAGAGGAAAGCTATACCAAAGCGTTGGGGCTGCTACGGCAAAGACACCAGCTCCCTTATTCACTAGCCTTGATAGCGGAACAGTTAAAAGCAGTTGTTCTGAGGTTGTAAGAGGCTTTTAGATAGAGTATGGGTAGAGAAGTTTCTTAAATTCACCCAGGCCCAGCCCATGCATGCAGACAGTGCAGGGATGCTACTACAGGTGTGATGCTTTCCGTTTGTTTGGTACCAGGTAGAGTCTTGCTGATGTATTCTGTAGCATCTGCACACAAAACAGTGAGAACTGGCCTGTACATAGGTAGAGTAATGTAGCCTTGAGGAGAACAATGCAGTGGTCACTGTCACATGTGTACATGTCATTCACACAGAGAATAGATCTCAATTTGGCATTGTTCCTCAGCATCCTTTCACCACACAGTTAAACTATTTGTCAGATTTTAGAGTTGTGTGAGATATACCACACTAAAAAGTCCTGGCATGGGCAAGTAGGTTGGCTGCCTAAACAAAAATCACACATTTTTGCCATCCAGTACTTTGCTTTTCAGAGGCAGGTTAAAGAGGTAGTAATGGAAGTGGAGTTTCAGGATATCAGGTATATTTATGTGTCATCACTGCAACAGTGGAAGGATACTGATAGAAAAAAAATACTTGTCACTGTAATTCACACAACGGCAGATGAAACAGCAACAAGTAAATGCAGTTTCAAAATGTATTTATTATGTAATTTGAGCCGAATTAAAATTTTCTTCAGTTTTTTGAGGTGTCTGTGCTTTTATTCTGATAGTCTCAGTACGGATATTGTGGAAGTATCACAGCTATTCTAACTTGACTGTCAGCAGTCAAAAAGTGAGAAACGTTAGTGGAAGTTCAGCTGAAATTGCTCGACAAGGCGTATGCTTTCACCTAAAAAGCCTTCATCAGCTGAAAGACATGAAGAGGAGGTTTAACATAAACCTGGACGACTCTGCATTCACCAAAGAAAGAACACTGGTCTGTATTTATGCTAGCAGTTGCTTAGCTAGCTCATCGGCTAGCTTTCCAGCTCGTAATTTCACTGTTCATTTTTATATGTTAAAAACAACTTATCAACTGAGCAAAGGAATTTAATGCTTAGGTTAGCGTGCTAAAATCACAAATGCTTGTTTAACACGATTTCATTTAGAGTTCTAGCTTCTCAGACATGATTTTAATGTGTTTGTATTTCAGCCAAAGCCTCACTTTCAGCCTTCATCCAAAGGAGGAGAAAACACCACGACTGCATCTACCTCCAAGCCTGTTTCTGAGGCAGTGAACCAGCCCTTGTCTTATGCAGAATATATCGTCCAGAGTAAAAGCAATGTGGCTGCTGCTCCACAGAGAGATGCTCTTTCCAAACCGCTCAGGACTGAAGCTGCCTCTGCCACAGGAGGAGGTGAAACAGTTCCGGACCTTGCTAAAGGGACGGAGGTTCAGTCTGAGGAGGCTAACAAGAGTGAAGAGACACCGGTTGCGGGCGCAGACCTGAAAGATGAGAGCTGTCAAAAGTCAGATCAAAGTCTGGGTCCTAAACCTGTGGGGTCTGGGAGCAGCATTATTGTCAGTCCTCGACAGGTATGCATCAAACTGTCTAGCAACAGGTGTATGGTTTCATAGGAAAACTTCATATCCATGTAGTCATTCTCCATATGTACATATTTCAATTTCGCATCACATTCCAGTTTTGAGGTACTCTTGATGGCAGTAGCCTCTTGTTTTATTTCTTGGCTAGCTTTAACTATTTTTAGGCTTGCACAATGTTAAGCAACACATTACACTTTTTTTTAAAACCTATTTAGAGGGGAAACCCCATTCTGAAGTTTGTGAGGAGCGTCCCGTGGGAGTTTGGAGATGTTGTGCCAGACTATGTTTTGGGACAGACAACATGTGCTCTCTTCCTCAGGTGGGTTTTAGTACTTCATGAACTCTTTTTGTATGTGCGCCTTACAAAAAGGATGTTTGCATGTGTACATACAGGAGTGAAAAAGATGTGCTTTGTTGCAGACTTTTTTTTTTTTTTACTGTTGTTGGAAGAGCAAGTTTTCCTGCACAATACATTCTTTGTGATGAGCACAGAATTAGGTATTCATAATGGATGAGTGCATTAACTTTTTATATGTTTTCCTTCTCATTTGTGTTCTGTTTTTGTTGTTGATTTTGGGCCTGGCATAAAGTCTGAGGTATCACAACCTCAATCCAAACTACATCCATGACCGTCTGAAGCAGCTTGGACAGACATTCACCCTGCGAGTGCTACTAGTTCAAGTAGATGTAGTAAGTAAAAAATGTTTTGTCACATTAGAGGGCATACTTTGATGATATAAATTAAATCTGTTTCTAACATACAGTCCTGTTTATTTAGTCAATACATTAATAACATTATAATAAGGTAAATGAAATGTTTAGAAAACAATAGAAAACTTAGAAAAGGTGTTATATTTTTATCTTTTGCTTTTCCATTTACTCATTTGTGTGCTTGTTTTATTTCAAATTTGTCCTGCTTTAACATTTTCTGTGAAAACGTTTATACTTATTCTTAGATTTATTACCTTAAAGTTCTCAAATACATCTCAAGTACAACTGTACTCGTAGTTGAATATTTTGTTTGTGCCTGGAATGAAGAGAGGTTGTACAAATTCTCTTCAAAGCTTCAAAGTTGACTTTTATTCAAATAGTTTGTTATTTTGAGATGTAAAGAAAAACCCATCTTGGACACATCTGGGTAATACTACTTGCAAAACAAAGTGTTTTAAGCAATTCAGTAACAAACACTTAAACAAAAATACCTCTACATTTTTGTGGGTTAGCTAGTTAACTGTTAACAGCTCTCAGGTAGTTAGTAACAGCTTCCATTACAAAGTGCTGACAAGAATTGGAACATCCAGCAGTGTAATATTTAACAAAATGAAAGAGCATTTACAGATCACCAAGCTGTTATGGGAAAGCTGTAAAGTTAGCATTCAGATCTATTCATTTGTGAAGTATGTCTCGACTCAGCTGAAATAGTTTGGCTAACAGTGGTACAACTGAAGTGTGAAGCGTACAGCTGGATGCTATTTTTGGCATAGTGTGTAGCAACAAAACAGATCTGACAAATACTAGATACTGTGTGGAAAAGACTTAGATGTGGTTAAAAAAATCAGGACATCTCTACTTGCAGTAAATTTACAACCCTAAGTTCCCTTTTCAATATGAATCCTGAAGAATGAATGGAGTTTTTCTCTCTGGCATTGTTTCTTTGTCACAGAAAGATCCTCATCATGCATTAAAGGAGCTGGCTCGCATCTGCATCATGGCTGACTGCACTCTCATCTTGGCTTGGAGGTAAGACCAGCAACAGATAACATAAAACATAAAGGAGTGTACTGGGAAATTGTTTTAAGTGTTTAATGTTTGATGATGTGCTCATGATCCTTTCCTTACTGCCTAAAAAGTGTGTAATCAGAAGAGAAAGTCAGACGTTTCTGTTCTTGGAATGTGTTACATAATGCATCTCTGTGTTTGTAATGGCTGCATGTCTTTGATAGTTGTTTCATTCTGATGTTTTTTTCTGTGCCTATGGATCAGCAGTTGGAAATTAGCCTTTTTGAGCCTCACTCTGGCATATTTTCTCCCTGTTTTGTTTCGTGTTTTGTTCATGTTGAATTGGCAGTCCAGAAGAGGCAGGACGTTACCTGGAAACTTACAAGTCATATGAAAAGAAACCAGCGGACCTCCTGAAGGAGCAAGTCGAAAAAGACTATCTGTCAAAGGTGTGTATGGATTCACCATATTCTGTTTAAATATATAAGAGTTTGCTTCTGGTTTTATGGCTTAATTTTTCCCATTTGAAAACTCAGATAGATATTATATAAATCAACAAAGATGTCATAGAAAAACACTCAGAACCATCAGAGTATTTGCCAAAGTCTTGCAGCTTCGTTCAGTGTTTAAATGGTAAATGGTCTGCACTTATATAGCGCTTTTCTCTACCTTAGTGGTATCCAAAGCGCTTTACGATGTGTTTCACATTCACCCATTCACACACACATTCACACACCAATGGTAAAAGAGCTGCCATGCAAGGTGCTAATCTACCATTGGGAGCAACTTGGGCTTCAGTGTCTTGCCCAGGGACACTTCGGCATGGGGAGGGGCCGGGGATCGAACCACCAACCTTGCAATCAGTGGACAACCTGCTCTACCACCTGAGCCACAGCCGTTTAAACAATGTAATGCTGATTCTGTGTCTGTTCTTGCTTTAAGGCTACAGATTGCTTGACTACTGTGAAGTCTATAAATAAAACTGATGCCATTACCCTGCTGTCGACTTTCTCGGTGAGTACCAGTGAACAGAAAGCAGTATTTCCACTCCATTAAATGCTGTGTGCCGAAAGTATTAATTTAATCAGACTGATGTCATTCTGTAACTGGTGTATATGCACACACACACACACACACACACACACACACACACACACACACACACACACACCAAGAGACTGATTTAATTGTGTACACTTAAAGAAGTTTTTGACGCCACTTTGTTCGTTTCATGTAGTGATGTTCTCAATAGAATTATCCAGTCAATATATAGAGATGATGCTTTTTGTCATTTTTAAACAGTCAGTTGAAGGAATCATCAGTGCCTCTAAAGAAGACCTGGTTCTCTGCCCAGGCCTCGGACCACAAAAAGTGAGGAAAACAACACATGCAGGATTTTAATATACAGAGCGTAGATGGAACATTTGCAGACTTACCATGTTGACATTTTGTGCTTTCAGGCGAGACGACTCTTTGATGTGCTCCACAAGCCCTTTCTGAAGTCAAAGACAAAAGACAGCTGAGACATCTTACCAAGGATGTGTGACGTGCTTCTGAAAATAATTCTATAAAGTTGGCCATCATGATGAACAGGGTGCAGACATAGACACTGTAGAGGACTAAATTCATATTCCGAACAATCTTGATTTACTGAGATGATGAAAGAAACATCTAAAACATTTTTTGCCCTGACTGAGAATCAGTTTAGGGTATTTATAAGGATGTAAAATGTGAATTGTATGTTTTTTTAAAGATAAGGAGTTATATTATTTGTTCATTGTTGAGTTCATTTTTACTTTTTTCTTAAAAGAAATAAATATTTTGTGATATTTTTATACTGTATAATGTACCTTAATACTTCCTTACACTGTTTTTGTCCCAACACAAAACAACCAGGGAGTGCCAAAAAGAAATCTTATTCACTTGAAGAAACATGGGGGGATTTTAAAAAGAATGTTTTGCATAAAGTTTAGGAACTTAAGAAGTTTAAGCACTGAGCTTTTTGATGAGAGACAGGGGAGGTGGGGTGGATACCATACCTTGTGTTGAAGTAAACTCACAGGAATGTGACAGATTATTATTTCTGATCTTCTGTATACTAACTCAGGTGCACATTTAAGTACATTTGTTGTAAAAGCAGCAAGGTTACTCTAAAGAAGTAGTTGTGCTGTTTTTTAAGAGTAACCTCACAGTCATATGTGCCTTTTTAACCATGGATGTCACTCTTTAAAGTGAGGACTACCAGATATTTTAAACAGATCAAAAAGTTTTGTTCCCATTCAGTTCATTTCAACTTAGTGCTGCATTTAAGTGCTCTCTGAGGTTCCCCTTTTCCAGTGCTTTGAAATAGGCTGTGAATTAGGTAAGAGTAACATAGAGGACACCTTGGAAATACATCTGGCTATGGTGACAACAAGAGGAGGAAAATAGGTAGTATTGTAATGGAAACAAAATGAATATTTAAAACATACAAATATGCATAATGTGTAATATTCTCTTCAAAATACAGTACTATCACTGCCAGAGGTTTTTGATATGCCTACTTGCAGTCATGTTGTTTGGGGTGATAATTTACGATGGGCTTACAGATTTGATTTTTTTTCAAGAGAACTTTATGTTTTCAATTGAGGAATGTTTAATACACAAACATTCAGGGAAACGAATTAGAATGGAGAACGTAAAAATACTATAAGACAACTGCATAAAACAATATATAAATAACATGTTTCAGGCAAAAAAGGTTTATATGTTTCCAAAACCTTATCATATATTTTTAAAACTGGATATTTAATAAAGTGAGTGCTTCAAGTAGACTTAGATTCTAGGAGAAAATGTGAAAACCTAGAAAAGGATTTAGTAAATTCCTCTTTGTATATGTGTGTGTGTGTGTGTGTGTGTGTGTGTGTGTGTGTGTGTCAGATCTGTCCAAAACCTTTGACATATTTCACACTCAAAAAAGGTAAACTATTTCCATATCATGTTAACATAAGTTACAAGATTCATCTGTTACTGTCAATTTAGTAGTAAGAGCTAGCTGGGGCTATTTTATGTACAATTTTGAAATTTATTTTTTTCAATCTTGTACGAAATACCGCATTTTAAAGTAAAACCCAAGGCCTTCTCCAGTTTATGTTTTCAGTCTTGGACCTGCAGAAAAAAAACTGCCACTGAGCACAGTTTTAGTGTGTCTCTGGAAAGTGTGATTTTTTTCCGACAGGCCGTGAAGTAAACAGCAAAGCAAACTGACGTAAAATCAGGAAGTGCTTTTGAAAACACACACCAGCGGAAGTGTGTGTTTTGCCCCTCGTTTCGCTCCGGTACACTAAGTGTTCTTCAACTTATAGAGTCAGTGAGGCGTTTTGTGAAAAGACAACTTGTATTTTTTAGAGGAAAATAAACAACAGACGTGTAAAAAAAACAAAACAAAAAAAAACGCCCGTCGAAACATGCAGGCGGAGAAAGAAGACGAGGATGAAGCCTCTCCTGCTGAGGAGTACGTTGCTCTGTCAGACTTCACTGGAGGAGGCAGCGACCAGGTCACAGAGCAGCACAGACCAATAATAACTCTGCACCTCACATCAAGTGTTGGATAATTACCCCTGACTGTGTCGCTTCTGTTTTGCAGCTCAGTTTCAGCTCCGGAGACAGACTGCTGGTACACTCCAAGCCTTCAGCGGACTGGTGGTGGGCAGATCTGCAGGGGGTCAAAGGCTACGTCCCTGCCAGCCACCTGCGCCTGGTTGCTGCTGAAGAAGAAGAGGACATCTCCTTGGAGGACCCATGGCAGGATGAAGAGTACTTCGGCAGTTATGGGACACTGGTTTGAAAATTCAAGTTGCTAACACTTTAAATATCCCCTCATTGGTTCACATAAGTATAATCCTAACTACTTTAGGAGAAGTAAAGAGATCTTTAACTGGAAAGACTGAATTTGGGCAGAGTTTGGACCATACTCTGTAAATGCTCATATAATAAAAGACAGCAGTAACATGTAGTAGACTTTTAAAGACCCACCCCAGTGAAAATCAGGCTTTTCCCTTGTTAAAATGACAATATTTTATTTATTATAGTGGCCATTCCACATCGATTCACCAAATTTTTAAAAATGTTCACATCTGATCATCTCATATTTGTCAGATTTTTTTCCGTGCATACATGTGTTATTGAGTAGAACGTGTGTAAAATCTGGGATCATAGTTAACATTAGTTTTTGAGTTAAAATTCTCAAAGAGAGGGTGGCATCATGTCGATTTTTGCATTGTTTTCTTCCCGCCAGTCTGTGGAGCAGTGTTTGTTGTACCTTAAGCTAGGAAATAATGGAGCTAGAGTCCTGAAATGTTGCAGGCTCACTGATATATACATGTGGTCTTCAATGGTACAACCCTGCTTTGATAGAATAATACAGACTAATTATATGACGATGCAAATTGGGTCAAAAAATGTCCATGTTATTCATAAAATTTTTCTTCCTGAGAGGCTGTTTTTCCCCCTGTGATTGGCACTAATAGGAGTTTTATAAATGTAGAGTATGGTGGCAATCAAAGGCATTCTTTAAGAGAAAACTAATATTAAAATTATTATCCACAGATTGGAGTGAAGAAAACGACGCACAAACACCTCTAAAAATTTTTAACTTAAAAACTAATCTTACCAATGGCCCCAGATTTTACACATGGTCATCAATACTTTTAAATAAAATCTGTCAAATTGAAGATGGTCTGGTGTTGGACATTCAGTGAATTGAAGTGCAGTCAGTGACCCATATGCAAAACAAGCAGTGACTTCCAGGGTGGAGCTTTCTGCATCATTACTCTTCTTCAGTTGGTTTCCAGTTCAAATATATACCACTGAATTATTCTCAGTATGAGAACTTGTCATTGTGTAGCATGGAGTAGTTTGCAGTGTGAGAGTAGAGGTGCAGGTGAGCTGGTGTGCTCGAGCTGCAGGAGGAATAGAGGCGGGGAATTCATTGATTTGCACAGGAAACAACAGTGACGAGTTGCATCGATGCCATTTTAAGGCATGAAGGGATTATTTTATGGACAAAGCTTTCAAACATAGAAGGTTGAATTCTTAATCAGTGACCAGACAATGTGTCATGCTGTATGAGTTTAGACAGATTTGCAGCCCTCCAGGAAGCCATGCATTTCAGATCCTGATTTTAATCATCAGCATGCAGACTTTAAGTTATGTAATCCATCTCGATGAGCATCATCTTTTGTCATAGTTACCCTGTATTGTAATACAGTTGCTTTAAGATGGTGCCCCTGGGTGGTGCATTACACAGACTTTGAGAGATGGATTACATTCACTAGGAAATCAAGTTCAGAATAGATGCATGGTAGAAGAAGACTGCTGTTAAGAAACGGACTTTCAAACATTTGCCTGTCAATCTGGCACCCAAGAAGAAATATGAAAACAGACCCTGCTCTGTTGTGCAAATTAATAGAATTTTGGATCCAATTGGTTGTTACCATGGCAACATCTACTTTTTTTTCTCAGGCGAAAAATAATACACTTAGAGATTATGGAGAGACTATGGAGCTCCAAAGTGTCAAACATTACATAAATATTGCATTATTGTTTTATGTAATTTTTTTTATTTTAACTTTTATTCGCATCTGTTTTGATGCTACATTAGCTGCGGTTATATGAACAATATTTGTTCAAGCTGATTGAAATCAAAGGCCTGACATTCTAATTTAATTGTTTACATGGACTCTAATTGAAGTGATCTGATAAGATGCACGTTTACATGCCTGAAAGCATTTAATCAGAAAATAACTTGCTAAGCTTGGTTCTACCTGCTTTAAAGCATCAGAAATTAAACAGAAGAATTTTTATTCCAACTTGAATGTTTTTACCAACTCTATTGAGAAAATTGAATTCGTTCAATAGAAGAAAATGACCAAGATGGATCCACATTGTGTCCTTGGAGCAGTTGTTTTTGCTGTTCTCTCTAATTAAGCAGGAATTTTAGCAGCACATAAGTTGTTTTCACAAAGTTCATCAATCAGGAGTGAGAACGTCAGGCAAATATATGCAAGAAGACGTTGTTTATTCCAAACAGAAAGAAATGATTGGATTACGCATTTACACAGTTATTAGGTGCCAGATTGAAAAATCATTTAATCAGGTCAGCCTTTCTGTTCTAGTTTGGCTGTTCCCATTAGTATGACTATTAGTGGAATATTAGGGTCCATGTAAACACAGCTATTTTCATTTTACATAATTAACATTTTATTCCATAATGCCACTTTTAATCACACAGTCTGTGTTTGTCAGTCAACGCAAGCAGAGCACTGCTATGTGACTGCTGTGTTTTGGTCTAAACGAGCTGCCACAGTTTAAAACAATTTTTAGATTATTTAAGAATGTCATAGTTCTTTATTTTGTCTGTAATTATGTGTAATATTATCACTGTGATCTTTTTTAATGTATAAACGCTAGGGTGTAATACCACATACAAAACTACCGATATAATCTTAGCTGAATGTGTCATGTTTAGTGGTATGCTGTTAATTTTTTACTTAACCAAATCACAACACTTACTCTATTTTTTTTCCGTTGTGTCTCATGATACAGAGGCTTCACCTGGAGATGCTGTCAGACAAGAGTCGCACTGAGACATACCGGCAGGTTATTCTCAGCAACAGCGCTTCTCTGAGGAATAAGGTGGTGATGGACCTCGGCTGTGGGACTGGCATCATCAGTTTATTCTGCGCTCAGCTGACACAACCCTCGGTGGTAATGTTCACAGTGTGGCTGATGTGGGAGTCACTAAAACACAGGACACATACACTCACAGGTTGCTGGTTAGGTAGGATGCAGTGTACAGACTTCTAGGACTTTGCTGATATCATCCAACAGGAGGAACTTCAGTCATACATGTGATTTTCTGTTACGAACAGACCTGTCTGCCATTCTGCTAGTTCAGTTTGAAAAAGTGACCTGTTTGCTTGTTGAAGATTATTATATCATAAAAATACAGGCAGGCAACTAGAATTTCTATCTTTGTCATTTTACCCCACTATCTCTTCAAAATGACATCATAAAGCGGAAATTAATTTTTAGATATCATTAAAATGTACATAACTCAACCAGTTTCTGCCAAAAATTCACAGATTGTATTCTAAGCTTCTAAATATTCCTAATTAAAAGAAAATCCCCAGACAAGCTTAATAGGAAATCCAGAGAAATATGGTTATTCAGAGGAACTGAATCACTAACACAGTGAACTACTCAGTTTAGGTTGTATGTTGAACATTAGTGTACTTATACTCCCATCTGCTGGACAAGGAGTGTTGCTACAGCATTGTGCATACAATTTATCTGTTGTATTGTAGGTGTATGCTGTAGAGGCGAGCTCCATGGCCGAATACACGAGACAGCTGGTAAAGCAGAACGGCTGTGAGGAGGTGGTCACGGTGCTCCAGGGCCGAGCTGAGGAAATCGAGCTGCCCGAGCAGGTGGACATCCTGGTGTCTGAGTGGATGGGTAACTGCCTCCTGGTAATAATCACACCTCCAATGTTGTTACTTATATTATTTATTGAGTGAAGTTTTTTTCTGCTTTTGATGTTTTGTCTTAGCATTATTACCTCTTTATTTGATCCTATCATATGCTTTCACTCCTGACCTGCTCAAGTTTGAATATGTCACATCATGTTTTCTTGTCCCTTCCCCCGATCTAGTTTGAGTTCATGGTGGAGTCAGTTCTGCAGGCCAGGGACCGCTGGCTCAGGGATGGTGGCGTGATGTGGCCTTCGTCTGCAGCCCTCACCCTGGTCCCATGTCAAGCCGACAGCTATTACACCGAGAAGATGGCCTTCTGGGAACGGCCCTATGGCCTAGACTTCACCCCTCTTCAGTAAGAGCCATTAGTCAGCAGCAGACAGTGAACAATAACCTGTCTCGCTTGTGTTTTTTTGTACTTACTCTGTTTTCACTAAATGTTAAAGATCATGAACTAAAATGGGCAGTTTGACAAGTTTAGTATGATGTATTCTGAGTTCAAAATGTGCCTGTGGACTTAACCTGGAACTTGGATAAGTCATTTCTGTGTCCCAGTGTCCTGTTTTTTGTCAGAGATGTCCAGGCTTCTTTGAACCAGAGTCTGGTGTTTACATCCCCAACGCATAACTGTGAAACTGCAGACCAAGATATTCATGCACACGTAAATACACTTATTGTCTTGAACGGAGTTTGCTCAATTCTGAAATTGTTGGTATGCAGCATACGGCTTAATATTAATATTAATATCACAAGTACAGACACCAGGTAGTTGCACATTTAATTACTGGGTAAACTGATATGGACACTTGGATTATGGGTTGCTCAAAAATTGTGATCACTTATACTTTCCAGAAACAGGAAAATGGAATTAATGAAAAAGAAGAGTGGTCATAAGACAACCCAGAATACCAATGACTAAAAATGATTAAGATACGGATATTTTGTACAAAACGACAACCTGTGGCCTCAGAGAAAGACAGAATATTTGAAGTTACCGTTTTGTTAGATGTTGCTATTTTATCCACTTGTAACTTTTATTATTCATATTACCCCATATTTAGGTAGCCAGTTGTGGCCACTAGTAACAATTAAATAGAGTGCATTATATTCTGTGTTGTTAAAATTAGTTTTGCATACACGCACAGAACCCTTAGTTACCTAATCCTTTTCCCTATTAAGTTATATATTACCTGTGGCAGCACACTAATTTCCCCATGGTGCTGAATAGCGTTTCATTTCTGCAGGCCTTTGGCACAGCAGGAGTTCTTCACCAAGCCCAAGTTCAGCCACCTCATTGAGCCCGATGACTGCCTCACTGCCCCCAGTGACGTCATCTGCCTGGACATGTACACTTTGCAAGTCAGAGACCTGGAGGTACTGTGTGAGTTTAATCATTAGTAACTGCTGCAACTCACCCACATGTTGCTCTTGGTTACTGATAGCGCACTGTTTTGTTTCTCAGGAAATGAAGGGCCAGTTTCATTTTTGCGTGGAAAAGTCTGGTGTTTTCCATGGATTCACTGCCTGGTTCACTGTTCATTTTGAGAGCCTGGAGGAAGGAGGTGCAACAGTGGAGCTGAACACCGGACCTAACTCTGAGTAAACAAGACATCTTCTACACTATTAATCAGTTACGTGTTACATTAATATTGATTGGACGTGTTTCTCTTCAGACCAACACACTGGAAGCAGACTCTGTTCATGCTGGACAGGCCGGTCAGTGTATATGCTGGAGACTCCATCAGTGGAAGCATTGTCCTGCACAGAAACCCCATCTGGAGACGCCACATGACCGTGACCCTGCAGTGGAACATTAACAGCAGTACAGAGGATTCAGAGAACTGCCAGGCAAACCTCTTCACGTCACTTCATACTATTTATATGAGTGATTATGTCCACAAGGCAGTGATAGAATATTTTATTATCTTTTGTAGCTTTGTGGTTACATTTTTTCATGCTAGGTGATTCAGTTACACACATTATCCCCCCAAAAGTCCAGACTTGGCTTTACACTAAGTGTCCATAAAGTTGCTTTTTCCTCTGTCCTTAGGTTGGAACAAAGAGTTTCCCCATGTGGAGGTGACATATTCTCACCCGTCAACGGCGGAGATCCACAGAAAACCAGCCTAATACAACGTCTGTTCAGCTGTGAGCTGCTGACCTAGTATTAATGTTGCCATCAATGTGACAGTGAAAGGAGTGTCATCTGGCAGCACACGTAGGCCTCTAGTGAGAAGTCTGATAGCTACAGGCCCAGGTGACAGAACACACTATGAGCCATGCTGTAAGAGCAGGTTTACAGAGACAAAAGTGTCTGCTGAGAATGAACTGTGGAGCTACACCTAATGGGATCAGTGGGAAAAGATCAGTGAAGTACTGGGGATGCTGACAACTGTAAAGTCAAATTGTTTTTCACAGGGAGTTCGGGCCACCATACTATGATTTTATTTTACTCAATAAGCATTTTATCCTACAGTAAGCATTTCATGTACATTATAATTTGTGCATACATGCCACTGGGCTTGTGTGGATTTAACAAAGAAACAGATTAACCATAAATTACAATGGCTTAAAATGTTGGACTTTTTTTACATTTAAAATAAAGTGAACTGATATTTTACAAATGTTAATTAGACTTTTCTGCTAAAATTTGCATTAAAAACACAACAGTGTAATACTGACAAAGTCACAAAGACTTTTTTACAATTAAATTCCATCCATCCATTATCTGTACACCGCTTAATCCTCTGTAGGGTCGTGGGGGGACTAGAGCCTATCCCAGTCGACTCAGGGCGAATACAATTAAATTATTCTAAATAAAATAACTGTACAATTAGGTTGTTGATGTTAATTAAATGACAGTATTTTTGTAATTATTCAACTACTGATTTGCTTTTTGTCCCTTTCTTTGAATTCCTGCCATTTGTAAACATCTAACTTTTTATTGGATCCGTCAGTAACAGGTGAGGTTTTCTCATCCTGTTTGTATTTGCTGTGGCAGAACTGCTGTGACACCTTTCTTGGGTAAAGTTCATTGTTGTCTCAGCGGATTGTCTCCACTTGGTCATGGCTCTGTCTTACTCTTTGCTTTAGCTCTGGACCGTGTGTTGACCTCTGAGGATAGAGGCCCAGCGTGTGAGGACTCGGGAGTAGGAGGCCTGGACAGCGGAACAAACAGAGGAGGTTTAACCACTTTATCATTAGCCTCCTTGTTTTTCTCCTTTTTCTGCCTTAAATGTTTGTCACAGTGGTTCACAAATGTATCCAGTTTGACAAAGGTCTTGTTGCACACTTTGCAATGATAAGGTCGCTGTCCTTTGTTGAGGCGTATGTGCAGCCTGATGTATGAAGATCGAACAAAGGTGCGGCAGCAGACGCCACACTTGAGATCCTCTGTGTTACTTTGGGTCTTCTGAGGCTGGCTGAGCTGCGGTGCGGACACTTGCTTGGTCTGTCCGGATGCCTCCTGAGCCTTGTGAGAGAGCAGGAGCGACAAAGAGCGAAAGCCCTCACCACACTGCTCACACTTGTACGGCCTCTCCCCGGTGTGGAGGCGAACATGTGCCAGGAGCCCAGCCTTCTGGGTGAACGACTTGTCGCAGTAGGTGCACTTGAAGGGCTTCTCGCCTGTGTGGAGCCGGCGGTGGGTCTTCAGATGGGAGGCCCGGCCGAAGGTCTTTCCACAGTCTGGGCATTTGAAGGGCCGGTCTCCGCTGTGGATTATCTTGTGGGCCATCAGGTGGGAGGACTGATGGAAGTACTTGCCGCAGGTGCTGCACCTGAACTTCCTCTCCTTGTTGTGCGAGGCGAGGTGGAGGGTGAGGTGGGCCGAGGAGATGAAGGTCTTGGTACACAGGCTGCAGCTGTGGGGGTCCAGCCGGAGGCGGCGGTGCGGCCTCCGACCATTGGTGGGGCTGCTGCCCGCCTGGCAGGATGGGCATTTGGAGGAGCTCTCTGTTTGGTTCTGCTGTCTGGGGGTGTCGCTGGACTCGGGGTCAGAGTCGGACTGTGGTAGAGAGAAGGTGCAGCCACAGTCTGAGCACTGTGGCTGCACCTCATCACTGCTTTTGTCCAGCATGGCAGCTACAGCAGGGGGGGAGGGGTCCTCATTGTTTCACAGACAAGGAGGACATCTAAGAGAGAAACAAACACATTATATTTGTTAGGCTGTGCCAGCTTTTAGGACAGACATGCACTGTATAAAGCGTCCCTCTGTTTATTAGCCACATTAGTGTGAAAATAAAGCCTGGGTTGCACAATGTCTTAGATTTTATTGCTTCCTGGTTAGTGGCGACGCTTTGTATCCGTCTTGATCGTGCTGGATCTGCTCGTATTACGCAGGACAAACATGCAATCGACATAAAAATCCAAAAAGAGAGCTGACTAGCAGCCTGTCTGATGTACTGTGGTGGAGTGTAGGCCCTGCTCCGGCGTAAACAATGCGAAGGCTGTTTGAGAATACGAGTGACAAAGAAAGATTTTACATACCGTGATCCTGCTTCCTAATACAATGTATTTACGTAATTAGATCACAAGTGCAGTATAACACCACAACAGCTGAGTGAAAACAACACCGGGAGATTGTCGGATTGCATTTCATCGTCTGCGTTTTCCTGCCGGGAGCGGCTCGGTTCAGAGATGCATCGGGGCTGCAGCATCATCTAGCGAGCGGCGGAGCAACTGTCCCGTAAGATCCGAGCAGCCAAACTTAAGTTCAACACTAATCACGAAGGACCCGCAGTGAACTTTCGAGGTTTTACTGATGGGCTCGCATGGCTCAGGAAGTTTCGTTTCTCTGAAGATCCCAGAGGAAAGGCAATCTGAGATAAGTTTCGTTTCTGTGGAGATGCAACTTCATTTCGGGGGAAATCGAAAGGATGCAACATGATCCGACGTGCAGGGTTGGGATTGGACATGAGCACCCTTTATATCCGGCACACTGATGTAGCATCACCAGTTTCACAGGAGCTGATGGCACCCTGCACTACCATGACTGAGGTACTGGGATTTTAATCACTTATTTGTTTATTTATAGACATCTTTATCAGCATTACAGAGCAAATCAACTTGTGTGAATTATTCAGTGAGAAAGAAGGAAATGAATCAATGGACTAATTAATTAACTAATTAACTTTTGTGCACAATTTCCTAAATGTTCTTCTGCTTCTTTGCATGTATTAACGGATGTGTATTGTTTTTCTTATTTCCTTCTGTGTGTATTTGTTTGTATCTTGTGCTTTGGCGTAGCTTGATTCCTGGGAAGCCTCAGAGGGCTGACAGGAACTGTAACAGTAATCCTGCTGTAGCTGGGTCTTTACTCAGATGAGGCAGCAAAATCATACTCAGAGTCAGCTGTCAGTATCTAAATCAACTAAGTTACTGAAAAGATACAGTAAAGTATTTTTCTACAGTACAGCAGTGTCTCTCAGTGAAATGATCTGGATACGTTGGTAAATATAACCAGAGTTTCCCTGAAATCTAGAGCTGGGTTGGTCGTCATTAAAAAACATTATTACTTTAGTTGCTGTCCGGTTTGTGTAAATGAAGACTAACTAAATAGAAGCACAAATTATTACTTGACCTCAGGTCATCCTGTTAATTAATCTAGTCATCATTTCATCTATTTATTAGTACTTTGGATTATGTGTTACACGTGGTATTTCTCATACAGGTTTCATTTGAACATTTTTGAAATTACAAATGAAGATATCTTGAACCTGTAGCTTAAAATCGTGGGTTGCATAAACAACAGAGTCTGATTATGTACGTCTTTAGCTTTGAAAATGTTAAAGCGCTATGAGAATTTGTGGGAGGGTTGCTCCTTCTCTCTTCCTGTTTTCTGATATTATCAGTGTGCTTGATCATTGGTCAGATTGCCAGTTAGACAATCAGAGGTAGTTAGACTGTGGTTTGTGGCTCTGTAATTATGTGTGAGATATTTTGCTGGCCTTATTTGACTCCACCCTTTAGAGGTATGTGTCACTGCAAATCAGTACAAACTTGTTCTGAGTGATCCTCTTTTATCCTACGATGAAACATTTGTAACCTGATGGGAGCGGTCTCTGCCAGGATGACAGTTCCCAGATAAATAGGGCTCGAGGGGGTCACTGAATGGTTTGTCTGTACCAAAACACCAAGTGAGCTCCATCCCTCCAGTAGAGTTCCGGAGACTTGAGGAATCAATGCCAAGGTGCACTGAAGCTGTTCTGGCAGCACCTAGTGGCCTTACTGAGACACTTCATGGAGACTTTTCCTTTAATTTGTCACCCAACTGTATGTATATACTTATATGTGCCCATATTTCAGACGTATGTCAATAGAGATCAGATGATACCTTTGGTAATTATTTGCATTTCATTAGATTATTTGTTGCTTACTCCTCTCTTATCTAGGCAGGTGTTAGGTTTCATACTGGGGAGGCTGATGAGACATGAGGTCAGTTACTGAGATCAGGAGGCAGCTTGTTGTGAGGATGATGTTTGTTTTGTTTTAGTTTTGTGTTAATTTCTTTTGAGCCTTACGTTATCTTAGCTGAATACTTAAGTTTCCTGGTGTTTGTTGTTGTTGTTTTTTGTCCCACCTACACCCATCTAGACACCTTGTTTCTTTAACATCTATTATAAAAGTATCTGTGGTGCCAAACAACAATATCTCCCCCTCAAACGGGGTCAAGGCATGACACAAATATTCAGCCATATTATCTTTGATGTGTTTTGCAGTTGAGGCAATTGTGCCTTCAGCTTTGGTTGAACTTCTAATTACTGCAAGCAGCCCATCTGATTTTATGAGAGTTTGATGAGCAATAGGCTTTATCGCAATATTCTGACTCTCTTACAGCTACCAACACAGGAAGGATGAGTCTGAAGAAACAGAAAAAAGCTCGGTGAGTTGCACTTCTTCCTGTTTTTGCTTTTATACGCTGAGTCATTTACAGAAAGTGGCAAACTTTAGTTTTGAGAAAAGATGCAATGAAGCAATAGTTGAGTAACTGATACTGATTTCTTCAGAGACCTCTAAAATCATGCCGACCTGCTGCTTAGATTGCGTTGTTTATTTATGCCTGCATGATTTACATGCCCGCTAATGCTTCACCTCTTTTTTAGGAAAATGAGTGAACTGAAAATGTATCATTTTTGACCCTACTAAACAACACAAATCATCTTTAAAAGAACCATATTGTTATATATGTGCATGCTTGCTATTTTCTGTATCGTCCCCAAACCATACGGATTTTTAATGGAAATTGGCAGTTTTCTTGCATTTGTATGCCTCATCTGGCTTTAAGCTCCAACTATGCGATCAATCCTTCATCAATATCAGCTTATTTTTAAATTATTTCCTGAGTTTAATTGAATTCTGCCAATTTTAAAGCCCCAGAGACATCTTGTTATCTAGCACTGATATCATCTCGCTGCAATAGCACTGACATGTGACATGTGAGCACAACAATACAAAAACACATGAAAAAAACCTTCACATGATGGGTTCACACTTTAGTTTCAGGTTTATGAAAATAGCCGTTGATGAATCCTTTTGTATATGCAAATATATGAATTATAAGGAATATGGAATTAAAACCACTTGTGTAGTTTATAAAACTTGAGCTTATATTTATTGTACTCATATGTTGAGTGAGGCCACGTGCTGTGTTGGTGTAGAAATATTTATGTTTATTCTGTGCGACTGACTACACATAATATTAATACAAGACAGTTTTCCTTGAAGTACACATATGTACTTATATTTATAGAGGAATTCAAGTATTTGTAATCCTTTGCCTGTTGCTAATTATCGGCTAATGTAAGATTTAAAATTCATACTAATATGAATTTCACATTTCTCAGCAGTGTCCCCTTTGAAATTCTCTGTCTCATACAGTATACTTGTGAACATTATATACATCACCAGGTAATATCTAATTTCAAATAAAGCACATCATGGCTCAGCATATAAGTTTAGTAATATGTATGCTGGTCCGGGCTGAGTCTCCTCCTGGTTGTTCTGCCCTCATTATCTTAGAACTGGCTTTGTGTAGATTCTTACTCATCCATCATGTTTCTTTCTCTAGGTCTTCGTTTGGGGCCACAGCGCCACCTTTCATTGACTACCTGAAAGATATTCTACGTCGATATCCAGATGGTGGACAGATTTTGAAGGTTGGTGTAATGCTCAAATACTTGTTGTAACAACTAATGTATGTAATATTTCATTTTTAATGATACACATCTATGATGATGTTATTCTTGTATATATAAGGGAACATTTTATTGAAATATTACTAAAATCGCAACATGGCTAAGTGCAATATCCAGATCACAAGAGCTAAAATGTTTTGATAAAAGTAGCATGAAGTGTGCTACAGATATCTACAAATCATATTTTCCAGATGCAAGGGAGCTTGCTTGTTTAGTATGCCACATACACATAGCAAACATACATAATCATGTTTATATTCAATTAAGTGGATAAGTGCCAGAATTACACTCCATATTTAAACTGTAACGCATGTCATAATCACATAATCAGTTAAAAAATTCACGATGTGATTTTTTTTCTGTATTGTTCGTTACTCTGATGGCGTAATAAAGGCAGGATGGGGAAGCTAAAATGAGTAAATGTGCTTTTAGCAACATCGGGTGCAATACTGGTACAAAAGTGTTCCTGCTCCTGTAACATTGCAAACAAAATTACAGTGGACATTGGGCTGATTTTTGATATAGTAATGATTAATAATTATTCAAATATGGCAGAGTGATGGTGAGTCATGTTCCAAAATATCAGGATCTGTTACATTGGTCCTCTTTTGCATTTGAAGGGCACTGAGTTGGCAGTTTGTAAGGTACCACTGTTTATGCCAGTTAGGTTGGTAAAAATATTATAAATAATATGCAATGCAGTTTAATGAAAAACTGTAACCTTCAGCATTATCATAGAGCTGAATAAAAAATGAGCATGTCATGAGGCATACAAGAACACTGTAAGTGTCACTAAGTATGCAGTGAATTATATCAGTTAACTCTGAATCCAACAGAAAAAATAAGAGTCAGAGAAGTAAGAGAGATTAATAAATAGATGTAACAGTGCAAACAGTGCAGTTTCTAGGTATTAAGTGGGGGTAAATGCAAGAAAAGCTATGAATTTTAAAAAAAAAAAAGATGCAGGGCAATAATGTAATAATGTATACAAGTGTGTTAGCCGCAGTAGGCTCAGGAAGTGGATGGGAAAGACTGATTTGGTTATATTTGCAGTCTTTATAAGCTATGAGAGGATGTTTGTCTATGTGTACGTTTATGTGTTGAAAAGGGGAAGATGGAGGCAGCAGCTCTGAGGAAGAAGCTGTTCTTCAGTTTCTTAAATTGGATTTTAATGTCTTTTTATCTCCTCCCTAAATGGCAACAAGACGTAGACCTGGGTGGGTTTATTCCTTACGGATGATGTTAGCCTTCTTGCATACATGACTTGTGTACACTGTTTTCTTGTTTGGATCAGTTTCCACAACCTTCTTTGTTGTTTTTACCACTTAAATCAAGTCTGTCCTCTGTGGTTGTCAGCAGAGAGGGAGTGTGGTCCCCTTAGATCTCCTAAAGTTGTTTTCAACCAGATGCTAGACCTCCTTTCTTTGGTGTGTCACCTCATTGTCAGGTATCAGACCCACTGTAGTGGTGTCATCAGCAAACCTCACTATTGTAATGTGTTAGAGGAGTGAACGCGGTGCAGTCATGGGTGAAGATATTGAAGAGGGCTGGACTGAGCACACAGCCCTGCATTATAGCTGTGTTCAAAGCAACTTTCGAGGACACATGGTCACCCATTCTGACATTTATTGGCCTGTTGGTGAGGATGGTGGTGGATTGAAGAGAAGTAGGGGGCAACAATCTGTTGTAGAGAGAGTAGAAGATGCTGGATGTGAGCTGGTAAGCATATAATTTCAGTGTTCAGCCTGACACCCTGTCTGTTCGTGCTGCTTTGATGATGTCTACTTTTAGTAGAGTGGATCACATGATGGAATGAGGAACATGCAAGTTGCCAATGCTGGTCTGTGAGGTGTTGCCCTTATATCCAGTTATGGTTTAATACATCTCCAAATGCTACTGGGGTTGTTGTTTTCCAAGTACCCCTTAGTGCTCTGCTTATATTTGCACTTAGTTTCTCTAATTGCCTTCTCCAGTTCTCTCTGGGCATGCCTGTAAGACAGAATGTTGTGTGTCCTGAAGGCAGCATCTCATACCATAAACAAAGACCTCACATTTCTGTGCCACCATGTTTTTTAGTTTGGAAACAAATTGATGGTAATGGTGTTTAGAATCGTCTCAGTACAGCAGTGTTTCTAAGCAAGACAGATGACAAATACAATTATCAATTAATACGCTAAAACAGAGCTACTTAGAAGTATATAGTATAAATATACTTGAGAACATACTGCTAATAATTAAAAAAATGTCTGAACACTTCCCCTGTGTGTATTTTCACCCTGGGAGGTGTGTAGTAGTGAAGTGGCTTCCTCATTCAAGTCCAGGGCCCGTTATTCACAAAGCATCCTAAGGCTAAAAGTAGCTCTTAGTGACGTCATTCTTAGAAAAATCTTAGAATTTCTCGAGTTTAAGATTTTTCTTAGAATTTTCCCTTGGTAAGATAAAAGTTATTCACAAAGCGTCTTAGGCCTTAAGAGAGCTCCTAAGGTGAGAAACTGTTAGGAGGAGTTTTAAGAAGCCTAAGAGTTTCTTAAACAGACAAGATGGCAGAAAGACCGAGAGGAAGGAGAGACATTCTCCGTATGTTAAAAGACGTTAAAAGACAGCAATTCAATGACACGCTATCGGCTCGATCGTGCAGAAATAATGTTTGTGGTTGACCTCATCAGGGATGAGTTTAGTGTCCTACCCAGTGCAGTAACACAATAACGCCTGAGATGAAAGTCATCGCAGCATTGTGACACCTGGCCACAGGTAAAATGCAGCAGTATAGCAGTGATGACTTGGGTCTGTGACAACCCTCTGTCAACAGAGTGACCAATCAGACCAGTCAGACCAGTCAGACCATTACGGTCTTTCACAGCCTCGTATCGTCGCGCAATTTATTAATTTCAATCTCCGCTCTCGCTTGGGATTACAGCTCGTACCGGCGCTTCTCACAGCAACCACAGGACTTGCTGACAGCTGAGTCTGTGTCCACCATCAATATCAAACACATGAAGTAGTAAATGGCCAGCATGGACAGTAAACATAACAATAAGCAAATCAATACAATCGGCATGTTAATGAGGTACGTTCAAACATTTGAAGCTGTGTCACAACTAATTTAATTTTGCCGAGTTTCATCATCATGACATAAAATTAATGTCACCATTATACATTTCTGAATACAGTCCAAGTTATATGATCGGTTGATTTTCCTGTTCATTCATTACGAGGAGCGCGGAGCGCATTTTTCTTTTGTCTTTCCCCCTTTTTGTAACAACCAATCACAGCCTTTAGAAGACTGCGTCACACCTAGCAACGGGGTCAACCACACCTCCTCACTAAGATAAAAGTTTCTGGACCCTCCTTGTTCAGAGTTGCTCTCAGAAACTTCCTGAATCACTCTTAAGCTAAGATTCCTTGCTAGGAATTTTAAGGCTAAGTTAGGAGCTCTCTTAGAAAACTCTAAAACGCTTTGTGAATAGGGGCCCTGGACTGTTTTGGCAGCTGGTCTTGTTCTACAGGTTAGAGATTTGTAGAATGGAGTCATTTTTTAGTGATTTGTGTTCTGATAAACATTTATTTTAACAAACTAAAGTGCAATATAAAATACACATAAAAGTGGGATTTACACCCGATGATGTAACTTCTGTGGTTGTACTGGATAAACTTGTAACTTAATGTCTAGTCACTGTATCAATTTGTCACTATTAGTGAAGTTTTTAATCAACCCGTCTTTCTGAGGAAACTTGACTCAAGTTATGGCTGTTCTAAGTTTGTTTTTTCTCACAAAGCCCTGTTGCCTTGATCCTAGTTGTTTACGGAATGAATGAGAACTGCAGTATAAATACATGATTACATTTTCTGCACCTTCACACAGGTGTAATTCAGCTGTTATGGCTGATCAGACGACTTTTCTGGTAACTATCAGCTTCATGGAGATGTACTGCAAGTTACATGTCATCAAGCTCTATTTGATGACATGTAACTTGTCATCAAATCATGAGATTTTTTTTTTTTAAAAAGTCCATCCTTCAAACATCTGATCTGTAGAGCAAGACCAAATCTACCCAGGTCTGGAATGAGGAAATCACTTTACTAGTGCACTTTACTACTAAAACTGAACATCATGACTGTGAGTAAAAGAAGCCAGAGTGTTGCAGTTTTACACAAGCACAGGTTGGAAATACACTGAACTATTTCTGTTTGCCTGCACAGTGTATTGTTAAAGAAACTTCATTTCTGAAATGAATGCTGCACCACTGACTGGAACACTGAATGGAAGAAAGGCATTTTTTATGTTAGCAGTTCTACCTGTACTTATACTGCTGCAATAAGTCAAAATGTCTGCTGTGAGAAAGGTCTGTTGGTACCCTTTTCAAGTTTGCATAGATGTGGGTATATGCGAGATCTGTTCTGCTTTGCTCTGTTAATTGTTATTGTCCTTACTTGTCTTCAGGAGCTCATTCAAAATGCAGACGATGCTCAAGCCACAGAAGTGGTTTTCATCCATGATGAAAGAAGCTATGGGACTGAGAGCCTCTGGACGGATGAACTGAGAAAATACCAAGGTATTTGTGATGGTCACTGAATAACAGTGGGCAGTTTTGCAACAAACAAACGGCATACAGCAGAAGTGGGCAGTATCATGAAAAGGACAAATGATTCTACATTGTTTGAACTTACAGTAATGGCAATAGTTTAAAGTTATACACTAGGGTGATTGCTCTCATGTAAATCTAAAAACTAACAATTTACAAAAATACAGGTTGCACAGTAGAAACTCAGTAAAACTAAAGTTAGCACACCTTTGATTACTGGGATTCAGATGCTTTATATTTTTGAATGTGCCCACCTTTATTAATTATCATGTCATATCATATGGGGAGAAGCCATCTTTTGCACTTTTGTAGTCCCATATCTTCACACTCCCACCTCTGTGCTTCACTGTCAGGACTATGCATTCACTCTTGTAGTCCTGGCCAGGGTCATACCAACATGCTGGACTGCATCTGAGCCAAACAATGAGCCCATTTACTTTGGTCTCATCTGATTAAAGAATGTGTTGTCAGTATTAGTCAGGCTTCTATCCATGTCCTTTAGTGAAAATATCATCAGGCAGTTTTTACGGAGGACCAAGCAAGGGTGTTTTTCCTTAGACAAAAATCTTAAGGAATATTGTTCACACAGTCTGAGCTGTCACAGAAACTCCAATTTCTATTTATAATCACTGTGTCAAGTCTGAGACACTTGCCTGTCTGTTTTTCAGAGGTAGATTGTGCAAGTAGTGCATTGTCCGTGTCTTCATTATAGGACGAAGACCATTGCAGCTCTGATTAGAGGTACCATGGCACATTCTACACCTCTCAAATGACTGCTGCTACAGTGTGTCGACTGATTCGTAGTTGGTCTCTCGCAATTCTTTTCCATGTGGGACCATGATGCAGACATGCAGATAGACATAACCCCTTGGTGCAAAACTGAGAAAGTTCTGATGTTTACAGATCATTTTATGACTTTGTTTATTCATTTAGACTAATTGGAAAGCACAGGTGTGCTCAGTTTTGAATCAGTGACCTCAGGTGTATTCAGTTTTGTTGTTCTGAGTTTCTAATTTGGAGCTCGTATTCTAAATGTCTTTCTAAAATCTGAAGTAATGCAAATATTGAGAGGTGACTCAATTTAAAGCCATTTGACGTTTAATTGATATTGCTTAGTCGTGTACTCTCTTCTCTTATCTGATGTGTGTGTATATTTTTATATTAAAAGGGGATAAATAAAGCAAATAGAAAGTACCTCATTGACACTTTTTGTTAGTCTTCCAGCAAAAGAGGTCTAGTGCTTCAAACATAAACACTAGTTAGTAGTTGTTTTTTTTTTAATTTACATGCTATACTAGTTTTCATGTTTGTTTTCTCGCATAGTCCAGTGTGGTTGTCGTGTTTTTCTTCCATCCTGACACCAATGGACAGTTCTCTGGCATCCTAACACAAACTTGGCATTAGATTCTGATTTATTAATCATTCATATTCAGCAATTGTAAGACAGTCTCTGAAATACATAGTATGTCACTGGTTTATGGTAGGCTGTAGCCACCATGTTTTCCAGATGACACTAATATTTTTCATAATATTCCTTAAAGTGCCCTCTTTAGTCAGCAGCGTACATTAAGATACTCTGGGAGAAACTGCCTCATGTCTGCTGATAGTATGTTTACAATTCTGCATTTTTATCATGCTCGGTGCATGCTGAAATAAATTTAAAAACAAGCAGTTGTAGGGAATGAATGAATGGACAACACATTAACTTATCTTCTTTTGTTTGTTTGTTTTTGCAAAGGTCCTGCTCTCTATGCCTACAACAATGCAGCATTCACTGATGATGACTGGGAAGGAATTCAGAGGGCAGGACGGAGCGTCAAGCGCAATGACCCGAACAAAGTCGGGAGGTTCGGAATCGGCTTCAACTCTATCTACCACACAACAGGTGAAATTATGTATACTTACCACTTGTATACCTAATAGTCTAACTTTAACTCTCTGAACCCCAGTAAGTTCCTGGGTGGCTTATGTTCCTGTCACATTTTTACTCACTGTGGACTCATTTTTCTCTGCAGTATAAAGTCCTTTCTGTTTCTTACAGTTTGTATCTCTGATAAAGTTGTCATTTGGGGTTCAGAGAGTTAAGCAGTATTCCTAAAGGACATAGTTAATTCACAGGAAAATATCTGCTTTACTTTATTCACAGATGTACCAAGCATATTCAGTTCAGGGCACCTTGGCTTGATGGACCCTCAAGAAAAAATGTTTGGAGAGAGAAATGGAGGGTTTCGGTGGTCTTTTGATGATGCTGAACACCAAGAAGCTCTGATGAATATGCGTGATCAATTCCAGCCCTTTAGAGATATAGTCTCACTTGTGAGCGGACAAGAATGGTCGAAAGTTGTTCTGGAGGATCAGCACTTTGAAGGGACGATTTTCAGATTCCCTTTACGCAATGAGGCATCAGAAATTTCAGATAACCTATACGACTCCAATAAGGTGGTTGAGCTTTTTGATAGCTTCATTGCTGATGCAGACTTGAGTCTCCTTTTCTTGAAAAGTGTGACCTCTGTGTCCTTGATCCATATAAATGTCGATGGCGCTGTTAACAAGAGACTTGAAGTGAAATCCTCAGTTCCCGAAGAAGTTGTTTTGGAGACAGAAGATGAGTCAATCATTGAGGGTTTGACAGGGTTCAAACTGATAACTCTCAATTCAGAAAACCACAAAGAAACCAAGTGGCTTATGACGACGTGTACAATGAAAGAGGGGAATGTAGAAGATCTTGATGTCCTCGCAAAGAAGTTGAGCTTTTTACCTCGGGTAGACTTGGCATTCCCTTGTGGAGAGAAGAGAGACAGTAGCGACAGCAGACTGAGCTGCTTTCTCCCCCTCCCAAACAACGACTCCAACAAGACAGGACTCCCAGTGTATGTCAACGCTTGCTTTGGACTCACAGACAACAGAAGACACATCAAGTGGCAAGAGGAGGACCAGAAACATGACGAACATGCTTTGTGGAATGAACTGCTGATGAAGGAGGTGCTACCACAAGCATACGTCATGATCATTCAAGATGCCATCAAACTTGCCCAAGAATCTCTTCTCCCCGCCTCTTCCGTGTATGATCTGTGGCCAGACATCGCCCAGTTACAGCACAAAAACAAATGGCATGCTGTAGCTCTGGATGTTTTTCAGCACTTATTCAGTCAGGACGTGGCTCTTCTCTCTCTCGCCAAAAACGAAACAAAGTTTATCCCTCCTTTGGAAGCTGTGTTCCCTTGCAATGGCCCAACAAGCACTGACATGTTGTCTGCCATCAAAAGGACTCTGGTTTCCTGTGGAGAAAATCTGGTCACTTTACCAGCCAGCGTTGCAAGAGCTATCAATGAGGCTTATCCACACCTCACCTCCCTAAAACATGTGACTCCAACCTTCCTGAGGCACATTCTCCACAGGAATGGCGTGCATAACATCACTAAAGACGACAAACTTTGTCTTTTGGAGTACGTTTTGAGTGATGGAAAATACAAGGAACTTGAGGGTCTTCAGCTGCTTCCACTCAGCGATGGTTCCTTCAGGTCCTTCACAGACAAAGAGGAGGACACTGCTTTGATTGACAGCGAGGAATTTCCGAGGTAGGGTTTGCATTTTTGTTTTTTTTTTGTCTTTATAAAAAGTATCTAAAATACCTGTTTGCTGGTTGTAACTGTTTTAATAATCAAAAAGTCAATAAAAAAATTAAGGATTAGCAAAAAACACCAAAACAGAAAACTTATTTGTATATCAAATTTTCTGTATTTTCTTCTTTCCTCTCCTGGTAATCATCTCAGAGTTATCTGTACATAAAACTGTACACAGAATAGTTCAAATAAGCTCCATGCACCTCTAGCAGAAACAACAGTAGCATGCTGCTGACACACTGATGCTTCAGTGTTAATCTCATGTTGTCATGTATAATAATAAATCTTTACCTATATCTTGCTTCTAATACTTGTATTTTTACTTAACTAGGATTTTTACTTTGCTGTGCTGGTACTTGTACTTTTGTAAAGCCTCTGAATACTTGGTTCACCACTGAAAACTTGTTGTTATTTACTCTAATTTATTGAAATGATGTATGCTGTCAGTAGTTGTTCCCACAAATCCATTCGTGGTGCTTGGCTCATGCTTACTTGTTTCAGTATATTATTTACCAATTGCTACTGGTTTATTTCTGTTAGACTGGATTCAGATTGTAGAAGAATATCAGTTTTTGGTCACTTTATGAAATGTCCTTGTTGAACAAACTTGTCTTTTGTGCAGAGTCTTGCTGCCGTTCTGCAGACACCTCTTCATCCCACATGATCTCAGTTCAGCCTGCAGTACCCATCTAAAAGAACTGGCCAGCACAAGTAAGTCATTTAATGGAATACAGGGGTTTCAGTGTTGTCTGCATGTGTCATCTGCGTGATTTGGCACTATACATACATATATTTAAACAGATTTTCTATCTCACAACCTTTTTTTCAGATTTGTTTAGTGTCGTCAACATTGATGCAGACCTTGTGGCCGAATGTACAAGAAAGTATTTGCCACAGGACTGGAAGCAGACAAGGACGGAACATGCTATCTGGGACAACAACAACAGTCAACATCCACCAATAGACTGGTTCCAAGAATTCTGGAAGTTTCTTAACACTCACTTCAATGAGTTAAGTCCTTTTACTGAAATACCTTTAATACCAGTCAGTCCTCTGTCTGTCAGTCAACCTGTATCAGTAGCCAAACTACAAGAGAACACAACCCTCATTTTTCAGGAAAGCAAGCAGATTAGTTTGCCAGATCAAATAGCTCAGTTGGTGAATAAAGTTGGTGGCACAGTGGTGAGAGGAAATGAGTGGCTCAGGCACGAAGACCTCGACTCTTACGTGCTCTGCCCATCTCCAAGGAGCGTCCTGAAGGTCCTCTTGAATTTAGATTCCCAGCATCTCATCACAGAACTCAAGAGCGCATCTCACAGAGCACGAGAAGAACTGAAAGATTATCTCTCTTATCTGGATTCTGTCTCAAGCAGAGAGAAAGATTTACTGTCAGCGTTGCCCCTGTTTCAAACCATGAAAGGATTCTGTGTTGCAGCTCAATCAAAACAAGCTGTGCTTCTAATTTCTGACCTAACAGTACCAGCGGAGCTCCCCATGCCTGACTCGGTTATCCAGTGTGCTACTGAGGCTGATCGCAGGCTGTTACAGCTGCTTAGAGTACATCTCATGGACACGGCTGAAGCAGCCAGTGTCCTAGTTGACTGTATTGAGAATGGCGGTTGCAGCAATGAAGACACTGAGAATATAATGACTTGGATTTTACAACATGGTAACATCCTTTTCTCTCAAAATCAGTCCTTGAAGAGCAAATGTAAGAACTTGAGATTCATTGACGTGAACGGAGAACTCAAAAAGACCTCAAGCTTTTTGGATCCAAGAATTCAAACTTTTAAAGTCCTCTTTGAGTCAGACTTCTTCCCTCCACCTTTGTTTACTCATACACTGCAGATGCTGGAAAGCCTAACAGATCTTGGTTTGCTAAATAAAGAAACGGATGTGTCCCCTGAGCATTTGCTGCATGCTGCCGCACAGATTGACGAACTGCGTGTGGACTCTCAAACTGAGGCTCTCAAAAGAGCTCAGGTTCTCTTGGAAATGTTGGATGCTAATGATCTACTGTCAAAGTTTTCTCATGAACAGCTTCATCAGCTCAAAATGCTAAAATGGGTCCCATGCGATCAACCTGGTACTGACATTTTCAGTGTTGAAAATCAGAGATCTTGTTTCTTTTGCCCAGATGAAATACGACATTCTGCATACGAGGACATTGTTGGACATGTGATGCCGCTGGTGGGAAAGCTCACTGACAGAGTTTGCAACAAACTTGGTCTAAAACGCCCTCCCCCTCCTGAAAAAGTGATTCAGAATTTGTCGGTCTTAGCATCAGAAGCACAGAAAATGGCTGAGCCTGATACAAATTTGGATTTCAAAAGAAAGCTGCACAGCATTTACAAACACATGCAAGAAAACATCTCCGTATTCACTGCAGCGATGGACAAGGAGACACCCTGGCTGTGGACTCACAACCAGTTTGTTTCACCACAAGACCTGGTTCTTGACTACCCATGTAATCTAGATCTGAGTGCTTACATTGGGAAAGTGCCAAAAGAATTTTTGCCATACAAAAAGTTGCTCCAGAATTTTGGCCTGAGAACATTCCTTTCAGATGAGAAAATTTTTGGCATTCTGCACTCGATCCAGCAAACCGTTGAAGCACGGCAACAGCCATTTGCAAGTTCCTCAGAGATAAAGGTGGCAATCGAAATTCTTAACTGGCTGTGGAGAGAGAAGAAGCCAGTTCTGGATGACATCCCAGTGCCAGTTATTGTAGAGGGTGAACAATGTACCCTTAAACCACGATCAGCAGCAGTCTTCTGCGATGTAAGCAGAAATGGGCTGAAAGAACTTCAGCACAGTGAAGAGGAAATGTATGTCATACATGAAGAAATTCCAAAAGCAACAGCTGAATGGTTGAAAATTCAGTTTCTCAGTACCTACATTCTCAATCCAGAGGATGTAGGTACTGGATATGAAATGGGAATAGAGCAATGTGGACAATCTGAACCAATAACGATGAGGATCAAAAACATTCTTAAAGAGTATGATGAAGACAGTGACATCTTTAAAGAGCTCATTCAAAATGCAGAGGATGCTGGAGCAGAGACCTGTAAATTCTTGGTGGATTTCAGAGTCCACAAAGATGCCCCTGAAAGCCTTATTGACGCTGATATGGCTCTCTGTCAGGGACCTTGTCTTTGGGCTTTTAATGATCAGCAGTTCACAGATGAAGACTGGGACAACATTGTCAGAGTTGGCTCTGCCTCAAAGGAAAACAAAGTAGAAAAAATTGGAAAGTTTGGACTTGGGTTCAATACTGTGTATCATGTAACAGATATCCCGTCCATCCTTAGTGGCAACCATCTTCTCATTCTTGATCCAAATGTAACTCACCTTACAAAGCACATCAAGCACAAAACAAATCCTGGAATCAAGCTGGATCTCTCTCTCAAGCGAGTGTTTCATTGGTTTCCTGGTCAATTTGGACCATATGAACGCATTTTTGACTGTACTTTCACCAAACAAAGTCCTCCTAAACCGTATCCAGGCACTCTGATCAAGCTACCTTTTCGAAGTGAAGAAGAGGCTGTGAAGTCAGAAATCAGCACAAGCGTGTATCAAAAACACGACATCATTGCTTTCCAACAGCACTTAACTAAGAATTCACAAACTCACCTGCTTTTTCTGAAGAACATCAATACGTTGTCTCTACAAACCATGTCAAACAGTGCATCAACTCCACCAAGAGATGACGAAATAGAAACCATCCTAACTATGTCCAAAACCACACTGAGTACAGGGAGGATTCCTGATGAAAGCAGTGTGTCAAAGCAGTGCCAAGCAGAGAAATCACTGATGAAACTTGATGGCAAATGCAAAGAGGTAATTAACTGCTGCACAATCAGCTTTGTCCAGATAACCAGTCAGCAGGCTGGTGTAAATGAAGTCCAATGCTGGCTCCTGTACAACTGCTTTGGGACACAACAGTCCTTGAAAATGGCCCTTCAAGACAACAAGCATGCCAAGTTCTCTTTGCCCATTGGGGGAGTTGCTGTACCTTTGCAAAATGATCCAGAAACTGGAAAATTGTCAGCAATGCAAACAAATCTTGTTGGACAGGCATTTTGCTTCCTTCCTCTTCCCATTCAAACAGGTCTTCCAGTCAATGTAAATGGAACATTTGCTGTGACAAGCAACCAAAAAGGTCTGTGGGAAAGTGGAGTGAAAAATGAGTGGAACAAAGCGCTTCTTCAGGATCCGGTGGTGAACGCCTATGTTACTGCACTCTTGGAATTAAAGAAAATGTCTGAAAACAATCAACTGGAGGCTTACTCTTACCACACCTTTTGGCCCAACAGGGAGAAAGTGAGTGAAACTTTCAAGCCTTTGGTGGATGCGTTTTACTTGACCATCGCTCAGCCCTCCACTGGCCCAGAGCTCTTTAGTAATGGAGAACATTGGTGCTCAATGAACAATGCCATATTTCTACATGAAAGCATTGAAGAGGAGACAGACATCAGTGCACTTGCCGCCCAGGTGTGCAAGAAATATGCTAAAGCACCCAACAAGGTTGTTCCTCTTCCACTGTGGTTGAGAAATAGCTTCAAACAAGCTGGCCTTGAAAAGGTCCTTCAAAACAGGACATGGAACTGGGAGACGTTTTACGAAGAAGTAGTGTTCAAAAACCTCAGTAACATGGACCCTAAGACCAGAGATACTCTTGTGCTACATGCCATTGACCTTCATATCAAAGAGCTTGATGGTCTGCTGGTCTGTTATCCATGCATACCCACAACTGACGGACAGCTCCAGTATATCAAGAAACTTGTCAATCCGTCAGGGAAAGTGGCCTGTCTTTTTGAACCAGAAGAGGGACGCTTGCTTGGTGGTACCAAAAATGACTTTTGTTCCCCAGAGAGGATCAACCGCTTGTTGGAGCTTGGAATGGCCAGTGATTATCTTCCATTGGAAGACATCACAGAGAAAGCAGCGACAATGACTCAGACCTGGAGTGTTGACAAAAAGAAAGCTTATGTGCGTTTAAAGTGCCTTCTTGAACTTATGAAGGAGCAAACGCACAATAAAAACTCTGTTCACTGGAACACACTGAGGACGACTGCATTTCTCCCAGCATTCTCCCCTAGTGAATCAAAAATGGAAGGAAAATTAACACTTAAAAGGCCCATCGATGTTTTCAGTGACAGTTGCTCCCTACTTGTCAACATGACACAGCCCGTGCTGGATCATACCAATCTGAAAATACACAACACTGATCCAATCCTACGAACACTGGGAGTTCATAACAGTCCAGAGCCAAAGACAGTTCTTCGGCAGCTGCAAGAAGCATGCAAGAAATCAAAATCAATGGACACATCTGTGCTTCACAAAATAGCATATGAGTGCTATAAGTTTCTAAACCAGTGGATCAGTGACTTTGGGAATACCACTTTCATTTTGCAGGCAGCAAATTCATTCCCATTCATCCTTGTTGGCAGCACCTTTGTAAATGTCAACTGTGTAGCTGAAAATGAACAGTTTGAAGCAAAGCCCTATCTCCATGTGCTTCCATCTGCCTTCTCTAATTTCAGGGAACTCTGGGAAAGTGTTGGTGTTCAAAAGAAATTTACAGTTGAGCAGCTTCTAAATGCGCTCCGGAAGCTGCATTCTCGACATGGAAATGAGCCCCTGCCAAAGAGGGATCTATCAATTTGCCAAACAATATTAACCAAAGGGATATATGAGGCCAAAGTGAAAACATCAGGAGATTGTCTGATACCCAATCAGAATGGGGTTTTACAGCCTGCAAGTGAGCTGATGTACAATGACAGCCCATGGATGCCAGTCGCTTCAGATGTCACATTATGTCATGATGATATCTCACGTGCTATGGCTCGTCACTTTGGCATCAAAACAACCAGGCATCATACTCTGCAAAACTACGTCAATGACAATCTTTCACCATATGCTTTCCATTTTGAACAGCAGGAGCAACTAACTGTTCGAATCAAAAACATAATTTCAGCTTATCCTTCAAAGAAGGATATTCTTAAAGAGCTAATTCAAAATGCTGATGATGCAGAGGCAACAGAGATTCACTTCATTTGGGACAAACGACAGCATGGCAAAGAAAAGACATTTGGGAAGAAATGGAACAACCTGCAGGGTCCAGCACTGTGTGTGTTCAACGACAAAGTGTTTTCTGATGCTGACCTGCGTGGCATTCAACAACTGGGTGAAGGAGGAAAGCACAACTCTCCAGGGAAGACAGGAAAATATGGAGTTGGTTTCAACTCTGTTTATCATCTGACTGATTGCCCTTCGATCCTAACAGGAGATGAAAGACTTTGCATTTTTGATCCCAATCAGCATTACATTGAAAAACATTCAGACAAACCACAGTGTGGCATTGGCTATAACCTAGCTGACGAATTCAAGAACATGTACATCGATGTCTACAAGTCTTATCTCCCAGACCATTTTTGTCTTCAAAAGGGCACCATGTTCCGATTACCTCTGAGGATGGGCATCAATGCAAACAGCTCCAAAATATCACAGCAATGGGTCACTGACCATGACATGAAAGAACTGTGCTCTGCTCTGTCTGAAGACCCTGAGGGACTCATTCTGTTTCTGAAACACATCTGCAAAATAAAAGTCCATGTAATCAATGAACATTCAGGAAAACTTGAAACCATCTTTGTGGTTGAAAAGAATCTGCCAGAGACAAGCAGAGAAGAAAAAGAGACTTTTGTAAAGCAACTACAAAGTGCACTACAGTCTGACAGACCAGCAACCCCACACAAGACTTTTTATGAAACTTTGATTTCCACCTCAGATAAGAGACAAAGTAGATGGATCATTGCAGAGCAGTTTGGCTCATTCAAAGACAGTGTTGAAATGAAACTATCAGACAAACTTCCCCAAGCAGCATTAGCTGCACGTGTGGGCACAAAGACTTCACCATCCAGCTACATGGATTTTAATGGAGCAGCCTTTTGTTCACTTCCCTTGCCAGGGAGAACTGGACTGCCAGTACATGTCAATGGAAACTTTGAGGTAGATTCTGCCAGGAGAGGCCTTTGGAGGGAAGACGGCCAAAGTGTGAAAGCAAACTGGAATGAATCTTTGAAACAGAACATCATCGCTCCACTCTATGCAGATCTCCTGCATTACATCAGGTGTTGCATTTCAGTCAAGAAAGTGCCTTTTGCAAGTCTTAAATTTTGTTTCAGTACCTACTTGGGTTTTTGGCCAACTGTGTCGGAAGATGTTGGTCCAGAATGGCATGAAATGATTCACAAGGTATACAGATCAATTAAAGAAAAATGCCTTGATGTGATCCCAGTGTTGAGGAGCTCAACACGTGAAACTGCTGGGCGAGGAATTAAAGAGTACTCTTTTGACTGGTGTAAAGTCAGTGAAACCAAATCAACTGAGGCACTTTACCTGACACACTCAGCAAGTGACAAGATGAATCCCATTCTGGAAGATGTTGGAATGAAACTGGTTCCTTTTTCCACAAAGATGCTCAGGATTTGGACTAGTTTTAAATCTGCTGGCATCAAAGTGAAAGATGTCAGTCCCAGCAGTGTGCGGACTTTCCTAAGAGACAAACCACTGAATGATCCAACCAAAACAGATAAGGAGTTACCATTGCCCATAACTGCCACTCTGATCAGAGATGAAACAAGATGTTCTGAGCTCTTGAGTTTTTGCTTAGAAGATTGCAGCTTGAAAAAGGTCGCTAAGGACATTTCCAGTTCATTCAATGGGCTTCCACTTCTTCTCACAAAAGATGAAGTTTTGAGAGTGTTTAACTCTCAATCCCCCAAGTGGATATCAAGATATGAGGATCTTTTCTTTGGCTACGAGGCCCACTTCGCAGATTACAAAACAAACTGGGCACACATTGATCTTCTACAAACTTTTAACCTTGTCAAAACAGTGACAGTTCCCTGCGCAGTGAAATGTTTGAAGTTGTTGGTTCAGCATCTTCTTCAGACCTGTGAGGTTGATCCAAACAGTGGCCTTCATATCCCAAATGAGAACATGTTGAAGTGGCTGAAATTGCTTTGGAAATTCATAACAAGTGAAATTCAGTCTGCAGCATCTAGTAATGGTGAACAAAGTCTGACATTAAGCCAGGTGAGGAACCTGTTCAGTGACTCCTGCATTGTACCTGTTGTGTGTCCAAGGTTGAACAACAAGCACTTGCTGCAAACAATGAAGGAAATGTCCAGTGTGATTCAGACTACCTTACAAAAAGAGATACCAAGCATCCTCCTAAAACTTGGTTTAATGAGACTTGATATTGTCTTCTTCTCTGAGGTGGACCGACAGGCACCTTTACTTCTAAATCAGGAACTCATGGATGTGACAGACAAAAGCTCTGTGTTGGACCAGGTCTGCAAACTGAACCACTCAGAGTTTTCCAAGCTTTCAGGTGAAGAGATGAATAAGTTTCAGAACTTCCTGCAGTCTGGAGAATCCAACGCCAAAGACAGCCAAGAGTACAAGAGGAAGCTGAAATCCTTACCAATATTTGAAACAACACACGGTGAACGAGTAAGGATTGATGGACCAAAACAGGTGTTTGTCCTCAACTGCACATATTCAAAGACATTTCCAGATCTGTTTACCTTGACTGACAGCAACAGCATTTTTCTCAACAACAACCCAGAGAACTGCACTCTGTCACAAATACTGAAAATTCCAATTCTGAAAGATTTGGAGTATTTCATGAAGTTCATTCTGCCTGCTGTACACAAACTCACAGAGAGGCAGATTCTTCACTGCCTCAAGCTGGTACTGTCACTACAATTGAATTTTTCTGAGTACAGGGAAAAAATCCTCTCCGAAATGAAGACAGTGAAACTCATTCGCAGTTCTCAAGGTGGACTGGAGACCGCATCATACTACTTTGATGACAGTATTGAGCTTTACAAGAGAATGCTGCCCCAGGAGAGGTTTGTGCCGGAGAGTTTTTGGACTGAGTTGTGTGGAGAAAAAAGATATGCAATAAAACCAGCAAAAGATCTGATCAGAGAACTTGGAATGAGGCACGTTGTGTCAGAAGATGATCTAATAAAGTTTGCACATCAGTTGGAGTCGGAAGCAAAAGGAAACGGCAAACTTGAAGATTTGCGGGGGAAATCATCATTAATTTTCAGAGAAGCCTTGACTAAAGTGAGTTGCAAAGATGACAAAAACAAAGGGGAAAAGTTCCTGGACAGAATAACCGACATCAAGTTCATTTTTCCAGTGATGATTCGAAAAGAACTGTGTAACTATCACCAACCATTCGCTGCAGAGGGAACTACTGTTAAGATCAGAGGATCTTTGATGGAAAGCGATCCTAAGCATCAAGAACTGATTTGGACCTCAATGCCAATTATTCATTTGCCAGTTCTAAAGTCACAGAAGCTGCTGCAAATGATGGAAAATGCAGGAGCCCATGAAAAACCACCTCCAAACTGTGTAACCAGCAACATGAGGAACATTTGTCAGTCGCCATGTAAAACTGTCCCGTTGATCAAAACCCGCGCAGTTGTGTTTCGAAGTGCATATGCCTACCTGCAAGCCAATGGGTTTGATGGACGGGAGCTGGCTGGCCTTCCTGTTTTGCTGGTTGAGAAAGACAGAGAACTTTTGAAAGCAGATAATGTGTGCCTTTCACTTCCACATGATCTCGAGTTCAGACCATATTTGTACAGAATTCCTCCGCAAGATGTCCTGTTTGAAAAGTTCTTCAGAAAAATTGGTGTGAAGAATGAACCTACTGCAGCACACTACTGTAGTGTTCTGGCAGCAGTTTACGCTGATTCCTGTGAGAAACCAAACCTCCAAGCAAACCAACAGAAAACTGTGAAACAAGCTGTTGAGCAGTTGTTTAAGTACATCAAAACTCAAGGAATCCAGACACTTGATGACAGTGTTAAGACTCTGTATCTTCCTGCAAGAGATGGTAAATTGCACCCATCACACACACTCTACTACAATGACACAGTGTTTGAGATCAAAAGATTAGAAGAAGCGCTGGAGAATAAGTTCCTGTTGCTTGAGAAACTCGGTGAATGTCATTTGGGCACGGACGTTTATGAACATCATCGGCTGCTGAAACTGCTGCCTCAGTCATTTCAGCCTAAAATGCTCTCTCAGGTCACTGAGGAAAGAATAGTGGAATTACACCTGCAGCTTTGTGAGCTTGGGACTGGTTGTGAATTTCGGGGATGGTTTGATCGACATCTCTCCTTAGGAGCATTTAGACATGGACTGATTTGTCTCATCAGAGAGCAGTCTCAGGGCAAAGTATCACAACAAGAAGCCACTGCCATGTGTGAGAAGACTTTTGGCGGAATTCAGATTGTCTGCTGCAACACCCTTGAAACGACGCTATGGCTGGACAATCAGCCACTACAAAAAACTGCCAGCGAAACTGATGTTTTTGTCCACCGAGAGCAACAAGGGTGCATCTTTTACCTAAAACACAATGATGACATGGCTCCTAAGGTGCTAAATGAAGTAAATATGACATTGACTAAGGAGATTAACTCTCTCTTGGGCAACAGAATTGCATCAGCTCACCTCTCAGTGCTCGGACAACTTCTTATGTGCGACAATATTGAAGATGTTCAGAAAGCTCTGGCTAAGAATGGCATCCGTGACACTGCTGAAAGTGAGAGCTTTCCTCACAGTCCACCACTCCCTGGGACAGAGATTCCAGAGGAATGGCATGATTCATTGGACATGAACATCCTCAACAACTTTGAAGAGGGGGAATATGTTGGCTACAGCACTAACAGTACTAACGACAAGTACATCTATGCAGTAATTGTTGAAGAACTTTCTGGGCAATTAGGACATTTGTCACGGAGATGCAAAATAGATGTCGGAGAAGATGAGCCAGTTGAGGTCAGTTATCTTGACATTTACCAGTTTAAACGAGAAAAGAAAGTAAAACCAGAGTGTATGGAGCTGGAGCTACTAGTGGGAGCAGTGCCACGTTCTTCCCAACCATCAACGAGTTCCTTACCAGCCTCTTTAGAAGAAGCTAAAAGGGAAATTGACAAATGTTTGGCAGAGATCTGGCCTCTTCCAAAGGAGGAGAGGGAGAAAGCCATCAGACGACTGTACCTGAGATGGCATCCTGACAAAAACCCTAACTGTGCATCTCTCGCCAATGAGGCATTTAAGTATTTGCTGAATCGCCTTGATGAGCTGAGCACTGGCAAAAGCAAAGGCACATCTGCAGGGCCGTCCCATTCAGGTGGATACTCAAACTTCAGAAATTTCTACCCGCAATGGAATCAGGAGGCCAGGCATCACAGAACTGGCCGAGAGAGATTCTTTCGGGGCCATCATTCCTACAACTTTTGGACCTACAATGAAAACATCCCAAGGCCCAACAGAGAGGAGGCCGAGCGCTGGTGTAGACAGGCTCGCTGTGATCTCAATGCAGCTTACAAAGAGACTGGTAAGGGAAGTACAGAGTGGTGTCTGTTTAAAGTCCATCAAGCAGTGGAAAAGTCTCTTATAGCTGCAAAGTATAAATGGAATGGTCAACACCTCAACAGTGGCTCAATTTCAGCCATTGCTGATCAAGTGTCCTGCTACAGCCCCCTGCTGAGAGACCTCCCTGAGATCGTGAAAAAACTAATGACGCTGGGAGTGGACCCCAAAAAGACCCAATATCCCAATCACCATCCATATCCTCACATTCCAAACGGATGTTTCAGATCAGAGAATGAGATGCTGGCGCTGAACGAGGCGTCTGAGCTGCTCAATAAAGTAGAGGCATATGTGAATTAGAGATTCAAGGCAGACAGGCATGCCGTAAGTTGTGGTGACATTGTTTGACATGTTAAAATGCTGATTCCCAAAGCTACTGTCTAGAAAACTGCAACTTTAACTGGACCAACACGAGCCCAATATTAGTTCTAAAATAAAACTATGATTTTTGTTATGAAAATGGGCATTTTTTGTTTATTGTTGCATACATTTATGACTTTCATAGAGGAGCAGTTTTATGATGTTTTTTTCATTTGATACGATTTATAGCTTCTCACCGATGATAATCTACTAATATCGATGTAATCAGTGTATAGCTTTGTTGCAAAAAATGCAAATACCAAAGATTATTTTTCTGATATGATGTAAACATTAATGACTACTCAATGAGGACCAGTATAGTTACTGTAATACTTTGTTGTATTTTGTTATGGTTCGTGTTCATATGCTTCAAACTTGCTGAAGGACCATATAATTGCTATATGACTGTTACAGAGATGAAAATATTAAGGATGCTGATGTAAACAGGTATGACCACTACCTGAGGATCAAGAAAATATCATTTGAAGTTTTTTAGTTGTTGTTTGGTTGTTTCACAATGTTGTAAGCATTTATAACTATTTACAGAGAGCCAATACAGTGTCTGGCCATTTTTGTTAGGAAGGTGAAGTTGTAAAAGAATTTAGTGGAATATTGTCACCATTAATCCATTGTTTGTCTCATTAAATTTTACTTTTCAAATTAAAAAAACTATTAAAGTAAAGTATGAAATGGCTCTTCTTGTATTAATATATTTTTTAAATGCCATAGTAATATGTGTTCAGGTATGGGTAGTATTTCTACAGTTGGTAAGTTTGGAATTTTTGCTGCCTCCCTTTTGTCTTAAAGGCAATGTAAAATAAATAATGCTTTGATTAATAAGGTAACACATAATGACTGATATGATTTAGCAAACCTTTACAAAACCCAACCCCATTTTTTTTTCCATATTCATAACTGTTTATGAGTCTGTCATACTGATCATGATTCATTGCTTGCTGAGTTTATTGTTTAGCTCCTGCAACCCACCCGTTGTTTAAGCAAGACACCTGCATCATAAATACTTCTAGTATCTTCACTCAAGAGGAACAAGATCTTCAGAATCATATGAATATTACCTAAAGGTTGTGTAAAGATTGCCTCACTGTTTCAGTAAAAGTCATAAAAACTATGAGAGAATGTTTTGTAATTAAAACTTAAAAGCTATAATATACAGTTAGTTGAAAGTAGAGTTTAATTATTTTGGCTGATTGGATCTCTTCTCAGAACTGTGTGGGCGTTCACAGACAGATTCATTTAGGTTTTATTCACCTTTTTTTGGCTTTTTGGAAGAACAAGTTAGGCAGCGGCAACATGCATTCAGTTATTTTGAAGGCACACAGATTTACAGTTCAATATATCATACAAATGTACTTGCAGCATAGATCCATTGTGGAGTCGGTTTATTTGTTCTATTTTTTAACGGTTATGATCTGAATGTAAGAATAAATCCTAAAAAGGTTAACACTTTAAGTTTTTGCAGTTCAGATGACTGAAATCATGAACAAGAATATATTAGTGAAAAATCTTCACAGGTAATTACAGGTCAGCACGTCAGCATTGTAGATTAGAGAAAGTTCACATACTCTCCATGTACATTACTACTGTTATTACTGACTCTACACCCCTTGTATGGGACAGCACACTTGGGTGTTCAGTTACCACGGAAGACAAATGTTTCAGGTTAAAATCACTTTTTTTTATTCATTACGAAATCATGTTATGAAAATAATGACAACTAACCATATATCAGACAAATGTATCTTTCCATACATTAACAACAAGAGTTTGCTCTGTAGGATGTGATTTCTCAGCAGTCGCCAGAGCAGAACCGTCGTCTCTTTGTGCTCGGAGTGTGCTTCATCTCATCCTGGAAGTGGCCAGTTCCCACTGTTCTTTCACACTATAAAAATGTTTACAAGGCTTGTCATGTCTCCTCCCAGTGTTTACACACGAGAATCCATTTCAAATAATTTTCATTTGTGAGGGAGAAGTTCACATATATACCAGATTTAGTCTTTGCGTTACGCTTCCTGTCGTCTCCTCCATCTATTAATAATTTACACAAAAGCTGTACATACTTACAGCAGGCCGCAGCCTGTTTCTGAAGGGATGTGCACATAGAAAAAAAACAAGCAATGTACAGGGAAGAGGATCTTTACAAAGTCAATGTGATAAGGTAGGAGGTTAAGGTGTTACAAGCTACTATACTCTTGCCCGTTATGGTACATGGAACTAGACATTTTTCAACTCTCATTCAACCTTTTGGCACTCAGAATGAGGCTGTGACATTCTGCACCAAAGCCCATACCTACTACAATTACTTCCAGTCTTTTGCTTTAAAAAAAACACATTCAACACAACATCACAACAGGAACAGACATTAAAATATTCATGGAGTGAGTGGGAGTGTTTGTAATGGCAGACGTTAGGATCAAGTATAATTATCTTAGCCAAAAAAAGATGAAAAACTTTGGGTGCAATAAGAGCAGGACTTGCCATTCATAACCTCCATCTGCATATTCTCTCCCCATCCACCAGCTGATAAACTTCAAAAAATCAAGTTAAACCAGAGCTGGGAAAGAAACAGGCATCTGAAAAAACACTTAAGGCTTAATTTCTATCATTTAGCTGGTTGCTAACAATAAGCAATGATTATATTCTTTGCCATCTCATGACGCCCACTCATCGGCACTTACTGTATGCAGTCGTTCAAAGCAACGTCTTTCACAACACTCATATTGCATTCTGATCAGATGAAACAATAGCTATATAACACATTTTAGATTTAGAAAAATATGAGATTGATTCACCACAACATCATCTTGAAGCTACTGACATTAAAAACTAAAGCACAACTGCTGGAATGAGCAGAAAAATAACAAACTGCCTCTCCTCGAACATCACTGCTGTGTGCTTCTTCGTTAATGGAATAACAGGATCTGAGCTGAGCTGAACACAAAAATCAGGCTTTAGGGTGCAGCTGTTATGCGAGTTCCTGCTCCGACAAATTTAATTACAATGCTTGTAAGATAGATTTTTTTTTCTATGACCAGTAAAGGACCTGTAATAACCCAGGAGGCTCTGTGCACATAAACACATTAGAGCTTGTTTGAATCAAAGTTTGGGTCATTGGTTCTGTTTCTATGGCACAAATGTAGGACAAACACAGCTAACATTCATCATTTTTGAGATTGACAAAATAAATTATGTTAATGGCACACTGTAGTATCATACCATAACCACCTGCTGTACTGCGCTGAGGCGAGCTGGGTTTAAGGAGTCACAAGTTCTGTCATACATACAAAACTCACTTCAATAAAACAAGAATGCCCTTTAAAACATTATTTGCTGAGGCAAGAAATCACAAGAGAAACAGACATGAGGTTATTGTCAGTCTTGTTGGAATTTCTCTCCACCTTTCCGTGAAATTTTGCATCCATGTTTCTTTCATATTTCTCCTCCGTGAGCTGACAGAAGAGGGCAGCTCGCTTTCTTTCAACAGAAGCCACACTGACACTGGGCCTGCGACCATCAGTCACTGTCCTGCTGTCTCCTGTAGAGTGATTAAGCCACATGGGGAGTGAGGAGGGGGGAAGTGGGGGAGGGCTCACATGTTGTAAGCCACATATATGGGGTCCAGCTGGTCGGCCAGGAATCCATCTCTGAGGTGCATGCGTTGCTTCTCCCCTCTGGAGTTGATGGGGATGACGCCGGGGTCGACCACCACCACCACCCCTACGATGAGGTAGTGCTCCTCCAGGACAACGTTGGTGACCAGGGCCACCAGGTCCAGGGCCTCCTGCTCGGATCCCTCCAGCTCCACAACCACCACGAGGAGGTTGGTCCATGTGAACACGGCACTGGAGGGAGGAGGGAAAGGGAGAAGAGGAACACAAAGAAAGAGAAGAGATAGTAGGAAAGAAGTGAGACATTATAGAGAACTTTATGTTTTTCAATTAGATTTCACATATAAAATGAACACACGGTGAATAATTCAAACTTCATAGTAATAAAATAGTGATTATAGCTGATGCAGGTCTCTTACCATTCAGCTATGCTCTTGTGAGAACGGATAACAGAGGTCTCAATGTCAATTGGGTGATACCTCATTCCCCTCAGCTCCAGGGTCTCATCAAGAGAGCCCACCACATAGAGGGCGTCATGCCGCTCTGAAACACACACACACACAGATTGGTCAGCTTATATCTGATGAAGAAATCACATTTAGAGGTGATGCTGGAGAGGAAAGGAGGTGGTATAAAATATTGATTTAGCTTTCATCAAAAGCAAGTTAGCATGAACACTCGTGATTCTCACCTCCACTGGCATCAGTCAGCTCAGTGCGCCGCAGGAAGCCCAGGTAGCCGGTCCTTGCCCAGACAGTCTGGGTGTCACCGAAACTCAGCTTGGTGTTGAAGTGGTCAGCATGCAGCGCCTCCTCCCCATAGACTGTGTAGTAGCCGGTGGCGTTGTGAGGACTGCTCACCCAGATCTATGACACAGATTAATGCACACATAATCATACACTCTGGTTGCTCCTCTGGTCAAAGTTTCTGATCCACTGTATGACATTAATCTTTCTCATTCACTCTCATTTGTTTCTCACTTATTAAACTCCTTTGTATTTGTGTGTAACTCGATAAAACAGCTCGGCAACAAACTACCTTCACAAAGCTTACATTGTTCAGCTTATGTTTAAATTGTCTGAAATATGTAAATTTTATTTTATTTTACAGAGGTTACAGCTAAAGAATTTCTCAATTAGTTTCCTCCTCAGCTATATATGTGAGGCAGCAGAATATTAGAAAATATTAGAATATAATGCATAACAACACTTCACTATGACTTTAAAACACATAATGGCAATGCAAGAACAGGCTCTGTAGTCAGTTTTGGCTAAAGTAAATGCACTACATCAAGAAATGACATTTAGGCTAAAATGCCACTTTGTGTAGTTTGAGTGTAGTTGGACTTTAAATGAAATTATCTCAAAAATAGAAGGTGCATTGCTATGTATACAAATATCTCCCTTTATACAGTGGCCTTAACTGAAATCTTGTTTATATGAGTAAAATATGTAAAAAAGATTACATAAAAAGCTGATTAAAAACCTGTTTATGCAAATCAACTGGCTTTTCCAAGAGAAAACTAGCTGGAGGAACCAGGTTTTTATCCTGATTCCAGAAAAAAATTGTTTAGATAATCAGTTTACAGCAGATAGTGACTGTAATCTGACTGATTAAGTACACAGAAAAGTAACTGAATGCAGGTCACAAGGAGGAAAGGGTGATTTACCTCTCCTAGATGGGAGTCTCCCAAAGGCCCTTTCGTCTCTGTGTTGGCAATGATCACTTTCACTCCAGGAAGGATCTACAACAGCAGACATAATTCTCAAATTGACAGTTTAAGAAAAGACCAATGCGTTGGCAACGTGAAGTCATAGTTGTGATTTGCACAGTGTTGCAGTGATTCAATGCATATATTCATATGATGCCATACCTTCCCAGACTCCATCAGTGGCAAGCTGTGTGGTGACCCTCTCTCAACTAGGCGGACCCTGAAGAGGACGCACAACAGGGCAAAATGAGAAATTTCATATTGACTTTTTATTCATTTTCCCAACGTATGTTAAAAAAAGAACTGTGAATACTGTTTCAAGAATGTACAATTACATTTTAAATTCACAGGAAACTCAACAGGGTGATAAACTTGAAAACAAACCACCATCACCCACCTGTCGTGCCGTAGAGCTCTCATGTCTACGTAAACAGTGGTGGGGTCTGGTCCAGCCGTGCCCTGAAAAATAAAACAAGCAGAACTGAACATGAGTCAGTAATTCACCTGTTGCAGCCCCAACATGAAAGCTGTATGTTGCCTGAGTGAAGGGAGGTGGAAGCTGATTATGGAACAACCGCTAACAAAGCAGGGGGGCAGCCAGAAGCCAACCAGCCAGGCTACGATAGTTAGGACTTTGGCACAACTCAACCATGTAGCAACAAACACTGTCAGTACCTCCACAGTTAGATTCACCTGCTCTGATACTGTGTAGTATAAGAAGGATAGAAACAGCTACAATACCAGTTACTGGAAACTATAAACAAACAGTAGCTTATTATCTTGAGGATGTTTATAAAAAAAAAGAGCACAACTGTCAGAACAAATCCGAGCACCATTTGTTTTGATTAAATGTCTATAGTTCTTCCATGCAGCTGAATCCTAAACCATTCCTCACCACTGATTATGGCTGTCAGACATCGATTCCTTCTGCTTTGGGATTTGTCATCATTACAGATGTAAGAATAGTCACGCCAAATTACGTTTTTCTTCACTACCTTGTCTCATGTGTAGCCAGAGGACAAGCTAGCATCATGTCGCTGTATTGTGGTCTGTGTGGTTGTAGCCAAACACAGAAAGGAGTGATTGAGTTTAATGAGCTGAGCAACACCAGTACATCAAGCAAAGCAGACGTCTCAACCACAGAGCGTTTCTGGAAAATATCAATCCAGTTTGGCACAGTCTGCTAGTCTGTGCCAAAAAACCAAAACCAACAGTGCAAAAAGAAAGCCGTCATGAGAATAATCATTACAAAAAACTAAATGATGATTTGATCTATTGCAAAAAACACTAAAACTAAATGTGTAATTGTTCGTCTTTCCCCCAAAAATGTCACAAAAAACATCCTTTCACTATTAGAACTAAACAGGAAGGCATACATAAACAACTTCTCTATTTACAGTTTGTAAGCTTTTTCATACACTTTGCAAATTAGAAATTCCCCCAAATTAAGTGCATCACAGCAGAGTTCATGCTGCTAGCTCATGGTAATAATGTAACAGTGCGTCACACAAAGTAAACCTGTCATAAAGCAATGATCGGGAGCCAGCCGATACAGGTAAGACTCGGCTAAAATGAAAAGCGGTAAAGTAAAGCCGAAGCTTGTAGAAGGAAAACAAAAGCAAGGAAAAGAAACAAATTGGTGAACTGAGGTTAAGCATATTCAGACATCATGCAAGATAAACAACAAACACGCACATGAACACGCAGACACACACACACAGATACACACAGACCCAGCAGCAGAGCAAACAGCCACTCTTATCCCACAGTACCTGCTCAACCAGTTTCCCTAACCTGTTGGGCTGACAGGACAGGGCAGGACAGATAAATAAAGATATAGATATATAGATATGTATTCATTTACTTGGACACACACACAAATCACACTCAGACACATAAAAATCATCAAGGATACCAAAAAACAACAAAATGTTTAAGGAGAAAAGAAAAAATAATGAACAGTCAGACTGAGAAGGAACTGAGTGTGTGGTTCCAAAACCTTACATATTAAACCTTGCATAACAACGAAGCTAGAACATTTTGCCGCCAATATTCTGAGGATGTTTTAAGGATGTTGCTGAGACATATTAAACATTCCTACAGTGTTATATGATAAAGAAAGCGATCTCAATGGATAGATTAGGGTAGTTACTGAAATCTGCATGTTTCTTTTCAATAATCTATAAAGTTATTTCCTTTTCCTTTTTCCTTCTACATACATGAGCTGTTCAAGCAGTAGAATAATCACTTGCGTTACATCTTCACCAACATTCACCCTTTTGAAGAACCACTAATCCAACATTTTTCAAGGAGTTTTTCTGAATCATTGCGTCAATTAATAGCCATTTTTGACCCTAAACTAGTGCTTGGCCTGCTTCACTCTTCCTGTCTTCCACTTAGTTGTCCTTAACCAGCTGCTTACCTGCAAACAGATCGCCACGTTCACCCTGCAGCCGAAGGTGGTGCTCACGGCTCGTGGCGAAAGCCCCAAGTCTTTGAAGATCTTTGAGAAGGACTGAGTGAGGGATATGCGGGGCCTTTCCTCTGCGACCACCATGCATGTTCGCACACAAGACAGGTTCACATTTCGCAACTAGAGATGGAAAAAAGAAAAGTCGCATAAATATTTCTTATTGGCAAGATGAAGGTGGGAGTTGCGTTCAAACTAATAATAATAATAATGCATTGGTTTTATATAGCACTTTTCTAGGCACTCAAAGACGCTTTACATTGCTTTATTCATTCACTCCATACTATGTATGCAGCCACAGCTGCCCTGGGGTAGACTGATGGAGGCAAGGATGCCAGTCAGCGCCATCAGCCCCTCCAAACACCACCAACCACTCACTCTCACACTGCATCCACCCAGGCTTCCTGGTGTTCCCTCACGGTCTCCCATGCAGGTACTGACCAGGCCTAACCTCGCTTAGCATCTGAGATCTGATGGGATCGGGCATCCACAAGGCGGTATGGTGGTAAACTAGTAGCTGACAAGACAAATTTCATTGCTACATTCTCCTAATACTTTTGTTTTTTGTCAGACTTTACTCATTAAACTACAGACAATATTGGCAAAAAATCTCCATCTTAAGTGCTGCAGACAGTAATCATCACACAGAACCAGAAAGTGTTTCACTGCTGAGTACCTGACTTTGTCTTGGTAATTGCAGTGCTGGTGCAACAGCACAACAGGGAAAAGGGAGTAATTGAAAAAAAAGATTCTGCAGTTTGTTGTTTCTCCTGTGACACTGTGCAACAGCAGAAGAGGCAAACTGACCCGTAGTGCTTCCGTCTGTGAACCCAGGCCCTTGGTGCACATCTCCATCACTGAATATGAGCAGAAGGTGACGCGAACTTTGTACTGGCTGACTGCAGCAAGCCAGAGAGATGCATTGCTCTCCAACTCCAGAGGGGGAACCAGGATCGACTGGTGGCCGGAGTACACACTAAAACAAAAACAAAATGTTTGTTGCAGATTTTATTTCCCGTTTTATAGACATTCATTTGTTCAGAGCTGCCAGTTTACCTGCACAGGCACCAGAGAGCAAAGCCCAGGCCGCAGTAGGGATCCAGACAGATGGCGATCTGCCGAGAAGGGTAGAGCTCACACTGCAGTTTAATGGAACGACACAAGGCACTGGTGGCGGCATGAGACATCTAGAAGAGATGATATGACACAAGGAGAGACAGAGTGAGACACGAACAGATCGACTGTTTCACAGCAATATGTGGATGGTTCTTGATGGCTGAAAACTTTCTCCATAATTAATTCAGCTGTTACTCAATAATAAAAAAAACAATCTCTGGATTATTCTAACTGGCAACTGTGTACCTAAATCGGCCGAGGTTTACCCAACCTAAACATGTTGCTTTGTATTTTGCTTGTAACAACACTAATTATATCAATATTTAATTTACAAACTGTAAAATATTAGGATTTATTTATTAACACAGTGCTAAGTGGAAGAAAGGGTGGCTTGTAACATCCCAATATAACAGCTGCACTTCTGAGTCCACGGGCATTATGTCTACTGAACATTACATCTCCTTCAACATACTTTGACCCCTGCTAGGATGCCTGTTGTGGACACACTGAAGTCCAGGTAAGCTAACATCTCTGGGGTCGGGGGCTTGTACATCTGGGGACTCTTCTTCCTGGGGAGATCATCTGGAAGACAAACAGAGATGACGTTTTCATTGCAGACACATAAATCCATTGCTTAGTCTACATAAAAATCCATTCTATGGTACCAACATGAGAATATTACCTGAAGGATCTCAGTACATTTGAGCACATCACTCACCTGTGTCCAGCACCGTGGGCCAGCTCTTGATGTCCACAGCAGCAGCAGCCTCTTTGGATTTCAGCAGCTTCATTATTGCTTGGGTTGTCAGGATACACACCGACTTACTCACCTTTAACACAGAGATACTGAAGTATTACTACACATGTCATAATACTTGAATTGTTCACACAGTTTGATAGAAAAGTAGCCATCATGGAGCAGAGCAGGCTTTCTATATGATTCAGTTTAATATATTTTAAGTGGTTATACTCACCAGGCTCAGGGAGTGTAATAACTGTGCAGAGAGTGATTAAGTTATTTTTAAATGTGTCAACAAACAGACTCAGTGTTACCTCAACGATCATTTTGACAGTGGGCAGGGTGGTGGCCAGGTTCTGTGGATGCGGTGGTCTAACAGTGACTGGCACACAGCCAGCATACAGGCAGCCGTAGAAAGTGGCAATCAGGTCAATGCCTGCAAGTAAATGTTTACATTTGCAGCGTCATTTTACAACTTTTAGCAGCTCAAATTATTAAGCAACTGAGTAACAGCACACATATAAATGAATACAGTTAAAGTTACTGCTGACACTGTGTATTAAAGTCTAAACTGAAATGAAAAGCAGCACAGCAACAGTAGATCTTTTTACCTGGCGGGTAGACGAGTGCTACATGATCTCCAGTGTTTAGGCGTCCCATCAGTGCTGCAGCCACCCGTTCAGCTCGCTTGTGCAGCTGCAGACAGGAAGCTGTGCTAGCCACTGTGCCCTGAAAAGTAATCATGAAAACAACACTTTTATCAATACTGCGGTCTACATTTAACTCAGCCTCCTTAGGATTTATCAGTCCGTAGGTTTCTACCGAGATAGCTCTGACTTCAATGTCTGCAGTTGTATTACAAGCTTGTTGCTTGTTGTTTTACCTGTAAACAATTTCTCAACTAAATTTCCGTGAAATTTACTACAATACAAGATATATACTTCCAGTTCAAAACAAAATTTCATTAGTGACATCTCTAGCTATAGTTTTTTGACTCTTCTTAAGTCAGACCAGAGGAAACACTGTACCTTAGCATTGAGAACAAGGAACAGAGGATGGTCTGGAGTGGCCTGAGCTCTCCACTGCAGCACGTCCTGTATGTAGAGGAACTATTGAGGAGAGACAGAAACACAGATTCACTATGTAGAAATCAAAGTAACATAAAGTGAAGTCAGATACAAATTAAGAAAATACCAACTCCATTATACAAATGGTGAAGAAATAATGTGGTACAAAATGGTTTTTGAAAATGAATGATAGATGATGGGGTAAAGTATATGTAAAGCTGAAGCGGATGAGAGTATGGGGTGTAATGCATGATGGAGGAATCTAAATTACACAGTGACTCTGTTTTCATTCGGGTAGATTTTGCCATAAAAGGACAGCAGGAAGTCAGAACCATGTCCCCTCCATCAACTGCATGTATGTCAGATTTCATCCCCACAGTTATGGATCCTTACCTCTGTCAGCAGTGTATGTGAGGATGTGTGGCGTGGGTGAAATGAGGATGACTAGCTACCTTACGTGCCTGGTCATTGTCCTCTAGTTGTGCCACGTCTCTCCCACAGGCTTGTGCTATCCTCTTGCCTGCCACCAAGTTTCCCACTATCATAGAAGCAGGACCGACCTCTGCGCAGCACAACCATACCGTTAACATCATCAGATGTGAGCAAAGTTAGCAGCAACATTCATATTACTATAAAATAAATAGAGCAATAGACAGGAATACAGCTCTCTAGTCAGAGTCTAAACCTCAGCATGTTCACTCATCTGGCAGACTACCTGGCTGTTTTTGTCTCGGCTTGGGCAGATTGGTGACACAAGTGTGAGGGCACATGAGGACATTGCAGGGGTGCAAGGCACCCTCCAGGAAGCGCTGTTTTGTCTCAGATATATGGATGCCACCCAGGGGAGCCTTAGGGAGCGTGTTGGCAGGGACCAGAGCCAGGCAGTACACCCCGACCTGGTGGATGCTGTCTATGGCCTGGAAACACACACAGAGGATTACAAACGGAAATTAAAGTGTGCAAAACTGTCAGGTGTAAAAGAGGAATTAGTTTTATTTTTCAGGACCGAATCAAAAAGTGTGAGCATTGTGTTCTGTTCCATTTTACATGTTAGTAAGCCCCCTAGATAATGTTTTCGCATGCCATTATGGTTTTTCAGCTCTGAGTTGGGACTTAAAGAGTCTACAATACTAGTTATGAATTTGTTGCACACATTAACTACAAACCAAGACAAACAACTTTTCAAAACAAGCAATAAAGCTGATTTCATATCTCCCAGCTATATAGGAATGAACACCTGGAACAGTGTCCATGTTTGCTAGTTTAGTTTATGGATTTCCTTTTCTGGCAACATATACAGTAGTGCAGTCTGGACTGGTTAGGACATGCATTAATTTGCTGTGACTTTACTGCGACACATTAGATAAAAACAATAATGTAAAACTTTTAAGCAGCTGATCATCCAATGTTAAATGCCAGAATGACCTTGAGTATAAAACAAAGTGTATTCCTTTAGATGTCACTAAGTAATAAGATGTTAAATGGACTATGCAGTCAGTACCTGAAGGACGCGGCTCATCCATTGGAAGCTGTCTTCCTCAGAAGCATCTGGCCTCTGCTCTGCTACTACAACGATCCTCTCGTCGTGCAGCACAGACACAGAAAACACTGCTATCCTGGAACACAAAACACAGAACAGCATTGTCACAGCTGGATCGTCCTGCTGAGTTACTGGCGTCGTGTAATAATGTAAGTGGAGTTACAAAAGAGTGTAAGACACACTCTCGGTATAACCGATTACAGATATGACATTAAGTGCAGAGTTGAATGTTTTTTTAGGCTGTTTCCTTGGTTTACCTTCCTCTGTAAACAAACTTCATGGGCTCCACAGCCAGCGCCGTGGCCACCACATCATCAGCATTATGTCTCCGCCCACTGACCACCATCAGTCCATCCATCTTTCCCACAACAAACACAAGGCTGTCCTGGAGGGAAACACAATGTACATACGGTGAGAATATAGACACTGACATTCATACAAAATGCAGTTTAGCACCACATCATAATCTGGATGGTTTACAAGAACATACACATTTAAGTTAGTTAGTCGAGTTATCACAGTGCTATAAGACAGATATCACCGTACAGGAAGGTTAAAAAAAACAAAACTGACTCCAGATTAATAAAGGTGAACTTACTGGTCCAACAAAACCCAGCAGTGAGGTTCTGGTGAAAGGTCTGTCACTGATGGGGACCCCAGATGAATTTACTGGGATGGTCTGCAACAAGACATAATGCTGTTAAAATCACATTTTCAAGGATGAAGCACAAATAAATATCATTGCTTCTACTTTAAATAACTCTAAGTACAAATATCTGGCATTTTAAACTGGCCAGAGATCAGTTTGAGTGAGGATGTGTGAACTAAAAACAGATAATGAAATTTGGAATAATGCTAAGGTAGAAATGTGAGTTTTAACTGACATACATTTATTTTAAGGTTAACAATTAATTAGATTTGCTCACTATCTTAAAAAAAGTTTTAATTTGGTGTCATTAGAGGGTGCCACATAATGCATTTCTTACATATTTTGGTAAATTTGGACTGAAGCCTTTCTTTATTCTTTATTGTGTCAAAATCGTGAAGTTGCCAAGCAAAACTGCAGTTTTTTAATATACCGTACATATGTAACTGAATAAAGATGAATGAAGGCTTCGTTACACCTGAACACCTTCAGTAATATTAAAACACTAACCTCGAAGATATTCTTTGTCATGCCTGGGAGACCGTAGTAAGCTACACCAGTGCTACCTGAGCTCACGCAAATCTCTCCAACCTCGTCTGTCTGACAGAGATAAGGTGTCCCTTCCACTCGCACCACACAAACCAGAGCTGAGAATGCAAAATAGAGAGAGAAGATGGGAACAAGGAACAATGACTTGTTTAAAGTATGTAGTAATTCCTGTTTCTGGTCCTGATTCTTGTTTTCATTGCCGAAGTTCAAAAAATTAGACAATGTTTCATTGTCAACATAAATCGATCAGGCATAACATTATGACCACCTGCCTAATATTGTATTGGTCATTATGTGGTCAAAAATGCTCTGAACCATTGGGCATGGACAAGAGGACCTCTCAGGGTGTCCAATAGGGTATGGCACCAGGACGTTGGCAATGGATCCTTTGGGTACTCTGGCTTGTGCAGTGGGGCCTCTGTCAATCAAACTTGTTCCATCCTGTTGATGCTTGATCACAATGAGGTGTAGGAAATTTGAAGGTCAAATCAACATGTTGGGCCATTGTCATGTTCCTCAACATGTTCCTGGTTGTTTGATGTTTTGCCATGTGGTGGGGTGCATTTTGCTGTGGGGGTAGGTCAGTGACATTTAGGATTTCCATGTGCATGAGGGAGTGTGTTTGTTCTGGGACAATATTTATTTGGGTGACTAAGTGTCATCAACACGGATGTCAAAATCCAAGGTTTTCCAGTAGAACACCACACCGAACCAATATGATCAATGTTATTCACTTCACCTGTCAGTGGTCATAATGTTGTGGTTGATCGGTGTATACGTTGGTGGAAATGAGAACACTTAAGTTTTTCTTCTCAGCCATACATGCCAATATGAAAAGTTGTTTGTTTTTATCACCATCATTAACAGTAGCAACATGTTAATAAGCAGTGCAGCGAACTGTACCTGCTGGCATGACTTGCCCTACATCCTGCACTGTAAGGACAGACAGTTTCTCCTCTGTGTCCACACGGATCACACTGTGACTCAGCCCACCCATAGACAGCACTGCCTTCCCTGGAGGAGGAACACCCATTTCTGGAGGCCTGTGGGACACACATAATTACTAAAGCTACTCTCTTTACTGAGCATAATAACACATGGAAAAATTTGCAGTTAAAAACATCCACAGTTAACAGAAACTAACAATGTCAGTGTTTGCATTCCTTTAAATTTCTCTCTGTCTTTCATGGCAAATATATAAACCCATCCACTGCCGAAGTGCAATGACTGTACTAATACCTAAAAAGAGCACAGAAGATAGTTTATAGAAGAATCTGATGATCATGTGAATCTGTAAGACTCTTGTGGCTCCATTAAATAATTTCTAAACTTCTGCATGTATTTGAAAATGGCATTTTTCATTTTAACAATAGTGCCAGCTTCTCTGCTTGAAGCATGTATTTTAGTCCGTCTGTCATCTTAATCCTCCTCCATAACTGAGCTCCACGATCAGCAGAAAGCTGCAAAATCCTACAGCCTGTCGCTGTGTTAAAGAAGAACAAATCTCTCTTCCACCCCACAGGATCCAGCTGATTTTGCAAGCACAGTGTGGTATAACAGCACATTAATGCAAAGCTTTGGCAGGTTGCTTTTGTTCTAATCAACTGCAGTAACTGAAGTTCACCTGCGGATGGCGACAGTCATGGCTTCTGAGGAGCTGGCACATGGACAGATCACCTCAGGTCGCAGTCCACGTGCCTGAAACACGTTGAGGAAGGCATCGCAGGAGGATATCGACCCTGCGGTAAAACACACACAAATACGAAGTCAGCCAACAAGTAAACACAAACAGAGTGAATCAATAATAATGCCTTATGGTTCCAGGGTGTTATGTTATTAAATGAGTCTTTGTAGATGGACTCACATGGGTTAGCTCCGTCAGCTACAATCAGCATGCGCAGTGAGCTGAGGCTGATGTCCCTCTGGTCCCTCTGGGCCAGCAGAGACCAGTGCATGTCCCTCGACTTCACTACTGCTACCCGCGCTACACAGGGGATACAAAGGCAAAGAGACAGGCTGACGACAAAATCATCCAGCTTGACAGCCAATCACAGATCACAGAATCTGACAGCAAATAGCTACACGTCTGACTCAGCTGCCAACAGGTGACTCAACAGAGTTCGGACCAGCCAGTGGACGAATTTTATTCAACACAGCAGGCCTTGTGCTCTTGTCCTGCACTGGGTTAATACAACTGAACTGAAATCAATACGTCTAATAAACTGTTGTTTTAATCCATCGACCTCTGTCAACTATGCGATGAGAATCAAAATTAAGAGCAGCAGACTCTGTGGAAGCCAAACTTGGTCTCAAAGAAATGACAACAAAACTAATTCACCACTGCATTTTTCTCAAGGAATCACCTTTTGAAAAATTCTGTTCTGTCCTGTTTTTCAAATTATAATAAAATGCACTGCAACAATGGAAACTAGTTTCAACAGTTACAGCAATAAAGAAAAACCTTTTTCTTGCAATTTAGAACTAATTCAATTTGGCATATCCTTTACTAAATGTCTCCTCATATTAGTAAGACACAGCAGACATAGTGAAAAGTGACAAAAATTAATGTGGCGTGACCCTCACCTTTGTATGTGTGAACTTTCTGTATCCAGGACAGTGGGTTGACTTTCATCAGAGAGTAGGGAATGCTGATCACGTGCATCCGATTCATGACACCCTGCCATGACAGCAAGAAAACATCAGATAAGCTCAGAAATATGTCAGGAGTGCATTACAACTACATGATGTCACGATAAACATGCTGCGGGTTATGACAAGATTTTATCAGTTGCTGCTAAGAGTAACAAATAAGCGTGTTTCTTTTACTGCTGTGTCACTTTAGGAATTTAAACATGTAACAGCAAGTCATGTATGAGCTGTCTGTAAATTCCATGGTGTGTTTGAAACCAGTCAATCAAAGCCCGGTTGTCCATGTTATGAGAGAAGCTGGTTTTGCCCATCAGGACTTCATTAGTTTGAATACATTTACATACTGATGAAGCCCTCATAGGGAAGGCAGTTAGATAAATCAGACTTTTTATTAGTAAACTGAGCACAGACCTCCTCTATTTCTGATTATATCTGCATCATATTAGCTTTACCAGAGTTTTCAAGATAACTTACAGTGAGAACACCATGCCATAATCCTGCTTCTCTCTTGAAGTCCAGTACGTTGGTTATTGTCTCCGCTACAAATTAAAAAGGAGATTTTTGCCAAAGTTAGGGGGGCTAAGATATTTCCATTCTTCACTAGCACAGTTAAAACACAAAGTTCTGTAATGAAGAGTAAATTTTGAGTGTAGACGTATTGGCACCAAACTAACTTTTAGAAACAGATATGGAGAATCTCTAGGGGCTGCGGGTGCAGTTAAGAGTTATTCAGAGCAAAACTGGGACACTGGAGAAAAGGAGATGCCTTATGTTCTCTTTCTTTTTAAGCAGACCTGACCCAGGTTTGACAGAATGAGACACTACCCACCGAGCAGCTGCATTTATCAAACTGTACTTACACCTGACAGCGTCTGTGAGCAATGCGAAAGGGGTACTGCTATGATATCATATATTATAAAGCAGGTTTATTCAGTAAATATGACCAGTGTTATCTAACCTGCTGCATCAATAAGAAAAAGTAGAACAATCCTGACACACTCCAGATAGTAAAGCCTTATAAATGCAGTTAATTTCCACATATTTTTTCATTATTATTGTCCTGGTTTCATTGTCTGTCTTTTGGTCTCTGCATTCCACTGTCTCCCTAAAATATCACAAAGAAAACTTCCTATCACAATCAAGTGGATGCTTTTCTCCATGTCAGAGGAATGAATAAATGATGGAGAAAACACAGGGCACAGTGAAGCCTGAATGACTGAGAAGTAAAAGCAGAGCTCTCCTCACCTTCAGTGTAGCCGCAGGCCTGTGTGAGGGCATGACAGTGAGCAAGCATGGCTGAATGGGAAACTGTGATTCCCATGGTGCTTCCTTCTTTGCTGGTTTTATACTAGAAGTACAAAAAAAGAGAAAAAATAAAAGCACATGGCAAAACATTTGAAAAATTTAAAAATAAGATATTTGTAGATTGTACGAGAAAGAGTACTTCATGATTAAAACTCAAAAATATTTAACAATCTATTAAATGAATGAAACAAAAACACAATGAAATCATAATTATCCAAACAGTTTTAAGCAAACTGCACTTACTTCTATATAAGCTATGTCATTACTGGCTTCCCGTATTGGAGGATGCCAGTCTTTTGGAGGCTTCACAACATGTTTTCCATCTGTCACAAACCACAGCAACCGCGGCCAGCCTGCAGAGACAGAGACATGAAATCAGTTCAAACCAAACTGGAACTATGCACGCAGTCAAAATGGAAATTAAACAAGCTCTACCTTTGAAAGTGGCTACCTCCCCAGTTTGTGCTTTTGGCAGGCCTTTTTGACAAGCGTCAGTGGTCAGTGCCAACGTGACACCACAGCTGCCCAACAGAAAGCCAATCTGTTGACTTCCTGCATCCTAAGGGACGAAAGAAGATGAAAAACTGAAGTTCATGCTGTCAAACACTATCTGTCACACAATGATCAGCCATTAAAAACAATAAAACTCATGACATGAAAAGATTTGAGGAAACATGCACTGAGTGAATGTGAGAATTGTTAATGGAGGGAAAGAAGGGCGAAGACTGAAGAAACCTCAGAGAATCGAACATCAAAGCAGCAGCAGGTAAGAAAGCAGAGTGACAGCCAATCATTATTAAAAACTCTACTGCTGCGCATCAAAGACTGATCATCACAGAAATGAAACCCAAGATCTGACACACCCTCCCTCATATTTGATTGGCTGTGCAAATTAGCTTAAAGCTAGACACATGCTGAGTAAACCATACTGCTCAGAAAAGGAAAAAAAGCACACTGTGGGAGAAAAAAACAGAGGAAGAAAGAGGATGGAGAGACAGAGAGGGAGAAGAAGAGGATAATAATAGAAAAAGAAGGGGGAAAAAGGAATAGAAAGTGAGCACATGGAATGATAGGAGTTGGCAGAGTGAACGAATGGGTTTCTGACTCCCGAGAACAGTTGGCCTGTGATCTAATATTTTGACTAGAATTACACATCATTTCACCTCACTCAAATCTCATTAATTACAGCACAGCGTCTGCCAACAGCATGCTTACAAAGGGCAATCAAGAACAGGCATTAATATTCAGCCTGTGTAACTAATGTGGATGAATTTGGTTCAGTTTGAGCTGATGGATGTGCTGGAAACTGCAATGCATTATAATACTCTGTAATTAAACTTTTAAAAGATAATCCTGCTGTGGTATTCAGGCAATGACAAATTTGCAATGAAAAATTTGCAAAAAGTACATGTTCTTAAGCAGGGATAAATATTCAGACTTTTTTTTAAAAATTGTGAATACTGACATTGGAACAACATAGCATTATGTACATGTCTTGTCTCTCCTTCAAACATTTAGAGGTCAAATGTCCAGCAGGGGTCAGTACTGCTCTGATTTGTGTAGATCAGCTCAAAAATGTCCAAATCCACACATTCCCAGGAGTTTGTCTTTGTATTTGCCTTTACCTTTCTGGTCAGCGGCACTTCAATAGGCACAGGTACCAGCTCTGCCAGGAGGCAGCCGTAGAAGGCCACCATGAACATCACTGGATCATTGTTCGGGAAAACAAGTGCAACCTACAAGTGTGCCAAAGATACAGATACAAAATGCCAAAGATTATTTGCTTTAATAATTGAATTTTCCTGATATGGAAAACAAGAAACATGGTGTGCAACAAACACTGTGAAGCCAAACATTTGCTTTTCCACACAAGTAATGAGGTAGTGATATTGTACTTGTAAAGCCCAAAAAACAAATTCAGAGAAAATACTGACAAATGTTGTAAGGCTAGACATTTCAGAAAACGTACTTATATGCTTTCTTGCAAACAGTTGATTGACAAGAATCACTTTCCTATCTACAATAAATAGGTTATAGGTTTGAGGTTTGACATTACCTACCCATAAAACCTAGAGGTGTTGCTTTTACATGCATGTTTTTGACGAGATCAAATGAAGGTGATATAACGTGTTAAGTTGAGCAGTTTCGAGGTGCAGACAGATACCCTGCCTCTGTCCAGGCTAGCCATTTCTCCGTGCATCCAGTTTTCATGCTAAGCTAAGCTAACAGGCGGCTGGCTGTAGCTTTATAGTAAATAAAAAAGTAATTAGCCATATTTGACGAAAAATGTCGAACTATTCCTTTAACTACAAATACTAGCCATCCACTTCTTGTCTTTGCTCATGGTTTTTTGAACAGCATTTCATGGTCTTAATTCTTGGGCTTTGGACTTTGCACCTGTTAGGTTTATCATTTCTAATACTTCTGTTCTACTATTGCATTTGATAAGTAAGTCAGTTAAATGCGCAAAAGCAAAGAGAAATTTACAACTGATCATCAGTGAACACACAGTATTATCTCATGACTTACTCTGTCTCCAGGCATAAGCAAAGGCTCATTTCTGGTGCTTAGCTTGTTAAGAAGGGTGTAGGCCAGTTTCTGACTGCGAGTCCATAGTTTACCTACAGAGGTTAACACACACAAATTATTTCTTTGATTTACCAAACCTTAACCTTCAAATTCATATTTAAACACACAAAACGAAAAAAAGCTTAGTCTGCAGAATACAAAACAATGCATGCAGAGACAGATACAGGACAAAAGTACAAATAATAGATGACAACAGGCAGTATTGTTTTCCATCTCTATTGTCAATTCTGGGCCTGTCATCCACAGGTTGAAACCTACCATAGGTGAGTGTGTAGACGGGCTTGCCAGCATTGTCGAGTGCTGTCAGACAGGGGCTCTTAGGGTGAGTGGTGCCCCACCTTTGTAAAGCTGCTGCCAAGGAGGGAGGCCAGTTGGTGACCACCCCAAGAGGCTCTCCTTCCAGGGGACTCATCTGCTGGCCTTCTGGCTTTGGCTGGTTGGGATCTGGCTGCTGGACTAAACACATGGAGAAGAGAATCTTTGTGAGGATGGTTCAGTGGCTATATTGAGCAGCCAAGGAGATTTAGCTCCTGAGCTGTATGAGAAAAAAGCCTGGTTTGTCTGTTGAGTTGAATGAATTACAAGGAAATGGCAAATTTGTGAATCAAACAATACACTCTTAATGGAAAGCAGGCCAATAAAGGGAGTGTAAGAGTAAGAGACAATCAGAAGAGAGCGCAAAGCTGAAGGATTATAGGTGAGCTGTGTTCTGAAAGGTGCAGATCTCTCTTCTCTTGTCCTTTAAGCACCCTACTTGCTTTTTGATTTGATTCCCCTCTATCTATCCGTATCCTCTGCACAATCTAAACTCTCTGATAAGTGCAATTCAACATAGTTTTAGAGTGTTGGCAAGCTGCACCCTTGCCAAATCAAACACCTCTATCAGGGACAGAAAGGATTCAGCCTGCTGTCATTTCACATTTGTGTGTGTTTTTGTGCTCACACCAAGCAGACCACCGGGGCTTGCCATACCACAGCCTCTGTGCCAAAAATCAGGGAGGCTTCACAAATACCTGCTGAGGTATTACTATTCCTGCTGCATTTTCATTTGCACAGTGTTTATTCAGAGTGGCAGAGTACCACCCAAAACCCATGATGGGCTGGTTGGAATGGAGGAAATGGTCAGACAGGGCTGGTCCGCTATGTGTGCATTCAGTATTCCCAGCAAACCCCTTTGCACACCTGGTGGTCTCAGCTCCACCAAGAGAGAAAATAACCACTACTGACCTAAAAGTGGGCCTTGACTGTTTATCTGTGAGGCCTGGTAGGGCCACTATGACACTTTTATCTCTTATCCTTACAGGGTTTAGTGAAATAACCACTGGTGAAGCTGGAAAACTCAGAAATCTTAAAGCTGATGTCACCATCACAAAAGGGCAAAAGTGTTCAGCGTGTAACTGATGAGGCTTTTGATCAGTATGCTGAAATAATATTTTATTTATTAACTGACCTGACCTTCTAAGCTCCAAAACCCACCAGCGGATTTTAAAGACACGCTATCTCTAAAAAAATAAACAAATTAGACCATTCGTCAGGGCCAGAAACTGTAAAAACAAAAAGAATCATCTTTGCGACAGTCCTGCTCATTTGTGATGTGCCATTCTGTGGGAAAAATTATCTAAAATTACCTATTCTTAAAAATTTACCAAACTAGATTCTGTAAAAAATAAAATAAAATCTGCACTCCTCCGCACAACTGTGAAGCCATTAATGATTCAGCTGTGAACAACAGTGGCATCACAAAAATTCATGGACTTTTCAGCTGAACTGCAGGCTGTGCTCACACAGAGCAGACAGGAGATAAGTATGAAAACAAATGAAATAATGTGAATAGTAAAATATAAATAATATTGAGCGTTGCCGTTTTCTTCTATTAATGGTAACTCCTGTGGGCAAAAGAAATTATCAAAAGAAATCCACCTTTGGTTTTTTCATTTTTTTTTGAATAACAGCATTATAATTCTGTTAAACTAAACTAAACACATTTTAAGGTTCTTTCTACTTCTAGCCATTGTTGTACCATTTTCATGAGGGTGCAGGATTTTATATTGCAGTAAAGCATATGAACCCACAGTGAGTAGTTAAAATGTTACAGTAGCAAAAAATGCCCAGAAACTGCTTGAGACTGAGAGGGTTAATAGAAGCAATATAATTATTTTCAGCTCAGCTTACCATCCAAAAGCTCCTCAAAGTCATCAACAAAGAACTCGCGCAATGGCGGACGCTTTGGTCTCTTCAGTGTGTTGAGCAGCTGCTGGATTTTGTTGGAGACACGACTGTTGACTGGAACACCTACAAATTGGGTTTGAGGGGAATGAACATAAAAAAGGTTTGGGGAGAGCAAACATGGCAAGACAAAGATATGGAGAGAAATACAGACATGACAACAGAAGAAAATGGGAGTGGAGATGCGATGGAGCAGGTGGGAGAAAGGCATGTGTCGACAGATTGATCGAGAGATTGATGAGGTAAGGAGAAGGAGGTGGATAAGAGGAGGACAGATAAGAAAAGAAAAGAAAAAAGGTTAGTGTGGTACTCTAATGACACATAGAGGACAACCAGCTGTCACGCACACTGTGGCAAGACAACAAAATAGTGGACCACAAGGTCCTCTACAGTCACCTGGAGGTCACAGTCTTTCAGTCAGGATTGTGTAGAATCACTGACAAACCTCACAGGCTAAATAAATCAGGAAACAAGGAGCCGCCTCGCCTGCTGCCTAGCAACAAAGATGTCCCCTCTGCAGCGAGTGATTCATGAGGTGTCTCAAAAGGTGTCTGTTTCACATATGCTATAAAATTTGGAAATATGAGAGGCTACAGCTGATCTCGAGTCTAGACAAAAACATATGTAAATCATTTGACATGCATGTTAAAACTTTAACTTTAACTCTTTCATACTTGTTTTTTCTTACTGCGCACCAGAAAACGGAGACAGAACATATCTAAAACGCATAATCTCAAAGACAAGAACCTTTGCCAAGACAACAGAAGCTGAATGATGGAGCAGGACAGGAGAGAGACTGAGAGAAACAACAGAAATAACAGACTCTATATGAAAAAAATAGGGGAGTTGTCCAGTTAGAGTTCCCTCCCATTTCATTTATGGGTCCAGACTATAATCACCAGACATTATTTCCACCATATGCATTCATACTTAGTTTTGAAACGGGGGGCTGTGTCAGACATTCCAGGCAGCCACAGGAGCTGAAGGCCACAGCTGCACACAGCTTGCCTGATTTATCTTACTATAATAAGCCTGGCTAAGACAGACTCTGCCTCCTCATGTAGGGACAGATGTACTGGGAGCAGACATGTGGGGGTCAGCACAGCACCTGACGGGCCAATTATAAAGCCCCTGAACCCCATCCACTCATGAGCCTTGATCATTGATATCACAGCCAACCAGGACCTGCCTGTGATGAAGACTGTAATTAATGTGCTCATGATTTTATCATTTATACATCTGTAGCATGAATTTAGTGCAGCAAACACTGGCTTTGGCTTAATTGGGGAAAAAATTGTACACCACGTCTTTGCTGTAATATGTACCACATATATGTTATACAGAAGTGCATTTACTAACAAATCAATACCATAATGAAGATAGAATGACATGATAAGGCTGATGCTGTTCTTTATTTTTCTTAATGTTAACAAATCCCAGACCAAAACCAACAACAACATTACATTTTTTGTGTGAGCTAGGCACTGTTGTTTTTAGCACACTGTATTCAAACAGGAAAGGATGTATTTGCGCAGGTGTATTTGTTAGAGACCGTTTTCAGCCATGAATTAATATACATTAATTAAGCAGCATGGTGTAAGTGAAATTGACTCAAAACAAATGATAGTGCCCCAGGTCAACAAAATAATGAGTCAGCAAGTCACCCATTGCAGCAGTGTGGTTTTTCTGATATGTTTTTCATCATTTTTGGACATTAATAAAGGTTGCTGGTTGACAGAGGAATAGGCTACAACAGGCTTAGGATACACAAAAAAAACATGTTAGTAGAATTAATTCACTGTTGGTTTTGGTCTTTTCATTGGATTTGTTGGAAATATAAATAACACAGTACATCACCAGGCACCACAGGATTTGTGCTCAAGAGAGTAATCAAGAGACCGACACATACAGCGTCAGTAACAGAGTTCAGATGGAATCCAAGTCACTGTGTGGCATGTTTTCTACACCCAGCTATGTGTCGATATGAAAATGCCAGCAGTACTAGACGGCTGCTGTCAGAGAACGCACAGTGTGGCTGTGGGCTAAGTGGCTGATGTCACACAATGTAGTGAGAAACAGAAACTGACAGGTCTTAGCTTTCTCACTTCGAGATAAGGAACCAGTATGTCAACATGCTAATTATTCACAAGTCCAAATGAATAGCTACACCTGTCATTGGAAACACCTTTTATCACAATCTGTTTCAGCACAACCAATTCTGACAACATTCAGGTTAGATATTCCTTGTAGATGCTATAAAGGGCAAAGCCTTTGCAACACACTGAGCTGTGCAAACACACACACACACACACACACACACACACACATACACACTGTATGACTGAATTCACTGTAGCTTTGCATATATTTTTGTAAAACACACACAATTTGAAAAAGTGCTAGACCTGACAGTGGACGCAAATGCAGAAACACAAACACACACAAACACAAATGCACACGGAGCAGAGTGCACATACAGCACATACTGCCATAGAGTTGGAGGAACAGTTATAAATACCATCAATTAAAGTGAGGGATCCTTCACCTCTCCACTCACAGCCTAGAGGAGAGACACATCAGGATGTCAATGAAACAATCCTGCCAATTTTCTGTGTGTGTGAATGTGTGAGACATCTACCAACTGCCACGTGAGTGAGGCTTATGAAGAGTTGATACTCTTGTAGCACAACAAGGCTGGCTTTTCCTGTTTGTGTTATTTTTGTCATTTTTTTAACAACCTATGTAGGAAACCTTGCAAATAAGGTATGGGTTTGAAATTTCTCGAGCACCACACAGCAAAACAGAAGCCATAAAAATGACATTCCTTATGTCTTTTAACAACTACCCTCTTCTTTATGTGACAGCCAGGTGGGATGGTTTAGCATTTAGACAATCCAGGGCAGGGATGGTAATAGACATAATATAGACTCCGCTGAAGGTGTATTCCAGTTTTCAGGCTGCTAGGTTATTAAAACATTGAATAAATGAAGATAGAAGGATGACAGGAACACATTGGGTTACTTTTAGGGTCATCTGCAGCAACGTACTACAGACAATAATCTTTGTGGTTATCCTGTACAAACATAAATGATAGTTTCTTTTAAAGGTGAACCCCTGACAAAAATCTTGACATAATGCTGTTAATAATAAGGAAAAAAGCAGCAGATAAACTGATATTTTATTACTTTAATTTCACTGGTTATCCATCTTTAAACTACATGGCATTTACTACTCCATACTGGTGGAAGCACTGGGTGCATACAAAACAAGTCACTGTTTGAATGATGAATAATGCTTGGAGGCTGTTCACTTCATGCACAGATTCACTAACAACATGGCAACAACTGAGCAAAAGACTTTACCCTAATATTCTGGTTTATGTCACGACTCAGAGTATTTTCTGGTTTCAATACTCAAGTGAAACAACACGATCTATGTTTGTATTTGTTAACAACATCAAACACTGAGCTAGAAACATGGAGGACTTTTAGGGGTGGGGGGGTTTGGAGAGGTGCACTGTAACCATGGCAACATTAGAGGGTCAGTCGGTAGCTTGTGCCAGTCAGACTGACTGAGGAGAAGACAGAGGGACAGACAGCAGGGGAGAAAGGAGAAGGGAGGTGGCTCTCTGTGTGGCTGTATATTTGTGTGTGCGTAAATAAGAAACTCACCATCTGCGGTCTCCATAACGCTGGTGTGGTGGTTGTAGCTGCGGGAAACGCCTCGCACCGAGGCCACCTGGGGCCGCTCCGCATGAAACGAGGAGCGCTCCGACAGCCCCGTCACGTCAGGGGGCGCTGAGTGGTTATCTGTGATGAGTGGGGTGTCGGGGGTTAAAAGGTCAAACGCCAGGGCGACTTTGGGCTGTCGTAACTATATAAAAGCGTACTTCCTGGGTTGGTAAACAAACTGCTGATAGGGATTTGACGGAGTCTGAAAGCCTTATTGTCATCTTTAAGTCTAAAGTCATCAACTGCAGAGGGGCATATTTAACATTTTAACTCTAACTCAACTACCTGCCAGACAATCAAAGAATATTTTTACTTTCCCCCACCGAGTAAGCAACATTTAAAGCAAGTTGCCTGTCAAAGCTGATTAACAGGCAGGTCTAAGGACACTGTGATGGCCTCCATTTGTCCCCACTTTTTGTGCTTAATTCCAAATTAGATGCCTGAAGCTTCACAGATCAGTTTGTATCAGAATGCTTTCCTTAAACAAAATAGGTGAGCTGCACAGTATACACTCTCTGGCTACTTAAAGCAATCCAAGTCAACAGATCTGACAAAATGCCTACATTTAGAAGGCTTGCAGAGGTTAATTTTTCTTTATCCTACCAGAGAAATGCTAATTAAAAGGCCTCTGCATATGCAGTCCAGTTCAACATCACTGCACAACCATGTCAATATTAAACATAAAGCTAAATTAATACTCATGTGACAGTGTCAGCAGTATGTTGCAGCAGAAATTGGAAAATTGCAGATTTCAAAACCAAAAGTCATGTTTGTTTGGTCATTCCACATTAGCTTAAAACCTTGTTTATGTAAGATGGCGTACAAGTCGTCATAGTGAATGACAGATAGAATCAGTGTTTGAGGGGCCAGGGAACAGGGTAATACAGGAGATTTATTTATAGCTTCATTCAGCACTAGTCACTGCTGCTACTTTATGACAGCAACCTTGAGGAGAGATGGGCTGGAGAGAAAAAAATCAGACAGCTCCATCCTAATAGGAAATCGTTGTGCCAGCGCACATATAGACACACACGGACACACACATACACACACGCATAAGTAAGCAAGACACCATCTTGAGTCTGTGAGCCTGATGGTGATAAATCCACTCATTAACTAGCTTGTGACACTCACATGGTAACATGGAACAAGCAGTTTTGACAGAGATGTGGCTGCGAGCTTTTTCACAATGACGTAATGACAGTGAGATGGCAGACGGTGAAGACTAATTAGAAAAGACGAGAATTACAACTCTTCTGCTGCTTTCTTTTGTCTTGCCATCATGCTTTTGTGGATCAGGAGGGAGATAAGGCCTCGGAAGTAAAAGATGTATAGGACAATGCTGTCTGTCTGCGATTATGCTACCATTGTAGAAAAATAGTCTGCGCGACATAATACAGGTTAAGATGTTACCTTTAATATAACAAAAAGTTTGGCTGGCTGGCAATATTCGTATTCACCAACATTTCTGCTTAAATTAACAAATGTACGACAATGCAAAAATAATAAAAATCTGTCTTTAGACTCCCTGATTCACATGTATGTGTACATTAGAGGTCATGTATTTAATTATCTATGTACCATAGATATAAGGATTTAAATTGATAGCGGATTGAAAGCAGATTCTGCAGGTTTGTTGAACAACTGCGGTGGAAAGTAATTGTACTGTGAATGTTACCCTACAGAAACTGAAATCCAAACCCACACTTGTGAGAACACTATGCAGAAAATTTTAAACATTTAAAACCCTTTTTCTTGCTTGGAATACACACATGATCTCATTCTGATACGATGGAGGTAAAAAGCATCTGAGCAATGTTGAGTAAAATGCGTTTACCTTTGTGCTAACTAGATGAAAGCACTGCATCAGTTAAAAGGGAAAAAGGGAAAAATATACACATCGGCTAAACCCTATGTGATGCCGTGTCAGACTGTGTGCGTGTCACTGACCTAGCTGGGTGTGTGCCATTAGGTCGGCCAATGCTGTAGCTGCGGCGTTCGCGTTGAGGGCTGCGTGGGCAGAGGTGTTGGTGGTGGTGACGGATCTCCCTCCCGGGTGGGATGAGGTGGATGACGCGGAGGATGAGGTGGACGAACCCTGGATGACGCGGTTAAACCAGTGCTCTACGGCTGGGTGGCCGTGGCCCTGGTAGGGCGTTGAGGTGGCCAGACGTCCCTGCCGGCGCAGTGAGCCCTCGTCTTCCGACGCTGAGGAGGTGTCTGTGTTTGACAGGTCAAGACAGGGTAGCGTCATAACAGTGAACAAAAACATGGAGCTGTCTACAGTGTCACCAGGATACAAACAAGACGGCAAAAACTGGCAATGGAAAACCTCTGCAGGGTTTAGATGATATGTAGACGATACATTATTCTACTTATACATACTTGACAAAGTACATATAAGCATGAGAGATGGCAAAATGATTCTGAATGATATGGAAGTGAGTAAGCCTGTTGATGATCATTTTAAAATGTTTAATGGGTTCCCTGGTAGTGTTTGTTCTTAAAATATGGCTGCATGTAAATAGTAAATACATTGTAACATGTACTTTATATTAATTATAAAGTGTAACAGAGTTTGGCAATGGACAAATTGGAGTGTTTCATATGTCCATAACAAGAGGAGGAACAATAAATTATGTGCATGGTTTGCTGAGTTGCAGTCATTAAAGTATTAACACTTAAAGACAAAAAAGCAATGTTTTCTTTTGAGTCTATCAGTACATTTGCATATTGTTGAACTGTTATTGGTATCTCTCCTTCAAGAAAATTGCAAACATAGATACATACTGCACTTGCACACAATACAAGCACAAACTGCATTAGCCTAACCAAATATTCTATCAAACATTTGTGTAAGAAAAAAAGCTTTGATAAATGCAGAGTATGTTTAAGCTAGTGTTACTTGGATGCAAACCTAGCCACTGATGAGTTTACTGTCTCTCCCTTGAGGCAATGGTGAGCAGTTGGTCTCATCAAAAATAGCCCAAACAAGAACAACTTCAAAGCAACAGAACAATCATTCAAAATGAACACATTCCACTTCATCAGCCAAGCTCCCAGGAAATGTCTGTTCTTTTGACAGGATCATTAAAGTTACACAACAGCAGGCTACTCATAGATTAGTATTCTGCAGAGAAATGAGTGCAATGAAAGGGCTAAAAGTGCTTAGGCATCAACCATTCCAGAAAATGGAATATTCAAACTGTAAACACTTGTTTAAAATCACCAAGAAAGGTCACACCTTTTCCCATTATTTATCACTGACCATGTTAACAATGATGCCAGGTAAGCAGCTCCCAAAAAAGGGCAAAACTCATCCACACATTTCAAAATACTACACTAAAGCCCTTAAGCACATTGTACAAAAAAGCTTTAATAATGCAGAAAACGAATTCCAAGTACGGTACACTGAGAGGATGAGAGAGAGAGAGAAACAATTAGAAAACAGCAAAAATTAAGACTGTCTACGTGATCAGCACGTGTCTGATGGATGTTCTCTAAACTAATGAGCCTTCATGTAATTAATCCTTCTAATCACTCTCAGTATGTAGTTACAAGTAAAGTCCACCAACTGAGACATTATTAAAATTGCTGCTGCTTTCCTTAAGCTTTCTCCTGGCCTTGGCCTTGGCCAGAGGAGGGCCGTTGAAGGTGTAAATTCAACAAACCAATTTAATGTCTCTACAAACAGTGGACTCATGCAGGTTATCTCACATTTATGATTCTGTTTGTTATTCCTCTGCTTCTCTCCAATCTCTCCCCACATCACAGTAACCTTGACACAGTTACACAAGGGGAGATGGAAAGAGAGGGTCAGAGAACAAATGCAAAGTAGAAACAGAGAGCTGGAACAAATGGGGAAAGACACTGAAGGAGAAAAAAAGAGGTATTTGTGACAGAAAAATAGACAACGACAAGTACAGATAGTAAAGAGTAAGACAGAAAAATGCACGCAGTGATGGAGGGTTTCAAGGAGAGGATATAAAGCAGATACAGAAACAGATATGCTGAGATCTCAGCTATTCTTATGCACCAGTGAAATATTTTGATCAAGCAATAAAAAAACAGATGTAATAACGAAGCTTCAGTCCTGCTTTTACTAGCTTGAGCAGGTTATCAATGACTTGGGTTCACAAAAAGCTGATTCTGTCCTATTAAAGCAACATCATAATGAGGGGTTACTGAATGAATACAATGACCATGTACTCATGTACAACAGGCTTGAAGGTAAATGCTAATATCAACATGATAGCATGCTCACAATGACAACACTGACAAGCAGATGTTTAGCAGGTATAATGTTTAGCAAGTCCACCATAAGATGCCAAAGTACTGGACCCATTTCAACTGAACAATGGCACTCACCGATAAGTCAGGGGATCACCAAAGTTATTGTACTATACTTATGCTGAAATATTTCCATGTGAACGAAAGCCATCGAGCAGACAACCAACCAACCAACCATTTAATCAGCATTGTTTATGCATGGTTTCCATGTATTAGTTCTATTGTTTTGTGCATGCTTTAGCTACTAGTCCCTACACTGGCGGCATTTGTGCTTAAACAAGGCTTCAGTGAAACACCTCAGTAGACAAATGGTCATCCAGTGGATATCGCCAATTTCAGCCCGTCTTGCATGGCATACCCCCCTCTCCCCCCCATTTCGTGTTTCTCATCTGCCTCTTCGCTGCTGACTGTCCAAAAAGCAAATATACAAAAGAAAAAACTATATCAACCAATCATGGTTACGCTGATTTAATGACAGGTCCCCAAGTATAAAAAATATTTTTACTCAGATTACCACCGGTTCTTCATCATCATCAGACATGTACTATGTAAACTGACCACTGCAGATAAGCAAAGATAAGAGAAGAAAAACACAGACACCAACAATACCCGGACCTCTTTATCAAATGTCAATGCAATCGATAGTCAAAAACTTCATCGTTTTATGGCCCATAAAAAATTTTTGCTAATGTAATCTAGAGAAGCTGTTTGAAATTAAATCTCAGATGAAATGCTGAAACAACTAGAACTACAACTGCTGCTGCAATTAGCCTTAAAAAGCAGCAAGGACCCAGATCATTTTGTACATTCTGTATATGATGCTGATCCGTCTGCTGTACCTATGCACCTTATCCAAGCAGATTACAGTATATCACTCAGAGTAACTCAAAACAACCATGAAGAGTCCCTCTCCCTCTCCTATTCAAACCTAAATGTCTGAGCTCTTAATCCGGTTACTTGCCCTACTGCTGTGTCCTCTCTCTTTATCCAAGACTTGAGGCTTTAAGGCCCCCCACCTTATACACCAATGATAAAGTCACTGCAGTGTTTGAGAGTCTGTTATCAAATCATGCACATATAACTTGCTGAAAGATTGAAAAAGGGCTTTTTGGGCCTTGAAACTCTTGAAAAAAGGAGGGTGCAGAATGCAGTAAAATGAAAACAATTCAAATGAACTGGCCCACACATTACAAACTGTTATAAAAGCAGGCAAAAGGTCGACATTTTGAGACGATGCTCAAAATCTGATTATGCATCCATTATGCAACTCATGTGGGAAGGTCTGCCTGAGAACACAACGGTCAGAACTGGGTTCTTTATAGTTACAAAGAATGGACACATTCATAAACTGCACATTTTCTTTCCAGTAGCAAAGGCTTGGCAACATCATTTTCGATCATTGAACACGACAGAGTGTCAGCATCCTACACTGTAATACTCATGGGAACATATGAAACAAACAAACACCCCAGTGAGAACATAAACCTAGGCTGAGTGCACACAGCGCAGACTCTGATATAGGCGGACAGTGAGCTTAAAGGAACAGAGGTCCCACCTGGCGGGGTGCATGCCTCGACAGAAGACTGAACTAGCACAGATCGTCTCTTGGAGGGCATGGGCATCTTCCTCTCTTTGTACTTTGCCAAAGCTGCTTGGACGGCTTCTGTGTGCAGATCTAAGGAAACAAATCAGCACAGTTTAGCTAAAGCATAAAAGAAGAAAACTCGACATTTAAAACTTTTTGGCAGTACAGACACATGATTACCAGATCTGAAGCGTTCATCCCGGGTGTTGGCAGCCCGGGACTTGTTGTGTTTGGAACCTGGAAGTACAGATTGTGATGCGGCCTGAATCCGGTTGTCAATTTGCAGAGATGGATCTACACCTGCAGAGACACATGACCAAGGCAGGCAGAGGACAGTTTATAACAGAAACTAAAAGCAGAACCCTCTCTAATGCTTATACGCAGCAATATCAATATCACAAATATGGACAAAAACATTCTGCAGAATGTGCCTTGGACATAAAGTGATGGTGCCAAGTATTGCTTGACCAGATCAAGTATCCATAAGCTTAATGGTAATCCCTACTTAGGCTGCTTTCTTTGAATACAGTAGCTTGGAGTTGAGAAAGTATTCACTTTAATTAATCCAGCCTCTCTCACAGCTTTCCAGCTGCCTCCAAGCTTTCTGAGGGAAGAAAAGGCAAATTACACAGACATAACTGAAAGGAGGTGATTAAGCACCTCCTTTCAGTCAAAAAGACAACATCTTCTTACTAGAGAGTTCTAAAATTATTAAACTCACAAACTCGTCAACCTCCCAATGCAGTGTATGATACAAGCAGTGATTCATGCTTTAGCTTGTGCAATCCTCATTTGAGCGTCACTAACTAACCAGTGGTTAGCATCAGAGGGAAAAACCCGACCATTGCCTTAAGAAAGGTCACCACATACTGAAGAACAAGCACTATCAGTATGCTTCTTCCTCTGAAGTTTCCATTCTTACATATTTGAAGTATGCAGGAAGGATAAAGTAGAGTAACTCAAGATTGAATTCTGATAAGAATTTATACCATGACAGATGATTAAATAGTAACTAAATTGGATGTATATTTTTGATCCGGATCAACCTTTTGACATTGGGCAATAGCTGGTATACTTTGGACAAGTTGTCAGTAAACTGCAGACAGAAAAATCTTCTTCCCTGTTGTGTTATATATCAATTTGCATGTTAAAATTTTAAATCCATGCAGAAATAATGAAATAACATGAACAAACTGACTGTGTTTTGGGCGACGTAATGAAAGGTTTAGAAGTCATTTTAAGTAGAACTGAAGGTCAGCATGAGACACAATAGGACAGGAATCTTTCAAAGCAGCACAGCCTGTATGATAAAACTACATCAAACAGTTGTGTAATTATATTTGCCTGACAACAAAATAAAGAGAATAAAGTTTAAATGCTTCTGCAGCTCTGTCTTTTGTAAACCATTAAAGCTGTAGTGCAGCAAGTAATTGAATACATTACATTTCAGTTTGAGTAAGGTACTAAAGTCCTTGTGTAAGTGACAAACTATAGTCAGAACTAAAAAACACAAACATCACAGATTACGGAAAACACAGGTAAATAAAACAGATTGCACTAACCAGTCCCTTCAGGAATCTGCGATGTTGCAATCGCAACAATTAACGCAAGTTCAACCAATCTCTGTGAATTCTGCACGACTTTGCAATTTTGTCCAATCATCGCGACTTTTCCACAATTTTGGACAGCCTCCCATGAGTTCCACCAATCACAGCAGTCCCCAGCGCAAACATAATGCATGTACGTCACTGAATTCACTTCCTTTTTGGTTTGAAGATGCAGACACGTGCGACAGTAATGATTCTCAGTTACCAACAAAAATTACTGCTAAAGACCGTGCAAAACAATACCCTGATGTTTTTCACGAAAGCGGAGGTAAACTGTTTTGCACCCCATGCAATATTGATTGTTTGTCACACTTTTTTATTGGCAACATATTAGCAGAATGGGTGAAACAAGCGGACCACAGACCAAACAAATCACCGTGATGGAAGCTGTTGCATCCAGATCTGTCGTGAGCACTGAAAGAATGAAGGTCAGTTAGATTAATTAATTGGTGTGACAAGCTGTTAGCATGTGTGTGTGAATACGTGTGTGCCAGGATGTGAAATTAACTTTTTAAACTTTTACAATTTTTAATGAATTATACAAAACAAAGAAAAAAAATGCAACTCTTTAGCAATTTTTTACTGTCTCCCGCAGTTTCATCGCAACAAATACACTTAAAACATTGCAACTTAAATCGCTATTTTTTAGAAAAGCTGCCACGAATTCAGGCATTTTAGGCCGCAACAATCTTGAAAAACGCCTGTGAAATTCTGGTGGGACTGACTAACAGCTACAAAATCATGACTTTTCTTTGGCTTCTTAGATTTCTACGACCAACCAGATACTATTAGTACCACATGGAACTGAATCTGCTGCTATCCTATCATGGCCTAGCACAGTGGTAGACGTATTCAGATCCTTTAATTAAGTAAAAGTACCAATATGCCAATGTCAAAACACTCTATTCCTACTTAAGGGAAAATACACAAGTATTACCAAAAAAATGTAATTTGCATATTAAAGTAAAAATACTGGGTTTGTCTCTTTGACTGAAATGTTATTATATTTAACATCATTAGATTAGCAATCGTGAAGCATCTGTATGTCAGCAGCATGTTACTGTTGTAGTTGCAGTTTGAACTGCTTTTTGACACCAAATAAGTCCAAGAAGTCATGAGATGATTAATTTAAAACAAAAAAAAGAAATAACAGAAAGTTTTGATGCAACAATACATTTTCTGTTTTTGGACTTTTTCTCTAACCTTTGATTTTTGGTGAGATATTTCGTCATTTTAACAATTTTAAAAATTAAACCATGTAAGAAGTTCAAGGTGAAAAAACTACTTGGTGAAGCTGTTGACAGCTCACAGACATTAAATGTTACCCCAACTGCACACTCTTTTTTCTTAAATGTCATAGGCCAAAAAGGCAGAAAACCACTAGCTGAAACCTTAAACAATAAGTTGTATTTTAGTTGCTTGTTCTATTATCCACTGTGAAAAATCTTAACCTTAAAAGAAATGAGTAACTAAAGCTGTTGAATAAATGTAGTAGAGTGGAGAGGACAGTATTTCCTTCTGAAATGTAGTAGAGTGGAAGGATAAAGTTGCATAAAAGTAAAGTACAAGTACCTCCAAATTGTATTTAAATACAGTACTTGGATAATTGTATTTAGTTACTTTCAACCACTGGGCTAGTGCCAAAAAAGTGATAAAAGATAGAGCTACTGTAGCAGCAGTTCTAAATTACAGCTGAAACTGTGACCTAATGTGAACAGAGACTTAATTACAGCTTACAATAATTTGATTAAGACTAAATGAAAACAAATGGAGGCATAGTCATATTCTGGCATAGTAGAAGGACTGAAAATCCACAAAAGGATCCCAAAAAAGTAAAAAAAACAAACATTTACAACCAAACTGTTGACAGTTTTGAGGTTGGTCTGGTGTTGCGGTCTCTTTTTCCCTGACCTATTAAACCACACAGAGTGGTTGCCTTTGCTAATATACTAATTAGAAAACAATTTTACTGAGGACAGAGTTGTAACTGCACTCAGCTAGCCAGATCCAGCATCTAGCCTCTTGGCCTGTCAGACACCCGGCCAGCCAGCCAGCCATCAGGCTGCCCGGCTTTTCAGCGGCAGCTTAGTGGGGATCAGTGAGCTCCACACCGTCAGCAACTCTCAGACAGCAGCAGCACACACACGGATGCTGAGCAACAACCACACACTTCAACTAAATCTGCAAAACAACACGAGTTTTAAAAATTGCACAAGGTAAAAATAAGACCTGAGGACATTTAAGGACACACCACACACAGAGTCTGACTCACGCGCACACATACACACATGCTGCATCCCCTGAGCATGGATAGACACATTAATATATGCTGGTCCCTCACATCGCTCTGACAGCCCAGTCACACAACGGCCTTTCCCCAGCTCCCGGAGGAAACAGGTCTATAAAACAAGCCAGGACACCAGACCCGGTTGCTGGGCAGAACACACTTCAGAGACACACCCCAATGAGCCAATCAGAGGCATGCTCCTGCACAGCAGATGTCTTTATTGGTTCACAGAAAATCCTGATGAATTTTTACCACCTGTCTGATGCCAGCACTTACTTGCCAGTGTGGTGGCTGATGACACGTGTGTGTCTATTACTTCGGAAAGAGCAAATACGCTTGGTTAATGACATGCATTAAGAAAAAAGTTGTATATAGAAATCAGACACACGAATGATGTTGCTTTGAATTAAATTTCACACGTGCCTTATAAATGACTGAAAAATAATAGTTTGAAAGAGCCAGGGCTGCATTCATAGTCATAAAGTGAAAGTGAAGAAAATAACTATCACTTAACACAAGGCAAACCTGTACCTGTATTCTCACTGAAGAGAGGCAAAAAATTCTTACCAGGGCTTCACTTGATGCTAATCAACATTCACTCACATGCAACCAGTTCATTTTTAATTGACTGTCTAATAGCAGGGCAGGGCTGAAAGCAATAATTTGCAGTAAAATCCAAACACTGAAACATAAACAAAGGATGACAACAATAAAACACAAGGCAGTAAAACAGCTTATGAATTCAGGTCGGAAGAAGCCTACACTCTATAGGACTATTATAACCCTGCAGCTGTTAAACAATAACCCACTGATTCATTGTGCCGGATGGATGTGTCATTAAATCCCAACACATCTATTCATCCTACTGACAGCATGTGTTGTGTATGAAGTATCTCACCCACTCCAAAGCCTTTCTATTTCTGCTCTATATCTATCACTTCCCTTATTTAGGTGTTAAGATCCGGACCGAATGGCTCGAACAATGAATAACACAAAGGAAACACGAAGTCCATGAGAAGAAGAGAGGGAGCAAGAGAATGAAGGAGATGATCCGCCCAAGCTAAATAACAGACCTGCTAACTCTAGTGGAAAGCCTCGAATGAGCAGTCCACACCAGACTCTGGTTTCCACTTAGGCTTGGTGTTGTGAGAATGAGCCAAACCAAGGGCTGCTATGGACATCAGATAGAGGATGGAGAACCATACAGACAGCAACTCCTCTTTGGGATTCACCACAAACCACCTCGATTTATAGACTGCCGAAGCGACTAAGACCGACTGACTGTACAACTGGGCCTAAAAATACACTTTGCAGATATATAAATATACTGTATGTAGCCTCCACACAGACAAATACGCCACACGAATTTCACACCTCCCCGTTTTTCAAAATGAATACCTCTTTTCTTAAACACCCACTGGCTGACATAGGATGGCAAACACAAATATGCACAGTCTGGCAAAAAATAGACAATTCCCTAAATAATTTGCATTCTGTAAGACTACTTACCTAAAAAGCACAATCTCTTCCTATCAAGAGCTTAGCATTTGCATTATGAGAGCAGCATAAAAAGCACTAAAAAATATATTTAGACATACATCTCTGGATACTTTTGTGACATTAACAATTTCATCATGTCTTCTTTCTCTTGTTTTTAAGCAACTATTCTCATTTGGCCGCATATAGCTGAGAGAGTGCTATGGTAACAACAAGTCCAAAGGGTCACAAGTCCACCATTAAAGTTCTGAACTGAAGACAGAAAGACACACCAGCAGACATGATCTAACCAGATAAGCAAAGAAGCAACGCAATAATTCACTGTGGTATCTTAGTGGCAACTTCATCACCATGTGATGCTTCATCTAATATCTCAATAAATATTAAATGTACTCAACTTCTGCAGGCGACTTCTGAAATAGTTTTATCTTTGCTTTTATATTACTATTTATGTTTAGGGATTTAAGCTTTGATTTTCCTTCACTCCGTCTTCAGTTGTGTCTCTGCAAATTCCACTACAATAAAAGCAAAATGTGTCACATATAAATAAATCTCCTCCTGCAACTTTATCAAAATGATTTTTCTCTCTTTTTCTTTGCTTCAGTAAGGACACTATCCTAACTGCTAAGCTAACAGGCAGTCGGAGCTAAGAGAAGACCAGTCCTGGACAGAAAATTTGCTGCAGGCCTGTGTGCCTTACCTTGAATCTGTGGGATGTACGGTGCCAACAGCTTGCCTCTTTTCTTCTCATAGCCCTTCTGAGTGATGTCCCCTGTACAGACAGAGACAGAGGAATAGAGGAACAGACAGACAGAGACAGAGAGAGAGAAGGCGGGGGGGCAGAGAGATGAGTCATTAGCTCAGCCGTGCCTTGGTGTTATGTGTGTGTCTGTGTGCGCACAACTGCCTCAGGATCACACTGCCAGGCTGGTCACACTGGCACCACGGGGCACCACATGCAGTTTGGGTTAGCAGATGATCGGCTTCTACCAACTGGATGTCTCTCTCAAACATACACACAAGAGGTGATGCTGCAATTGCTCGAGTGTAAGTGCGTTAAAAAAAGACACTTGATAGATATCATAGTGCAGAGAATTTCCTCTGAATACTTGACTGACGGCATCAGCTGAGAAAGAGGTATTTAAAAGATCATTTGTCTGGAATATTTTCCCTCTCGATATTTTCACCAAAAGTAAAAATGCTGCTGTCAGCAAAAACTGAATCCGCCTCAGTTGTCTCCCCACACATAATTAAATGTCAGATCAGGCCGCATGTTATTCAGTAGTCATATTTGAAAAGAATATCAAGACGTACATTTTTCCATGCCTGGATTTTAAGTACAATAAATGAAGAAAGAGAAAAATGAAGGCAGAGGGAGACAGAGAGATAAGGATGCAGACATGTGGACAGAAAGAGACAGTGAAGGTATAATATGGCTCCGTAAATGGCGAAATATACTACAGTGCAAACATTTTAGGAACTAAGAGTAAAGTGAGGATGCCTTTAGAGACAATACCATGAATAGTTTTTATTTATGCATTAGCTTCATAGGAAATACGGGGAACAGAAAAGCCTAAATCAAATCAATCTGACTTTCAAACAGCACCAGCTCCCCCAGGTACACATGCATACAGCTTTTCGAAAAGCTTGACAGAGAGTTTGTTGTAAGCATCTTGGAGAACTAGCCACAGTTCTTCTTTGAATTCAGGCCTTTGCAATGTCTTCTGTCTCTTCATGTAACCCTATATAAGGATTTGATGATGTTGAGATTTTAGGGCCCTGTGGGGACCACAGCATATATACCAGGATTCCTCGTTATTCTTGTGACTGTAGATGGTTCTTTAGGACTCTGGCTGTGTATTTGGAGTCATTGTCATGCCACAAAATGGATTTGGGACCAATAATACGCCTCCCTCATGGCGCTGTGAGATGGATCTGTTCATCCAGAGCGCCTAAAACTGTTGTACAGTACTGTAACTCTTCTCCGTTCTTTCATTATGCTTGGCTAAGTGTACCAAGTACAGTCAGTTGTTCAAAAAGTAATGAAAAAAAATGACTTCAAGAAGCATAATGTGACCTGGATCTGGTTTATATTCATTTCTGGGTTATGCATGACACAGCAATTAAGAAAACTTAACAATCCTTGTTGTCACATGACAAAAACAAGGTCATGATTCTCACAGTTTGTCCCCCACTTAAATCCGGTCCTGGTGGCTGCAGTTTATCATGTTTAGGAATTGAGAAAAACATTAAATTGCACTTTATTCGTAGCTGTCACACTGTGGATTGCTTTGTCAACTACACACAGAACACAATGTCCTTGACTGCCTTTATCTAAGAAAGGAACCAGCAAAATACAGCATCTTTGCAGTGTGAGTTAAAAGCTTATAAGGAACAAACTCATCGCTAAATGACAGTGTCACCAAAATGCCAAAAATGTTGCAACACATCCTTGTCCGCATGAGGTCTGTTCAGAAGACACAGAAGTAGGTCACTGAGTTTGGACTATTTTAACTGCTCATGGATGATTTGGGGTTGTAAGATGTCATTGTGCTTCCGCATAACAGACACTGCTGTGGGCCAGGCTGATGCAGATGGGGTGGAGACTTTTTTTGTTGACAAAAGGCTTATTGATTCAGTCAGAGTGGGCTGACTGACAGAACATCTTAAACACGACAACATGAGTACACAGCTATGCTCCCATATAACCTCTTCCAACAAGCTGTAACACCTCTAAAGATGGAAGTAAACAAACAGAACTGGCAACAAAACTGTGATGGGCCAAGGGCTTTGTGGAAAATATGTCAGACAGGCATCTGGGTTGTGAGGAGAGTCACAGCCACTTCACGCCACGTATGTGTTGGTTTGGAAGGAAGCTAGAAATGCTGACAAAAGTCTACACAAGACCTCAGTATCAGTTTCCAGTGGATATTGACACTTAAATGAACAGATATCACATTGTGCCCTTCATATTCACTTCTACAGGCTCACAGTTGGGAACATGAGGGTGGAGGTCAGATGATAAGCCAATGGTACACAATAAAGCTATCTGACCACAGCAACTTAATCAACTGTCTCCCTCTGCGCTTCTATTTCTTTAGCCTACCTTGGGGAACACTTTATTTGGCTTGCCCGTTTTTAAAGTGGTAATATCTCAAACGTAAACTTTGCACAGGGAATCTATCCAGTTTTATTATGCATCCTGTGAGTGTTCATGTTCATTATATATTTAGATATTGAGTACATATCTTTCCAAATATTTTTTCACAAAATATTCACGTGACTGTCTTCGCATGCTCTTCAAGCCCGTTGAACACAACAGTGTGGTAGTGTGAAGGCAGGTGTTGTTGGTCCCACTGGTTGCCACACTGCCCGCTGGTCCTGAGTCACCAGTAACAACTGAATGACTGCACTGTTAAATGTCCAGGAGAAATTGAGGCTAGCAACAATACAGCGCTGTCCACAGGCCCAGCCGGCTGACCTGACACTGACTCTTTCTGGTGATAAGTTCTCTGTTTGTGTGTGTTTGTGCGTACATCAGTACATGTGTGGCTGTCAGCGTGTCTGCACACCACAGCAGCAAACCAGCTTGACAGCCACACAATAGAGGGCTATTCTCTGCCACGGCTCCAAATTCTGGCTAGCGGCCTGAGTGGCCAAGCAGCCCCTAGCACACACTGATCCATCAAGTTATGTCTCAGTGAAGCTAATCTTTTGATCTGAGAACAAACAGCTTAGTCATTAAATATGGAGGAATGGACTAAGACATTCAGTGGTAAACAGTGACCCTTACTCAGAATCTTAAAAAAACAAAACAATGAGGTCTGAGACACCAAAGGATTACAGTGTTTCCGGTGCAAGGGTGCATGAACACGTGAGTTTGTAGATGTTTGCACTTATACTACAGACACCCTATATTCCCTCTCTGTCTGAGCTTTAAGTGCCTCCATAAGAGAAAAATGGGAGGATTCTAAGGTCAATAAGTGGCCTTCCCTGCTGTCTAGGGAATAACAGAAGGGGGAGAGGATAGCAGGATGAAGGGGGCAAGACAGATTGAAAGACGGATAGAGGAAAGCTTAACACCTATTGCACAATCTCCAATAGCTGAGCTGTAGCTTGTAGTATATTTGCAGCAGAGTAGGAAAAATTTCATTTGACCCCGTTCAACCTTCTGCACTGACTACAGGCTTTACCATGTAATTGAGCTGTACAGAAAAGAGTTTCTAAACACATACCTGGGGCAACAGAGGACAGGAGGCGGAGTGAACAAAAACTGGGAATGAAGGTGTCAAAAAGGGAGACAAAAAGAAGTGTCAGAGGGAGGGGTGAGAGGGGAGGCATTTCTTATATTGTGATGTTAGAAAATTATCATCGGGGGCTCAGCTGGAAGGCAGCATCCACCTTCATCAAAACCTTGATCTTTTGTTCACTTCCACCCTTTCACGCTAACCTCTTCACCTTCATGTCAACTATTGAAGGTTGACTGTCAACACATACTAAGCATTCCTGTCATCCTTTGAGGTCCAGATACTCTCTTTTCAATTACCTTCAGCAGGTCCAGCTGAGGAGAAAAATGATAAAAACAACAGAAGGACAGCTTGTCCAATGTCCACATTTTTGGGTGTACAAATGTTGGTCTTGTCACACTACTCTCCATCCATCTGAAGTGAGAAAATGTTATTTTCCAGAGACCGTAAGCTTTTTTTCTGGCACATTATCCAATCTTGTTACCGTAAACATTCCTCTCACCTGGCCCTGAATCCAATTTCGAAAGAGATGGTCAATCTTGTGACACTCTGAACAGTGACAGGAAGAGACCTGCTGTCCTCTGCTTTGTCTTATTGACATAATTGACTGATGGCTATTGAGTGTAATTGACTGCTGGGTACTGACTGGAGCTGCTCCTCCAATGAGGCCCATTAGAGAATTGCCTTGCATCTCCCCAGACGGAGCTCTTCAATCAGAAGGGAGACACGGAAAAAACCAGCACATTCCTCTACAAGTCAGCGCAAACACATTAATAGATAATAAAAGTTTGAATGGAGACGTGAGATTAACTTTACTTTTAGGTACAAATCTCACTTTAATGTAAATGGTTAAAAAAACAGGACAAGGCGTACATATTCACACGTTTAGCAAAAAGCCAAACAGGGATGCCATCCATTCCTCCCAACTTTCTCACTTGTTATCAGATGCATGTGCATTAAATTAAGGATGTAAAGCAGCAGACACAAGAGCAGCGAGCCCTTGACAGTTGTACTGCAGCAGTCTCAAAGTCTAAATGCCTGAGTCTGTGGATATGAGTCTACCACATGAAGTAGCACTAAAGATGGGTGATACTTAACATTATAATTAGAGATGCATGATATTTTTGCTGATACCCAATAGTTGTACTCATTTTGGGCTGATTGCCAATGTCGATATATGCACATATTGTTTCCACCTAATTGCAAATGACATCAAATCCCTCCAGCAGTGGAATTAACATATTATTATGCCTGCTCTTATCATGATGGCCCACTGGCAGATGCAGACATAAAACACACCATTTTTTAAATGTGTAAATTTAATTGGCAAAATAATAATCACTTTAGCCTAAATGTAAAACAAGCCATATTTATTTTCATGTAACATTTTTAGATAAAACTGTGCCTGACACACATTATATGCTGATCAATGTGCAATTTAGGCTGATGCCAATATCTATACTTTATTGGCCGAAACAATTACAGTGTATCATCCCTATAATGATATAACTGTATTATGCTGACTTCTCGTATATAGTGATTCACAACTGCTTGAACTGTATTTCTAAATGAATGAGACACGCAACTAAGTATTTTTATCAGTTAATTGCCAATTACTCTTTCAACTAATAGATTAAGCAAAACTCAAAGCGTATTAGCGTATTATCCCAAGACAAAGAAACCTGCAAATTTTCACAAAAGTCCTTAAAACATATCAAAAAACAAAAAATATGCAATTATCAGTGATGATAATTGCAATATAATTTTATCCATATTGCCCAATCAATAGTTCAAGTTCTGCCTGAACTAAAGCCTCTCGTGTCTGTACCACACTGCCACTCTCTCTTCTAAACTGACCAATAGCCAGAGAGGTGGCCCCACCCATCCATAATGTCAGTTCCTGCGCCAGTCTGACCCACAATGTGCCAACGCTGCTGCCAAGTCAGCAATCAAGCTGTCTGCCCTTCAGCCGCAGAAAACCACAACTAAATATTTAGGCAGTGCAGCATTTGCTCTCGAGGCTTGTGTGTTGATTCCAGCAAAAGCAGATGTGGCCAGCTGTCATTTAGCATTAGCTCTCCAGCAGACAAATGCCAGTGTTACACATTTGGATTAGGCTTTACCCTAGACAAACATGCAAATGTTGTATTTTTTTCACTGCATTTTTGCAGTGGATCCTTGATTTAAGGACCCAAAAGACTATTTCAGGTATGTACAATGGGCTCTGTGCATTATTCCTGTAAGACTTCAGAGTAAATGAAATGGACTTCTGCCTCTCGCATCTTTTTCTATCTTGTCTTACAAAACATATTTGTTACTGCTAAGAAAAAGAAACACAAACACAAATAAGGACCAAAAAGAGGGACAGGTGAAGCAAAGCGAAAGCACCACATCACAGACTGAACCACACGTCCAGCTAATTAGTCTGTCTAGATGACAAAAAACACTAACCAAGCTGTAGAAAAAGTACAGTATAAGGATAGTGTGCAGTGACCGCAGCAGACCCTTATTAAACTGTTTGAACAGACACAAGACAGGCAGAGTCACTCACATGCAGAAGCCAGAGCAGCATGCGGAGCAGCGACGACACGTCTTCAGCACAGACAGAGGGATGGAGGGACAGCAGAAGAGGCCAGCGGCAGAACCCAGTCAGGTCAGCGGAGGCTAACCAGCTAATACAGACTAACAGACAAACTCTAAGAAGTCCTACTGTCATAAGTCAGGCCCTTCAGCATCCTTTGTTTCCTTTCACAGTGAGAGCAGGAGAATGAGAAAACCCCATCTCCCTCATCCTGCCTTCCTATCACTCCCCTCCCACTCGCCCTCTCTCAAACCCCACGCTCACGACACCCCCCTCTTCAATCGACTGCCCCTGACATCCCCCCCTTTTCCCTCTTGCTCTCTCTCACTCTTTCCATCCCTCCCTTCTTCTCTCTCCTCCCAGCTAAGGTCTCTACAAAGCCAAGCTAGGCTGCAGGATTAGGGTGTCAAAGCAAACCCCTGCCCCCCACCTTCCCACATACCGATCTCGCACACCACACACACTGTACAACAGCTATGAAGAGGGTTCGTTAGCCTTGTTACAACATGTTCATACAGGTCAGGTTACAGAACCTGAAAACCTTGTTTCGCTGAAAAGAGAAAGCCTCTATGCCAGTGTAGGCAACCACAGCATTAGATCTAATGTTTGCTACAACAATGCAAAGACCACAACTGAATAAAAGAATTAATTTTTATGCACAATGCAGGATGTCGATGTAAATACTCAACCACATGGACAGCCAGTTCACACCTGCCTGAAAACACACTGACACAGTGGCTCTAACCTCCAATGATTGTAATTCTACTGTAATTTCCATCTGAAAATCGCTTTGTGAAAATTTTAGCCCATATTTTAGAGGGAAGCAGAAGCTACACTGGGGTAACATTAGGTTTACCTTTGATGTGGAAGAAAAAACTGCCCCGCATTTAGACTGACTGGAGATAGAGTACTATAGAAGTCCCACTGGGCCTCTAGTGTGTGCATATTAGTGCTTCATTTTAGAAATTAGTGACCTATTCACCCTCTGGCAATAAGTTTTAATGAATACCTGCATATAATTAAGCTAATTACCGCTTGGGAGCACACACACCAATGAACCCGCAAAAACACTCAAGCAAACACCCACACACAATAGATCACAATAGATCTTGATTGTTTCTATAGATTAAGATGAACTACATGTCACCTTTGACTAGTGGGTCAAACACCTTCTGTGTTTTGGCTTAAACTCACTTGTTAAATCACAGAAAATGAGAGAGAAAAACAGTACAGTGAAATAAAATACAATAAAAAAAGTACTACACTTCAGAAACTTTAAAATAGAGAACAAACAATTAGTCCATTAATAGTTTAGTTGAGCAACAAAAAATATTCTTTAAACAACTGATAACTAGTTGCAGTAATGTCTTTGGATTATGGGCTAAATAAAAACAAACAGGCCACTGCAATTATGGGCATTTTATACACAAAAGGTAGCAGAGCGATCAGTTAATCCAAAAACTAATCAGCAGATCACTCAGGCATGAAAATAATCACTGCATCCCAGCTACCGTTTTAACGGGATATAAATGTACTGTATAAATAAAATCCTTTACCTAATGTTAGAGGGGCATATGTTGGTGTAGTGCTGTACTGCAATATTACTATACTGATGTTCTGTCCTTGGGAATTTCCAAATAGTATTTTTTTGTTAAATGGTTTAGAGCCAATAAAACTTGCATTTGCCAGTGTTATATTCAATTCCACCACATTGCAAAAGAGTTTACAGCAGCCCTGGACTTGTTTTATTTTCCATTTAATAACAGGCCAAATCATTTTAGGTCAGAAAATGAAAGTGACTTCCTGCTGCACACAGAAGTATGGTACCTTCCAATAAACCAAGAGATTCTTGTAACCTCAAGGCTTGTAAGAAATGTGTGAATAAATATCTACTCTTTTGCACAGCTCAAGTCATACTGAATGACATGACTGCACAGTGTAGGATCATTTATGTGACACGCATCCTACTGGAAGGTTAAAGACAGTCAGGGTCGGAAGGAAGAAGGGTAAGTGTTGCAGAAAAGAGGGGTTGATTGAAGATGACAAGGAGCTTGAAACTGAGAGCCAGCTGGAGAAACGTAGGGGGCTGGGACAAACTGAGGGAAGCTTTAGGGAGAATTTAGAGACAGAAGGGGGGATGAGAAGTGAAAAGATAGAAGAGGAAAAAAGGAGGAATAACAGAGGACGTGATTAAAAGGTAATGACTTCCTCTTCCTTTCACTAGACACACATGCTGACACCCACACACACACACACACTGATAACCCTGATCCTAAAGCGCCTGGGCGTCTCTCAGTCTCCATCCATCAACGGCTCCAATCACACTGTCGTATCGCTTTTAATTAAGTAGCGCCAACGAATTAGGAGACTGAACGAACCCTCCATTACCACTTTGCTAATACATAACCCCCTCATCACATATGCAAACGCACACACATACACACAGCCCAAAATCTCCCTCCATCCCCCCCAGGCTCTGTATGGCTGGTGAGCAGACAGACAGCGTGAATAATAAGACATTAGATGCAGCGCTGCCTTACACAGGGGGCCCTGCAGCTGTGCACTGATTTGGGGAGCAGACAAGAGGGGGGCCGTAATTAACCATCACAAATAAACACTGATACTGTATGCGCACACATCAAAGGAGCACACATACACAGCACACAATACTTACACCAGTTCTCACAAAGAGACAGATGTAGATCAACCCACCAGCAAATACTACAGCAAAGCAGAGATCAGGCCAGGGCACACACAAACACACACATACCAACACACACAAACATACAAACATCATTTGTTGTGTTAAATTAAAAGTGTGGAGCCCTGAGGGATACGTACTGAACTGGTCACCTCAGTGTGTGCGTTTTTGTGCACTACTATGTGTTCAGAATGAAGACATTTTTGGGGAAATTAGTACATTTTGGCTGTTTGCAGATTTAGTCTTCGAGTAACACTAGACCTAAGGTACGATTTGGGCTTTGCCTTGTAGTTATAACGATTAGGGAAGCCCCTGTGTCAACGAGCATCTTCACAAGTATCTAAATATGTGTGTTTGTGAGAGTGAGACTGAGAGACTGGCCTGGCTCCAGTCCAGACATACTCATCTCAGCTCCATTTAGACATATGATACGCAGGTTGCATCGAGCTGCACAGTAAGTGAGGGATGTGCTGCTTTTCTGGCTACCAGCCAGAATTTCATGATGTGTAAACACATGTCTCACCTACATGAAGAGCAGCAGAAGGTGTGCAAGCCAACACCGCACAGCACAACTGAAACACAGCTCAACTCACATAGTACTACATTGTCTGTGCTTGTGTCAGGAAATGCTTTTTTTTTTACAATTTAAATCTGCTAAGAAGAGCTGATGCAAGTGATGCAGTGTAAGGATTTTGTAAATAATAAATAATTACATATTTTATTACCTTTACACAACTAGGCTATTAATATAAACAAATACAAATTACAATGAGGAAAAGGGGAAAACTGTTATAGAAAGCTGTTTAAGACTAAACTGTCTCATTGTCTGAGTGTGTTCATGGTGCCTGTGTGTTAGTGTGTATATCTCAGCGTGTGTGATTTGTAGAGCGAGATATCTGTGTGACAAGCGTGACCAGTGTGGGAGCCTCAGACTCTGCCCTGAAACACAAGAATACGTTCACAGCCAACAAGCGCAACTGTGCCTCCAGCTGCACTGTGATGGAGTAACTACTGTATTATACATGTTAAGTTCAGAAGTGCCAACTTTACTGTACTCCCTGACACTTCACTTCTCCAGTAGTATGGTTATAAGTCAGCTGCAAGTGGTGACAGCTACCAGATGTCTTTTCAGCTGCAGAAAATCATGTGACGTGTGCTATTGACGAGGAGACTGAAACTACACCATGTACCAGGTTGTTTAGTTCGTCAGTGTGAGCAGCTTTAAGAGGGAAGAAATCAAGCCAAGCAAATTCTGACTGATTTCCACTAACATCCTTCATTCAGGAGATCACAGCTCCACTCTCAAGCCTAACAATCTAATTTGTCTCAATTCAAAATTCAAAAACACAGAATGGTCTTCCCTAATGGGAAATCTGGCTGCTATTGTCCAGATGCTATTCAGTGTGCTCACACATGCTGCATACAGTCTGACTGTCTGACATTGCTCAAGGGACCTGTTAAATAACATGAGCAGAAAACTAATGCTTTTTACAGACTAAGACTTAAATGAATATAGTAGTAAAAATGACTTGATACTTTTATTTTTGCCAGATGTTTTTTTTCTTGTAAAATGGCGTGTGATATGCATAAGACAAATACAAGCCTGCCACATCATGATAAGCTCCTTTGTGCCCTCCAAGGTGAGCAACAGGGAAACCGTTACAACAATTGACTTTGTCTGCCGTCATAGTACAGAACCTAGCACTGAGAACTACAGACTGTAGTTCCCACCTACTTGGTAGATGCAGCTTACAGCAATTCCAGCATCCACCTTTGCGCAGAAAAGCGCTGCATCCCCAGCATTTGAGATACAAATCGAATGGTGTCCCATCTGAAGCTCCCAGCTCTGAGGGTTCTGCTCACTTCTCCGTACGGTCTCTGAGGATGTGAAGAGATTTATTGTCTTCTTCTTTGCCTGGTTATTACCATATGAATGGCCATGTTTCACCGGCTTGACACAAGCTTAGCCATTAAGCTCCTTGCATATACACACACACATAAACACTTCTGCTATAGTGACAAATGGCGGGTGGGAGAGTGTTGGGTGTTTTTGCATGAACAGACAAAAACCCTAAACATCTACACATGGGCACCGTTGCAATCCAATTAAAGAGTGCACACACAGATACACTTAGTGGTGTCAGAGACGCAAGATATTGTCCCCAGCTGTGCGTTTGTGTTTGTGTATCCATATCTATATGTCAGGGGCCAGAGCTAACTAGGCCTGGTCCAAGTCTAACAAGCCACAAGGCAAAGTCTTTTGTTCCTCTTCTGTGATTCATGACTGGGTCTTGGTAGAAAGCCTAGCATCAGTGTACAATTACATGAAAATGTGTTTGTGTCTGTGTTTTCCCTTTTCAACAAAGAAACATACTATACGTCCATTATTTCCTGTCATCACTACAGGTGAAATGGTATGCTTCTAAATATATATACAGGTCTTGACAGAGTGCAGAGCAGAGCTGTCCAGGTGAGAGAAAATCAACACAGCAACAGTGCAGGTCAACAGAACAAGCAGATGGACACACAATGTGGAACAACATGCTTCAGCACAACTATGTAGCTTACACCAGCAATGGAGATGATATTATGTGTCCATACAACAACCGAACAAAGGGTTGCATTGTTAGAAAGCAGGAATCTACTCAGCTATCTCCAAAATGTCATCTTATCGGGAAAAGCCAGGCTTTCTTTTGTTCTTCTTATCTAATTACAAAATCGAATGCAAGGAGGTTATATAAATTATCCTGTGTAGCATTTTAAGGGCATTGATCTCTGCAGTGCTCTTAAAATCTCACAATTGGAGGCAAGAGCTGCAATTGATGATGATTTTAATTATCAAGTTATCTATAAAATGTCTGTAAAATGTCAGAAAATAGTCAAAACCATCACATTTTGTCAGAGTTTAAAGTGATGTCTTTAAATTTCTTGTTTTGTCTAATTCCTAAAAAGCATGAAAATTTGTCTTGATGCAGCTCAACTGCTACTAATCTTTGTTTTTAAGCTCATTGTAATTCTGTTTGAGAAAGTAAATGAAGAAATGGTATTGTAGGTAATATAAACCACAGCACATGTTGCCAGTGTTGCAGCGGTGATAATACAGAGTGAAATCTGAACTCAGCTATAAATCAACAGTGTAGGTTCCCGTAATGGGACTCCCTACGTACCGAGTGAGAAAACAACAATAATTTCAGCATAACACTAAATATGAGTTCGGCCAATAATCGGCCAGGCAGATAAAATATAAAAAGAAAAAATCCTATATTAGTTAGGCTGTAGTACAAATCCCAAAACACCCTCACAGTTAACAAGCTACAGTCAGTAACTGTCATGTTTGGTCAATAAATGGCTTGCATGGTTGATCACAATGCAACCTGCATGGATGCACTCTTTAACACAAACAGTACAACGCACCGATCTCACCAGGTCCTGGACAGGATGACCATAAGCCTCACCTCATATCAAACACCATCTGCTCCTCTCTCTTTCCATTTCCTGTCCCCTCTACATCACAAACCCACTATTCCAACGCCTAAAAATATACAGTAGGGGTGTCACAAACACTCTTCCTTCCTGCTCTACTGTCATTATCCTTATTGACATTTCACACTTTGCCATGTTTTTTTCACAATTCAGCTTGCAGACCCTACACATATATTTGAAAAAAATCTGTTTTTAAGTAACACAAGGGAGATAATCAGAACCATGAACATCAACTTACCATAACATCTCCACCTCTACCAGCATATCAGCAACATAAAACATTAAAGCTTGTATCACTTCACTATATCAACACCTCAACGAGCCCATATTATGTACATTTACAGTTTATAATTATGTTTTGGGGGCCCAGAAGAATATGTTTACATGCTTTAATGTTATTTTTCTCAGACTGCACATTGCTGCAGTACATTTTTTCAGTTTCTGTTTGAAATGCTCTGTTTAAGCTCCTGTTTCTTAAAAACCTCCCTTCTGATAAGTCCATTCTGTCCTGATTGGTCACTTGGCCCAGCGAAAATGAGGTAACGTTTGTCATATATAGACAGGCAGACATAGCCCTGGCAGAAGCTGCTATATAATGCAGAAACAATTGTTGACTGCAAGGAAGCTGCTCATTCATTGTTTGAGGGCGTGCCAAACTAGCTGCCAGGTAGGAGTTATGCAAAAGTATTACATGGTGACTTCAAGCGAGGCATTACAGGCAGGTGAGGATCAGTGTTTTTTTTGGGGGGGGGGGGATGAGTAATTCCCTTTGGCGTGGCCTTGGTAAGTTTGCAAACCTTTTACATGGACAAAAAAGCTATAATACACCAAAATAAAGGGGAAATACCTAAAGCATTATATAGACTATACAGACAAGTATTTCCACCTCCTTCTACTGATAACTCTGACTACTTTCCCTTCCTTGTTACTGTATTTGATCCTGCTAAATTTGTTATTTCAGTCTCTGTCAATGCAGTGGTGACTGGCCTCTACAGATTATATGACAATGTAGAATCAGGACAAAGACAAAATAAAGGTAGAAAGTTTTAGCACTAATAAAATAACAATATTTGAATTGGAACAGCTGCAGGTACCCTTGAGAACCAAGCTCCAGAACGCTGAACAACTTTTGTCACTACATACGCTCCCATAGGGTGATGCTCCATACTTGCTTCCACACTTTGCAGCTCCCGTACACATGTGATTACTCATCTATAATTCAGCAAGGCACACTGACTTTCTCTGCAACACAACCGACTGAACTATGCTCCTCTGGTTGCACTCAAGCAATTAAGTGGAGCAGTGATAGCGCTCTCAAGGCCAGACTTAAGCCTTTTAAATTTTAACACCACGGCTCAACACTGTCCCAGCCCCTGTTAACAAGACCAGAGCTGGCGGGAACATCCGGTTGTCCTCAGACAAGATATTTACTAGTGGAGAAGAAGAACAAAAATGGTCAACATATTCAGATAGCCATCTAAGTTGAGTTTGGTTTGAATAGTAGTATGAGAAGGTTTGTAGTAGTTTCAAGCTGTGCAGCTGTGCATACATCCTTGGTCAGACATGGTGTAGTTGACATTAGAAAGTAGGTAAAGTGTACGTGTGTACTATGTGTTTCATGTTCATATATCCCAGTTGGGGACCTACACTAAACCATGGCCACAAAAACAGATGTTTCCATGGGTCCTGACTGCTTTTTGAAGGTTAAGGGTTGGTTTTGGGGTTAGAATTTGGTTAAAGTTAGGGATGTAGTCAGGAACTGCTTTATGTCAATGAGTGTCCCCTCAGGGATACAGGAATAGGTTTATGTGTGTCATGTGAGGACCATCCATCTCCCAACCACAAAAAAACAAACATTTTAACTTATTATACTGTTTGTGTGTGGGTACTTATACACACACAAACACACACACATGCACACACACACACAGAAACGCACACACAGAGTGAACGGTACATTAATGAGAGCAGAGGGAGCATGAGGAGACAGGACAGCTGGAGCACATGTGCAGAGCTCCTGTTCTAATGAGTCCATTAGTCAGTGGCACAGCAACCACAACTGCTACCACACACACACAGGCAGACATAAATACACATAAATACACCCATGTACAATCTGCACATTTTAAGCAAACACACTTTCACATTTTACATACTTACATCTACTGACCCCTGAGCTACAATCAGACATGACACATCTATTTGACCATAATAACATGCTGCTGCACACAACCAAGTAACAGTGGGAACAGCGTTCCTGTCAAACAAGCTTATCGTGTCACACGATAGCATCTTGCTCATCCCGTGAGCACACTGACAGCCTAATAGTGGTGGGCTTTTGTCTAATGTGTCCAACAGAGGGTGCTAGAGCAATGTGAACCCTGACGGCTCCCATAACATTCACCTCCTGTTTCTCATCTAATCTAATGTGGTCTCCTCATTCTTGTCTCCCCTCTTCCTCCAAGCAGTCTCTTGACATACTGCATACTGAATACAGTTTTCCCTGTGTATGTTCATTTGTCTTTGGAATTAGAATTAGAAATAGAAATAGAATTTGAATTTACATGTCAATTATTGCAATTTTGTCATCCTGGGCTACTGAGTTGTTTCAAAATTTTAAGTCTGTTCAGGCAGTAAAAAATGTGAATGTTTCTGGAGTATAACCATAAAACCTCCCATGGATAACACCCCGTTATACCAGTATTTTTGACTATTACCAGCATAATACCTTTATGGCCTGGGGCACCACTGGGCTCTCTAATGAATGCGTGCAATATACTGTATCTGAGAACGAGCAGCTTGCAGACAGAATCTAAAGCTGCCATATAAAGACTGAAAGACTGAGTTGGATTTACAGTCTTTAAGTAAACCTGGCTTCACAATGTGTATGTGACTGCATGACAAGTGGTAGCACTCAGCCTGTGCTCATCTATCACAGTGTGTGTTTCCTAATGAGTGTGCTCTTAATGAAGCTGAGCTCTGTGTGATCAGCTCTCTTCAACAAAGGCCAAGCTATAAAAAAACAATCACTTTACTTCAGCAGCACAAGCAAAGAGCTACTCTTACGTAAAATAACAGGCTCTTGACCTGGCAAGTAATAGCCATCATCCATGTGTTTACAGCTGAGCTGTACTTTAAGTGATAATCTCTATTATTATTAGAGATATAATCTATTAATGTATGGGTAATCTGCTGCAGGCAGATAACTTTGTTGAAGCTGCACAAGCCTCTAATTTTGCTACCAACTTATATATCACATAATGCTCAGAATTTTAAAAAAAAATCTGCATCTGGATGTACTTTTCATTAAAGTTACTGCAATACCTCATGAGAAAAACTATTTAAAAAGAAAGAAAGAAAGAAAATTGTTATGTTGAGAAATAATTACAAATATTTATGCATCTGCACTACCCACTAATGTTTTGTTCTTTGGACCGTTCTATTACATCTGTTAAGTTTTTTTGTTTGTTTTAATAAACTGCAAACTAACAGACTGACAGATGAATAAACAGGACTAATAAACAGGGGGTAATAAATGTTACAGTACTGGAAATCTGCCAATGTTCCATTGTGCATTTGATGATTTAGATCAACGTCTAAATATAAGGAGTGTTTATATTTGTGTTTTCATAATGAGAGCATAAGCTCAACATTGATTATCACACAAATACGGTTCACCTTTTGAACACAGAAGCAGCTACTGATAGCAGAGGTAGTTAAGCACTTCCATAGAAATGAGCCATGTCTCTTTATGCGCAACGAGAGTGCTGAGAACGCAGATGTGGGCCAGTGCAGACATAAGGGGGGTGGGTGGGAGGGAAGCAAGAAGGTGGGAGAGTTTGTGAGAGGGAGGAAGGGTGGGATGCAAGAGTGAGTGACAGATGTCTGCTCTTTACTGTACCTATGTGAGACTAATACCAGCCTGTGACCTATCCTCAAAGGCATTTACAATGCTAATGCAACTGCACAGCTTCCTCTACACGGAACTAATCTGCACAGCATACCAGACGCTTCCTTTCCATCCACTGACTGAAGGTCACCACTGACTAAATGGGGACAAGAGCTTATGGGACTTCTACGTCTATTGATTTAGAATGTGTGATAATAGGCCTGTACATATTTCTGTGTTTGCTATGTGTGTGTGTCTAGGAGGGCCATCATCACTGGTGAGTCATCAGTGAACCAGCCCACTACAGAGGAATGGACAAAGGTCCTGATTTTCATAGTAACAGTTTGCAACTACCTTGAAAGCATACAGATTCCAGTTTACAGTCTGCACTCTGTTTTAAGCTTTACTTAAAAGGAATTCAAATGAGCATATTTGTAAAAGCACTTCTTAACTGTCCTTTGCCTTAAGTGAAGTATGACAGATTGGAGAGAGTAGCAGAGCAGGAAATTTGATCTTAGTTGCAAGTCATTGTAAATACTCACACTTTAGCCTGTTATACAATCCTAAATGTGGGAAGATATTCTGTAGTTTGCAGCCATTAAAATAGATGCCATACAGTGCCTTTCAGAGCCCTTGTACGTATTTTCTACTTTGAAGATTGCCTTCATGGCAATTCCTGGAAAATAGGAAGCTCCTCTAAAAATAGATGGAACAGAAAAAAGAAAGGTTCGTCATTCTAGATTATAGCTTTGTTGTTAGTACTTGGTCAGAGCTTTTCTCTTCCTCCTCACTCTCTTGTTGCTCTCAGAGTGCAGCCGAACAGCACCTCGTATACATTTCCCCATCATTTATCCATACATTCCACCAAGTATGACATAATTCCTTATTTGGGCCTTTACTTTTTCCACACCAGATATGGTGCAGTGTGTTTGCATGCTGTTCAGGATCCTTCCCTGAGGGTACCTGGCCTTGGCATGAAACCTGCCTGCCTGCCTCGGTAAATGACTGCTACAAGAGGGGGAGACATGCCTTTGATGTCTCTGGACTGGTGGGATTCACTCGAAGAGAGAAGAGGGTGAGAAAACAGGGGGGAGCAAGCAAGGAAAGGATAAGGTGGTGAGAGATAGAGGAGGACAGCAGGAGAAAGAGAGCAGAAGGGGGGAAAGGTATCGATTGAACAATGGAAAGAAGAGAGAGAGAGAATACAAATAAAGGAAGAGAGGGATTTAGTAGGTAGACAGGAAAAAGAGGAGGGGGCACGTACTTTGAAGTTATGAGCCGAGCACAGACCTGCCTCCCTAGAGTAACGCCAGGGGAGGGTTGGAGCCTGCAGTCATAAAGAGTGGATCGTTGAAGGAGAAAGATGATGAATCATGATGTTGGGGAAGAGCTAAACTAAAGTGGGCCTTTCTCATTCTCCATATTTTTGTTTGTCTCTGTGCTTCTTGTTTAATTTATCAAATGGCACAAAACGGAGAAGTAGGGGCAGAAGAAACCACAGTGCTTCTTTGAAGTGTTTTCTGCCATTCAGCCGCTTGACCATCTGTATTAATGCTGCTTTCTTTTGTTGCTGTTTGGCAGCAAGTAAGTCTCTCAGTCCGATTCAGCCAAGCCAGCAGTGGTGATTTAAAGCAAGCCTTCCTGCATCTGCAGTACAAGTTCAGGGTGCCCTGCTGTCCAACACTGTCTGTCCCAAGGAAAGGTCACCATGGTGACAGCAGCAGTGCTCTCTTAGGTCATCTGACATGGGGAGACTGATTGACTATTCAGCTCTCACTGACAGAATAAGATCCAATAAAAAAAATTGAAGCAAACCAAGCTGCATAACTCAAATTTGTTCTGTAAAGGCAACAGAAGTGGCCTTCAGCTCTTGCAAACATGAGAAATTTGCAAATACAGGAGAAATAGAAAGTGCTTTATCGTCTTAGAGAATGACATGAAGTGCAAATAAACAGATGCAGGTCGAGCTCTGACAGATAGGGTGATGGAAAAAGTCACAAGAGGAGGAGCAAGGAAAGAAAGAACAGTTAATAGGCTGTAGAGACCACTTTATCTTTCCTTCACACTCCATGGCCTCCATTACAGTTGCCAGGCACTTCCTGCCCCATTGTGTAGAATGCTGGCTGTACGTAGAGGAAGTGGGCTCTTTGTTTCCTTTTGCCTTCCTGTTGGAGTTGAGCACAGTGAAGAGAGGAAAGTGTGTGGATCTGGGAGGGAAGGACAACACACGCTGTGTTTGCAAGTAACCAGGAAGGAGCTCCTGGTGGAAACCTTTGGACTTGAAAACACACACACAACAGTAGGGTGTTGGGCTGTAACGTAAATGAAAAGAGACTGCAATGCCAACAAACAGGAGGAGGTTCAATTCACTAGATGCACAGATGGGGTGATACCAAATACTTAATATACAGACACCATTAAACTCAGGCCCACAGGCTGCCAGTCACATGCCAAACATTAAATCTCATCTTATTAGACACCTGATCCTTGCTGATTAACTGATCAGTTTCATGACTCATCAGGGAATGGAACAAATCATCAATGGCAGGCTCTCAGCAACAACATATGTCATGTCAGCCTACTCTATTTACCACTCTTTATTGATTCAGGCCTACACAATAGCCTTTGGAAATGTGCACCTCTTTTTGGCTTGAAATTGCTCTTCTATCCTCCACTTAATCTACCCTGCATGACCGATACTCAAGAAAAGAGGGAACTTATCACAATGTTCCACGAAAAAGATTAAATTCTAAGTATATGGCCACAAAGCTTTCATTGTATTGTGACAACAAAGTAAAAAACACAGTGTGTAGTTTAGCTCAAAGAAGATATCTACTTGTTTCACTATTGAGGGTAAACAAGGTCACCAGTAGATTCTTTAATATGTCATAAATATCACTAAATATTCTGGCACATACACAAGTTAATTGTGTTGCACCATACTCCATACTACAAAAGTATTGAGATATCTTGCAGTTGAAAACGATACTAAATCCCATGTCTTTAGTAACAATACTTTGAATGATCAGCAGTGTTGTGCAGAGAGCAGTATTTCCAATGATTAACATTAATGTGTGACAGGGGGCAAGTGTGTGTGTTTGCCTCTCTCAGCTTCCACTTCCTCCCTGCAGGCATAGTTTTATTCTTCCAGCAGCTTTCATAGCTAAAGACATGGCTACAAATCCAAGTACTGATGCCAACTGTGTACAGCTTGTGGATAAGGCAGATGTACAAAGCAAAATATAGAAATTATTTCACTTGCGTCACTAACAGTTTGGGAAAGCCCAGAGACGCCACAAAGGCCGTCTGCAAAAGATGTGATAAATCTATGGAGACTGTGTGACTCAGTTCATCCAATTTAGTGAAGCATCTCGCTAACAGACATGCACACTCCTACAAAGAATTGAAAAAGTGACATGTTAGTGAATGTGATAGATAATGTATGTGCAACACACCCTCAAATAAGGTTAAACAAGTATAACTTATTTTGTAACAAGCTGGAGTTTGACAACGTATTTAGCTATGAGTAATGACTACTGTTGCACATGGCTAAATCGTTTTCGCTAACTTACCAATGTGGAAAACGTTTCTACATCCAAACTTCACCAGTAATTTTTCCACAGCTCGCAAACAGCTAAGTCTGACATTCACACAGATGTAGATCAACAACATCAGTACCAATGATCAATTTATACTCAATATACATTTCCGCCAATATTTATTTCTATTCCTAGAAAATGCAATCAGAAGAGCATGGACCCCAGCCAAGAAGGTGTACTGAGTCAGTCAAATGCTGTTTATTATTTGACATCTGGTTACAAATATAAAGCTAGGCACAAAGAAATCACATAAAATATAAAGGACATCAGGTTAGAGCATACCATGTAAAAGCTTTCATCATGCCATGATCTGGATTTAAATATTTACAACAGTCCAATTATCACTGCTATAAATGAACTAATTCATTTTCAGAAACAAACAAGGAAACACAAAACAGCACATAAACTACAATTTAATTGAGCACAAAAAGAGTAAACATAAATGTCTAACTAAAGTTTGGCACTCCATGGCGATGAAGCTCAAACCCAGAATTATCAGCCTGCTCACCACAGCAGTGCACTAAAGTAGACTAAACACAAATGACTCAAGTCAACACACATCCTTGACAGAGGTCTACAATCTGAGTGCATTGTCTAGCTTTCTATTTAGTCAAATTATATTCTTAAAAAATTAAATAAATGAGAACAGACTCTCTCAAAAACAGTTTACTCTGTTCTAACAAATATTTATTATTGTAATAATGTTATTAATGTGGTTTGGTTGGCACTTAAGAAGACAGGCAGGGAAAGACTGGTCAAGTGAAAGATGGTCCAATAGAAGTACAGCCAACCACAGGATTTTTAAGCAGCTTGAATCCCTGCGAAAAGCCAAAGCCTTTGCCTGACAGGTGCACTAAGGTTGTATTTTTTTTTTTTAAACTTAAATGTTCTCTCATCGGTTGTTACATTACTTTTCCTGACATTTTGCTGTGGTATTGTTTCAGTACTGCTACTGAATTATTTAAGCAGGTATCATATCAAAGTCATAATTTTGGCATCATGACAACACTAGGAGGTTTTCAGATTTCATTTTCACATTGAACTAAGGATGTTTTAAACAGAAACCACTTGTCCAGGTCACAGTCTGGAATCTACGGTTTCTTTTTCAAAGAAAATGTTCAGTTTCAGTCTCAGTTCACACTACTCATGTTGCTGTACATTGGTGCTTTTCTAGTGGAATGTAAATTTGTCCATCCGTGAATCTGTCAACAATCAGCAAATTGAAAACTTGTTCAAACCAACAAGCTTTAAGGCTGCAAGGCAAATCTGTCATTCCTTTATTGTACTGTTCCAGTGACAACAAGAAAATGAATCTAGTTGTGGTATTTGTTATATTCTGATACATGCTGTTCTTCACCACTGCACTGACCTCCATTTGTTTTAATTCTTAGGGATATGCTTTGCACTCTACTGCATGGAGTCTAAATTAAAAGTCAGCCACAGTTGTGGTTTTGCATTGTCAAGTTACATTACAGTTTGCATCAAAATTCTATGACACAACCTCTACCATTATTAAAATGTAAAACCAGAGAGCACAGAATAAGAGAAACGCAAGCGTGTTGCTACCAGCACCCAGAGAAACTAGTTCTACTGGTCAGACAGGTCAGAGAGGAAAGAAAGACGGCAAGGGAAAGGAGCAGGGAGGCAAGTGAGAGAGCAGCTGCTGGAAAGATTGATTTAAGGAGAGCAGAGTAACGACAGCCTGGCATCATCCAATCAGACCCTTGTTTCACAAGGCTGGCAGAGCAGAGCAAGAGTGTGTGGCTGTCTGCATAGCAAATTCTCCCAGGAAAGAAATAAAAAGAAATGGAGGAGGTAAGAGGCAGTGAAAGGAGACCTGTAACATTGTGTTGGGCTGTCAGATGCCACTGAGAGTTCGAAGTTCTGTCACATCTCAGAGAAACAATAAGAATAATCGAAGACACAGAGGGAGAAGTATGAAGTTTTAAATTCGATGGTTTCACACCACAGGGTGTTTTCTCAGACTCAATGGGTAGAAAACTGTTGTCACAGGATGCAAGAACTCATTTCAAAACTTAGAGATGTGGAAAAAATGAATATACTGCTGAGATTTAACTGACATACCAAAAACATCCACAAAAAAGTACAATCTGTCAGACTTCGTCAGGGTTACAACAATATAGTCTTAGACTTCCTTCCATTGTTGTCCCTCATGTAGATTTCTCTGTCATATAATCTGCCTCTATGTCAGAGACTTCAGCATTCAAGTCAAGAGCCTACAGCCATGTGAACAACTTGGCAAAGCTTTGTAGATGAATCTGGATTCCAGGCAGAAGTAGGCACAGCCTCCATTACTCCAGTGACACCTCACTAGTCCCACTGTATATACTGTAATGTACTGTATGTAAAAGGATCTTTTGGGCGTTTAACCAGGAAATCTATCACAGGGAGCCTGTAAAACAAGCTACAAGTTCAAAATAGTCATTATTTTTTATTTATATATAGTTATAATCTGAAAGAAGTGTTTCAACAAAATACAAAGCTGTTTTAACAGGCATTAGAGCTATTGTCTGTTATGTGTTATCAGGAAACTAACTGTGAAAAAAACAGAAAGTAAAAGAAACATGCCTCTGGTTCATGAAATATATTTGACTTAAGAACATTTCCAGTCTTCTTCATATGTCAGCAGCATTCTGACCTTCACATCAATCAGAAATCAATAAAGATGGAGTGATCAGCCTACAGATGTGAGGTGCCTTTTACTGTTTGCAGGACAAAATTCCACTTCTTCATAAACAGATGTCTCCTATGTTTGTTAAATAGATAAAATGCTTTTCTCCGAATTACAATGAAAGAAATCACTGAGCTTAATTATATAAATGACAAACGAGCAAGTAATTCCTGCTGGGTTCAATAAGTTAACTGCATGTTATTCCACACAACACATTGTCTAGACAGTAGAGTGTTGTCAGAAGCAGTGACTTCATCTTATCTTTTCAAAAAGTCAATGTCAAAACCAATTTCAAACAAGTGCTTTTCCAGTGATTAACCCAAACATCTCCACTCAGTATTAATGAGCTCAGTTCCACTCTGCTCCTGTGAGTGCTCTGTGAGTGCAACACATGAATCAGCTGTCAGATTTATGTATAAGCACATGTTCATGGTAAGATGAACCATCATAATATGCTGATGTTTAGCAGGTAAAATGTCTACCTGTTCATTTTTTAAAAAACATTTTAGCATGCTAACAATTGACACACAACCCAAAATACAAAAAACATCAGCTGACCTAAATAATTAGCAGGGTTTTAGTCATGGACCAAAGTGGCAGCTGCACAGATGCATCATTGACCAATATGACCAGCCAATATTGGCCTGTCAGAGATACCTTGGTATTGGCATATATGCTGTCCGATGCAAGTTGTATTGTCCATATGTCGTAACTCCAGGGTTTACAATACTGTCGCTGTCTGCAGCACATGTAATATGTATCACAGCTGAGCAGATGGTAATTAATAAACAATAACCATATCACTGTCTCTTTTCAATATAACTATATTTGTGTGCCTCTCTCTCTCTCTCTCTCTCTTCATATATATATACACACACAAACACACACACACACAATATCGGCTGACATATTGAGATCAGAATTCCTAATATTTGTCTTGTTTAAGGGAGCAAGACAAATATGATGGAACACCTTCTCTGCCTGGCAGTAGCTCACTGTTTCTGTCACTTCAAGCACACTTATACCCATTATATCAACTTCAGTTGTAATGTGGGCACTCATGTGTACTATTGCAAACATGTTGGGGTAATGTATTAGAACTAACATTGCACCAGGATGACCTTGTGAACGTTTATCTATATACGGGTGTGTTTCGGTTAGTGTATTTGTCTGCATTGTGATTTGAGGCAGAACACTGAGATGATAAGGATCTGGAGATTAAACTAAAGAAGAGACAGCTGGGCCCTTGACTTCTTGGCCATCTCAACCGTTCATGGAAGTTTAATGGAGTGTGATAATAAAAGCAACTAATCTGAGGGGGTGATGGGAGGTCAACTGACCCTGACTGACTCAGGGTCAATACAAGAAGAGAATAAAGGGAGGGAGCATGTGTGTGCTTGTGCATGTGTGATCAGGGGAATACCAAACATAAAGGAAGGATGAAAAGAACAATGGTTGTACAAACAATACCACTCCAGGACATGGAGCTGATCTGTAACTGAATTAGATCAGATATGTAACTGAACTGCTAATTCCTGTAGTAGCATACTGACTATGACGAACAATGATTAAAATGAGTTTACAAAAGAGGAGGGTGAAGAACATGATAGGGACAGAGTGGTAGTTATAGCGTATCTGTTGGTTCTTTGATGATATAGGAGTGTTTCCCGGCAGGCGCAATCCCCTCCAATAGGACTGACGTGGAAAAAAACAATTGTACTGCCTTCCCTCCCTCTCTCTCTCTCTCTCTCTCTCTCTCTCTCTCTCTCTCTCTCTCTCCTTGTAAGCCTTTCTCAGCCCTCAATTACCCCCTTTTCTCCTCTATTTTATTGTCTGTCAGTCTTGCTTCCCAGTTTTAACATATGACCTCAGTGTTTAAATGCTGAGAAACAACTGGGATATACAGTATTTTGTCAAAATTCTGAGTTGCAGTCTGTTTTTAGACTTTTTTGCTTGTGTAGTTTACTTTCTTTCCAAGCTACACAGCAATTTCAACTAAAACTAATTTTTTACAAAATTTACATTTTCTGTAGTAAATTACCTTTCTCCATTTTATGCAGTTTTAAATGCTATTCATTTTTTAAAATTTTTTAGTGGTGTTTCAGCAAAATGAACTGTGCCAATTTGGCTCCGGCAACTTGTAATGGGTATTACTAATTATAAATGACCCCTTTTCCAGATGCCACAACCATTTGATTATCTGAAAAAAAAAAACATATATTAGTCTAAATAGTTATTATATGTATCATTGCTAGAGCTCTGAAGTCAGATAACAATGTGCCCCAAAACTAGGGCTATATAAATAACCCAGAAATTATGTTTGTGTTGTTTTCTGAGCAATAACATCTCAAAAACTTTAAATTGAACCTTTAAAAACTTACCTGATATAGTTTACTACAACTATAAACAGCAGAAGCTAAAATCATAGAGTAATAAGGTTAACTGTGCCATATTTGAAATCCATAGTCTGTGTGAAGTGATTGTTCAAAGGAGGGGAGTTTATCAGCCGCTGCTAAAAAAAAAAAAGGAAACCCTCCAATTTCCCAGCTGCCACCTGTCAGTCCACCTGACACCTGCCCAACTGGCTCTTTTCCTCACACGCACGCACAAACGCATACACATGCACAGACACACACACATGCACGCACTCATGCGCACACACGTCATAGTGAATGCCTTTACAAATGTCCTCTCATCCAAAAACGTGCTTGCTTGCATACTAAACACATGGTGGAAAAGGTAAACAAACCGGTTAATACACATGTACACACAGGTAAACCCACATGCCTGTTTGCACATGCTGTTTAGCAGTCAAAACTTTAATATAGAGGGAAGTCAAAGGGGGAGAATATGAAATGAACACTACAGAGGAACATCGACACTCGTGGCTTAGCGACAGCAGGACCACACACGTAGTGCACAAACACACAAGCAAAAAACAGTAATTGTACAGATCTGTGCATGGAGTCAGAACTTACACACTGCACATGAAACATGCTGTAACTTAAACAGAGCTCTTGTGTGAATTTTTCTACATAACAAGTGAGACAATTTGTCATTATGATCTAATGCAGAATTGCAAAAATAGCCAACTTAATTGAATCTCACATACATACATACATGCATACATACAAATAGTTATTTATGATTTGCATTTTTTTTTTATATTGGCAAATGCATTTGAAACAATGATTTTTGACAATGAAGAGATATGTAGCCATCTCAGCCCTTTCATCTAAAAGGACAAATATCTGTTCACCCCCTTGGTCACATCTGCACAGACCTTCATACTAATGACAGGCTGAGTTATCACAGACACGCACACGCAGACGCACACACACACGCACACGCAATGCCTTAATCCTTTGTTTCAGGCTTGGATTCACTTCCAAAATACATCCTGCACTGATCTAAATGTAGACCCAGACCATTTCCCTTTTTTGTACAGTACTTGAGTGCTATGTGCCATTTTTACACCCCCCACCCCACCTAATAGCTATCTATTTACTCAAGATATCAGAGCAGGTTGTGTTTGTCCTGGAGTCCCCACATCTCCACTCCTGGCTGATAAAAAAAAAACAGCTAAGTCAGTTTCTAGCCATCTGCTGCTGAAAGCTTGCTCCCTTACAAGGCCTACAACATAAATCACGCTATTGTTGTTATTTGCCGTGGGCAAAATAATTAAAATCAAATAAAGCACATACACGCAAGCACGCTCTGCTCTCATATGCATTCGGAAAGATCCATACAGACTCATGGAGATACATGCGTGTAATAGCACACGCATGAGCAGACACAAATTCATTCTTCTGCTCTCACATCACATGTGCTCAATAAAAAACATAACACAGACATGCATGCCACACTGTAAAGACAAGTTATACATATACAGTAGATAATCCTAGTTCTAATCCACCCAGATTCTAATGATATGCAGACATTGCGTGCAGCTTACCTCACATAGATCCCTATTAAAACCTGAGTTGTTGGCACTCAGCTGGTATTATCTCCTCTCCAGTACACTGACCAGATCTAATGAGTGACATGGATAACACAGATCCATTGTGCTGGTAGGAATACTAATGTAAACATGTGCTCTCTGAATCAGGACACAGTCTAAAAGCTTCACTGACAGTCTTGATTATTTCATCTGTCTATGTGGTTGTTTAATAAAGTGTGTAATAATAGCAAAAAAGGAGGACACATTTTCCAGAGATCCACAAAAATCTTTTTTTATATAAATCTGAGCCTGGATCTTCTGCACAACTCCACAGGAGTCTATAAATACAAACGCTGACTCAGGTCATGACGGTGTGCTATGTGCTGTCCAAAAGAAACCCCAAAGATGAGATAGGAGAGGGGATATTACAATACATCATCAACTAACCACATCTCTGAGACAGTCAGAGCTCTTTGGATCATTTCCTTATAAGGTCCAATGGACTAGTGATCTGCTGTAGGTAAAGAAAAACTATGCTTCATTTCAACGAGTACAGCGGAAAATGTGACTGGAAAAGGACTGGACAGAGAGGCAGGATGAATGGGTGGTGTGTAAGAGGGCATGCAAGAAAAAGAGGCAGAGGACAAGTTAGTGTGGAAACAAAAGTATAAAAGAAGGAAGGGAAATAAATGGTTGAAAGACAAATGAGGGAGGGTGGGAAATAATGCAAAAGACAATGGCAGAATGAATGAGAGCACAGCTACAACAGATTAAAAACACACCGACAGGGAGACACAGCAAAGGAGACTGAATTGAGTGTGTGCAGACTTTCAGCAGGAAACAAGGGACATAAGTCACGGCGAGTCGCACTATCAGCACAGACAACACACTCACACACACCATCCTTCTGCTAAAAACACAAAAACAAAAAATAAAGACACTCGAATGCACATGCATACCAGCCACACACAAAACAAAGCAACTGCCAATGACAACAGTCTTGTTTACATCACAAAACACAGATGGTGATGCACTGTGTTCACCAACAGACATTTAGATTTCAGGGTAAAAGCGCTTGCATGATCAGAAACCTGAGCAGAACAGAAACTCCATATGCAATTGTTTATTCAACTCCCAGGACAAATTTGTTCTTGACCTCGGAAACAACCTTAACGAAATTTGCCATTTCAGAGCTTTTAGACAAAACTAACACTAAGACCTAAAAGTGCACAGAAAAAATGCAAATAAATTACCCAACAAGTTGGTGAGGTTATCTGAGTTTTCTTGTTCCCAGGTTTGTCCAGCTGTCACATGGTCAGCTGCAACCCACTAAGCCCCAATTCATTCGTGAATTTGGGGTTACACTGTAAACTCCTGTGTTTTTCAGGGTTGCTGTTTTGCACTGTGCTGTTTTAGCTGGCCTTGTAAATTGGGTTTCCCACAGGATGAAAAATGGAACGATGCTTTTGGGGGGTCTCATACACACACAAAGGGTTTTGATTCTCTTTCCTTTATTATCTGCAGGCAATGCATAATTCACTGTGACCATGTATGGTGAGAAAGTTTCCACACACACACAAAGCACTACATCATTGGATAGTTTTGCAAATCAGTCATCTGGTTGCCATACAGCTTGGTGCTGTGCTGCTAGGCAAGATGTTAGCTGAGGTCAGAGATATGTTAGATGACATCAGGGTAAAAGCAGGCTGGAGATCTGCCATGTATAACTTCACACAAAAAACGAGGAACGCTGGGTTTTATGTCTTGTGTTTCCACCCCATTACCCTCTCTGTCCCTTCTTTGTACTTGTCCTCTTATATTTCTTTTGTCTTTCCATCTTCCTTTGTGTATATCTTATATGTCTTTCTCAAATGAGCTCCAGGAAATGAAGCTCTATGTTGACAGTGTCCAGAAGGGATTTTCATACTTGGTCCCATCTTTTCACCTCCATCTCAACCTCCTCGAGCTAGAAATGGGAAAATGGAAACTGTCTTTTGTTTAAGCAAGGCTACATGACTCATGAAAAAACTGTAGGATATATATGGGAAGCCTGCAAGAGGCTATAATACAATCACTATGTTCCTCTGACACTCACTCAAGTGGAGGATACAGTAATACAGTTTTATGCTCTTGATCCTAATGAAACCGCTGTTCCATTAATCTCTCCCATCAGAATTCAATAAAGATTAATCCAAAGAAGTTTCTCCCCCTCACTCCGTTTCAGCCTCACAAACACACAACGAGCTACACAACTGATGTCAAGACACCAGGCTGCCTGCCAGGTGTGACCTCACTGACCTTTGGTTAATTTGTTGGCACTGCAAAGCTGCAACAGCTCATCAGTGGCTATGATGGCCTTTAGCTTACCCACTATGAAGGGACAGATGAACGCAGCTTATAGCTTGGAGGTATAATAGTGTAGGCGAGGCATAAAAGGTCAGCCACAGGCCACAGGATCTTTTGAAGCTGATGGCCCCTGACTGTGGCTAAAAAGCCCCACAGCTCTACGTGTGTCACGTATGACCTCAGCATGTGGACAGAGCCAGCCAGCTACAAAGTGAGCAGCTGAATCCAAACTGTTCGGCTGACTTAAGAGGTCAAAGGTAAAGTAACAAGTAGCAGCAAGTGCACGGAGCTGCCTGGGGGTTTACTGATTCAAAAAAATGATTTGACTTTGATTTGATGCACTGCTTTGGCAGCATGATGGAAGACCTTCTTCACAGAAAAATATGAAAAGCATCATCAAAATGATTTTTAAATGACAAAATGAATGAATGAAACTAAATTAGAAAAAAACACACAACAACAGAGTTTTGTCACTCCTAGCACTCACTCCTTGTAGCAGTTAAATTCTTTAGGTACATGTGGAGAAATACACATGTTCAGCAGTGAATGACCTTTTTAAAATCCAACATTCACAAAGAGAAACTGGGTCCAGCATCCAGTTGTCAGAAATACCAGCATGACGAGGAGCCGAGGTCTGATCACTCAGCTGATGATGGACACTTCCTCCTGCAGTCTGCCTGATAACACTGTTTACGCTGGTTACCTCACAGCAAACCCCTCACCCACTAACATTTTACTGCACCACCAACCACCCGAACAGGCAAAAACCGAGTATGTCCAAGGAATAATTCTTTTGCAGCACAGGCTTAGTTCATTTCAGCTCAATTCCTTCAAGGAGACAGCCACTGGATTTCAGAGTGCAAAAGTTTTGATAATGTGTTTTACCAACATGCCCATAGACAGAAAGCATTTCAAGGAGGTGGAATTTAATTAGAAAGTAAAACTTGTGTGCTTTGTTTAGGCCTCAGGACTGTTCCTCTGGTTGACTGAACACTGTGTGACAGTGCGTCCTGTGCTGTAAGAGATCATTACTGCTGCGTCATATGTATGTGGAACAGGTGAGTCACTTGCAATACCATGAAACAGATGTTTATTAGTAATATTACAGCGAGTTCCCAAAGAAATTGTAAAAGCAATACTATATAAAGAAAAAAATGTAAAGATTGCACTTTGGGATTGGGCGATACGTTAAAATTTTCCAACAGGCATTAGACCAACAACCAGTGAATGCAGATGTATTCGCAGAAGTGTCCGAAACTATTTGAAAAGAGTCTGGTGGCATCATTCAGTGTTTCTCATGCACTGATACATTTGTGGCGGTAGTAATGATTACAGGCAACAAAACACTGTTGTAAAGTTGCATAAACCAGGCACCTATTTCAATTTGTGGGGCAGTAAACATAATATACAACATTTGGATAATTGTTACACTTGTAGGCTGATGACACACTATCTTACTTCTAAGACACACACAACTCCGACTACCAGTTCCTATTAGCGCATACTTTGAATTATGCTTTACAGGTTTACCAAATTGAATTCTCAAGGAGGCCGTCCATTAAATTAGCAAAAAAAATGCTAATGGTTGACATATTTGTTAACTCTCCCAACCTTTGACTGTAACTAATTTCATTTTTTTTGTATTCTACCAGTTCACAGTGGGGGACGCACAGGAAATAAGCTCAAAGATACACAAGTAAGGTTAACCGGCCAGTAACTGAACTGTGGTCAGTGTGGTCATGTGGTATGCATGTTTACCATCAAACCAGTGATGGGGAGTGAGTGATCGCAGCGTTTGAAGGGCACCAGAGGCCAGTACATAGTAGCATCCTCAACAGTCTGAATTACATCAACCAATTTCTTCTATGTGTGGTATTCAGCTCTTAAACTTTCTAAAATCACTAGGTTTCCACCTTGGCATAATACTTACGTTAAGCCCCAAAGCAAGGTACTAGCTTTTTTACCAACACATTTTTACTTCACACAGAACTTATGACCATAGCTGTCAAAAGCATGTTTCCTTGCTGTATGCTCAAGTTTTCTTAAAATGAGATTTAATATATCCTAACACAGCTTCTAACATTTAAGCCTTCATGTAGGCTTGACGGATCCAGAAACAACTGGTGCAAGAAGGGCAAATAATCTTCGACTACGAGTCAGTGGCCAACATCTTTTAATGCCTTAACCTTTCCCTGACTACTCAATAATAAGGACGAAGTAGCACCATCGCTATAAAAGAAACATCCATGTACTGACTCGTCAGCAAACTATAAGGGCCTCGCTACATACTGAAGGACAATGTGGACAAGAGTGCAGCGATTCTTCGGAGGATGTTGTTAACCTCACCACTCCCCTCTGCAGGCATGCTGCCCAGTTCCTGGAGAGAAAGAGCCGGGGGGAGAAGTGTGTGACTGACTAAGGCACTTGCTGACCCATGACTGTGCTTTGCTTGCAGACGCTAACACACATTCCAATCCGCAATCACAGGACACACATCATCCAGTCACACAGTCACTGGAGCAGGCGCATGTGTGTGTTTACGCAAAACTGCGAATAGCTCAGTAGCAGCATGGCTGAGGTAAGCAGGGGAAGAAGATCGGCTTTTTACAGAAAAACGCTTGTTCCTCAATAGGGATGCTTGGCTGCTCTGTCACACGTCCCAGCACTTAGATAAAGCCACTTCTGAAGGCCTTATCTGAAGACAGGAAGCACACAAATTGCATGAATGGCAAGAGAATAGGAGTGAAAGTAGAGAGCTTCAGTGTTCCCCTGTGACCTGGACGCTCATTACATTTAGTGGTCAACAAAGACTGTGGGACAAGAAATGCTATGTAATTAGACCTTACGATTTTGCCTAAAACTTCCACATACTGTGTATTAATTGCTGGCATTAGCTACACTTTTGTTGATGCTGTGTTCATGGCAGACACCGTGTAAAAATATCACAGCCCGTTCCAACACTAAAAAGTAATTTAAGAAACTTATTCCCACCACTTATTTACATAGACAGTTGTAAAATAATTTAATTTGCTAATTTAGATAAACCTTTGGAGTTCCACACACTATTTGAAGGGTTGGGTTGACGTATTGGTGTTGGAAATTGCATCAGCTTAATACAGTTTGTAAACTCAAGTTTTAAAAATTAAAACTCAATTCAAGTTGTAGGACCTAAATGATTTTGACTTGATAACTTAATTTTTCCTCTACTTGAGCTCAGGATTTAAAGTCCCACTCCTATATTGACATATCTGGACAATTTCAGATGCTTAAAATTTGTAATTAAAAATACCCTTGATTGTAAAGGAAAAGCTAATTCCAATAACTTAATGTAGTTCGTTGGTTGAAATTGATTTCATGGAAGGTGTCATGGCTAAAAAAGAAATTATTCAAACTTTTGCTTTTTTTGTTAGGTTTTTTTTGTTGTTGTTGCTGCTGTTCAGCCCAAACTTTATTTCCTAGAATGCAGCTATTGAGTAAACCGCCTGTCTGGTGCAGGGTAATGAGGGTACATATGCTTCCCTACATGCACTGAGCAAAAAGTCAAAGAGCCAAAAGGCAAAAAGTCAGAAGTGCTGAACTCTCAAGTTCTCCATCCTACATACAACAAACTAGCTCCTCTAAGCTTGTCTTGTGGGGAATAAAACTCGGATTACATTTAGTATTAGTGTGTATCATTAAGTTTTAAGCTGTTAGTATCTGTTTTCATCACAGTAGGGTTTTATTATTATGGACATTCAATTTCATTGCCTAATAGATTTGAAAATGTAAAGCAAAGTACATGAAAACGGTGTGCTGTGATTTTGGCTTTAGTAGTACCAAAAGCCATGAACAAGTACTGCCACTTGTGCATGCCTACACATTAATGTGACGGTTCAGTTAAGACCTATGCCATGTTTAAAGTGATACTGAAATGCTACTATCTCTGACCTAGCAACACTGCCTGTGCAACTTTCACAGAAACATGACCGAGGTGTGCATTCAGAAATGAAGCTGTTAGACTAACTGACTGGAGTGAATGTCTAAAACAGGCTAAACAGTCACACCCACATAAAGTGTTAGCAAAGCTGGTAAGCACTCCCCCAACCCCCCAATTGATCACAACATTGATTACACAAGTGCTGGTCAATGAAAACCTTAAACTAATTTAACTCAATGCATAGTCTGGGTAAAACATGTTTCCAAATGGTTACAATACTTTCAGCCTGGTGTCTGCAGAGAAGAAATGTGCTCAGCATTTACTGTAATTGTGACTATTTGGATTCTTTGTCTCAACTTCTCCCAATTTGTAAAAACTCAGAAGATTTTATTTTGTTCTGGCGCAGTGACATGCTGCTCTGATTAGACACTTCAAATACAAAATCATGCAGGGACCCTATTAGAGTCTAACATTCTAACTCCTAACTAACTGAATTCAAGCTAACCACAGATACTTTCTTGCTGACACTCAAAAGGGCAGAGTATCAGTTTAACATCTGAGGCTTCTAATGATCTCAGCGTCAAAGCGGCTTATTGAATCCTCTCATCTGTGGCCCTGTGCAAACGAATACTATCACAAACACCTGCTGGCTGAGGTAATTTAACTATTCAGCTGAGACTTTTTACTGCCTGATCATTTTACAGTGAAATTATTTCCAGCTTCTCAGCATTGCGTTGAGACCATCTTTCTCATCTTCTTCCATTGGAACATACTGCACCTGAGTTGAAAGTGAGACATTGACAGGACTATCCCACAGCTGACATACTATAGCTTGAAGGCCTGCTCTGTAACATGTATACTTCTCTATCTACTATATAATACACAATGCACAATAGCTGGTGGAGCACAAAGCATTTTTGCAGTGGATCTAACCATTTTCTCACAAGTCTTCCAATCCAGGAAACACCAGTAGGATATCAATGCTGGTTTTCTGTTTAATTTGCCTTATTTTGGAAATAACAATTAATGAATCACTTTATTTTGCTATGAACAGAACCTATAAACACCTCAAACAGGAAGCCGGGTTAAGATGTAGTGGAACCTGCAGTTGTAATGATCAACCTTATCAATTGTACTCATGTTTGTTATTGTTTTCTTCCATTTTTAAGTTCATTTTTGAGTCTTGAGTAACAATTGTTGTAAAAAGAGTGACATGTTAATCAAATAAAACCACACTAGCACAAACCTATACACATAAAGTGAACAACTAATTAAGAAATCAGTAAAGATCTAACAGTAGCAGTACGTATACTGTGCTTCTAGATTTCAGCAGGATGTAGGCTGTAACACAGGTTGTTGCTGTCAAACAGAAACTATCCTCAGGATGAGTCCCACCACTTAGCATGCTTTAATTGTTCTTCAAGTTAAAATATTTTAATCCATTCTTCCTGGACAGCTTTTAACACTGTGCACACGCACTTTCTTTCCAGTGCCGCTTTGGGAAATGTGTGGGAATTTAAGAAAGTTTGTAGAAATGTTACTAGAAATCCATTTTCACAATAAAAGGAGTATTTTGTTTTAAATTGTATGGAAGAATCTGTAATGGTAGAACTAATTTACATTATCTCACTTGCAGAATGTTTTTTTCTTACAAAGCTGAGGAGATATTTTCTTCCTATTTCCAGTTTTATACTCTGATCCACTGTTCTGTATGTATTTTTATCCTACTGTCACTCAGCAGCACTTATCTTCCTTCTGCCCATTACTTCCACCTATCTATTCTTCATTCTCCTTCTCGCCGTCTGCCATTACTCCCTTTTTCACCCACTCCCTCACTCAGCCTCTCCATCCTCCAGCTCCTCAATCAATATCCTCCCCACTGAAACCTCAAGCATTATTTTCAGTGGTCAAACCCCTGAGTGAGCCTCTCAGTAAGGAATCTGACAGGCAGACAGAAAGAAACAAACTCAAAAAAATACGGTGGATTCCAGCCTGAGGTGAGCTGAGGTGAGTCTCCTGCTCTTTAAAGTGTGCGTGAGGAAGAGAAGGAAAAGACGGATCGACAGCAAACAGCTCTTGAACATCTGTGCTGCAACAAACCACAGTACATGTACCTCACAGAAACCTCAAATATCCTGAAGCTAAACTGTATGCAAACTGTCATACTAACAAACATGCTACCCTGAAGCCATGGTGTGTACCTTCAGTGAAATAACTTTGCCTTTACATCTTGCAGGGAAACAATCTCACAGATGTAAGACAGATAATATAGGTTATATCATGCAAACAAATAGAACAGCAGCAACAACAGGGGCTTGTTTGCTCATGTCTGTCAAGCAGATTGCAGCCTCAAGTCCACTTCACCAATTTCCCAAGCTATTCTTCCAGCTTTCACTGCAACATGGGGAAAACAACTAAATAATATGCTTGTTCTAAAATGCCTCAAAGTCCTCCTGTGTCTTTTTCCAGCCCCACATTCCGCATACGCCCACAACACAAAGTAAAGGCAGCCCTCGAACCAGGCAGAGGCAGGGCTGCTCGCTGTTCACCCAGGACATGTAGAAGATAAAGCAGAGAGAGTCAGCTGTGGTGATATTGTTCGCAAAGCTTTTTCTCAGTAACACTAGCCAGCTGATACCGTCTGCCAACAGCACTGCAGGCTAATCGGCTTCTATTAGCTAATGTGGTGAAGCCTCTGTCTCACTAGGGAAATTAAAGAGTTTTAAGCAAGACCCCCGAGAATTCATTATGTGAAGTTGCATACAAACACACCGACAAATATTTGCATATATTTCTTAGCATTCATTTCAGCCTGCTTGGAGGAAGAGAAAGTTGAAAATTATTGGATATAAGTAACTCGATAAGTGCTGGTAAATACGTCAAAGTCAATTAACTGACAACTTTGCCACCACTGTGTCTGACACTCTGACATTGTGTGAACTGTTCTCACACAGTAAATAACTCAATGCAAGGGGTGTACTAAGTAACTTAAATGTAAAGCTCTGGAATTAGTGGCCATTCTAGAGGATCTAGCCAAAAGATTCCTGAGCTCACCGCAGGAATGCATGAACTTTGTAACATATTGTTTTAAAATAAACATCTCCAAAAATGCAATTAATAAACACCAGTCCATTGCACCAGACAAAATACCCCTTATTTATGGAAACAGTATTGGATTGCTAAGGGTGGGGTTTAACTTGAGAGCTTATACTTCAAAAACAAGTGGAGCTGATTCCAAGACAAAAACAAACTCTTGTCTTGGCTAAGTCTTGTAATAGCATTTTTCACAAAGCAACGAAGTCGGTGTTCTAGACCCTGCACCACCTCTTACAGGAAAAAAGACAGGGAACAAGAATAAACGGCCAGTTCCAGAGAGACACAGACAAGACGGCCAGTACATGGCCTGCTTTTGCACTTATCCTCACACACATGTAAGCCAGGGGCCACACTCACACAGCCTAAATCAACCAACAGACTGTGTGACACAAGGGAAGTGGGAAGGAGTATCTGAGTGTGTATTTACATGCACGCACGTACATGTGCTAGCCTTGCAGATGGAAAAAAGAGCAGAGTCAGGACTCCCAGATGACCATCTATTCAGACTGAGGCTGTAGTACAAAGTCTCCGGCCTGCAACCAGTTCCTTTTGCCCCAAAGAGAAAGTGCAGATTGATGGCAGCTCAGTTCAGTCTTTGCATTGGCCTATGATTTGTCTTCTGTGACCTGCAGGGGATATAGCACTCATCTTGATGTGGTGTCAGTAACAGTGGGTCAGGGGTGAAGGCCTTGAGGAGGACCCTGCTAGGGCCTGCAGACAGGCCAATCTTAACAACTCTTCAAGGAGGATTAAAGTGACAACACGTGGAATAGATTCAGATGTTGCAATTAGCTCATTGCACATTCCATTAGCTAATAGAAACACAAAGATTCAATCAAAAAAACCTTTTGTGTAATGTTTTGCTGCTGTATGCACTTCCAGAAAAAGTAATCAGATAGCAAGTGCAATAAAACATATTTCCAATAATTTAACTAAAAGAATAAGGTTTGTCTCTACTGTTGCTGTGGCGACCAAGAAATAAAGTATTTTTACTACTCTGCAAGGCAGGTAACAGGCAGCTACAAAACAACCATGATGGCAAAGTAATTTTCAAAAACGCTACACAGGCTGACATGAATACGTGTACATTACTTGCTGCAGACACTTTGACTGTTTCACCTCTGTGAAAGCACCATAACATATTTAGAACTCAACACCGCATCTAGAAAAAAAGACTTTCAAAAGTTTTCTTGTAATCTGTTTTAGTATTCCCTGTGGTAGTATGTGTGGTAAAGCGCTTAAGTAATGTACAAGCAGGTTCAAAACAAGCAACAGGAATTGTTAGCAAAAGCTGATTTCCTCAAGGTCTGACATATTCCAGCTGTTTCTGTGTAAGGGTAAATCTAAATCCAGACCTTGTGATTCCTCCCACTCCTCTTTTCTTCCTCCCGTTTTTCTTCTCCTTCAGCCGACCCTTTGAACGCAGACATGTATACAACTCTTTTTATAGATATGGCTTGGAATTAACTTTAGAAAACAGACCAAACTGCAAGTATGGAGAGGACTTGAAGGTCGTCCTTAAGAAGAAACTATTTTCCACACTGACCTTTTAATTTTTCAATACATTTTCAATTGCTTTGGAATTACGACATTCATTCTCACAAATGAGACCTAACAGCTCACTGTACAATACATAAAGGGCAAAACAAGCAAATGCAAATGTTTACTATAAATTCACCTGTTGAAGGAGTAGCAAAAGGAGCTACACAAGCTGAGAACCAGCAAGAATTGCAGGATTCAGCTGTAATACAGTTGAAATGTTCTCTGCTCTTTAAACAGACCATCATTGTGTCAAACTGTCCCATTTAAGTCCTATTGATCTTAAGTGGACATATAGCAGCTGTGCAGGAACTTGCTTTACTCTCTTCTTTCTCCACTAAATCACCTGGTCATCAGAGTACTTTGATTTAATGTCCAGGAGCTAAATATAGGCCTGGCCTCACCATGACAACAATAAAATGAAATTCAGTTTGTCTCATCAAATTAGATAAGAAGGAGGGGACAAAGAAACAGCAACTCTGTCATGGGTTAGCGATCTGATTTTTCAGGGCTTATGGCTTACTCATTCACTACCACTTGGTAGCATTTGAGACTTGGATGCTTCTCTTTGCTAATCACAGACTGTATGAAGTCAGTTTATTTGGGGCCACAGCAATTGCTATCTGGCATTTTTGAAAAAGTTGAATCATGAAACAGCAAATCCCACAGTAGCCAGCTGAGAGAAACAGCTGTTTACAGCAAGAGAAGCACTTTAACAACTTTAAAACTAACATGACTACAGAAAAACTGTAGGAATGCTTCATTGTCATACAAATGTAGCAACACAGACAGTGTGTTATGATAGGGCTGTAAAAGGGATGTGAATTGTGAAAATGATCATCAGTTTTGCAGCCTCAACATCTGTGCAGCATTTGAGCACACACAAACTATAGTCACCAGTAGACATATATATATATATTACAATCCAACAAAAAATGCAAAATTGAGGACGTCAAAACAAGATTTGAAAAGGGGCGGTGTCCTCCATATCCCCAGTGGAAATTAAATTCCTCGAATCTACATAGTCCGACTCACACTGACAAATATAGAAACACATCCACATAAACGCAGACCTACTGTCTCATGTAAAGACGAAAATGACAAGTTTGTGTAAGGGGAGGGGGGCGTCTTATACTTGGTTGCGTAATGAATTTCTTGGGTGATGAAGAGGGAGTTCAATAAATGGAAAACAGCCTTCTGAGATTCAACAACTGAGCTTCAACTGTCATCTTGGGGCGAGTCGCACACACATTATGTGACCACAGCCATGAACATCACCCACAGGCTGCTGAGGCTGCTGTGACCTCTATGTCAAGAATGTTGTGAGTAAGAGCACACAGACGTGACGTGTGTGTGCGTATGTGTGTGTGTGTGTGTGTGTGTGTGTTATATTAGATTACAGGTCAGCTTAAAGTTGTATCCGCGTCATTGTTCGTTCCAAACTGCCTGGGATTCCACAAGCAACACTGTCTAAAAAGGTTATTCAGAATCTCTGGAGTGTGATGACAAGCGGCAAAACTGTGCTTAGTGCAGTAACAAAAGGGTGTGTTTCATCACGGCAGTCAGAATCTACATATTGTACTCAGATTAGTGAACATTACTAGGGTTCACAAGTGTTTGGCACTTGGATAGGAATTGCCCATCCCTCGTACTGCACTGATATAACCTCAACATGGACGAATTAGAGAAACAAATGGTTGCTATTATCTGTTGGGAAGTTAAAAGTTCAGTTAAATGCAGTTATCGGCTCCGAAAAGTTCTTTAGCTGCTGTCCAGAGTTAAAAACCACAACTCCACACTGAACTCCTTATCAGTAAAATATCTCTGTTAGTACAAGTGCCAGAGAAAGCATCACAGTGGTTACTTAAGACTTTAAACTCACAAAGTATGAGAGACCACAGTCATACATCATTACTCAGGAATGGAGATTGGATGCAAACTCCTTAAATAGTAAGGCCTATCTCACTGTAAAAAAAAAAACCACACTGAACGCAAGGCTAATTTACGGAGAAGATACGCTACCTTTAGTTACAGACAAATGCAATGAATGTACAGAGCAGCCTAGTTGTTCACAGGCCAGGCGAAGTAACATTAAGTTGCTAAGTAAGGACCTGCAACTCTCTTTCTAGTTAATTCAGCAGCAGGACTGTTGTCACCATTGTTTTTCAACCAATCAAAGAAAAAGGACATCATTATCTCCTTCATTCAGCATTAGAATTTCAGTTTATCACAACATAGGTCTCACGTTATTAGCTGTGGCCATCATTTCTACTGGCCATAATAACCCATCAGAAGACAATCAGACATGCTGTAAATCAGTTAAGCCAAATAACTGAAAGGGAGTACACCACATTAATGCCATACTCCTGTTGCACATTAAAACTGTCTCCAGGCAGTCAGACAGTAAGTGTATTATTTTAGTGTTTGCCTTTGTTTTGACCTCGAAATGAATTTGGCCAACCTTGGATTTACCTTATTTCAACCCGACTTTGTTTTTCTTGCCTTATCTGGCACAGTATTTTGAAGCTTCTGACAACTGACTGACACGTATTTTAATGTTTTCGCAGCAAGTACTTGTCACTTCAGTTGTACTTTCATCTCTTTGTACTTGTATGGTACCGACTCAGTCTATTCAGAAGGGTGTTTTTGTTTTTAAAGCCCAAGTTTTTCTTTCGCCCAAGGTGCTCTAACTGTACTATATACTTCATACACTAGCTCTTAAATTCAGCATCAAGAACATTCAGGAAAAAAAAACAATCTCATAAAACAGCTCGGATGTTTATCAAAGATGATTTACAACCCACTGCTTAAAGACATCAGTTAGTAATTGGTAAGTGCATAGAGAGTCTCCACAGTTTGTCAGTTATGCCTGGGAGCTTTAGATGCAGCTCTGACTTGCCCTTGCTATGCATCCATTCCTTTTTCTGGATGCAGGTACATGTTGATTAACATACTGGGAAAAGTCTCTGGAGAGAAACAGCCGCAGAGCTCACCTAAAACTGTCTTCCTGCTTGGAGCACACAGGCTGAAAACACATTTTCTGGTATGTGAGCTGAGCCTGCCAAGTTACGTTTTACAGAAGAAAAAGTCTGCCTTTAGCCCCATAATAAAAAAAAAAAACTGAAACAGACTCGTTCAGTTCTTCTCTGTTCCTTCCCTCCAATATTCCACTGGGACACCTAAGGGAATGAAGTGAAGAAGAGGGGGGCAACTTGGCCTTGTTCTTTTAAAAGGCTGGGACAACCTGCTATGGTATCTGGCTTTTTGTTCTATGTAGCTGTGCCCTCCAGCACTGGTGGGGATTTGGAAAGACCTCTCCTCACGGTTAAGTTGATAGGTCACGGCACATTCCAGACATTTTCTGTCTGTTTGTTTTTCACCAGGAAGCCTCACAATGCAGCCTGCTGCTGCTACAAAGGCCTCTGTTTGTCTTTGATCTACACATCACACCTGAGTAGACCTAGACATTGATTGAACGAACAAAAAAATTCAAAAGTTGTTCATCGTCTTTTCAGACATCTCTTTGGTCTCATTACAGTTTTTTTCTAATATCAAAGTTTTATTAAAAAAAGAAGTCTATATCATTTTTAATGATGTTATTCTATAGTCAGATCAATCACACCTGGCAACAGAGACACAGAATATAAATTTGATATTTTGTGGTACACTCTTAAGTACTGTTAGTAAAAGTAAGCAAGTACTTGTTGACTGCCTGAGATCAGTGGACTCCACTCAGAGCCGTCACGCCATGCAGGTTGACCTCTGCTAGCTCCCGACAAGAAGGTCAAGAGAAGTTAGTAGGTGTTGAAGGCACTGCCCAAGAGATGATAAGCCCACTTCTCTGCAATGAATTACCTTCGCACATTTTAATTTACGTGCAGTTCCAAACAGCACTATAATCAATGCTCAGATCAAAACTTCTGTGATGAATCTTGAAGTGCTTCCACATCTGCAGCCTGTAACATAAGCTGTCAGCTTTTAAAAATTAAAGGCTCACTTGTGAGTATCAAGCCAAGAACAGCACAGACAATGAAAACAGCAGAAGCAGCTTGATGATTCAACCAAAGTTCCACTCTTTATTACTGTGTGAATAAAATATCATACGACATATCACACTCATTAGCTTGCATGTTCTGGTATCAAGTGTTCTGGAGATTATGAGAGAAAATGAGATGCCGTCATGGTGATGGTCTGTCAATACTGTTGAACAGAAGCAGCTGCCTTTACTGAAACACTCAAGGCTATGTAATCCAAATGATGCTACAGAATGAATGTGTGAAAGGGTATATGTGCAAGTGCATTAAACGTACAACCAGGAGAATGAATATACTGCACTAAGTTTATTAAAACATTAAGAAAGCCTACAGGTAAACACCACTACCACACTTGAGCCAGTCTGACTATCTATCTATGCTCTTAACCTTAGCATACTTGTTCCACAGGAAAAAAAAACAAAGACTCTAAAGACATGGCCTGAAGGAGCATCTCTGCTTCAGGATTGCTTTGAAAGACTGAATTGGGATATTTTTGAACACCAGGCTTTGGAAGAGTACACTTCAACTGCACTCAGCTATATTAAGAACTGTGTCGACAATGGCACAATGTGACAAACGCATCTGGGTGTATCCCACCAAGAGCCACGAATGACAAAGGAGGTTCAAACCCTACTCAAAAGCCGCAACAACACCCTCAGGTCTGGAGATGGGGCACAGTACAGTGCCATCTGAGCCGACTTGAAAACAGGAATCAAAGAAGTCAGATCAGCTAAGGAAACTGGAAGACAACTTCCAAAACAACAACTGTGAAACTGCCTTTTATAGATTTTAGCCTTGCCTCTAATACCATCATTCCATCCCGACTGCCCACCAAATTAACAGACTTAGGAATGTTTTCCCTGCACTTGGAATCAGCCCTGGTGTCCCAGAGGGCTGTATATTGAGTCCCCAACTCCACCCCCACCCTAGACACAAATAACTGCACCCTATCCACTATAACAGCATCTCATCTGCAGAAAACACATTTGTGGTGGGGCCTATCGCAGACATGATACACTATAAAGGGATGTAGTCCATAGGCTGAAGATGTGGTGTTCAGAGAATAACCTAGCTCCTAATACATCTTTACAAGTGACAAAGTTCCTGTTGGTACACATGGCCAACAACCTTGGACTACCAACACCTTCTTGGTAAATCAAGATGGCCCAATGGCAACTCTTCCTCCTGGGGATCCTCAGAAAGAACAACTTGGTGCTGATGTCCTTCACCCTTGAACACTGTGTTCTTATACTTTGATGTCAACTTTTAGCATACCCAATGTAAAATATTCTCAATTACAATACTGCAATGTGCAACGTTCTTCAGATGCAATGCTAAGTGTGGAATATGTCATTTATTGTGCAAATTGTATATATCAAGGACAGTCATCCAATTTTGTAGTGTTTTGTACAATGACAAATAAGGCATTTATTCATTCATTGTTAGTATAGCTCTGCTGTCTGGCAATGTGTGTTATACGTACACTTGGCTGGAAATGCAAAAGTCAATTATTATGAAAGAAGAATTAAGTTCAAATAAGACAAGAAAATAAATAACAAGAAAGAGATGTAATGAAGGACTACTGATGAATTGAGGCTTTTACCTTGGGCTACGAAAAAGGTTGTACAGTATAAAAGCTCTGTGCACAGCTCAGCGATCTCAGCCCTGCACCCTCTTATATCCTCTGCAAACAATTTAATCTGTACCTTGAGTGCTGCAGTATACATGTTGTCAACTCCAGGTACATAAGCAGGAAAATTCTATATTATTTGGAGGTGTAATTCACAGCATTTACAGTAAAAACTGAAATCTGAACAGAACACTGTGCGATTTTCACTGTTGTATCTGGCTAAGGGGGTCCTTGGTTGCCATGTGAAGCCTTGGTCTCCACCAGATGATGGATCAAAGCACACATACAGATAGGTGAATGGGCAGCTAAGAATTGACACTAGAATTGAGGCTGACTACAAGCTGATGGAGGCAGAACAAAAGCCAAGCTGGGCAGAAGAATCTGGTGGACAGAGCAGAGTGAAAATTGCAATGTGTCCTTGATGTGGGGCATGCAGCTTGTTTGGTCAGCAGATCTTCCTGGCACCACTGTTCTTCCCTGCTCTATGCTGCACAGGCCACCTCTCTCACAACAAGGACACATACTGAGTCACAAATAGCACCAAGAGGTGTAATCTCTGGCACCAATTAAAACATGAAATATTCTGAAACTGAGGTATTTAGTAAGTCTTGGTGGTGAGCGCACCTTTTAATCATTTCAAAATGTTACAGTAAGGAATGCTTCTAAACACACCCTTTGGCCAACTGCAGAGCTCAGCAGTATCACTGTCGCAGGATGGATAGGATGGTGGCCTGGCTGGAAGCTGGCACCATCTTTCATTTGTTGCATTAGCAGAAGGCCAAGTGACTAACGGATTTGACAAAAATACAAATGTCTTTCTTATGTACAGTAGTAAGGTTTTAAAGGTTAGGGGAACACTATTGCAGAATTCCAGACATCATAAAAACACAGAAACACATGTAGTATACGCAGTAGAAGCCAACTTAGTGGCCAGTGATTCTTGATTTAAGGATAAAGAATCCCTAGGCCTCATTTAAGATTCTAGCCAGTAAAGTTACAGCAAAACACTTCTAAAAACTTTCCAATGATTAAGCATTGGCCACTATCTGTGTTTTCACCATGGTGTTTTGATCAGTCATGTGTTGACCACGCATTGGACTAGTTTAGAGAAGCTTTGATATAATGTAGACAGCAGTAATATTGCCCTTACAATTTACACCCCTACATTCCCCTAAATTTTCAAAAACACTGGAATTGATTTAGCTTTTCGCATAATAAAATAAGTGTATAGCTGCTTGTTGTTCTTGTTTATACTGCATATTGCAAAGTGCTGTTGTCTCTCTCAACTTGTGAACTGTAGGAGCGTGGCAGTGTAATCAAAATGCAACGATTTCTGGCAACCCACATGCCATAAAGCGCTACTGAAATAGCACCAGTAAGTCAGTGTCATTTTATGGCTGTATCCACTGAAAGCGAATGAAATGTCTTGCTGAAATGTCTTGCTAAAATATTTGCGGTGTGCAACACAGTGAGGAGAAAAACATTTGTGTATCTCAAGTTGCAGGACAAACTTTAAAATCCCAAAAGCCCTAAAGTCAATAGTTCCACAGGAAAGAAAAAAATAGCTGGGAATTTGAAATCATCACTACTTAAATAACATTAGCAATCATTTCTACGTTTTACATTTACTGGAGCAAGAAGGATTACAACTGTCATATGAATATCTAGGTTGGTTGATTAAACTGAGCCACTTATGTTCTCCTTTTGGAGACTATTATTATTTAATTTACACAAACGGTAAATTCAATTGTTATATTTATTATTATGTAAAAAATCTACAGCTACACTCGAATGATAATCAATACTGACAACATAAATACTCAGTCGTTGCATAGAGAAAGCCACAGAGGAACCAAAATTACTGTGCTGGTGAAAATCCTGCAATATGTAAACTAACCCACACTTGAATAAACAAACAGAGAAAAGACATATTTTAGACATAACATTCACACACTGCAGTCTGTTAAATATTCATGACTCCTATAAAGACAGAGGCAGGAAGCTGAGGAGTACTATGAAAAAACAACAGGCAGGACCTACAGTCAAGAGCAACAAAGTCAACTGGCAGGACAATAGCTGCTACTGTGAATCATTATTGGGTAAAAATGAAACACAGCTCTGTGGGTTGTAGGCAATAAATGGAAAAGACCACCTCAACACAGCACCCAGAGACACAAACAAAAACCACATAACTGACAACCAAACACGCACACAATTATATGTGCACAGACTCACAAATGTAGGCAAGTCTGTATATAAGAGAAGCACAAGAATCTGAAGCTCTGCTCTGCTCTAAGGCACACCCTTGAAATATTTATGACCCTCCACGTTCTATCCTCCACTATGGCAGGGGCACAGCATAGCTGCCTCTTTATCTCCCAACTGGACTTTACAGCAGCCACAGCAGCCAGCTAACTCGCTCCAAGGCTCAACATTCTTCTGCTTTGGATCCTATTACAGAGCTAACCAGCAGCCACGTACAAAGCCGCCTCAGTAATCGCCCTAAATCCTACACGTTCTCAAAGCTCTTAATGTAGAATGTGATTCTATATTCATCAAATGTTTGGTTTGACCAACAATAGGCTGAACTCACTTAGTGAGCCCAGTGAGAAGTTCTTTCTTCATGAGTTGGTGGTGGGTCTATAGAAGTGGCCACAGAAAGGAATGACTCAGGACCAGTAAATGGCCTCTCCCTGAACTGAGTGGTCTTTCCTCAACAAACTCTGTAAGCCAACTCACCGGGGTTTCCTGTGCACTCATACTTTCCAAAAAGTTTTACAAAAGTCCTGGCCAACAAAGCTATCCACTAACCCCACCCAGTGGGTTGGCCTGTGACCATGATTCAGGTTTATTTGAAACAGTAGCCTTTAAAACACATCGGCATTTGGTGCTACTGCTGGATGGAAACCATGCCTTGTACAGAATGTTTGGAATAAATATGGCTTTAGAATGCATGCCTTTTATAAACTGGTCTATAACAAGGGTGGTCATGATAGTAGAAATCAGGATTTTTTTTTTACATAGTATCTTAACGGTTGCTGACAAGTTGTGGCTGCGATACATCATGCATTTTAGCTGAGATTACAAGCAACGGTAGAATGCTTAGCTGGTAATTTGTCAGGCAAAACAATTAGCAGCAAACTGGGCTTGTAGTTTCATGCCATCATGCCTGTGGCTCTTCTGTAAGTCACAACCAATGGGAAACTCACACTAGCAGATCCTACACAACAGCAACCTTTTCAAACTCATTTTGTTCTTCTTTTCTCTCTCTCTCAAACACATTATATTTGTTTTTGGCTCTACCCTCTCTGTACACATTTTGTCAAGTGTCGTTTTGCAGTTTCCTTAAAGTTTATTGGGGCTTGTTTCGAAGCAGCGCATCTCCCTGCTAAAGCAGAAGTGGAAGAACTGCCAGGTAGAGGGAGGCTGTATAGAGGCTGTACAGAGCCAAATTGAAATTGATTAATTGAGCAGCCCTACTTTAAGGCCCCTGTGAACTTTTAATCTATGTGAAAAAATGGGTGCAGACTGGGGTTTCATCCATTAACAGCAATAAGATACACACCACTGTTCATTACACCATCAAACTTCTGTCAGTGTCAGGGGTTGGAAAGCAAGTGCGAGTTTAATCACCACCATCTTATTACTACCATTACCACTTGACAGCACCCTGCCTGGTTACCTATTTACCTGAAAGTATACAGTGAATAAAGTTTCACCTTATCTGAATGATCAGATAAATGGTGAAACTTTTATGATCTTGATGGGGAAATTAGGTCAGAGCAGAGTAGACATTGATACGAGCAAGAACAAATGGAAACTGTGCCTTTGAATGGAGAATCTGACTTACAATAGAGGCTGTTATATTATATTATTAATAGGGAAATAGGATAGAGAATATATAGGATATATTGCATATGTAGAGCATTTTGGAAACATAATAGCCACATTTTTGCTTCTGGGTCATTGTCCAAACACCTAAAATGTGCTACAACCACACTCTCAGTTGATCTGAACAACCATAAACAAGCCCAACAGAACTTAAACTACCAAAAATCTGCCATGCTTCTCTGTAAATGTTTGCTCAATGGGAGCAGGCAAAACAAGCACAATGATCAACCAGGAGTCTGGCGGTTTCCCAGCAAACACCAGCAGCACTGGACTAAAAATGACTTTGTAATCAGAGGGTTCAGAGAGCAAACAGAGGAGGAGGGCAGAAAACCAGAGAATGACAGAGTGAGCCTATGAATTACTCAGCAGACATGACTCTCTCCCTCTATCCTCCCTGCAGGGGATAATGGAAATCATCCATCTTTTTGCCCTCCTTTACGCCCCATCTTTTGGCCACTCATCTGCATCCAGGTCAGCTGAGAAATAACACAGGTTCTTTCTAATAACTATGACGTGTGAAATTTGGTAGGAGGAGAATTCAGTCTACCAGCATATTTGGAAAAGGCCAGCAACCTGCCTCAGGAAGCAGAATTACTAAGGGAGCAGGATCATAAAAAAGGCACTAAAAACACATTTTGTCAATCAGCTTCTTATTAAGAGTAACAGATTTAGATTATTTTATGTAGAAGTGTTTTGACCCCTTAAAGGAGAACTTTACCATTTTGGGAAACTTGACATAATGTCTTCTTTGTGGAATTAGATGAGAAAATTGATACCACTCTCATGTCTGTATACGGTTAATATTTCGATGGAGCCAGCAGTTGGTTAGCTTAGCTTAGCACAAAAACTAGAACTGGGGTCAAACAACTAGCCTGTCTCTGTTTAAAGCAAGAACAACAGAATCTTGCTACCAGCACCACTGACGCTAAACATTTACCATGTTGTATTTTATTTGTTAAATCAGCTAGTGCAGTACCCGCTACCATAAACATGTTAGCATCAGCAAAGGTAGGCAGCACATGTCTTTGATCATTTTAAAATCATGCTTTAGTCGACTTTAACTTGTATGAAATTTGCTTTCAGAGGTTCAGAAAGTATATCATCTAAAGTGGTGGCATTTTTAGGGTCCAAAAGGAGCGGAGACATTATATGTAATATTCAACATCAGTGTGACAACTCCTGTGAGGTACCAGAAAAGGAGAATAACCCAAAAATGAGACCACTGCTCATTGAAATGACTTCAAACTCGACACTGCACTTCCTTGGGTCTCCAGTAATACATCCACTAGGACTGACAAAGACTGACTGATTGTCAAGAAGGGTGAAGAACAGACATACACACAGGCGTACAGACAGAGATTCCTTCACTTACCAGTGAGATATCAAAATCAATGTGTAATACCAAACTATTCCTTTCATGAATAATGCCTAAAGATGTTTTATTGTGTCAACTTTTTAGTCATAAATATTTAATATTATGGAGGACGATTAAATTGCGAATTTTTAGACATTTTATGCACTTTTACTTCCTATAAGTCCATTCTCATTTACAAAGTTATTAAAGATTTAAGTAAGAGACAGATGTCTTTGGATTATTTTGTAATCCAGCGGCAGGAACGAGGACCAGAGTCTACACGGTAGAGTATTTTCAGATTATTTACTAACATGGATTCACTGAATAAGAGAACATCAGTGTGTAAAGTTGTATATTCCCAATTAAAATAACACAGAGAGAGTAAGTTGGCCTACATGTACTTCTTATAAAAAATAACTGGGTGGGAACACTCAACTCTGGACAGCAGCAGAGTCAAGCACTCAAAATATTTTTGAACACATGTTCGCTATTACACAAAAACTAAACAAGAGAATTTGAAAATGAATGCGTCTCCAGAGGAAACACAATTTATAATAATCACAATATGAGTGCACAGACTGTTTATTTCACACATCAGCAGGCCTAAGCTGCTGATGCTGGAATATTATCTATCTGAGCTGCTGGATAGTCTCAAACTCATGCTATTCCAATTTCTGCTGATGATAAACTGCTTAAGAAAACATACATGACATATCTGTTCAGCCTCATAAATAATACAATGTTCCTGCACACTCACACACTCACACACACACACACACACACCTACTGGCGCACTCATGCATACTAAAAACCAAGATGTGTCCCTCTGTAGGACCCAGACACATCTGATGCTAAAAGAAGGATTTATTGGGACGGGTAGAGAACCTGCAGAACTCTCAGGTTCTCATTTACTTCTAATATAATGAATCACCTCTTCTGTTCTGAGACAGGATGCAATGGGGGAGGCAGCTAAAGAGCAGCATCATGAGGTGAAAAGTTCACAGCAGCAAACTGGAGTACGCAGTGAGGGAAAAGGAAAAAAAGGCGTTGATCTCGCTTTACCCTAAAGAAAATGACATTCCTTTCTTTGATCAGAGAGAAAATAGAGGAAATATGGAGGTGGGGAAGCCTGGAGAGAGAGACAGAGAAAGAGAGGCTGAGAGGGAAAGAGACATGTCAGTGGAAGAAAAGCTAGAAGAGATAGTGCTATCAGAGTCCAACATGGCAGGATGTGACATGTGGAGAGCAGGAAGAGGAAACTGGACAGATATAGATTAGTTTGGTAGCCGCTCCTGAAAACATGTCTATCCCATTAAGGGCCTCGGTGGCAGTTAATGTGCTTATCAAAGCGTGCACCTTGGGTCTATTCCTAACCCTTGTGTGATGCTGCACACAGCTTGAAAGAAAAGACTCACTTCAGAATTTGACTTTGGGTCAGTGGGTTTTCTGTGTTATTTTATTTCAAGTTCAAAGCCTGTTGGTCTACAGAGTTAACATCTTCTTTGGAGTTTGTAAAAAAAAGGGGGGGGTCTCAGCTTAGGGTCAAATCCTAAATCTAATCAGACTCGTTAATTAGTGGGACTTTAACACAGCTCAGCTAATTTTACCACGTGAGAACATCTTAGATAAAGGAGCAGAGGTCAACAAAGGGTCTCACTGAACCAACAAAAAACTACAGAAATGCTGAGAGAAAAACAAGTACCTGTTTCATTATTCAGAGAGCACCGAAATTCTGTATTTGAGGATTTCTGCTCATCTGCAGGGTGAGCCCGAGCGCAAAATTGCAATACGTCAATAAAATACCCCACAAGCACCAGATATGAAGAAACAGAGGCAAAACAATGTTGACCGGGCTTAACTTTTTTGCCCATCCATTGCATGAATAATGCAATGAAACAACTATAGGGGTGAATGTGCACAATAGTTTTCCTTCAAACCAAATGCAAACATGCATGAGTGTAATAAATGTTATCAATAAAGACATACTGCTTTCCCATTGTAGAGGCCTTTGTACTGGTATGTGTTAGGAAGTGTTTGGGTTTCTGTTAGCAGGTGAGTGTCAGAGACGTTACTCTTACTATCCTGTAAATATATATATTTGTAATGGTTATAGGTATGTGCTGCAAGCTAGAAGGTATATACATGTATAATGAATTCAGCACAGATGGAAGATTTGGGTTTTTATTTTTTTTTAGGCTGTTCAAACATTTGAGTCAGAAAAATACACAAAATTGAGATAAATTCTGAAAATAAATTCACAGGAATTAAAATTTAACTTTTTACAGAGATGAAGATCAAGATAAAGATCTTCATAGCATCCCTTTGATTTCTTTATACTTTTAAGCTTAAGAAGAAGAACAGAAGCAGGGTCATACAGAGGACACCCAAACCAGTGCATGGACAGACAAAGATGATGAAAACAAGTAAAGGAATGGGCAATATGAACTAAATCCTTGACAAAACTTCACAAACATCCCACCAAGAGCTCCAACTAATAATCTCATAACTATTTTCTTTATTAATCAATTAGTTGCTTTATGTATGAAATGTCAAACACGGTAAAAAATGTCAATGAAGCCCAAGACGTCCTTACATGTCTTGATATATCCCCAACCCAAAAATATTCAGTTTATCGTCATAGAGGAGGGGAAAAGCAGCAAAAAAAATATTCAAATTTAATAAAATAGAATCAGATAATATTGGGTTTGTTGTATGTGAAAATACTCAAAGTAATTAAGTGATGATCAAAATAGTTACCGCTCTGATCGTGCAACATTTGCTCACTATAAATATTCCTTGTTTACCATTAGTTCAAACTATTTGATTAAATAGTTTCACATAATCCATGAGAGCAGCTGAGCAATATGAGAACATGAGCTAAGTAAGTAAGTTTACAGGACAGACATTAGATATCAATTTTCCTTTCTTATAAACATGAAGAATAAAGACACCCTGTGGTTATGTGAAAATCTGAGTCACATAACAGCAGTGTCATGGGTGTGTCAACTCAGCTGTTAGAGCAGACCCATCTGATCAAATATGGTATTTGGAGTCTGAATGTGTGGCATCTAAAACTTCAGGACAATAGGATCGGCTTGCATTCATTAACAACGAAACTGACCTGTCTGGTTTAATTAACTTAGTCTCTGTGCTGCAGTGAGACAGTCATGAACGAGGAGAAAACTACGGCAGAAGTTCAGTTTTGGGAATGACTACTGAGGAGCAGCAGAGGGGCTCCGGTGATGCTGGCGTGTTTTTAAACCTGAGCCACAAAGCCAGAATAAAGGGCGGTGGTTCTGGTGGCTCCCTCACACATGGACAATGTTTAAAGCAGACATACAGCACACCTCGGCCACACGGCGCGGTAGTTTGTGTACATGTTGTTGTCAACTTACCTTCAGACAGCTCCAGCTCCAGCTCCGCCAGCTTCTCCCGGACCTCCGCCGGCAGGGTCATAGCGACAGCCGGCGTGGGCTCCAACATCATCGTTAGCAACCCGGTTGAGGTTCTCTCAGCCATGGTGGTCCAGTACGAAGGTCGAGCGGCTCCACCGGGCTCTCCAGTGAGGAGGACAACGCAGAAGAAAAAGCAGAAAAAACTATTTAAAAACAGCAACCCCCTCCTGACTTGGTGTCGGCTCCGCGCAAACAGGGTGTTGGTGCTTCTCCGGTGTCGCTGCAACGTCGTACAGATGTGTGAGAAATGACTCCAAGCGTCATGACACGGCTAGCTGGGAGGCTAGCAGACACACCTGGCTCCGCGCTTCCATGTAGTGGGCTCGGACGGGGCCGTGTCGGTGTCTCCGTGCCTGCGGTCCGTTCCTCGGCTCTGGCGGGGTCCTGACTGTCGGCGGCTGCCTCTCTTCAACTGTGGAGGGAACTCATTCAACTCCTCGCTCGCTTCCCACGGCGCAGTCGCCATTGCATCATAGCAACAGCAGCCCCGACCGTGCGCGTTCACGAGGCCCCCTAACCTGTGTTTGCGTGCGTGCCCGTGTGCCGCACGCTGCCTGCTGATGCTCCACATACAGCTTGCCTGCCTCCTACTGTTCCAATCAGAGTTGGGTGGCACATGAGGACATGCAGTGATCTGGAAGATACCTTACTGCTGGAGCAAGTATTCACATCTTTTGCAACAGTAAAAAGCATTAATATCACACTGCAAAAGTTGGAAAGATGAAAAAATCGTGCTTTAAAATGTTCTTTAAGGAAAAGTATGTAAGCACAATGACAAAAATGCGCTCAAAGTATTAAAAGCTAAAGCAGGGAGTGCAGGAAAAATGTGGCTGTCATATACTATGGAAAGCGTTGGTTAAATGGGACACTGTCTGAAAATTTGTATTTTTGATTAATGTCATTAATTCCAAGGCCTCAGTTACCAACTTCATACAATTCTATGAACATTCACCGCCCCACTACAGTATAGCCTACTGAATGCAAAATAAATAATAATCAAACACAGAACTGATGAATACATCACCAACACAAAATGTCTTAAAATCACTTTTTACAGGCAACTTGTCACCATATATTTTAATATAAAAACAGAGAAATTAAAGATGATAAGTATAAGGTAACATTTTCATGTCTTTAAATAACTATACAATGAAATACAACAAAACATCTGAAATACTTGTGTAAACCAATGAAAAGGATTTTGCTTTTTTGTCCTTCTGTTTATCCTTCCTAAACTATTTTGACTATGGCCACCACACAGGCTTATTCATTCTGTTAAAAAATATTCATAAATTTAATATATATTAAAATTATTATACACATGTTAGGAGAGGACATAAAATACTTTTACTGGTGTTATAATTTCTTCTAATTAGGTGAGCTAAACATGGCAATATTAACTGTTCTTAGTTTAGTTCCAGCTGTAAGAGAAATTATATCAGATCAAGTTTAGAAATCGGATTTCTTTTAACACAGCTTGTGGACTGGATTCCTCAAAAAAATTCTTTTCAATGAAAATGGCTCAGAGCAGTGTCCCATTTTTGCAGTATCATTTTTGCACGACTGGCAAAATGGAACAATAACAAAATTATCAATAACTTGTTTTCTTCTGTATTCAGACATAGAGAAGAAGTTCAAAGTCTAGTCTTTTGTTAAGGTTAAAGGTTAGATTTAGCCAACAGTGCACAAAAAGGTTTTGAGCTGTTCAGCTGGTTATAGATTTCAGATATTAAGTTTTAAAACACAATGATCAGATAATGTGACCAGTATACAGATACTCCTTTGACCAATGATTATCAAATGCAACCATAAAATGCTTTGTTCTGGTGACACGGTGCCACAGATGACATGAGAAAGACAAGAACGCGCTGTTGGTATCCTGGATGCTGGCAGGTCAGTTACAACTGTAGCCAGGGACCTAAATGTCCACAACTCTGCCATTTGTCATTTAGGAAACTATTTTAAATAGCATGAAACAAGAGACACATCTGCCACATGATGTTCCAGATTGACATGTCCAACAACATGACCTTTTCCCCCCAAAAATGTCTGCCAACTTCATCAGGTCCTTCAGGAAGAGTGGACAACATTCCACAAGCAGCATCAACAACTTCATTCAGTCTGTGTGTCACAGATGTGACCATCATCATTTTTAACATACATCAATCAACCACAACATTATGACCACCGACAGGTGAAGTGAATAACATTGATCATATTGGTACTATGTGGTGTTCTGATGGAAAACCTTGGATTTTGGCATCTGTGTTGATGAAACTTAGACACCCAAATAAATATTGTCCCACAACAGGCACACTCCCTCATGCAAATGGAAATCCCAAATGTCACTGGTCTACCCCTGCAGGAAAATGCACCCCACCACATGGAAACAACATCAAGCAATCAGGTACATGTTGAGGAACATGACAATGGCCCAACATGTTGATTTGACCTCCAAACTTCCTACACCCCATTGTGATCAAGCATCAAAAGGATGCAGTGGAACAAGTTTGATTGACAGAGGCCCCGCTGCACCCAAAGGATCCATTTTGAACATCCTGGTTCCAGACCCCATAGGACACCCTGAGAGGTCCTCTTGTTCATGCCCAATGGTTCAGAGCATTTTTGACTACATAAGGGGTCCAACACAATATTAGGCAGGTGGTCATAATGTTATGCCTGATCGGTGTACTTCATACTTAGTATTTTACATGACAGAATGGACGTCATGAAACAACTATTTATCCAATGTTAATAAGGGTGGATAAATAAAGCAGTACCTCCTGTGTTTGGATTTTTGTTCAATGTAGTTGAAGAATGGTTGCAGTTCTTCTGTCAATTGACTTTGGAATATATTTGATTATTAACAAAGCATCACATTGCATAAGTTGTGCGCAAAAATCTAATCTGTATAGTAACTCATAGCTAACGCTGCAAACAAATGCACTAAAGTAAAAAGTACAATATTTCCCCCTTACATGTGATAGAGCAGAAATAGAAGGTGACATAACAGAAAATTGCATGTATCTGTAATTTTAACTGAAGTAAAGTAATTGAGTAATTGTATGTCTATTTATTCCTCCCTGACTGTACTGTTGGTCAGTTTTGGACATTTTTGGATTAAATACATTCTTTGTTTACTGGCTGCTAATTGTCCATTTTTCCATTCTGTGACATATTCTGATAGTTCCCAGTGGTTTGGAGTAACTAAGAAAATTTACTCAAGTACTATACTGAAGGACAGTTCTAAAATATTTACATGTATACATTTATTTCATTTTAGGAATTTAAAAATAATATTTTTCCTTCATTTATAGGGTAAAAAGTCAAAAATATTTTGTCACTGAAATATATCTGTCATTCATCAGAATTTCACAACCAAAGGTCTTCTGCTTCTATAAATTATTTGTTTGGTTGTGTACAAATGTTACTGACCATCTTATTTTTAAGCATTTTATCAAATAGTGCTCACAGCAGTTCACTTTAATTATCACTGACTCTGCGGAAACCTATTTTACAATGAAAATTCAAAAGAATCTAAATCTGAACAGATAATTTTAAACAGAAAACCAGTCAGACTGAGATTCACCAGGGAAACTTAACTCAATATGGTCTGAAGAAAATAGGAGAAGAAATAATGTGGATGGGTTTGTAAACATAAACTGCAGCATCCAGCCTGGCTGATGTTCTGACAACAGCAGTCCAAACATTGTCTGTTTATTCTGTTCTGCAGCATCCTGTCTTCTCTGCTACTTCTATTGTTTAGCTATCCAGTGATCCAAAAAGGATATGCACAAACCCCGCTTCCTCACTAAGAGGTCAACTATTAATCCTGTTGACTTCACATAAAAAGACACCAAAATAGTCCTCAAGCTGTTTTCAAGCTGAAATGAGGCTTCATTAGACTAACCCTGGAGAATCAAGCAGATGACTTTGAAAGTGATTTTAGTATAAAATTCCATCTATGTGTTACTATCCCCCATCTGCAGCTCAAATATAAATCCAGAACAAGGCCAACAATAGAAACGCATTTGTATTTTATAAGCTCACTTTGCAGAGCGCAACTACTTTCTTTGGTCACTTGGGGGCAGCAAAGATCAGGCTCAGCACTCACATGTGACCTGATCAAGTTAGTGCAATACACTGATACAGTTGTGGTCAAAAGTTTACATACACTTACCCCATTGAGAACATGTAGACAATGCTGAAGAAACAAGTCCATGTCAGAAAGCCAACAAATTTAACTGAACTGCACCAATTCTGTCAAGAGGAGTGGTCAAAGATTCAACCAGAGGCTTGTCAGAAACCTGTGGATGGCTACCAAAAGTGCCTAATTGAAGTGAAAATGGCCAAAGGACATGTAACCAAATATTAGCATTGCTGTATGTATATTTTTGAGCCAGGAGATTTGGTCAGTTTTTCTGTGAGCCCATAATAAAATCATAAAAGAACCAAACTTCATGAATGTTTTTTGTGACAAAGAAGTATCTGCTCCAATCACTCTATCAGAGAAAAATCAGAGTTGGAGAAATAATAACTGGAAACTCAAGAGAGCCATGACATTATGTTCTTTACAAGTGTATGTAAACTTTTGACTACAACTGTACATCAGAGCAAATATGCAGCAAGTGATTTGTTTTTTCCTCAAATATGTAAAAATCACATTTCTAGGCATAATTTCTTTAAAGTTAAATAATTTGAACACCAGTTTCCTGTAACTGTACTGACTGATGTACACTGAACATGTACTGAACATCAGTACTGACTGTTCTGACCTCTTACCTCCATTAAGTTAATATAAATTAACTTAATGGAGGTATGGATTTATTTTTGGATACAACAGCAAAATCTGAATGTTTCAGTGTAGTGGATTTGTTTTGATCTTATTGAAAGAAAGAAAGAAAGAAAGAAAGAAAGAAAGAAAGAAAGAAAGAAAGAAAGAAAAAAAAGAAAGAAAGAAAATCATGTGTAACCAAGGTTCTTTCAATTCAGACCTACAGTCTACAGAAGTCAGTGTTACAAAGTGGAGGCGTTTGTCAGGAAGTGAGTTCTTTGTTTAAATCTCTCTTGTGAGTCTCTAGTTTCACAGAGCTGGAATACTAAATGACGTCAGTGATTTGCAATGCAAAATGATACTGGACACCATGTGACCAACATCACATAGTTGCCATCATTTGAAATGTTTTTCTTTACTTTTATTATAATTTTTCAAACACAAAAAGGTTATAAAAGGAAAGTAACACACAATATATTCTTGTAATTAACTTTTAGTGTTTTGGAACACCAGCTTATTTTCATTACTTTTCAGATTGTATTGTGTAAATTTGTCAGTTTCCTACAAAGTTAATAATATAATCCTGCCTATAATCTGTTCATATTGTGATAGCCAACACCTGATATAGCTTAACATTAATAATAATTAATAATAATAATTGTGGCTTTATTTATGTGGTAGGAAAAAAACAAATCACAGTCCAGAATTTAAAGGAAAACATTGTAGAAAATGCATGCATCAAAATAAAATAAAAACAATATAAATGTAATAGTAAAAGTACTGAGTGAAAACAGATACATATATAGTAACAAATATAATGTTTACCTATTGCAAATTGTATGTGTCTCTATGTACGTTACAAAAATGAATAAAACAAAATAATAATAAAAATAAAAAAGTAATGGCTATGAATATATTCAGTCAACTTTAGCTGCACTTCGTGAGTCAAGAACTATTAATGCCAAAAATAAAATATGTTATAGTAAGTACAGTGTGTTGTTTTCATTGAGCTTTACATTACTCCAAAATGTTTCTGTTTTTTCAGTCTTGCACAATTTGACATTTGTTTCCGTTCCAAGCCAGTGATCCAGCATGTTGTTTAGTACTATCCACTGCTTTTTATGTTTAACATTTGTAACATTAAATACATTTTTTAAAAAAGAACATTAAATTAAATTATGCAATGAAACAATCAATTAAATAATTTTCGCTCCTTCATCTTTGATGGGTTGACACAACCAGTAGGTGTCAGTATACACTCACCAGCCACTTTGTTAGGTACACCTTGCTAGTAAAAGGTTGGACCCCCTTTTGCCTTCAGAACTGTCTTAATTCTTTGTGGCATTCTTTCAACAAAGTGTTGGAAACATTCCTAAGAGATTTTGGCCCATATTGACATGATAGCATCACGCAGTTGCTGCATCCATGATGCGAATCTCCCGTTCCACCACATGCCAAAGGTGCTCTATTGGATTGAGATCGGCTGATTGAGGAGGCCACTGGAGTACAGTGAACTCATTGTCATGTTCAGGAAACCAGTTTGAGATGATCTGAGCTTTGTGGCATGGTGCATTATCCTGCTGGAAGTAACCATCAGAAGATGGGTACACTGTGGTCATAAAGGGATAGACATGGTCATAGTTCAAAGTCACTTAAATCCCTTTTCTTCCCCATTCTGATGCTCGGTTTGATTGACTGATAAGCTATTTGTGTTAACAAGCAATTGAACAAGTGTACCTAATGAAGTAACCGGTGAGTGTATCAGGAGTCTTCAGGTTCTTCTCAGGCAATGGACATGCATTGTTAGAATGTGTCAGACATTACTGAGGGTTTTCGTGAAAGTGATAAATCCTCTATTCTAAGTAAAGATGCTTCCTTAGAGTGTGTTTCACGTCAATGTGGTAGTTTTCTCCAGGTTGCCTTTTGTTATGTTCAAAGATGGCCCCATTCACTTCTGTATGGACATCAACCAGATGAGTTTTCCTGTCAAAACACAAACATGATAATAGTTGAATTTATATGAAAACTACATGAGCAGATGTTGAATTTGCTGTTGAGTATTTTTACCTCGTTTGTGCTTTTTCTAAGGCACCTGTCAGGGCCTTCAGGTAAACCGAACGATGTTGCCCTTGCTCCAGCTGACATTCATCTGTCCAGCAGTGACTCCAGAACACATCTGCATCTGTAGGGATGGATTGGCCTATGGGGTGTCCATCACAGCCGTCTGTCTCTAGATGCTCATCCCGGTGGTCCACCCTGGCGCTGGGCATATACTCTGGAGTGCTGTACCTCTGGATGAAGAAGAGTTTGGGCTTGCCAGACAGCATGGGGCATGCTTCAGCAGTGAACAGACGTCTGACAGTGTCCACAGGTAGGCCTCTGCCACACATGTCTGTACCCAAGAGATGACTGGCTGTACCACGGCTGATGATGCAGCAGACAAAACCATCTCCTCTGTGGTTCTCCCTCTGTCTGATTATTCCACTGAGACATGAAAGAGTGTCATCAGCACTCAGCCACTTGTAGAGGGTCACACTGAAGTGAAGAGCCTTAAATGTCCGTTCCAGCATGTCTGAGAGACCAAGGCAAGACGAAGCACAATTTCAAGCGTTATCTTGATGAGAAATGCTTAAAAAGATAAATGTAATGTACATTGATTATATATATAATATAATGGACTGACTAATTGTTTCAGTTTTAATTCAAGCACTGTGTTTCAACTACACATGTAACTAAGTACTTTTACTTTAGTGCTGGACTTTTGTACAATTTTGAGGCACTTTTCTCAGGTATTAAAATTTTTTTGCAACTTTATCCTTCCACTTATTTTAAGGGGAATTACTGTATATTTTACTACACTACATTTACCTGACAGCTTTAGTTAGTTTTCAAAATGAATATTTTGTTTAAAATATGCACTGTAAGCTTTTTAAAAACCGTACAGTGCTTGAAATTTGTGGCAGTTCCACCAAACAATAGCTTGTTAATTTCTCATGTGGTTGTATTTACAGTCTGAAGCTAGAAGATGCATCATTTAACAAAAATGCAAACAAATAAAAATGTCAAAACAAAATACAAATTTGTGTAGCAGAATGTTTTTGTTCATTATTTCCTCTACAAATAATAATCTCACAACCCCTCAGATTCATCTTGTGATCATCTGGTCTGCTCAAACAAATATATACATATATAAGCAAGTAGAATTAGCTCCGTCTAGACCAGCTACAGTGGCAAAAATCCTGCTTACAAACTGCTGCAACAGTATTAACCATCTATTACACGGTAACTATACTTTTGTATCTTTAAATGCATGACTTTTACGTCTAATGGAGTATTTTTTTTCATTGCATTATTGGTCATTTTACTCAAGTAAAGTGTCTTACCTCCATCATTACCCACGCAGTCTATGATCACACAGACTCCTCTGGGATTAGTGTTAAATTTGTACCAGTCTAGTTGAGTCTGAAATGTAAAGAGGCAAGCAAAGAAGCTTCATAAATGCATTTGACTGACTCAGTACACTCACAAATAGAGAAAAAAAAATGCTCCCAGAGTGAATGAGAATCTTACCTCACAGCTCTGCTCTCTGTGGACAGGAGTATTTACTCTGGGTGCTGACAAAAAGTAAAACAGTAATTAGGACAACAAAATGAAAAACATGAGTAACTTGGGAGTTTCCAACTATTGCTTGGTTACTGTAAAGCCACACGTGACATACTGTTTGCCAAAATCTGTTCCACTGGGCTGAAAAGGGTATTTTGACAAACAGTATCTCAGGGTTTTACCATAATAAGCTTAAAAGTAGCTATAATTTACTAAAATGTAATGTGACATACCAATGCGGAATGACTGTCTTAGTAGTGTTGGCTGTAGAAGAAGCAAAGGAGAAGATGTTTTTTAAAACTATGAGTTTTCCGACAGAAAATAAAACATGTATATTATATATATTAAATAACTGCACAGTGTTTTACTCACAGAAGCTGTATAGTTTTGCTGAGGGGAATTCTGTTCAGGAATTCCAGCTGTAAACAAATACAAAGATTATTGTCAGTAATAAAGTATAAATTAATGTGTAATTTTTCTGATGTTGTTTGGTTAAATAAAAGAAGTTCGGTGAAGTTATTTGGTCAGAACCCCATGTTTTCCTTTCAATATGATGTGTGGTCCTGGGGGAAAAATACATGCACATTTGAGTTCAAACCTACACTGTGCATTTCAAAAGACAACATTAATATTGGATTGATCAGGGGGTTGTTTTGTGTTGTTTAAAGTAAAATAGACTAATAAGATTAGGAATAAGCTAATACTTTCAACATATGGTTGGGAACAAGGTCCAGAAAATCATTTTAAATCTCATCTTCCCTAAAGGAAATAGTCCCCATGTGCACAACTGTAGCGCAATATTGCACTACTGTATCTGTAAACTTGGCATCATGCAGGGATCCATGAATAATAACTAGACAAGATTTGTCAGCTATGTCGGTTAAATGACACAGAAAATGAAATGCATTTTGCATCACTCTTTATATCATAATTTAGAACAGAAAATAACTTGTTCAAAGATGCTGAAAACCCTTCTGTCTTATCAGTGTTTCAGAATAGTGCACAATGAATGAAAAATGTTTATAGCTGGAATACTGTGTTGCTATTTAGGTTTTTGTGCGACGCATAATTTAGTTTCTGTTGTTTGGTTTATGAACTGTATACAATATCTTAAATGGAACTTAAATGCCACCTGCTGTAAGCTGCTATTTATCCTGTAGATACACAATCAGCCCCAACATTAAATGCACTGACAGATGAACAACGTTAATGATCTTATGACCTGTAAAAATGTAGACTACAAGAGGCAGCAAGTGAACAGTCAGTTCTTGAATTTGATGTTTTGGAAGCAGGGAAAATGGACAGCATGACAATCTGAGCGACTTTGACGAGAACCAAATTGCGATGGGTCAGAGGATCTCCAAAATGCCAGATCTTGTGGGATGTTGCCAGTATTCAATGGTTAGTAGCTATGAAAAGTAACCAAGGAAGGACAACAGATGAACTGGCAACAGTTTCACGGGTGATCAAAGCTCACTAAAGCTGGCCTGTGTGGTCTGATCCCACAGGGGAGCGACTGCAGCACACATTGCTGAAAACCTTAAAGCTGCCTATGACGAAAAAGGCCTCAGAGCACACAGTAGGTCGCAGCTTGCTGTGCAGGTGTAGACCAGTCAGTGTCCATGCTGACCTCTGTCCGCCACCAAAAACTCCAACTACGCACATGGGAGCATCAGAACTGAACCATGCAGCAATAAATGTAGGTGGCCTGGTCTGAAGATTCATATTTTCTCTTGCATTATGTGGACAACCAGGTGTGTGTGCGTCATTTTCCTGGGGAAGGGATGGCAGCAGGATGCACTGTGGTAAGAAGGCAACAGAGACAGTGTGATGCTCTGGAAAGTGCTCTGCTGGGATATCTTGGATCCTGCATTCATGTGGATGCTACTTTGGCACGTGCCACCATCTAAACAACGTTGCAGACCAGTTATACTTCTTCATAGCAATGATTTTCCCTGATAGCAGGATAATGCTCATGAATGGTTGTTTAGGAATGGTTTGAGGAAGATGACAAAGAGTTGAAGGTTTTTATTTGCCTCCAAAGTCCCCAGATCTTAATCCAATCGAGCACTGAGCTGGAAAAACATGTGTGATCTACAGAGGCTCCACTTGCAACTTACTATAATGACTATGAGGATTTGCTGCAAGCATCTTGGTGCCTGATATCATTGCAAACCTCAAGAGGTCTTGTGAATTCAAAGCCTTGGTGGATCAGAACTGCTTCAGCAACACAAAGAGGACCTACACGATATTAGGCACGTGGTTTTAATGTTGTGGCATGTGACGCACACAGAAAATAGTACTTTCAGTTCCCCTTTTCTGTAATTTCCCGTCTAAGGAATCCGAAACCATTCACAATTTGCATGTACTGTGAGGTGAATTTCAAGCCATTCAGAATGAAAAAGTAAAATTCCGCCTCACCTGACGTCTTGTATGCAGCCACTTTTTTGGCGAGATCAATCCTGCCAATCTGAGTCAAATAATCCTTCACAACGTCGACTCTTTCAGGTGAAACCAAATCGAGCTTCTCAAGTTCAATGATCACGTCCAGGAAATTCTGTCATAGAGGAGAAATGTGTGGCCTTTGATGTGTCGCAATGGAAGTTGAAATCATTGTGGCATGCTGTCAAGAAGGGAAGTCCTTCAAACTGCATCAGATGAAAACTCCCCACCCACACATACACAGCAACTCAGGGAATTTAGGGTGAAAACAAAACCATGATTTTTCTTTTTACCTTTGCATTCTCTAGCCTCTCTCGGGGTAATGTGTCGCCCAACAAGAATTTTAAATCCATCAGCTCTGCTATGACCAGATCCTCACTTATATTCACCATCAGCACTCTGCAGAGTCAAGAAAAACCCTGATTACCTTCAAGCACAAGTAGAATCTGAAAGTATGTACCAACCGTCTTTGAACACATCTAACCTGAATCCTGGCAGAACTTGTCTGCACCTCAGACTCCTCTCCACGTCTTCTCTGCTCACTTTAAGCACCTTCTTCAGGATGTCAAATCGCCCCAATCGCCACATGAGCTCTTCCAGAAGGAGGTGAGGGTTTTCTTGACGCGTCATCTTAGATTTCAGCATCTCCTTCACAGAGGCCACACTGCAGTCCGCGTCCAGCCACCCGCACAGGTAGCTGAGTCTCCTGCGCTCACAGCTGCTCAGGGAATCCAGGATTTGATTGATCACCTGAATGTGATCCGGAAAAGCCACGGACGTCGGGGCGCTGGAGACTAACATTGTGACCCACAAATCGTGATCTGGACCGATGTGCCTGTAAACAGGGTCGGATTAAAATACTTAGTCCCACAAACAATCCTGAAAACAGACAAATAAACGTATCGTTAACTATGAAAGAGTACAGAAACAACTTACCTTACAGCTGTGAAAACATATAAGAGGAAACACTAAAGCGGATCGAGAAACCACGCAGGAAAATGACGCAGACTTAATTTTTTTTGTTGCTGGGGAAGTACCTTATTTGTGCAGACTTAAGTTGAAACACCCAGTCCTTCATGGGTGGGTGACACTGGGTCCTCGGAGATGTAGATGTCGAGTCCTTAAAAGGAAAGTACTCTAATTTTTTTTTCTATTGTTTTACGAGATATATAGCTAAAAAGTGAAAGTGAAAGCACAAAGACGTAGTCATAGTAGCCGGGCATCCGGTTCGCTGCAACACTTCCCTGTGCGTTGTTAAATTAAAAGACTCTTCGAAATACCGACCAAAAACTAAGATAACTTTTAAATGGAATTAAATATTAATAAATGTAACGTAGAATGAAATAAAATAAAATAAAAATAAAATCACCAACCAATGAGATGTTTCACAACCAGACAACATTTTTATTATTTATTATTTATTTTTTATATTTTAATGTAAAGTAAGAAGAAAAAATAACGACAAAAAGCTAAATTCGTTTCCAACAGCGTAGTGTTTATGTTTATTTATTTATCAGAAATTGATCCTACAAGTTGCTGTCCTGTTTTTCCTTGGCTTATTATTTTATACTGTCTTTAATATATTACGATTAAATGTCGTTTGTAATGACTGATTTATTAAAAGAAAGTGGTATAAAATAAAATACACTATAAAAAATTCAACAGAAGTTATCATATGTCAATCAAAATGAAGAATATTTCATTTATACTCTGGACAATATTTTTACAACGTATTTATTTTTTCTATGTACATATAATGTCACAGTTTTCACATTTTACAATAAGTCTGCGTTTTTTCTTGTAGATTCTCTAGCTTTCAGTTTCCACATGAAGCATAACATTATCGTTTTGCTCTGTTTTTCTTTATCGACATGTAGGTTTAACAGACTGTGGTTTGTTACACAGACAAGTGCGCTGCAAGAATGTACTGAGTTTTCCTACGGCCGTGAACGCCCCGGCGCTGCTCCCCCTGCAGGTCTCCGTGGTTTCTGCTTACCACAGCGCGCTGAGTTCCGCTCCGTCTGACCAATCGCGTGGCGCTGTGCTTCAGCACCATTGCAGTGTGGCGAGATCATACGAAGGTACTGCTCACCGAGAGAGAGACCGTTGGAGGGACGGATACGCGACCTGAGTGACCGCTCTGGGCAAACACCACCCCTGCTTCCTCGGTACGGTCAGCGTGTGACATCGTCGTAACCAGCTTCAGTCACGGTGAGTGTTACGTTTCATGGTAACTGGCAAAATACTCAGCATTTTCCAGGTAGTCGCAGTCACAGGGCTGCTGGTGACTTGGACCATCATCAGCACTGTTGTGTTGCTGTGGATGTAGACCCGCTGAGGAGGCTTCAGCAGGCTGCCCAGCACCGACAGTAGTGCTGCCTGTCTTTGACTAAGGACCACACAACGGAGGCTACGGTGCTGGAGCCGGGCTGGCAGCAGCCAGCAGACTCGGCCTGGTCACGACTGATGAGAAATGAGGATGTCCACCAGCTGTGACAGGCATGCTAACGGCATGCAAGCCAGGCTAAGGTAGCTAACGCTGGCGTCCAGGTTCAGGCTGTCGTGGCAGTGCTGTACCAAACGGTAGCTAGCAGCTCACTGACTGGCTAACAGCTGCGTATCCCCTTGGATAACACGTTAGCGAGCCTGTTTTAGGTAAATCAGCAGATGTGCGGTAACTTAACGTTTTTCCACTACACGTTTCTTTCTGGATATGTATATGTATGTAATAGTTCCACTGTGTCACTTAATAGCTGAACTCCACAAAACGCAGCAGCTAATTTTGAAAAGGTTGTGTTTTGACGAAGACTCAGATTTTTACCCCTTTGACTTGATATGCAACTTTTTAGGCAGCACTAATGTCATACTATCAGAGGAACCTCCAGAAATTTCTTAGTTGTGGCAAGATGGGGCTAGTGGAAACATTGGAGTGGCTTTCAAAGCTAGAAACTGTAACTGAATTCTGGATTTCTGTTGTGCTGTTCTAGCATGGAGAGTAGTTGAAAACTAAAAGAAATCAAATATTGTTTTACTTTAGTTTGTTATTTTAGATTGACGGTTACTAAAGATATTATGTATTATAGGCATTCATAGTTTATCTCTGATTTCAGCTGTAAAAAAAACTACCCGTGAGTCATGACAGTTTATCAAATCACTGCCAATTATGGTACAATAAAATGTGTTTTCATTGTTACTTTGCTACCTGTTCTCTTATTTTGGTTTAATGATTAGAAAGGTCATGTTCTGTGAATTTTTCACATGCACAATAATGTGACTGCTGCAAATATCCTGCTGTGAAACAGATAAATCTGCCATTTAATATAATTTGATATGACAGAAAAATATGTTGACTTCAGCACACGGATCAGACTTTTACAATAAAATAAAGTCCAGCTATGATGGAGCTCAGGACTGTTGTAACTGCAGCTTGTAAACTGTGACTGTGCATGTTACAGCTCACCTGTATGAAGTAAAGAAAAGTCCACAGTGACATTAGATCCTGATCAACCCTGTCTCCATGTCCAGGATATGTCATTATTATAGGCTTAGAAATTAATGAAGTGCATAAATGCGTGTTCCGCTCTCTCTTTGGAGATATTCATATGGATCCTGCTCCTGTCTGATGCTGCAGCTATTTAATAATCTCAGAGGAAAGACTCCTACAAACAGCTGGAAGCAAAAAATCAAACCTTAGCGCCTGTTAAAGTTTAGAGGTTTGTGTGTGCGCCTTTATCAACAAAAGCATAGAAAATTTCTCTTGCGCTCTCTGAGGTGTTTATGGATGGCTGGACAGCCAACTGCTGCTACTCACAGCTGTGACAGTCATCTAATAATGCTGTCATTGCACTCGGACACTATAGTTTAATTCAATGAATAAAGTTGACCTATCACCTCTGGGGTGGTCATGGCCCCCTGCACCTCCTTTAGAGGCATCTCTGCCATTGAAGATGAATTAAGAGACGGGTTTAGTTCTGTTACTGACATTAGTTGCATTAGTTGTGGTAGAGTAAATCACTGTTGAGTACTGTAACTTTATTTGAGCTGATTTGTCTAAATTGTCATTTTGTCAATAAGCCCAACTGGCCACTCAGAGTATGTTTTTTATGATTAGTCATCATACCAGTGCTTTTTGTCAGCAGCCCTCACATATGTGTGCCTATGAATGTACACATGTATATGTTTCTGTTGCCTATTTATATTGGACATGAAAAAACAACTTGTGTAATACTGTGATAATAAACTTCTCACCTCTCGGTACCCGCACCATTTAGTTAAAGAACTGGATCTCGCTCAAGCCACATTAACTCATTACTGTCCCTTAATGTGGGTCTATAAATATTTGCTTAAATGACTGGATTATACTGCAGGAGCTGACTGGTTTTATTGAGCCAGTTTTACTTATTCTGCACCTTCAACCTGGAGTAACATGCAGAACAGTCCAAAGCTTGACTCTGTTCAGGCTTTTAATTTCATGTTTTTTTACTTCCAGCTGCTTTTGTTTCAGTTGACTCATTCATTTTTAAAACTTTAATACTCTATTTTTTTTTTTATTATACTCACTTTCCTTTTTATATTTTATTGTCATTGTTATCCAAGTTTCTTATTTGAGTTTCTTATTTCGCTACATTGTAAGTGAGGCCTCCATACTTCATTGTACTCAGAGTTTAAGTCAAGGTTGAATTAATTTTCCATGATATGAACTACACTTCGACACAGGTGTGCGTTCCTCAAGATCAGTTGTTCAGGGCTTACAGTGGCCCGCAAACAACACTCCTTACAACAGCAACATCTTTGGTTCGCTCCCCATTGCTCTGTCAACCTACTTTCTTTCTGCCAGGTCATTTTCTAGTTGTCTTTTAACATTGACATGTTGCTGTTTCCATTGCTAGCACCTCATATACATGGATGCTGTTGAGAGTAATATTTGTCTGTTTGTAAAAGTGATATAGGCAAAATAATTGAACACTGCTTGGAGTTACATTTGCCTAAATAAATAAGCCACCATTAAAATAATGGTGCAATGGGCAAAGATGTAGAGCTGAAGATCCAGATAATTCCATGCCATCTGGTGCTCATCCTCAACCGTCATCCTCCTCTCTCCTCCTCCCTTGCTGTATCTCTGCCACCATGTGTTTTGGGACTAGGCTATCATCAGAGCTGCGGCCTATTTTAGACAGAAACTCCATTTACCCACTTAATCTGTGTCCCTGTCTCCAGGAGTTGAGTTTCATTTGCTGCACGGTGTTAAAAATGATGAGAAGAGTGCTCTAAAATGTATTGGATCATATTGTGGAGTTGGTCAATGCATGCATTTACAGTTAGAGGACCATGGGCTTTATAAAAATCCATTGCTTGGCAGATTTTAAATGAATCCTTGTGTTAGTTGTAGAGCTGACTAAGAATGCACAACATTTTCTCTAGTTAAATCTAACCATAACTGTATTGAGCCTGGTGTGTTATCTCCCTCCCACCAATGATGATGCACATGCTTAGGGGATCAAAGCTGTAATTAGCCGCCATGGATTAGCAATGGAGACTATTTTCCACTGTACTCGCTCTCATAGAGCCAGAGGATCACATAGGCAGCCAGCCCCCTGCCTTTCCTCCTCTTCCAGCAGAGGAAAGCTGAATCCATGTTTGTTGTCCCCACAAGGCCAAGCATGCAAGTCACCTCACAGGTCTTCCCTGGAGGGTTTTAGCATACAACGTTTCTGCATTTTGTTTGAGTATTTTCTTTTGTTTGTTGTCACTGAGCATCCAAATGGGTTTCTTGGTGGACTTAAGTCCTCAGTGGAATAATTAGAGTTGCGTTACATGCAGTCTTGAGAGTCAGCTGGATATGTGTTTGGCATCCAGCAAGTGCTGTGGTGCTGCTGACTCACTGCACTGCCAGGTATGAGGTCTGTCTGTGTGTTGGCTGTCTCCATGATGGACAGTATGTCTTGCTGTCAGCCAAGCAAAAGTTCACAAGAGGCAGAACAGCGTGATGCACATGCTCCCCTACAGCTAGAGCTGCAATTAGAATATTTCTCTCACTATTTAACCTGCAGATTAATTTCTCCAATAATTGGCTGGTCTTTAGAGTGTCAGAAATGAGTGAAATATGTCATGTGATGTACCAGTGATGTTTTACTTTTTTTTTTAGTTGTAGGACATGTTTACAAAAAATTGCGGTCAGTTCTTCATTTACAGTTGTTGCATTATAATCCATTATTATTCAGTTGAACAGAAATTTAGAGAAAGTAAGAATATGTAGCAATTTATAACTAAAACACACAAAGAAGTGCAAAAATTACTATTCCCACTAAAATCATGACTCATATCACAATTTTATTTTTACATCTTGCATGTCGTTCATCCTTAATGTACATATGCACTATTATAACATTGCCAGAAAATTTTATTGACAAGTAAAGTTAAAAAATCTGTAAATTGTTGAGTTAAATCCATGATTTATATTTGATATAAACAACAGTACTTGTGGACAGTATCAATAAAAGATCAAAGCACGTGACAAACCTCACATTCCTTCCCTGGAGAGTTTGGATTTACACTATTTCTGAATTTGATTCAAGTATTTTCCTTAGTTTGTACCAATTATTTATTAACTTTGTAAATCCTACTTGACTTAATACATGTGAGAGAAGTTTACATGTGTGAGCAGTGAAGTATTTAAAACAGAAAAATGCCTCTGAGTACATATTTTAAAGTAGCCCGTGCTACCATCTTTGGCTTTTTAGTTTGCCTGATGTGTGTGGAGGTTTTGATTAGATCAGATTAAGTGTATTATTCCTCAAGGAAATGACCTGTTCTCATGGAAGTGATGAGAACAGTCATGGTACAGTAAGACTAGTTAATTTCAGTGTGCCACAGGCTTTTATCCACTTCGGTGTATTTTGTGGAGTGCTGTTTTTGCATCCCTTTATTATTGATGCCACTCCGTGTTGGCAGATCGAGTTGTTAAACTTTAATCTACCACTCTGACCTGACATAGTGAATAGATAACTTACAAAAGGTATTTCAACTATGTTTAACTCTGTCTGATACACTGTTGATGATAAACTGACAAAAGAAAGTGATATTAACATATACTTCATACTGTCTTTTTTTACTTTAACAGTAAATAAATTGATATTGAGATGAGAAACTGGAGTAAGTGAACATATCACAAAGGCAGTTTGGAATGAAGATGCGGCTCTTGAGTATATAATCCATCCATGATCTCTGTGTCTACAGATTGTTCCTTCAATTGTTTGATCAGTTGTTATGTCAGTGAAATACCCACTCCAGAGTGGAACGTACACTGATACCTTCAAATTCTTGTTGTTTTTTGACTAGGGTTGAGCTAGATGAATTAACTAGGTAAATAAGTGGCATCTAGTTTGATATTCAGTCTCAACACAAATAGATCAGAACTCTCCACCCACCAATTTACCTCCTGCCGCTTGTGTTTTTCACATTAGACATTAGCCTAGTATCTGCAAACAGCTGGCCAGAGAGCATTATAGCTACACAGCAGGGACAGACTGAACAAAGTAGAACTTGCCCGCCTCAGTTGCCTCCAATTGCTAGGCTTCTCATAACCAGATAATACTTTGTCAACAAACACAAATTGAGAGCAAAGATCAGTGTGCAGATCAATTAACAGTAATGGAAACGCAGCAAATCAACAAATGAGAAGCTGGAGCCTGTGAATGTTTGACATTTCTGCTTGATAAGTGACCAGGCCTTCTGCTCTGTAGTAGTGGTACAGAGGTCAAAATAGCTAGGGTAGTTGTTAGGATAAGGTTTCCACAATGGGACCAAACTCATTTGAAGGTTTGAATAGAGCAGGTAGATTTAGAATCCGTGAGAGCCTCTTGTTGTAGCACAGTGATAATGATGTTTCTGTTTGTGCCATATAATATATGCCATTAGAGTCTAAAACCAGTTATGTATGCACTTATTTAAGGCTAATCCCCGCAAAAAGCTACAGCTGTGTTTAGTGCTTTAACCAGATAGCCTTATTTGACATGATAACTGTAATTCCTGAACAGGAGGAAACGGCACATCCTGCTGAATTTTACCCCTGTCACAGCATGTCAAAATTAAAGTATTTGTCGAAGGGACACACAAGCTCTGTGTTATTGATAAGGCAGAATGGTCAGTGTGTTTAAGCCAAGATAATGGTTCATCATCGTCTCAGAGCCTCTGTTCTCTGCTGGGCTTTACCTTGGAGTCGGTCAGCTCTCTGCTCTCCTGCTCAGCTTGCTGGTCACGACTCAGCGCCTGTCTCAAGCTGAACAGATGCCAAAGCCTAGTTGATTCCAGGAGCCTTTGAATTATTGCCAGTTATTTGTTGTTGTGATATGAAGGAAAAGATGGGGAAGGAAAGTGCAGGCTTTTGTTGAAGCGAGCTCGAAGAGATGTTTACTTGACACTGTGTAGCCTTGCCGATCAAATATACAGTCAGAGAAACCCTGGTAGTTAAAACCCAGGAGAAAGCCTTAAAGGAACGGTTTGTATAATTTCATTGTTTTAGATGTCTAGAGCCTAAAATACCTAGAGTGACTGAGTGTTTCATTAGTGGGACGAAGTCTGGCCAGAACTCTGTGGCTAATGCTTATTAACTTGGCTACAGTTGTGAGCAGAACTCTGTCACTGTCCAGCAAGTGTAATTTCTTTGAGTCTGCTGCAGTGCAATGAAGCCAAAATGTATCCCACAATATTGGTTGTTTTTCATACTGTGGGACATTTGATTCAATAGCTATTATGTGTCTGTAGGGTGGAAGGAAGTTGGGGTGCCAAATTCTCTGGCTTGGATTTCTTAATATTTAGCATTTTTGTAGACCTCCTAGCATCAAAGGTGGTAATACATTGCCTCTGTTCTGTTCTCCACCTTGTTGATCTTTTGGCTGTGGTCTCAGTCTGCGACTAGTCAAATGGTCTTGGCATGTCACCAAAGTTCAAGGTGGCCCATTGTTAGAAGACTTTTGAGCGGCTTACTTAGCAGTACAGCACTTTCCTCTATTTCTCTAGAGTAAAGTTAAATGCCAAGCACGCACCATGCACACACTGTCAGCAGCAGCACTAAATACTGTGGAATTAGTGGTCATGTGTCTACAGTTTAAACTGGCAGTGAACTTCTGACTGCTGGTGCTCTCATAAAATAACAATCCCCTTCACCTCTTGGCTCTTGTTTTACACTGTTTATCAGGTACAGCCTAATACAGTACACTCATACTTTTTGCTGTCACTCTCGGAGAAGTCTTAATTACCCTTTGTGATAGTCTTTTTAGAATGGAGCTAGTGTTTATGTGATATTGGACATCATTAGGGTGAAAGGTCCTTAAAATGTTTTGTTTACCCCTTTATATGTATTTGAGAAGAAAAAAAACAGTATAAATGCTTTTTAGGACATTGCAATCCAATAAAACGCCAGCACTCACCACAGCTTAGAATAATTTAGTATTGAATCAAGTCTTCTCTGACACAGTCTCAACAAGTGAACATTATAACCTTCATGGGGGTGGGAGTTTTTGTAGTTTAGTTGTATTGAATTATATTGGATTATACAGGTGTAGTTAATAAACTGGTACGTCTGTAGTTTTTATCTCTGCTACAACTGCCCTGCACATGGTGCTATGTTATTTTTCCTTTTTAAGAAAAGCGGGGACCTATTGAGAGATGACAGTAAACTGAGAGGGTGATGTATCCAAGAACTCACTGTAAGTTATTCTGGATCAGGACATACACTAAATGCCTAGAATGTAGCAAATGCCATAAGCTTTGGTAAGCCATGTTGTCCCTCATTGATCCCAATGCTAATATGTTTAGGTGAGGTTCCTGCAGGGCACTCTGAAAGGCCTTGATACAGGCAAAAGATGTGTGTTTACCCTGTATGTGGATGTGTGTGTACACACGCAACATTTGCATTGAAAGCATTTGTATGCTTCAGTTTGAGGAGCAGAGGGGAGGGGGCAGGATGTTGTTGGCAGTCACCTGTGCTGTTGTGTGTTGTGGCTCACCCTGTCTAATTGGTGGAACCCTGTATGTGTGTATGTGTGTGTACTTTAGTTGCAACACGGGCCCATCCCAACACGTCTGGCCCTGCAGCTGCAGCAGAGCTAATTTTAGCCCAGGATGTGCGTACGCCTCAGTTCCCCTAGACTGGCCTATGAGAGATGAGGGAGAGGATGATGGAGAAACTGCAGCCAATTTTTCATTCGCTCTTTCTCTCCTTTATTCTGTGCACTTATTTTCTATACTATCCACTATATTTTCTCTCTGTCTGTATGGTTACCTACCTGCTACATATTTTGTGTGCCCAGAGTAGTTTTTTGTGTCACTGTCTTCGTGTCCTTGGGGCAGCACTATTGATTCGCTCAGGAACATATTGACTTTAGTTATTGTTGCCTGCCTGTTTGTGACCTTTACTCACCCAAGTCCTTTTTGTCAGTCAGTGTCTCACTGAAGGGTGTGTGTACCTATTGCTCTATCTCTTCAACTCTATATGGTCATCATTCTGTATAGAAAACCAGGCAATGTGGTAATTTTCTAGTACAGTTTTTGCTGTAGATAAACCCCATTCTATTTCTGTGCAGACAGCCTACTCTGCAGGTGAGTGGCTGGCTGCTGTTACAATTGAAAGAGGCATAGGGAGATTACAGCAGACTGGTTCACCGTAGTCAGGTATTAGAGTTAATCCCTCTACCAAGGGAAAGTGTCTGGATAAAGTGTGGGTGTGTGTGTGTAGTTTGATTGTGTGTATATTTCATGAGGAACACATGTACCGAGGAGGTTAAGTTAAACTCCCTTGTGGAGTTGTCAAATGTGTTAGAGAAAAACTTTGACAGCAAGGAAAGGAAACGAGTCCATGCACGTGTGTTTTTTCTGCTTAGTGATGCATTTGCGCTTTGTTGCGTGTTTATGTGCAAATCAGCAAACTGCGAGTTGACTGCACACTACTGCATGTTGTCACCATGAAAATATCCTGACCTGAAAGACATGGTATGTTAGGGCTGAAAATAGGAGTCACACACAAGAATCGATCATTGTATCCTGTGTAGTGTGTCACTGTTGAGGACAACCTATCTAGGATGCCTCACAATGGACCCTCTCTGATTTTTATACTTTCTCTCCCATCATGTGACAACATCTGCAATCTGTGATGTTGACCAATAGGAGCTTAGCGCTCCTATAGCAAAGGATCTCAGAGAAAGAACTGGTGAAGTTACTATTGACCAGTCTTGACTCCCATGTGTACTGTCACATAGTCTAGTATAGAACATAATCTCTAAATGGAGTTGTTTGATTAAATTTTAATTGCACAACATTTGTCTGCATTTGTGAGCAAAACACTGAATCCCTGCTCATCTGTTTTTGACTCTCTGCTCTGATTTTCCTTAAAATTTGCTGAAGATATTAAAAGCAAAGAATTTTTTACTAGCATAGATCAATGAATTGTCACACTGTCATTGTTGGGAATAAGTTTGTCATGGTCACAGGGAATGATCTTGAAAGAAGGACAGCGTCAGAAGTGGCCCAAACAGTTCAGGCGCAGAGCTTGCTCAAGTTCAATAATTCATGGCTGACTGAGCTCAGCTGACCTTGAAAAATCCCCAGTGTTGGACTGTTGAAACCTGGCACTGCTCATTTAGGGCAGAGAGGAGAAGTTGAGACAGACAGATACAGACCCACATATGCAGTGCATGTGCAGCCTCCCTTTTGGTAAGTTTTTGTTCCGTCATTTGTTGATGCAGTTGCCTCCAGACACTGGCATTTCTCTGAATCTTTATCGTCACATGCAGCATTAACTATGAATTCCATCACTGTAGTTCCTGATTAACGGTAAATTATATTTTGTAGCATCACAAGGTTTGACTTTTCATGTGAGTGAGGAAACATTTTCCCTTCCTACTAAGAATATCAAGGATTCTGTCGGCCAAAAATAACTTTCTATAGCAATAAGTGACATAGATAAAGCAAAAACCCAAACATACAGTGTATACTACCTTTAATGGTGTTGTTTATTATTGTTAACTACTCTCTTATACGGATTCATTGGTATTAAGAAGTGTTTATTAACTTGCCAAAGCTTGTAAAAGAAGTGAAGACAAACCAGGTTGGGCTGATTTTCATATTCAGTCCTCATTTGTTCTTACCTGATACTTTGCAAATAAGAGAAAATACTGGCAGGCAGGGAGCACAGCTAAGTCCACCCCATACTTTGCTGTTTTAACAAGGACTGAAATCACATTTGTTTTTTGACTCACTTTGCTCCTCCACTGCTACAGTTTTGCCAAAATTTGAGAAGGCAATTCAACTCAAAAATAATTGTCTGGGTATTAGTTTTACACTCTGCTGATTCAAATATAGCTGAAAATACATTTGAACCTAAACAAATATAGAAGAAACTACAGGTGTGACCATGTCTCTATTTGGCTAATGCGACTGCCACATTTGCATCTGTCACAACAACATGTGTCATCCTTGTCCATTGATGGATATTTTGAACCCTCACTTGCAGGCTCATATTTGAAACTGTTGCATGTGGTGAATTCTCGATATATTCGTGTTGGGTTGATCTCAAAATGAAATATTTTTTTTCTGTCCTTTCCATCACGTAGCATTTTAAAGAAGCCCTTTGTATAATGATTCCAAATCGTGTTGATGGTGTCAGAATGTTTCAGTGGTGTTTAGGGCTGCTCATGACTGCTGCTCAACAGTGATTCATTCAGCAGCAAAAAACAACAAAGCTGGAAGCACCGGCAGGAAAAATGTGAAACTGTGTCACCAAAAAAGAAGAACTAATACAAGGTCAGTGTTGACTGGTTTGTCTTTGCTAACGTAAGCAAAGGTAGTCTGTTTCTACTGTTGATAATAACAGAGACAGAGCAGCTATTTAACTATTCCAGGACAGCCTCGTCTCCCCTGCTCTGGGCACAGCTGTAAAGAGTGGCTCTCTGTACTTTGCAGGGCTGTAACCTTGCGTTTGTTTACACTGGTTTAATGAGTCTCTTAGTCACGGATACTCATATGATTCATCTGTCTGTAATGAATGATGAGCATTGTTAGATGTTTGAGGTTGCCCTCAACTCACTGCTCACTTGAGCTTTGGCTAATAGCTCCTAAGGGGATAGATTTCCAGCTATGGTCGTCTGGTTTTGTGCTATACATTGTTGCTCATGTGTCACCTGTTTGAAATACTTTATTTTATTCACACAATCATCAGTTATAATATAGCTTGCCAACTTCTATATTCTTCAGTTAGGCTCCAGTTTAAGAAGTTTGTTTGCTCTGACAGTGAAGTTAACACACATGCAGTACGCAGAACAGCAGTTTAGTATCAGCATACAAACTTGCTGTCTGTCATTGAATTGATTTGATTATATTGTTTGCAGTGTTTGTCTATGGAGTTGCACACTATGTTGATTAGCATGCTGCAACTGTTGTTATCCTTGTATGTTCAGGCAACATGCAGAGGAGAGAAGATTGTGTGGGTGGGAGTAAAATCATGGCACACTAACGCACAGCAGCCTTGACCTGACATTCAAAATGATAATCTTGTGCTGCCGTTTTGGATTTTAGCTCCAACTTGACTGATTGTATAGAGGTTTTTTTTTTACCAGCTTAACTAACAAATACAGTACTTATTGAGCCATGTGACTGCTGACGTTTCAGGCTCCAATATGAAAACAGTCATAATCAAGAGTGAGTGTCTACTGAGCAATTCCGTGCCCTCACTTGTAAGTGCAGTTTGAACAACATAACACTCAATATCTGCATGACTGGGCTGCTCAGTAGCCCTTTTGTCAGTTATGTATCAATCATTGGCAGCGTGAATGGTAACGCTATTTGACCCCCACATACCCAGACAGAGTTCTTCCTGCACAGAGGAATTTTTGTGCCTGCCCAAAAAGGTTTCGTCTCGTGCCAAAGGAATATTGTGATATCATAAGAAATAACAGGAAAATGCAAAGATTTCCGTCAAATAAGGTAGCACAGACTTGCTTTTACTGTACATGGACCGATCATGCCTACTTCTGTGTGTAGTCGCCTCCAAAGTTTCTCTGAGTCAGGGAAAACCCTGACATAACAACATCATGTGATTAAATGCATTTTGTTTTGAAAGTGAAAGAAAACTTTATGCAACCCAATGGACTGAAAAATTTCTCGCTCCGTTTCTTCAAATACAATTCAGCACAGACTGAAATACAAGGAAATCAGCAGGTCAAAATGTTTAAATCGTCAACATTGACTAAATACCTGTAAAACTGTTGACATTCTCATCAGGCTCAACTTAGCAGCTTGAGCACGTGGCAAAGCTGATGAACATGTAAAAGTCACATCTACAAAATTTAGCATGCAACATCATTGCTTAAATTAAAGAAGTGCTGACTTAAGTACAGCCTCATAGAAGTATAGCATGACTGTAGACTCTTACCATATAGTGCACAACATTAGCTCTTTATTTAATGGTTTGAATTAGGAGTGTGTAACGTTATGTGTAATTTAATGCAGTGGAATGAAACAAGTAGTGTCAGGAATATGTCGACTCCTTTTACAGATGCCAAATGATGTTGTGCAACAGTTGAGGATGATGCTGTAAAATTACAATAATTAGTCAGAGTCCAAAACTCTCATCTGCTGCTCACTACTGAGTGAACTACTGAGTGTTTATTATTTAGGGAGTAGTGAATGTGTGAACACAGGAGTGATTTTGGCCACAGTGTTATTGTTGCACTGTCTAGGGTCCACCTAACAGCCCTGCTACACACTTTGGGCTGTGAAGGTTATAGTGTTTAACAGAGGTGTTGGTTCCTGCAATTGAGTATAGTTCAGGCTTTGCTATTGCCTGACTGTAAATCCACAATGCACCGCATTGTATCTTAACAGCTCTGTTTTGAAACTAAGCACACAAAACGCACTTGTTAGCTTTGTTTTAACCTTGTGCACTGTTTAGCAGTGTGTTAAGCAATGTAATTGTGATCTGGGGTTTGAAGTGCCGTAAACAGGATGGGTTGGCACTCTCCTATTCCCTCGTGGGCCCCGCCACAGGACAATGAGCAGGTCCTGTGTAGAGGAAGAGCAGCTCTTGAAGGAAAGTTTGCTTATTGTCACTTCCCAGGCCTCATTAGGTGGATGACATATTTATCCAACAGCGACGGCTGACTGGAGCACACTGTTGACATACAAATACTGGAATAAGATGGTTATAGAGTTTGGAGGAAACATATTCTAGTTTCCATGTAAGTACCAGATAAATGAGATTTGTTGTGAGCAGAAAGGAGGTCAGAATTGTAATCCTACTCAGCTGTAGCTAGATGTTTAATATGTCTTAGTCTTGCAAGTGTAATACTAATACTATGCTCTATAGTAGGGAAACTGTTGCACATATTCAGGTTAAGTCATACGAAGTGTTCTTTTGTTGCTATGGAATACTTTTATCATACACTGATGTATAATTTCAGGCACAAAACTGCAAAACTGACTTATGTATCAATTCAAGAACAATACTCCTGTTCAAATGATTCTGGTATATTTTTTACTTGCGTGATATTCTCTGGAAAGTCCACTAAGAGACTTTATGGCTGTATATACCCTCCTGCAAGTCATGTCGGACAGAGTATGTCTAATATGTGTACATTTCTTCTATCAAGTATGTAAAAGCTAACTGAATTAGAAAAAATAACTTACATGATTTCCAGTTTTTTTTGTTTCTAAGTCAAATACATATGATGATCTTCTTATGCCACACAAAGGCTATGGTGCACTACAGAATATTCAGTTATATATACATACTGAATGACTGTTTCCACCTAACCTATCAAGTTAAATTCCTAATGAATCAAAGTACATCATTACATTGATGCAATAATTGTGCAAAAATCCTGTATTGCCGCCAAACAGTCTCACTCATTGATTAACAGAATTGCCCACAATGGTCTGATGTACCCATAGATATTAAAGGCACCACTACCACGATACAAACTGAAAGGCAAAAAATTCCGATTTTTCCTTGTGTCACTAAAGCAGATCTGACCTGTCAGACGTGGACACAAGAACACTGGGAGTGTCCACTGGTGTCTGGTACTGGGACTTTGGCAGTTTTGGGTCCTGAGGTTTGCAGGGTGGGGCATTTGTACATTGGGCTTGTTGCAGCGCATCATGTGGATGCTTGATCAGATTATGTGGTTTCTTGTTGTTAAGGACTAAGAATAAAATTTTCCCCGTCCTACCTTGTCTTACATGATTCTGTCATCTAACATGCAATCTGTTTAAGTTGTAGAGTTTGTTTGTATTGTATTATTCATTCCTTGTTCCTCCCTTTGCTGTATTAACTCAGCCTGGAGCCACTGTTACCCTCAGCTTTGATGAGTCATACAGAAGGAGTACACTTTATCTGGCAAAGGAAAATAAATGCCTTCTTTAGAGCTTTCAATAGGTAGCCATCATTCCAGACAGATAAGACTTCTGCATGGTGATTTCCTTGACTCTTTGTGATGAATTGCTAATGTTAGATCCGTTGAGTTAAACACAAGGCTGTGTTCAAAATACTCAACAGCGAGTGGATTGCTCAGTGATGTGGCACTGTGCTTCTCAGGGACACACAGCAGTGCAGAGTGGGCTCTCCACACAGGCTTTCTGTGTGTCACTGAAGCTTTAACTTATTCTGTCAAATACAGTAAATGCTATGGGTGTGGATCCTAGAGATGCATTTTTAGCAGGCGCGGACAACAAGTTGGCCAGCTGACTGTTGCTATGCAACAATAGGGAACTTGAAAACTGACTCCTTGTGCCATGACTCAAAATAACCTCCAAGCAAGTGTTTGTTAGGAACAAAATGCATAGTTTCCATTATGAAACTATTCATTATTTGCATGCTGTTCCTAATAAGGCTTTTCTACATGATAGCACTGTTTTTCTATGTTTCTGTGTCTTTTAGTGGCTCATGGTGCTGCTGTAGCATCAGTCTGTTGGCTTCCAAGTCTCTGTGTTGTCAGTGGCTTTCTTTATTGTCTTGACTGATTATTTGTCATGCACGTTGCTTGCTGCTTACAGATTTCCCTTTTTCAGCAAAATGAGATTGATAAAATCATTCTGTGTACCACTGTTAGTGATTCCTGTCAAAACTTTACAGCTGCACCAAACAGTCAACAAATACACTAGCAAAAATACCAAATATTTGAATGGTCCAGATTCTGAAATGTAATTTGCTGCTTTTCATGATCTTAGACTGGAAATTCAATTTAGGGATGGACAAGACAAGACATTAAAGGCCATCTCCTTTTGTTCTTGGATACTCTGATTGCCATTTTAGTTTTTAAACCAAATTATGTCTATCAGACCAAACAATTGGTTGATTGATTAAGAAAATAATTGACAGAATAATAATAATAAAAAAATCTGTCTACTGTTCGTTGCAACTCTGTTTTATAGTTTATTTGTAAAGCTATTATAATTTTTATCCCAGTTTGGAAAAAACACATTTCAGTACTTTTCTGCAGTATTATGTTATATAATCTCATTTAGCTTGCATCATTGGCTGGCAGATGATGGCAGCAGCAGTGGAATATTAACTACCGCATCATGATAGCATAAGCTGAACTGCAGGATATTTTCTTGTTAAAACGATTCCCACACTCTCATTCTATCACTTTGATCTGCTATTCATGCACACCTCTTGGAGGTCATCCACAGGTGTGAGCTACTAAAAGACAGAACTGATTTAACAGGAGTATTTTCTTGTTCCTAAAAGGCTGCTGGCATTTCAGCTACACCCTTTCCTGCATTGATTTTAAAATTCTAGTGACTTTTCTCTCTGCTGGTCCAAGTTGATTGCTGCCATGCTGAGCATCTGTATAGATGTTTAAATGGTCCTTAATGCCACACAATCATGCTGATTTCAAGCAATATGTGAATTGCTTTTCTATGCAGATGATCATGTTCCTCAGTCAGTTCTGCCCTTAGTGATCTTATTGATAGGTAATTTTTCCCATTTGTTGCAGGTGACCCTCAACGAGTGACAGATGTGTGGCACTGTGGAGAACCATTTGCCTCTCCTAGTGGAGATTTGAGTTCTGGGACACTGAGGTGAGCACGTGAGGGTCGATGACATGCCTCTACAACTGTCTCCTATTTTGTTCTTTATCACCTGAATCCATTTTTTTTCTGCCATTAGGCTATAAAAAAAATCAATTTCTCATTTATGATGTAATTTATATTGTTTATCCTGGCTAGCTTCTGTCAACATTTTATTTTTTAGCAATTATTTTATCAATATTCAACTACAGGGAAGTTATAATCACACTTTTTCATTCACTGCTTCTTGTAACAGTTTTCAACATCACTAAAAGATATGGGGAATAAGTTATGCATCAGTAATAGATATGAAATACTGGCAAATACCACCAATAGCTGACCTTTTTACTTGCATATGTGTCCCAACATTTGGAGTATTTTTGATGTGCACTCATTCTTCAAGATTTGCATATGTCATTTTAGCAATATGTTAGCTGTTGACAGTTAGGTTATTAATGCTTCTTCCTCAGATAGATAGATGAGTTTTTTTCTATTCTTGCTGTAGCAGATGTTCTGTCGTGATGAGGCCCTCTTCTTTTTTTTCTCTTTTTTGTCTTCTTTATGCAGTTGAATAGAAAAAGCAGCAACACAAAACACCATCACTTATCTCTTTTAGCATTATGGTCCTACTGGCATATGGAGGATAACAACAGATTTTAACATCTCATGCTTCAGATCCTGGATTCAGTCTCTTGGGTATCGGCTCTGACCTGCCACTTTATTCATTTTTGAGAGCAATATGATCTAAATTGTTTTAACAAAATAAACAGTTATTGTTGGTGAATATTTGTCACAGCCTGGAAGTCTTTTGACTGCTGTTCCCATGGTAACTGATAAGCCTGCACTGCCGATGGAGAATTTCACCTCAGCGAGTCTTTGACAGTTTGACAAGCCAGAGGAAATGAATGAGTCAGCCTTTCATAAAGAGCTGAACAAGCTTACTAAATGGAGCCTTTCAATTCACAGACTCAGATTTGAGCAGTGTACTCACACAATAAGATTTCACTGGTTCATATCATCATCATTTGCTCTGAGCAGTGAACATGATCTCTGTCTCCCTCCAGTCCTGCAGAAAAGCCGTTATCTTGGTTCTCTGAGTCTGTTTTGTATTATTTTCATGCTTATCTGCACCAGCTTGAGAGTTTTGCATTATTTTGTGGTAGGTTTGGTTTAGGTCACAACCTCTAGACACTGGTGTAAAATACTTGAGCGCCTCTAAACTGTTGCAGCATATAGTAAGCAAAGGTAAAATTTTGCTTCTAGATGTGTTGTATTTACAGTCGGCCTTAAGCTGATTTTAGTTTGAAGGCTGAATATGAGAATGACAGGCCAACAAGTTGTGAACTGAACGTGTTTCATTAGGTAGAACTCTAAAAGATAGTTCTTTGGCTGATGTTAAAACAAAGTAACTCTTCCAAAACACAAGTCATGACTGTCTTTGCCATTGTTAGTCATATTATAGGAGATGAGATAAAAAGCAGAGAGTTTCTTCACAATTTTAGCTTTGTTTTCCTTCATTTTATTTGAAGCTTTAATCTTCCCTTACATGTGAATATAGGCTTTGAATATAGTTTTGATTATAGCATTCATTTGTGTTTTACATTCTTTACTACCAGTCATCTTTTGCAAGAAAAATAAGGAGGTTTGCGTATGTTATATTGCTTACATTTTATATAAACCATGAGAAGCATTAAAAATCAGACATGTAAATCCATCCCTAAAAAGTTTGTGCAAATTGGTTTTACAAGTAAGACTAAACAGGAGTGTTGAGCATTACAGCTGTGCCCATGCAGTTTTACAGTGTTTTAGACTTTTTTGATACCAGTAGTTGCTAAATCTGGCAAAGTCTGTGCATGCATATTCTCAGTTTTCACTGCATATAACTTTTTAGTGTTGAATCTCAACAGCTTTACGCAGCTAATCGGCCTAACTGTCTGAATAACTGCCTGTATAATCTCTGTGGTCTCAGTTCTGTTAACTTGCACATGTTAGAAAGTTGGCTCTGACCCAGATAAAGCTGCAATGAGTTTAGTTACCACAGCCCTCTGTCACATGCCGCATGTTATAGGAGCACATTTTTGTGACAAGGCAGAAGCACAAGGCAGGGCGAAGAGTAAATTGGTTAGAGATTGTTGCATCAGTATTTATAATTACAACATGAAATCACAAGCAGTGATGAAACCGCTCATTGCAAAGAACTTGAGCAGAGGCTGTGTTTATCTTTATTGACTGCAGCATCTGTGCAATGATCAAAATAACAGTACTAATACCCAGATGTTACCTCAAGCCACAAATATATTCTTTTATTTTAATGTGTGATACAGTGATGAGCTGTCATACCACAGCAGCATGTATTTAATCTCTCATCTAAACCCTTTTGTAATGACACTTTGTACTGTCTATGGTGATTCAACATTACTGTCGCATCCACAGTATTTGATTTAAAGACTGAGAAAGAAAAAGAATTAGTGTTGGCTGTGTTGGCTGTAGAAGAACATCTTACAATAAGCCAACAGGCTGATGCCTGAAATATTAAGTGGGATCTTCCCACTTTGAAGTGAGAATATACTCAGTAAGTCATAATCCATAATCCATAATCCCATCAATGTAAATCCACAGCAGTCTTATGAGCAGCACAGTTTTTTCTATTGGCAAAGGCTGCACTGCTGTCACAGCTTAACATAGGTGACTGAAGAAACCCATCTCATGTTTCCTTCAAAGAGTACTTACATTGACGTCTTATCCTTTGAGTGGCAAAATCATTGACGAGGACACAAAGGCTTCCACTAGATAAAGCATAGAGCATGCTGAGGGTCGATGTTTTGGTGATATTTGACTCATATTTATAGAAATTAAAGCCATGACTCAGTCAGCACATAATTTTTGTTATTGCACTTTCAGTCAAGGATTTTCTTCATCTAAAATGACTTGTATCTATAATATTGTGCCAGTTGTGAGTAGGTGCTCCTGTACAAGTTACCAGCAGGCTACACGACCGAAATAATTTTGCATAATTCTGAGAATCATTTCCATTCAGCTGTATAAAAACTGTTGAATGAAACAAAAAAAAGGTGTCATATTTCAGACACTATTTCCACATAGTTTTCCACCGTTTGTGCTCCTTCTTCTGCTGTGATTTAACAACACCAACTCTTCATCTCAAGGTACTTAATATCTAATATTCGTCTGACTACATTTCTTTGAGCATCTATTTGCATTAACATAATGGATTTAGTTGCACAGCCAAACACCACACCACTGCTGTGGGCACATTTTGGTTTTAATCCAAATGAAACAGGAGAGGCTAGTAACTTGGAGGAGGCGATTTGTCGGATTTGCAGCAAAAGGTTTCGTTCAAAGGCACTAATACCACTACTCTAAAACTAGTAGAGGCATGTAATGGGCAGAAAAAGACAATTAAATTGTTAATTGCAATTATTTGTATGACAGTTAATTGTCAACTAAAATTTCATGCTCATGACAGCCCTACGTTAAATCATTTTCAGTGGGCTGGTTGTTGTTATTACTTGCTTTTTTCTTTCCTAAAGGTTAATACTGGTAGCTTAATTGTAATAGTGTTTGGTGGTGGAGGGTGTTGAATCATGAGAAAGAATGGCCTCAACTGTAAGCTACAGTTGAGGCCATTACATAAGTATTGTTTATTTCTGTCATTTTGGCAGCTTGCAACATCACCTACAGTTTGTATCCAAACTGTCACTGGAGCCTGTGACTGTTCACCACCTCTCACTGACTCCACAAATCCTCACACACTCACTCACTTGCTGAGACACATGCCTCGTTCACAGCAAACCTTTTATGGGATAAATAATGAGAATATATTTTCCATGGGATGAAGTCTGATGGAGAAATGACCTGTTATTTTGGGCAATTTGCTGAAGTTAATTTTAGTCTGCTTGCAGCCTAAGACCAGAATATGTCTTTTGTCATCTCATAACTTACTTTTCCTGATGTTTTATAAACATTTAAATGTGCCTAAACAGTTAGCAGAGTGAAATTTCTAGCTTTATGGCATTGTGAAGCATGGAAAAGAACGCTCAGTTTAATTAAGCATGGTTTTTATTGGGTTTTTGCCAGGGTTAGCTTTTTACTTCGTCACTCGTTCGAGCTGCCCTGTGAAGTTTTGCATCTGCACAAGATTGTATTAGAACTCACGAGTAAAGAGCAGCAGAAAAAGTACTCAAGCTTGAATCGTCAAGTGAAAGCTCATATCAAGGCCTGTGGTGGCTCATGTCTTTACTTATCCATGGTGACAGGTAGGGTCACTCTGGTGGCTTGTTATGCAACACGATGGCCAGCATCAGCGCTTCTAGAGGTGTAAGAGAACCATGACAGTGTTTTTACATGTTGCATTTCCTTTACTGCAACTGATGTAAAATTAGCACCACTGCATGTTATATATAATGTATATATATGTGTATATATAATGTATATATTTGAAATTGCACAATATTTAAAATTGCAAGCTCTCCACAGTTAAAATGTTGTTGCCTTTATCTGTTGTCAGGATCATGTAGTATTCCTGTGCAATTATGATCACAGGCCAGTTTATGCAATTTTCTGGAGTGGTGCATTGTGTGCTCACGGGCAGCTGTATTATGCAGCACTGGGAGTCACCTGGGGAAAACAACTGCATTTAAGTTGACATGAAAAGCATAATATATCCCCTCAAACACCAGAACAGGGCTCCCTGAGAGACCCTTCGTCTTTTTGAAATCAAACTGTGCCTTGACCTGATTTTTGACTGAAAAAATGAATTAAAATAGTCACTGAATGCTCACTGTGATGGAGAAAAATGTGGTATCGTGTTCAGTACAGAATTAACAAAACAAAAAACAACCACAACTTAAAAAGATGCTTGTAGCAATGTTAAGTAATGTATGCATACTTAAATTTACATGTAGTAAATGGCTGCACTCACAATAAACATTGGTAATTTGCTTTATCATGCTCTTACATTACTCTGTATTCTATAATCAGCACTGTTTCATTCATTTTTGTCCTCTAACTGTTCTCTTTTTCTGTCCTCTCTTTGTCTCTTATGATCCTTCCTTTTCTGTCACTGTATCTCCTTCTCCCCCCTCCCTCTTTCTCCGTATGTCCCCCAGGCAGCCAAGGGGGGGTCTCTGAAGAAGATGCTGGGTTCAGAGCGCGGTGTTGTCGAAGAATGGCTCTCAGAATTCAAGGTAAAAGCCCTTCTCTCCTCTCTTCTCCTCTCCTCTGTCCTCATTCATGAGTCATGACAATGAAATGTACTCCTGGAGGCATTTATCCAGAGAAACCACACACTGTGGGTGTAACAACTGATGAAGCAGAGTGTTCAGCACACAAGTGTGTGCAAGTCACCACTTTAACATTTCAGTCCTTCGTAAAGTGTAATTAAATTTAGTGAATTCAAGCAAGAACTGTGGACAGTTCAGGACAATTAAGAGCCAGGGTCAGCTTTACTTCGTCAGAATTAGCTTTACTTTCATCAGCTCTTTGTACAACACATAAACTGAACCTGAAGCAGTTTTTGTTCCCTCTCTCATGCAGGTACACCTCAATGTAATCCGTGAGGCATATCTTACAGTCATCCTTTTTTAACTTTTCATCATGTTTTCACTGAGGCTTGCTTTCGTTTTCAAGCATGCAAATTGTGAACAGGCTTTATACACACAAGCCTTTTTTTCAGATTACAGTAATCTCCCAGCAAGCGACATTTGCAAGAACTGTGCAAGTGTTACTCCACTGGTGACATATGACTTTCTCTCACATGCTAATAACTGATTTAATCAGCTCACATACTCAAAACAAGGTCAATTCCAGCTACTTGTAACTGTATCTGATCTGTTTGCTGCTGTTTATTGTTTCATTTACCAGGCTGTAGGGTCTGAATGTGAGCCAAAATCTGCATGCATTGCACAATGCCATTTGTCAATTGTCACATAGATTTAAGGTCAGTTGCACTTTCAGGTATTGGCGGCAGCAGGCTTAAGTTAGCATTTGCAGTCTATTGACATAGTCCTTTAATTAAGAGCCTCCTCTGGTGAAATTCAAGTTTTTTTTTTACCGTGTTTACATGTTTATATGGTGTCTTCTATATGCTGGAAGACACATCATGAGCAAAATAAGCAGTCAGTAGCTGAGCATTTTCACCTTTCACCTTGAAACTGTATTGTACCATTGTCAGTCTTCAAAACGTGGAGTCAGACTTTGAGGGTTTCATACAAAACAAACCTAAGAAGCTGGGATGTGCGAAAAGACTCCATATCTTTGTACTCTTGGCAGTGACAATAAAGTTAAATCTTGCTTTATTGTATATTTAAGAACTTATGAGTGGCCTGATCTTTGTTTTTTATGTGAAGCACAGTCGTGTAAAAAGAACGATCACAGAATCTAATTTAAGTAAATATTTTACTTAAGTAAAATTAAGTAAAATAATAAAGTTTATCTCTGCAGCAGTTAAATGATGATGTAGTTACATTAGGGTGACTCCCAGTTGTATTTCAAGAAGATAATCTTGTTTATTAATACTATCTGGAAGCTATAAATACGCTTCAGCTGCACACTTCACTACCATTTACTGATGCTGAAGTACAACTGAATCTTACAAAGTTTCTCTAAACACAAAAACGTTTGGCACTGTGACTGATGCAGGCCCAGCGTCATACACCAATCAAATGTTCACCGTCGGCTTTTTCTCCATAGCTCGAGCTTTAAGCCATGGGTTTGTGTTTCACTGGCTAGTCTGTATCCCACAAGTTCAAGATTCACTTGTGAATCTAGATCAGTGCTTGTATTATTTATGAAGTGACACAAATGTAATATTTACTGACATACTCTTTAGGTACCCAACTAGTTTTTCTTGTTTATGTATGACTTCTACTTTAAAGTCTGTGTAGCAGGAGTAAGATTGCTGTTGTATTTCTTTCAGGCAGGTGCTACTATTTGCACATCAGTTGAAGTTAAAGTACTGACACAAAATATCTGTAACTTTACCCTTAAATCAGCTCCAAACATGTATTTAGCATGCGAGAAAAACACATAAGTGTGAAGTGAAGGCAAGCTAAAGAGAAGGAATTACTGTGTGCTCCACTGAGAGGGGCGAAAGAAGAGGGCACAAAATTATGAAAAAGAGGGAATTTGATGAATACATTGGTATGACTCATAGAGAGAGTGGTGCAGACTGGGCAAATTGTGTTCTGTCCTTAAAATGGCCGTGCTGCCATGCTGTGAGGCTATCTCTGCCTTCTGTCATCTGCAGACGACACACAATCTTGACTATTTCAAAAGTATCACCCCAGGATATTCTGAGCCTCTCTTACATCATCACTCTGTTATGTTCAGTGCCTTTAAAGAGTTTTGTTATCCAAAGGTTGTCTTTTTATGAAAGCATCTATTTAACTTTCACTTAATATGCTCCTTTGATTTTCCCGTTCTGTGATTTAGACACATTTTCCCAAATGTTTTTGGTGCTACCTGTGAGACTCCAGACATTTTTACATGTCACAGTAAGAAAAATGCAAGTTTGAAAAGTAGCATTCATGATGAGCACATGTAATGTTCCTGCTTTAGTTTCAGAGTCCTGGTGGTGTACATACAGGTTCACTGTTATGCCTTACTGGGACACTTTGTGACATGCAGAGTCAGAAACAAACTGGCACCTCAGCCGCACCTTCCCCCTGCTTTCATGTTTCATTTACCCCCAGAAAGGTTGTGTACATAAGAGCCAACAAAAGATAATCTATTCACAACTCATTTAATGATGTCTTTACTTGACATGTCTCTGTTGTACCACTTGTGTGCCTTCTGCTCAGTGTGCATCTGAAAAGATTACACTGAGATTACACTAGTTTATTTGCAGTCATGTTTAAATAACATGACTGCAAATAAACTAGGTTAATTACATTAATAAAATATTTTTTTCTCTTTAATTCTTTGTTTTGGAGCACTTGTTCAAGGCTCTGGACTGCACTTTCTCATAGGCCTGGGCGATAACACAGTCTAATTGTATCAGTGATAGATCCATCCATCCATACAATGAGAAAACTTTGATAGACTGTTACATAGTTTCACATAAATGTGTAAGATGCCATGAAGAACAGAACAAAAGGGTGCTCACTTTCTTGCTTATGAACAGCCTGTCATACATTGATAATAGAGCCCCTTCACCATACATCATTCTCCCCTGTCTGCCATGAAGGTCGCCTGAGGCGCTTGAGCCTCTTGTCACCCTTTTTCGTGCCCACTCACCTCCCCTGATAAAGTCGACAGCCAGCAGGAACCAGCAGTTGCTCTTGCGAGACAGACATTGTGGTCTGAAAGCACCCATGACCTGTGTTCAGCACCACCTCCACATAAGTGACGCACTCCAGGAGGCACTTTGAAAGCTGACGGACTTTAGCTATGTCACCGTGCCGTGCTTTCACTTTTCTCAAGCAGTGTGGGAGGTCACTCTTGATCTGTTTAGTGTGGGGAGGTCCAGTAGTTTCAAAGGGAGGAACTCACATGCACAGACACTCTGGGGTGACAACACAAACAGAGGGGCTGTGACATTATGCTCTACCAGGGACACCATTACTCCAATATATCTTAACATAGCAGATAAGGGTTTTCTGCTGCTATAATACTGCTACAATTTATGCCAAGAAAGTGTTGTGCAGAAATCTAAAAACTGTATGCCACTGCTCAACAATCCTTTTTTTTTCCTTTCTGAAGTCCTTACCAGAAACCCACATCCCCAGCTACGCCGGCAGTCTTCATCTGAAGAAGTCCCTGGTGCCGGCACTCTACAGAGTCATCCAGGACCCCAACAACGAGGTGATACACAGAGGACACACACACACTGACAGTCTCAAGCATGGATGTTTTTAGCTCAAGGAAATGCGTTGCTTGTGACTCACATGATGTTGTCTCATTTGGCATTGAGCTAGAAACCGACACACAACTGTGTCTGCAGGGTGCGCAATCATACTAAAACACAGGCACGCTCCACTGTCATGTGAGTGTGTGATGGACGGGCACAGCGGCGGTGCCAGCCACACTACCTGTGAGATGGTACGCAGTGTTCCCTCTACATGCGCGCGCACACACACACTCACACACACACACACACGCGCATAACCACACAACGATTTGAGAAATGAGACCATCTGCTGCACGCACTGGAAAAGCGGCATGCTCAGTCACACTGCAACACGCAAGCACCTCAGTGTGCTTTTTTCCCACACAGATTTTTCCAACCCTCGTACAGCTAAACTTGTTTTTTGTATTTTGCTTTAAAAAAACCTGACAACACAATTTTTAAGTGAAGGCCTGAGGCCAGACTTTAATTTGACTCTGATGATACAGTCGATGCCTCCAGTTTTCTCCCCCTCAGTTTTCCCCTCTATTTCACGGTCAAATTTGGGTGTCAAGAAACCAGGGATCTCAATTCCATTAGTGCTGTCAGTCTGGCTGCACGGTCCCATTAATGATGAGGCAAGTGTGTATGTGATAGAGAAGGAGAAGGATAGGTTGTAAAATGTGCGTGACTGTTATGTGTTGGGGTGCTTTTTGTTTTTTCTGTTTTGTTTTATTGCTGATGACGCGGTGGGCAAGTGCCTTTCCGTGTTCATTAATGAGTTGTTGGTATTTCCCGGTCAGCCACAGTACAGCACACACAGGCACACTTACACAGTAGCGCTGCGTAGGCACTCACTTCACTGACCCCTCGATGGTACAAACACATTGGCTCAGCTGGCTCCCCTGAGAATACATCTGTCCAGGCTTTCATTGTAGTGAATTATTCTCCACCCCTCTGCTGCCACACACCTCCCACTATTGACTGGCAACAAAACTTTCACTCCATCTGTCCATCCTGTCGTACTACGATAGAAATGCCATTTATTCCATTTTTAAAATTGGAGCTGTTCTGTTGGCTGTTCAAAAAGAGGCTGCTGCTGAGGCGGTGTCAAACGTCAGCATTGGAGAAAATGGGTTTTATCAAACTACCGTTTTATTAGGGGTATCAAATCCTTTCTCCTTACACATATTTTAGTTTTTTTATGTCACTATATCCATACATTTATATTTATTTAACCCTCTTAATTCTAAACCTGCTGCTGGTGTTGAGAGGCATCTTTTCTTTAAAGAATTGTCAAAATGACACCATTTATCAGAGCCAGAAAATGTAGAAACAGAAAAAAACAGCAGATTTTCAACTCACTGTCAGCCCTTGAATGACTCATCTGTGGCAAATGAGTTAAGTTTAGAAGAATTAACCAAGTCTAGGCTTAAAATTGTGATATTTCATCAAAATCACTTTATGTTTCATCTAAAAATTCCCCCCACATAAACCATTTGCTCTAGTGAAAGTCTGTGGTAAACAAAAACGTCTGTGCTCCCCAGCACAACTGAAAAGCCATGACTGACCCAGTTGCGACCAACAGTGACATAACAAAAATGTTGTGTCTATTCGGCTGAAATGCAGACTGTGTTTAGACAGAATACATAAGACACAAGCATGGAAGCAAATTAAAAATGTAGTATAATAATAAAGTACTATAGTATATAGTGTCACGATTTTTTCAGTGTTGGTAACACTTGATTCAAGGTTTTGTAAAATACTAAAAGAAACTTATAAAAATTTCCAGTGGTGAGATTGCTCCACTAAAGAGGATATTTTTTTAATAGTAAACCCACAGGTGGATAGCATTTTTATCATAAGATTTTTACGTATTTAAAAAGAAAGGCTGCTAGATGACATTTTAGCGAGATGGTCATGATTTGGTGGATTGGTACCAGTTTGTTAATGACTCAGGCCATTAGAGTGGTAACATGTATGAATTAAACACTGTATAATGTCCCTTGTTGATAACCCTATTAGAAGAATGTAACAAGCATGGTGTAATTTCCAGTAGGGTGTCAGACCTGGTGCTAATTTGTGTGCATTTGTTTCCACCTGCTATCTAGCTGCTGGAGCCTGTGTGCCACCAGCTGTTCGAGCTGTACCGGAGCTCCGAAGACCGCTTGCGACGCTTCACGCTGCAGTTCCTGCCTGAGCTGGTTTGGGTCTACCTGCGCATCACTGCCAGCAGAGATCGCCAGAGCAATGGCTGCATCGAGGCCCTCCTCCTCGGCATCTATAACCTGGTAGGTGCCAACCTTTCTGGGTATGTTGATGGTGGTGATAGGGGCAAGCATGACCTTTTTAGAAGATATAGGTTGGACCCTGTGAAATGTAAAGATGCCAGCTGTGAGACATGTTACTTGGTGGGTAGGTTCTTATTAATCTTCTGTGGATTCGGGCTGCATTAGTTTTAGGACCCTGCATTTAAGATTGCAGTTGAGTGTCCAGTTGTAGAGAACACTGACTATTAGAACTGTCAACATAAAGTGTCCCTTCAGATTGAGGAACTCTGCTCTGTGACTGACCCTGACAGAGAGTCACAGCATTGTATTTGCTATGGTCTTAAATGAGCAGCAGTGACGGTCATAGCGTCCTGATGTTGAACTTAACCCCTTAAACTCATTATCTGAGAGGTCCATAACAACAATCTTTTACTGATCGCTGTCAGTCAACAAAGAATGTCTTGTTTTGTTCTCAGTTCTGTCCCCAACTCATCCCATTTCCACTATTAAGTGGGCATCTTGGTTTCACAGAGGGAGATTTGCATCTACAAATACTTTACATCAGGCAAATCTGTTACTGGTTTATCTGGATGAATGGTGTTACCTATTATAGTTAACTATAAGGCAGCACTTTTCTTTTAAACATATCCGTTTACATGTTTTTACAGTCGTGAAGATAACTCTGCTTATATGGAAAAGTCCAAAATTGTTGATGTAAATCACATTATTTTTGAGACCCTTTATAAGAGGAGCCTTGGTAAGGTTAGGGTCTGTTGACTTCAAAGACAACCTACAGGGAAAACCCTGGTTAATGGATAGACCTGAGATAGATTGCATCACCATAAAACACCCTTGGGAAAATGGGCTAAGAGCTAGAGATATCAATAGAAAGATCTCCATGTCAGCCAGCACAGTTAAGGGTATATCCATGCATAATTTATTCCTCTGTGTCTATGCAACTCAACACACGCGCCACACATACACACACACACACACACACACACACACATACATACTGTACATGCTCACAGACCTCTTGCCATTGACGGCTGAGCCTTGATAAACAGCTTTGGCCTCAGCAGTCCAATCAGATATTCAGAGATGTACTGTGAGCCAGTGATGGGCAAAACAAGGCCTTAACCAACTGCACCCTCAGGGGGAAATGGAGATAAAGGAGATAAAGCCTGTTTGGTACCATATTCCAAAATCTAGATTATGGATATCTAGATGAATAGACGGATAAAATGAGGAGGGCCAACAAAGCCAGAAAAAACTCTAATCACTTTGTTCAACCAATGTGGAATAAAAAAAACACCCAGAGAAAACAATTATTTCACCGTTTCTCAATCAATGCCCGCCTTGCTCACACATAGTGGAAAAAATGTTTTGCTTGCTCCTACATGCCACTTGAATCCACTTCAGCAGCACATAATTGGTTTACAGCGTAGAATAGGAACAACAAGAGCTCTCTGCCAAGTAAAAAAAAAAATGCTATGCTGTATATCTGTAAATGTATTTTATTGTTTCGACTGCGATTTTGGCTGGTGGAGATAATCAGGCATTGCTTTTAGAAATGGAATCATTTTCAGACACGTATTAATCTTTGTGTCACATATCACAGGGTGAAATTGGAATTGAGTGGGGAGGGTGCTGGCAGTGACATTTCATCTTTCCCAGTCAATAACATGTACCAACAGAACGGTCATAGAGCAGCTCAACAATGCGAGGGACACAGGGTCGCACAGTGTTTAACTACTACAGAGTTACTAACTGTACGCTGCACCCAGTCCACTGATAAGGGATGAACTGGGTGAAGGGAGACACTAATTCTGATTAGACATTTACTAACTTTTAATGAAAGTGTGAATACCAGGTTTTTATTAAATACCATACTACAGTCACTCAATGACACAGCATTTCTGTCTGTTCCTTGTCCTCTTTGGTTTTGCAGGAGATTGTGGACAAAGATGGCAACAGCAAGCTCCTGTCCTTCACAATCCCATCTCTGTCCAAGCCATCGATATATCATGAGGTAGGACTCATTACTATTATTCCACTATATTCTCTTTCACTCTTCCTGCCTTTCTAATCGCTCCCCACCCTCACTTTCAATTCCTTTGCTGTGTCTCCTCTCTGCATCTGTTGGACTGGCCGAGAGACTTATTTAAGTGAGTGTTTGGAAGATGGCACCTCCTCAGTGTCCTGACACTAGTGGAGGTCTGTTTTTCATTAACCTCACCTCTAGGGCTTCATTATCTGTGTGCGTTAGTCCCTCTCTGACGGAACAACATTTCCTAATTTGTCTTCTTTGCAAATGTAATTAAAAAAACACTTGGCAGTGCGTGTACATGCTGATTTCTTTTAATTTAGAATGAGAGCACTTGTGTTTTCACTCCATTTCACTCTATCATGCTGTTTTAGTTGCTGTTTTTGTCATGCTGGTTTTGTGCATCCTGGCCCAACTTCTGACCGGACTACTAAAACAGGGCATAGTATTGACTAGGTGGTTAACAGGACATGTCGACCCAGGACCATTTACAGAGGGCAGATGGCCACATTTTTGGGGGCCTTTTTTTGCTACCCAAAGCAAAAAGTGAATATTTTCATACATTGTGACAGCCTTCAGTTGGTGCTCATCTCTGTGTGCGTGTGTGAGTGGTGATGAGACAACAGTGTGTGGTGTGCGCTGAGGGCGATTTATCTCTGTAATTACAAGCTTGAGAGGCTCGTCCCTCCATGCTGAGAGAATGAAGGAAGCATGGAGGAAGGAGTGTATGTGTGTGTGTATATGAATCACAACAAGCTTCCTCAGCTGTAGTAAGGCTCTGCACATCACGTGGCCTTATCCCCAGGCATCCAGCATTAGCATACACTCCAGCCTCTCTGTCTTTTTTTTTTTTTTTTAAATTAATCTGTCGTCCTCTCCTTCTCTGCTCAGAGTCTCACAAGATACTTAGGACAGAATATCAATTCAATTTAGGGGTGACTTTTGCTTCCACACACCATCAGAATAAAGTGGCCCTGTGACATATTCTCACTTAGATGCAATTTTAGATTTCACTCAGTCATTACCTGCACCTGTTCTTCTTTCCATTTTGCTTAAGAAAGAAAGCGAAGATTTAAGAATGCTTTGGATATTGTCATTATCAACCTGAATTTCTATAATTGTGTCTGTGGGTTGACACGATGCCAAGCAGTGCAAATTATACCTATAGTATACAGTTCTTACTTGTTGCCAGTAATAACATGGTGAAATCAAAAAACGCCTACAGGACCAAAAGGTGTCTGGAGAAGATGGGAGCTATGAGGCCGTACAGAGGTCCAAGTGCTGAAGGCATATTATAGTTATGAAGGTCAGATTACATACAAATACATGCTCTGTAACTGTGGACAGTTGGCTGCATGTCACCGGGGTTCCCCCAGGAAAATTGCTTAGCAGAGGTGGTAAGCCACCCAAATCCTGATTCATTCGGCATCGTGATCAACTTACTTACCAGATAATGGCCTATATAAGTGTCTCACTCTGATTATATACAACTAAATATCTAACAGTTTTCCTCAGCAATTAACCCCCTGAACCCTAAAACCCATCAGTGGGCTTGATAGACATGTTAGCTTTTTTTAAAAAATTCCCAAAATTACACCATTTATTGTCAGCTGATCAACTTTCCAACAATCCTCGAGCTTCTCATCTGTGACGTGCCGGCCCATTAAAAAGCCAAACCAAGTCTAAGCTTGAAATCATGACATTTCCTAAAAATCACTTTATTCTACATGTTTCTTTTAAAAAGTCACCAAAAGTAAAGTGTTTGCAATAGATTCTATAATAAACATCCGTTGTGTAACATAAAATTCAAGGACCATTCAACTGAATTGCAGGCTGTACTTAAACAGAGCGGATAGGAGACAAGTATGGAAACAAAGTAGAAATGTAAGTGGTGAAATAAAAACTACAGTATGATGAGTCACCACTTTTCTCTAGTATTTGTAACACCTGTTGGTATGTGGAAAATGCTGTGCATGTCGATTGTAGGTTGTTGTTTTAGTAAATTAATAATCAAATAAATAATGTCATACTGAACAGAGGACGTTTTTGAATTCTGTCTGCTTCTAGCCATGGTTGTGCTGTTTCTATAGAGGTGCAGGATTTAATAATGCAGTGAAAAATGAGCCTACAGTGAGTAAAAATGTGACAGGATGGGAAAAAAACCCTAGAAACTACTTGGGATTCAAATGGTTAATAATGTGTATTACTTTTTGTAATGCCAGTGTACATGATTACATGAGGTGATCCCCCACCACTATGAAACACTTAGAGGAAACTCTAACCTTTCACAGTAGGTGTGCAGAAGCCTTTCAAGAAAGTGAGGAGACTCAAATAGAAGCATGGATTATGTAATTTAAAAGCACTGCAGAAATTATGACCTTATTGTTGCATGAAGGACTTACTAGAAGGTACAGGGATAATTGTGACTAATAGATTTTGCCTGAAGAGTTGTGCAGTCAGCAGTTTATCGACGGAAATCTAGCCACTTCCAAACTTAGAAACCAATAAATACGCTCAATAGCAAGAAGTCAGGTGCTGCCAATTCCAGTGAGCCAGTCAAAGGTGAAGACTTGACAGAGGTCCAGCAGCAATGTGATTCCACTGTAATAAAGTGTGAGCACTAATCATAGAATTTCCCCGGTAGAGGTCCAGGTTTGTCAGTGCAGCATATTCGCACTTGTTAGCACTGCACTACTCTCACTGCGTGTTCGCATTTTGTAAAAGCCGAATCGGTGGGAAAGTGTGTTAACTGTTATCCTTTTTGTATGTGTGTGCAGCCTTCTAGTCTGGGGTCGATGGCACTGACCGAGGGAGCCCTCTGTCAGCATGACCTGATCAGAGTGGTGTACAGCGGCCTCCACCCTCAGAGAGAGACCTTCACTGCACAGAACAGGTACAAGGGGTCGTTTGAGATGTAGTACAAACATCATTGAAGAGATTAAATTGCAGTAGTTTTCAGATGTTGTGCTGTGTGTGTGGTGCTTTGGGGGCCATAAAGCACCACACACAGGGACTTGATAAACATAGGTGGCATCCCCATACTGAATCCAACTCAGAGGATGTCATCATTGTGTGATTTATTTATTTCTTCATGGTAAAATATTTTTTTTGTACCTTACATTAAATCTTTCTACATAAGATGAAAGAGGCCTTTTAAGATGATCACATCATAACCCTTGATTCTCATTCAGCCTCCTCTGGCGCGACTCAGCAGGCCTGAAAGCTTTCTTGGCTCCTGCATTTTTTTCTGCTGCCGAGGATGAATGATAATCTTAGAATAGTAATGAGGCATGCCAGAGGTGCTGCCAGTAAATGGTTTTCTGCTGCACTGAAATGAGCAGAGTTACACTTTGTACATATGTTTGTTTGCAGTGACATACACGCTGAGACAGACACATGCAGTTCTGAGCTATCAGACCTGATAATGTAAGGACTGCACAGATAACACTGGTCGCCCTGTGTGCTGTCCAAAGCAGTGTGGCTCCTGGCTTTGATGAGCATAGAACATCATAAATATACTGAATGGATTTCAGCAGGGCCAGGCCTCATAGCTTATCTAGAAATCCATTTGTGTGGCTGGGCCTGAGATGGTGTTTATGAGAAGGAAGCTCAAAGCTCCTGAGAGGTGCTGGTTTACTCCGACTGTTGATATACAGCCAGGCCATTTACCTCCCTCTGCACACAGTCAATTATGGCCCTTATACTCAAAGTCCTTTTCCTGGTTGTCCTCTATCAACACATATATTCCAGGACACACTTGGGCAAACAAAATATGCACAATGTTAAGATCTGCAACAAAAGCTAAAAGCCAAAGCAGATAGTTTTGATATCACTACAGCATCTGTTTCATCAACAAACAGATGCTCAACATGAGGACGTTGTAAAAACATGTTTACCACCTCAAATCCCTCACGAGCTCTTTGAAACCTGTGCTGAAAAAGGGAATTATGGGTAGCTGTTGGTCTCGGAGACTCACAGAGGAGCCGTCACACTTACTTCCCAGATCTCACCTATGTGATGCACAGACCTGTGTGTCAAACAAGTTGATTAAGCAGCACCCCTCCTGGCATCACTGATGTGGTGTGTGTTGAGAGTTTTAGGGTGATTACTGCAGTACATTCGGCCGTGCATCTACAAACAGTACACTGGCTGAGAATATACAAAGCTGCTTAGGCAAGCAGTTTGCTTAGCAGACTTCTTAATAGTTCATAGAGTTGATAAATTGCTTGAGCAACTCTGCATAATTGTCTTCAGTAAAGGTGTCATATTAGTCAGAATACTTTGTAAACAAAATTTGACAAGTTAAGGTTGATGTTATGCAGATTTAAGAGGCTATGACTTAACTTTTACTAAGTAAAATAGACTCTAATAAAGGTCTGTATTACTGTGCTTGTTTCTGACTGTGTTTTGTGATTGCAGGTTTGAGGTGTTGTGTTTCCTCATGCTCTGTTACAACTCTGCTGTGGTCTACATGCCCCTTTCTTCCTATCAGTCAGTCTGCCGGATGAGCTCACGGTGAGAAATAACGTGTAAAACATGTGTTATCCCCCCCCCCCATTTTTGTTCCCAATTAGCAACCACCGTCTCCTTTTCTACATTCTATGTTACTTTCCTGAAATTATGATTAAATCTCCTCCTCTGCCCTGTAGCCATACTCTGACCTCAGTCATGACTGCCCTTTTTGCAGAGGATTTGATAAGTACACTTTCATTAGAGATTAGTCGATCAGCTCATCTGATTGGCCAAATGAAAACCTAGCTGCTGGATACCTGTCTCAATCTGTCTGTCTTGGAAACACTGAGATGCCCTGGAGATGGAAGAAAGGATCAATGTGTGATTCACAATATGAGGCTCTGTAGTGCAACCACTCCCTGGTGATTGTTTCAGCGCAGCCTGCAGACGATTCAGGATATGAATCGTTGCCTCCTGTGAGCGAGCAGATAGACAACGCCTGAAGCGAGCTCAGTCTAGACAGATGGCAAACTGTGACTGTGAAGATTTCAGAGCAGGAGCACAAGGCTCACTCTTTGAGTTTAACCTCACAGTGTACACTCTGAACTCCCCGTCGTCTAACCTTGTCTGACCTAGACGAATGCAGAGTAGTTAAAATTTGGCTCCCCGTCCTCGCTGTTTGATGTTTCTTCTTTGTTTAGTTTACTCATGAAGTGACTGATGTTCTCTTTAGTTTTTCTTTCCAGCCATTCTCTTCTGAGCTATGCGTCCAGCAGCGGAACATTAGAAGGACTGTTATTTCATCAGTAAAACATCTCTAAAACTTTGCTCTCTTTTTCTTTCCAAACCACCTCCCTCCCTCCTCAGGTTGTGTGTATGTGGATTCCCTCGGCAACAACAGAAGCTGTGGAGGGAGCCTTGCAACCGTGTGCTGTTGGATCCTGAGTTCATGGTGCAGATGCTGACTGCCGTTTATCACGCCATGTATGTATTTCTAAAGCTGCAAAAACTGATTTATTTTTTTCATTGTTTTATTTTTTGGTCACTCGGGGGGCAGAAATAAGCTGTGACCACAACACTGACAGTTCTTCATCTGTTTTACTAACTTGACAAACTTGGCAGTTAAACAGTTGCTTATTTACATAGGTAGAAGCTCTGGAGGAACATTGTCATTCATTTGGGGCTGTGTTTCTGACCACCTGGTCAACGTTAGTCAAAAATTAACTCTTTTAACTCTGTTTTTTTTGTAGTGTACATGGAGTTTTAGAGCTTCTTAGCTGCCTACTGCATCCAAAAACAACGTTTTTTTTTACTCTCACTGTTAGAAGAGCAGTTGCTAGCTGGACAAACTAAGCAGTTTGCTGAAACTCACTATAAAGTTGCATGAAGCAAAGGGAGCTGCAGATTCAGGTGATAATTATGTGATTATAGTTGCTTTAGGTGGCTTTCATTCACACCATTTCACTTCACCAGCCTTTAATGGAATCAGTGTAAGCATCCATGAATGAAGACTGAGGTGCTGAGTAATTGATATCAGGTAATTAGGAGGAAGATGATCTTTGTTCTCCACTTGCACACACAATTTATCAGGTACAAAGTTCCCTTATGAGCGAGACAACATAATATTTGTCCTTTTTGCTGTTGCCCACTGGGATGTCAATAATGAGGGCAGTCTTGGTTGTAGTTTGCTGTGATGTATGACAGGAAATCTCCTCACAGCATATGCTAGCACTCCACCAAGGGCAGGAGCTCCCCACTGTACAGACTGATTACATCGGCAGCGTATTGTGATTTCATCCCGTATGAGGGCAGTCATTGCAAAGCTGATTATGGCTCCTTGATGACAGCTAGTCCTAAAAGATGGATCCCCTGATACGATAGTGACTGGAATCACTGCTGTTAAGGATGGTGTAGCGAGGAGGATGGGAGAGAATGAGAATGCATTTGCCCCTCATCGCCCCCATGAGGGTACACGGCAGCAATCAGGAGATTGGAGCAGTCAGTGCTGCTTGGGGGGAAAAAAGCATACCCTGTGTGTGTGTGTGTGTGTGTGATAGAGAGACAGAGAGAAAGAATAATAGCCTTTTTAGTAATCCCAACCATAGGTCACCTCAGTGCCAACCAGAGCTCTTTCACCCTTGGCCCTAGCAGGCACACGTGAAGGGCAGATAAACATGACAGCTCCACACATGCAGAGGGACCTTGGCACACGCCGAGGACACTCTGGGATTTAGGTTAATATGTCCTCTAATGCTACAGCCCTATAATGCCACATGAAGAGAGAGAGAGAGAGATGTGCAGGGATATCAGAACATCACAAATTTAGAGGCACACACCCATTTCTCTTTTGCTTGAAATGTATTCTGGAGCAATTTCCAACCTTTACAACATCAGAGAGTCTGTTTTTACCTACCCATTCATCCCATCCTTTTGATCCTGAGTCTAAAGAGAACCCCAAGCATTTGTCCCTAGCTGTGTGATTGTTGCATTTGCAGGACCACATCAAAGAGTTAAGCCGACCACTTCTTTTTTGTGTGTGTGTTTGTTATTTTGTATGTGTATAGTAGATTATTTATTTATGGCGACTATTCCACTCATCTCTCTTGGCTAAATGTGAAGATGAGGCGTCCTCATCTTCTGTAAAGCAAGGATCACTTGCAGAGATGTATTTGCAAATAAAGAAAAGCACTGCTCAGTGGTCACTAGTGATTTACGAGACTAGCTTATTTAAAAAGATCCGTGAGCAGAACTTTTAACACAGCCATTTATTTGTACGACAGTTCCAGTATTTTTATTTTAACAGTTTCGATATGGCGATGCTTCATTCCTGTATTGTTTTAACTTTACGTGAAATGGAAACATCCAGCTGAGCAATTGTAAAAAACCATTTGTGTGTGACAAAGTTTTTTTCTCATGCATTATTAAAGAGTCATTTTGCAAAGAAAAAATGTACTGTATTTTCTAGTAATTTAATAGCGTGACAGATTGTAATCGCTCTGACTGGATGTGTTCCCAAGTTATCCTCCCCTCCCTTGCTGTAGCTGCAGGCATTACTAAATAACTAATAATAGTTCAAGGGATGTGACTCAGACATCAAGGCATCTTGTGAGACACTCCTGTTTACTCAAGTAAGCTCGCAACAAGACGCTGTTAAATGCTGGTGTGTGTGTTTGTGCTTTGTGTTCTGATGTGTAGATACAATGGGGAGTGGGAGATGGGGCGAGAAGCTCTGGAGGACATTGTGTACAGAGCCCAGCTGGAGCTTTACTCGCAGCCTCTCCTGGTAAGTCCAACAGTCCACTTCGACCTGTCTGCTAACCTTAATAAAATCATGCTTTGATCAGCCACTTTTTGCACAAACCAACGTGGACAGTTGCCCAATTTGAATAATAATTCTGCTTTAAATGACCTCACACCTTCCTAGCCATAGTCTGGTTCATTGATCTGCATCTGTGTATGTGTCCACTTCAGCTGGGTAATGCCATGAAAAACTCGCTGCCAGAAAGCGCTCCCGATGAGCCGCGGGGTCGCAAGGTGCTGCAGGTGGAGGTGACGCCCACCATTAGTCGTATATCCATCTCAGCCATCACCACCGCCTCCATACGACGCCACCGCTGGAAGAGAGAGGGTAAGACTAAAGCTCCGGGACCCGCAGAAACGTCTGCCATCTTGGCTGCAGCATACAGTAAATGTGACAGCAGAATAGATTACAGTACTTTTTTTTTCCATTGACCCCATTATTAATTTAGCACCCAGGAGTAGGCTGGACAAGAAAGTTGTGCAAGTAAAGGGACCACATTGAGTTCTAATTTAACCTTACGGGTTGTTACTTTTTTGATGTATGAAAGCCCTCAAGAAGCTACTACTTGGTGAGAAAATCTCTTTTCTGGTGTTTTTCCCTAGCAGTGAGAAGGAAACCTGTTATCTGTGTAAACCAGTCACACCATTAGCATCATCTAAATGGTGTTTCATGTCAGTGATTGTATGTAATCGTGGTCTTATAGTCTCTGTGTTGCAGTGCTTGTTCCACTCACTGCTCCTTATTGCTTTTTCTTTGCTCGTCTTGTCTATTAAGTGCGTTATGTGCCTTGTATCACCGGTTTAGATTAAGGGTTTTGATTTAAAAGAAACTGATGACAAAATGGTGCCTGTAGATTCTACTGACTACATTCTACCCAGTACATGGGTGACTGATGGAGTCATTTATTTTTAAACTACCACTGCGTGCTTTTTTTTAAATATTCTGTAAGCTACACATGACAACTGTTAGGCCTGCTGTGCCCATGATGAGGCCCAAATTGATTGAAGCTTGATGCGACTAAAGAAACACATTTCCTCATCTGTGTTGTTGACTCCCAGATTGTTTTGACTACTCAACCGATGGAGAGTTGAGCCTCTCCGTCAATCCTCCTAGCCTCGCCCAGCACCACCACCACCACCACCACACTCCCTGGGACCCCGCAGCTAAAGAGGAAAGAGGAGGGCGGCCTCACAGCCACCACAGCAGCAGCAGCAGCATCATTCCCCCCATCACACTTGAGGGTAGGGGACAGGGGCGGACACTCAGAGCAGAGGGGGTCTCAGGAGAAGGTGCCCCTTCGATCTGTATCCTCCCCACCCTCCTCCTCCTCCTCCTCCTCCTCCACCACCTCCTACTACTACCCTTCCTCGGCTTGAGGCGGTTAACTCTGCCCTTCCCATTTTGGCTGCCTCTTCACTTCCCCAGAGTACACTAACTCATCCAGTCTATAAGACCCTCGGCCAACAACCCCTCTACTACCAGATCATTGCTATTTTTCGTCTCATTTAAGAGTGGAAGAGTCGCCTATTCTGGGTTTGAAGGAAGTGTGGCTAGTGGCCATTTTGCATGGGCCTGTCATCATGTCATGTTCTCTCTTTTTCCTCATCATGCCTTCAACTTTAGACCACTGCCCTTGTCACTCACTGAGCATGTTTAGCGCCCAGCCTGCAGCTTGATCTTCTCTGGGCTCTCTTACCTCTCCATGTCTGATTATTATCTTTTTTTTCTTCAGTTTTAACAAGGAACATGCATCAGTTTTACAAAACTGGCATAGAGTACCCGACATCTTGTTTCTGTGCTGCTCCTCGTGGTGTTTGACAAGGTTTTTGGTCTCTCAGGCCAGCAGCACCCATCTGCTGCTGCCACTCTGCAGGAGGAGGCCTTCCATTTTGCTTTTTTTGTCCAGCAGCTTTATTCTATGCTAATTTTGTGCCCTGCCATGTTGCATTTCTTTTCCTCAGCTCAGTGAGTGGGAACGAGCCCTGCATGCACGCGCTATGGCAAGCTTCAGTAATTTCTGCTACAACATGAAACGCTGGAACATTACTATTTCAAATGACAAGGCCAAATGAACAGGCTGAATATTGTCAAAGTTAACACGTCGAATAATTCGAGCAGCAAAGGCGATTCCACTGCCAGGACTATATGGCCCATTTTGTTTCATTCAGTGTGTGTGCATTTTCATTCATGGTTGTTTTGAAATCTTGAAGCACACTGAGGATCAGTTCATTTCCTGGCTTATGGTCAGTGTTTGTCTGAGTGCCATCCTGTCTTCTTCCAGTGTTCTTCCATCAAACTCTATGCATCTGGAGTGAAAGAATCCTTAAGGTCTTTTCATTCGATAGAAGTCTGCCATCCAGTGACCAGAGAACTGTGATTTATTTCAAAAGAAGATTGTTCAGTCACTGTCTCTGTGTAATTACTGGAAATTCTCTTGCAAAAAGGAACAGCTGACTTAACACAAGACCTTTAGTTTAAGTCCGAGTTACATTCATATTAGAAATTACATGGACGTTTGCATTTGTAAATCCATAGAAATTGCTTTTATTTTGCTGCACAGTTATCTTTCATCATTTCTCATTTTTGATTGTTCACCTTCCTAATAGAGGCATTTCATTTCCATTCATTTCACCACACGGTGGAAGTCTACTGGAGCGGACCTAAAACTTCATTCAGCTAGCTACTCTAAAAGCTTAATTATTTTCTTGTTTTTTTCTTTCGGTTTAAATGGGGCAGTTTTTAAAAAACTCACACCTGATGATGAGTTGTAAGGATGATTGGATCTATGATTTGGGAAACTGAGCTTCCAGAGGTAGATTTTAGGGTTTATAAAATCTCAGAAACCCATAACGTAAAGATGTTTGTCAAGGATCTCTTGCTGACCCAGATGAGTGCTGAATATTAAATTATGCGTTACAACAATAAACTGTTTTATTGTGAAAGACAAGCTACTAGTGTAATATCTTTTGACAGTGCAGTTATTTCAGCAGAATTAGCATAATACCATATGTTAATGGCTCATTAGCTGTCTTCCACTAAGCCACAGTATTAACGATCTGTGTGGCTAATTATTTTAGCTACTGTTAAACTGTAAGCATGTGTTTCATAGTGACTATCAGTTGTCAGTTTTCTCCATTGCATTCCTTTCCTGGTCTTTTACTTATTGGTCGTTACAAACTCCAGTACGATTTGTCTGCAGTTAACCTAAATTTGATCCATAATACGTCCTGTAGATGTATTTGTCGGGTCCTGGTTTTTAATGCACAACATTGGGTTTTATTCTCAATAGTGTAACCAATAATAAAGAGTTTAAGCTGTCATACCTAAACAAAGCACTGAGCAATTCGAGGAATCTCCTTCATTACATGGGGAAAATGTTTTCATTCCTAAGCACCAGGGGCATCTTTTTTTTATTACATTGCGCTTCCTTCCTAGATTTTTCTTTTATTGTTATCATTATCTTTCTCACCTGCAGTATATTCTGTATCTATTTGGGATTTTATGCCCTAGAAACATACCTCGTGTAGGCTCTGCCGGGATTTTTGCCTTTCAACGCTAAAATGTTGCTTGTTAAACTGTCCTTGAACGTATCATCAGAGAAGAGTTTTTAAACTGCTCCCTGCTCCACAGCTGAATCCGCACACAGTGACACAACAGATTAAAAATTGAATGCAAAGAGACGTTTACTGTGGTGGATTATCAGCTTTAAGCACATTTCAGGCTGATTTTCATAGCTCGCTGAAATGACTGGAAACCAATAGCAAGCATATAAATATATTGCGTCAGCAGACGTAAGCAAACTGTAGTTCCAAGAAAAAAAAAAAAAAAACTGGTTGCAACTGTGTTGTGTAAAGCGTTGCATACAGAACTACAACTCTGTATTTAGGATTGGGTTGCCCTGTGATGGCTTGCAGACTGCCCCATTTAGCCTTGTGGACTGTCAGCTCTAACTGGAGAGGTATTGATCTGATGAGGTGTACGGACTCGCCTCAGCACTCTCCACAGATTGGCAGGTTCGTCTCGGCCAGCCAACCATGTGACCGCTGGGCCAGTGTTGCGGGAGAAACGAGGGATGGGGCAGGAGAGCATGTGTCTTCTCCTCATGTTATGTGCATGTCAGTCCAGACCTTTTTCTTCTCGGTTTCTCCATTTCTTTTTCTGGTGCTGTCTGTGGTTCCCTGTTGTCCAATTCTGCTTGTCCCAACGATGCATGATGGAGAGAGACAGCTGATCATCTGTCTCTTCTTTTGACAGGCTTTACCCTGCATACTGTATGTCAGTAACATGCTTTTTTCTAACACAATTTATCATCTTTCTCCCTTTCAGCTTTCAAAGTGACGCCATAAAAGGACTAAAAAACGTTTAATGTTTCTGTGCCTTCATGTCAATGTTGTGCCTGTTAGACTTCTATAAAGTATATTTTCACTAAAAATAGATTGTTAATTTTTATTAATGGTATGATGATTTGGCATCTTTTGCTAAACAAACTGCACTCTTACTAGACAGGTTATTGAACTCTGTTTTTGTAAACAAACAAGCTGGTCAGATTTTAGTCGATCTAAATTGCATAAGATTGCATTCAGGCTCAAGGTCATTGTGTTCTGTATTGAACTGTATCCCTGTGTGGTGGATAAAGACTGAGATAATTTGCAGCATGGTGTGTCAGGTGTTAGTTGTTGCACAGCCAGAGGGATAGTAACTGAGTCTGCTAATGTATTTAGACATACTTAGAAAGATTCTAATGATTTGTTTTATTATTATTATCATTGTTTTTCTGTTACTGTTAATAAGAATGAGCAGGCAAGGCGTCATCCTTTTTACAGAGAAATGTGTCAATCAAGATTCTGATTTGTGAAACTTCACAATTACCGTAGTCGTTCTTTTAGAAGTTTAAAAAAAAAAACAATGTGCTCCACAGGACATGTAGCATTAAGGTTAAAAGTTTTTCCTCACTATGAGATTGTACTCAGATTTAACAACATCAGCTCTGCCTTTGTCTGACCTCACTTACATTCTTGTTTGTCTGTCACACTCTCTTTTGTGTTTGTTCACGCTCATGTTCAGAAGCTGACGGCATGAGCGGCGGGGAGGATTCCTTCAACATCAACGACCCCGACGAAGGTTTCTCCTCTGGGGCGTCCAACAGCAGCCAGCCCAGTGGCACCAAGGCCGGCGGCAGCGTGGGGCAGAGGGGCAGCAGCCTGAACAGCAGCAGTAGCAGCATCAAGAAAGCCATCACGGCCCGGCTGTCTCGGGACAAGGAAAGAGAGCGGGAGAAAGAGCGCGAGCGGGAGAGGGAGGCCGAGAAGCAGGCAGAATTGTCTGCGGATCACCAGGCCGCTGTGAGGAGGCACAACCAGAGGCAGCAGTCACCACCGGCCAGCATCACCTTGGATGCCATCCATCTGAGTCCCATAAAGAAGCACCTAAGCTTCCCTGTGGGGCCCACGCTGGTGCGGACTGGCAGCACCTCATCCAGCAAGTCCTTTGACTGCATGAATTTTAACCTGAATGGAGGCGAGGACGAGCGAGAGGACGCGGCAGGAGGCTCCGACAAGGAGGGAGGGCTTCTAGCAGGGGGCTCCCACCGCCACTCCACCATAAGCCTGCAGGAGGAGCACCTGATCAGGCCAGAGGAGGCCCAGGACCTCCTGTCTCCTGGAGCTCCTCTTACCAAGCAGTCGCGCTCCCCCAGCTTCAACATGCAGATCATATCGCAGGTTTAATGTTCAATGCAGGGAATGGTAGACACACATACACAAATAGCTATTCATTACACACACAACACAACATCATGCAGTTTTTCTCTGACTCTTTACAGCTCTACTATGACAACTTCTGTCTACCTGTGTGTGTATGGTGTGTGTGTGTGTGTGTGTGAGTGTTTGTGTGTGTGTGTGTGCGTGTTTAAGACGTAGGACCACATCTTCAGATCTCAAGAGCTGTGTCTCCACCCTTTTAACATCCATTAAACTTACAGTTGTGACCTGCAGTCGTTGCTGGTGGGTAAAATTTCTGAGAACACAACACATGAAAAAGCCGTAAACAATGACTGCTGTCGAGTGTGAAAGTGTCCAGCATGTCACTGCATCCTCCTGTCTGTCCAAGCTGAGCATTCCACACAGAAACTCTCCTCAGAGGGAGGATATGACAAGAGAAAAATTTGTAAAGATTCCACGCTAGCTGTAAGTCATATGTGACATTTCAGATTTTCTTGAGTTCCTGACTGAATCAGTCAAAATGAATCAGCAATAACACTTACTGTTGCTCATGTAGAGAAGAGTGGGGATTATTGCTCTTTCTCTTCATTCCTTCCCTTTCATTCCCGGGCTCACGTGCAATCGTTCTTGCTGATTTTCTTCCTTGATAATCTTTTTTTTTTAAATTAGGCATAAAGGTTTTATGGCTAAAAGAAAATCTTTAAATGTTTAGTTTTTAATCACGATCCAAAGACGTTATTCTTGTTGTTTTTCATCACTTGTTTGACAATGATTTTGCAGAAGACCCATGTGATTTCTAGGTTTCAGGCCATGACCTTCATTTTTATTCTGCGATGATATTAATATTTGGTCTGTAAAATCAAGCTGGAATGTGGTAAGGGTTTGTCTTGCCCCAAGCTTTTAACTGGACAAATCTAAAGAAATTATAACTGTGCAGCTATTAGAGGAAAAGAATTATGTCTTGTGACTTGATTTAAAATCTGAAGCTGAATCTTGTTGAAGAACTGCACTGGACAGTGCAGGTTTGTGGCTGACGCTTAAGGCAGTGACTGTATTTTATACTGGATTGTTTCCATAGTTCAGACCATTTAATGGATCCTTCCATCTGAAAGCACTTGTTAGTGTGTTTGTCAGTCTGTGTTAAGGTTGTGGCTTGTGTGTAGTGTCATGTACGAGCCGGTGAATTGCTGCCCTCTGGAGGCTTTTACTAGTCGCTGCGCATCAGCAGCCTCCATGACCATCGTGCTCTGATTGGACGCTCATGAAACATTTTGTTCTACCTCATTGTGTGTTCACCTGCCACTCAGACACATGTCTCCCAGTCAGATGCAGAATGAAAGACCCCTTTAGGTTTGAAACTAGAGTGCGGGGACCGCCATGGTTTCACACTGCTACTGTAATGATACTGTAAAATTTGTGTGTGTTCACGTGTGAGGAGTTGTGACCGACTGTCTCAGCCTTGCATTTCACTTCAGTCACATCATGCACAAAGTCTAGCTGCAGAACAAGAACACGTCACAAATTGTCTTCAGGTTTTCGCATTTTCTGTCATATATCAAACAACCACATTGGGATTAACCTGCTTATTTTAAAATTCCCTAAAATGCCCTGCTTGTATTTTTTTTAATGTGATGATTTTTGAAGTGCAATTTTTTTTATCCTCATGTGCATGGAGTTGGATCTTCTCTGCTGTGAAATGCCTGCATCTGCACACAGTGCTAGCTAGCCTTCTGTAGTACTCCCTGCCCAGGCTGCGTGATTTGAACATGGCGTGCTTGTCTGCATGTTTAGTGCCCTGCAAAGCACTGCTGTTTCAGATGCATGAAACAGCCAGCGAGCCAAACCCAAGTCTTGTCCTTGTCTTTACCAGATGTGCCAATACACATCCTCTCCTTAAGGAAGTTATTATTGTTTTGTTTGGTTGGGTGTCTTAATTTGAAATGCCTACTTTTTTCTGTTTACTGGTCTTAAAAAGTTACGAGACAACAAAGGGAGTTTAGACGTGTGGCTCAACGTGCCCTTAGATGCAGCTTCACCTCTTTTGCCATGAATTTCTTTTCACTCGTCACAGGTGTGCACGACACACTGTGCTTTCACAATCATGACATAGCTTTGCTGTTCACACAACATAAAGCAGTATATTATGCGTCTGTGTACTGTAGATGTCAGCTGTTGCATTGCATTTCCCTTGTCTTGCTCATGTGCTTGTTTAAAACGAGGATGAATGATTTATGTATATAAAAGTCAGTTCAGTGTGCAGTGAAAAATCCCACACACTCGTGCTCCTGCTGTGCTTGAAAACCCTCACGGCTGCTGCTCCTTGGTCCTGAGTGAGTCCTGTGTGTGCGCTTTAGCCTTAAACATTTCAGGCCAAAAAGCCTCATTTGTCGGCTCTTCGGCCTCACATGCTCGTCCTCCTCTGCTGGACTGGACTGTGCGAGGAGAAGAGCGGAGGAGTGCAGCTACAGTTCACACCGGGTCCGTCTGCCGTCATCCCTGTGCTGTGTGACTCTCGGCGAGTCGTGTTTCCCATTTGCTGTATTTTGCTGTGAGTCGAGTGGCACCTTTTTGCTGTTTTTAAACTGGTGACGTGTTCAAAAATACGAGTGCCCCTGACCGAGGTTACCAGCAGCCATGTTGGTACTGTATGTCGACTTAGAGTAACAGATATCCCTCAGTGTGTGGTGTTATTTGCATGTGATCAGGGCGGGAAATAATCAACATCAGCCAGGCAGTGTCAATAAAGTCTGATCGTGGCTACAAATTTCATCGCCATTCATTTTGGCAGAATAATAAGCTTTTAAATCCTCAAAGGTCCGCTTGCATTTCAAAATAGCGCCTTCATTTTTGGGGTGAAGACTAGTTTCAGTCACTGTGGCTGGTGAAGAAAGTTCATTTCCCGTCCTGCATGTGATAACTGTGGGCTTTGTTTTCATACAGTATAATGCACTTTAATCCATCCACCTCTCTCAAGATAGCTATTGAAATGACATATAGATGTGCAAATGTGTATACACTCAATGCAGGGTTTTAGTCTCTTTAAAGTAGTACTTCTATGGGATGTCACATCCAACACAATGCTATTTTTGTTAAAGTCTAAGGGTACAGCTATTTATTATTTTTTCTTTTCAAAACCAAAAAAAAAAAAGTCACGGGGTGTGGAAGGTCTCAGGAGTTTATCAAAAAGCCACATTTTAAAAATGGCAGCACCAAAATTTCTGTTCTTAATGTCAGAATTGATTCTATGCAACATTTATTCCCCTTTTTCTGTTTTTTTTTTTTTTTTTCCAATTTTTGGCGTACGGGCTTCGATTGATCCTTGTCGGGTGGGAGGGGGCACATGCATTTCAGCTGATTTTAAAGGCTCAAGCCCCCGACGGTGTCCACATTCAGTGATTCTGTTTATACACCCTGCTGCGGTGCTACAGAGCAAACAACCTCTCTCATGTGGGTGAAATAAGAGGACCATCCATTTGTCATCCGACTGCCCTCACGGAGAGAAAAGGCCACACCTGGACTTTTGGTGCACGTCGAGCCCGTCTGTCAGTTTGCTGCTCTGTGGCTCAAAGACGTCAGGTGGTGTTTGGAATATAAACAGATTAGCAATGATGAATCAAATTGAAAAGGCTTTGAGGGAAGCTGCTGGAAGATGTGATAACACTGTACTTATGATGCTGTGTAAATGGAGAGAAAGACTTATTTTAAATCTTGTAAATAAAAAATGTACAAAGGTGAAAGCAAGATAAATATAAAAAAATCTGATAAGTCTGAACTGTAGAGAGAAATTAATATGTATATTGTTGAATAAATATTGTGCTGTAAAAGATCGGAGTGTGTGCTTTGTGTTTGGATCGTCATCGCTCATCAACACCACTTAACTACTAAACTAATATCCACAATTCTGTTTTACTGCATATAAAATGTGTGTATGCTGTAGCCATGTTAACTCAGACATGTAGCTGAGTTACTGCAAAAGCACTGCAGTGTAGAGAGTAGTCACATGTTTTAACTTGAAATAAAAAGGACTGAAGCTGAAACTAACCAGATGAAACAATCTGAAAGCAACAACCACATTAGTGAAGTTTAAAAGAAAACACCTTTCACCCATAGATATGAGTCTACTGTAAAGATGCATGTACTGACAGGACCGAGCATTTCCTGAAATGATAAATGAAAAATGGCTGCTGTATTCTAATACTCAGGGAAGTACACCCTCCACATGCTGCATGTCAGCAATGTCTGATCATGAATGAAGCTGGCCTGACAGCCTGTTTTTACATGTTGGATGGAAACATTTTTGGCCATCTCTCCATTTGCTCTAGCTGCACATCTGCTGTTACGTCAGTGTGCAGGATGAACTTGGGAAGGTCATGTGTGAGCTCTGGATTTACAGCTTGACCTTTGCTGCCCCCAAGTGGCCAAAGAATCAGTTCTCATAGGAAAGTCTAGGTCAACTTTCAAGTCTTTGAAAATGCAACTCATGAGTCAAAAAAAACCTCTTTCCATCCTTCAGTGCTTGCTTTTAAAATTTTATTGTCCAAAATCATATCCAATACTTTTTTTCTTTTTTAATTTTTTAAATGTAAACAGACAGTCTGAAGTCCATTTGCATGTATCAAAGTATCTGTGTCAAATAGGCTCTAATATTGAGAAAAGCAAAGCAACTTTTCTCACTGAATGGTCAATTCTGCATTCCCCACCTCCACCCACACAGGCACACACACACACACACACACACACACACACACACACTTTTAAATTTGTGAAGCCTTCATTGTATTTGTGAAAATACAAAAATGAGATTTCTGGGGTTTTTTTTCAAACTTTATGGGCTTGTAGGTAAAATCTCCCTTGTTGCATTTTTATATATAGAATAAAAGTTGTAGAAATTTGAAAGTGGGTTTCAGACATATATTTAGATGTCAAATCTCGAACATGGTTTTATGGCAAATGTGGGGAAAACACAGAATTGGTGGCTTAGTGGAGTAAGTTAAATTTCCCTTAACTGTTCCTTTAACTGCCAGATCAATGTCTTCTTCTATGAAGGGACATATTGTAGTTTTTACTCAGTTTAGGCCCTTACTGGGTTTTTTTTATACTATTTTTTATTTGTCTTCATGCAAATTGGTATGAGTACGTGCTTGTGCAATATGGGTGCATGATGTTGGTCTAAGTCCCGCCTCCCTGATGTTTCTGTCTCTGATTGGCCCGAAGCTCAATCCCATCCTCCAATCACACTGCAGCACTAAACTCCATCACCTGCTTTAAAAGAGCAGTAAGTCTGACCATCTGGGAGGCTGTAATTTCAAATGAGCAACCTGCTTCTGTGTCCCTTGTACTCACTTATTAATGACTGCTGGTTGTATTTGTTTCTTGTATTTGCTCGCAGCAGAGACTTGGTGTTAATTGTAGCTTGTTGTGACACTCCATTATGAATACATTTGTGCTCTAGCTTCTCTCTACACTTTACCAAGCAGCTTAGTAGCTGTGTTGTATCCCTCGTTGCTTCCTTTGTTATTAAGGACTGGGCCGGGTGTTGATTTATTTATTTCATCTCTTTGTACTAAAAATAATCCCTCAATGCCTTAAAATTACTTTGGTTTAACTCTACACTGTTGCTTCCTTTAGTATGTGCAGATCTATGAGGTTTCCGCTGCTCTCTTCACCCATGACTCCACCGCTCGCTGCAGCTCAAGCACGCCAGCTCACCCACGACTCTACACTAACCCCGTAAAGCCAATATGTGCTTCACAATGGAAAGCTGTGAAAGTGGAGTAACTCAGCCATACATGTTTTGTTGAACCAGAAACAGATTTTGAAGAAGAATAATGATACTGAAATGTCTTCCAGCACATAGAAAAACACCATATGGACATGCTACCATACTTACTGGATTTTCTACAGAGGAGGTCTTTAACACAGAAACTCCGGCAGCTTTAATTACCAGCACTTATAAAACCCACGTATAAATTAGCTCCTGACAATGACCCACTGCTCAACTCAGTAACAAGATCTCCAGTTGAGTCATCTGAAGGTGTCCCCTGGCAACAAGCGCTATATGACATGAAACACAGCTCTTTCACAAACCTCAAAATGTGTGTCGTTGAAGGCCAACACTAGAAGCAACTCCATGTTGTTGCTGTCATTTATTCGGGTGAAAGGAGGATCTGAAGGCAGCATGATGGGTAATGTTAATTATGACAAATCATATCTTAAATGTTTAGGTTTTTTTGTAAATCTTTTGTCTAAAGCTTTCTCCCTGTTCTCATGGGATCTGAACATGCCATGTATCTAAAGATGTGCTGTGCTCCCGGTGAATCAAACAAGTGAGTCTCATTTCTGAACATTCTGCATCTCAGTCTTTCGGTTTGTTGGTAATGTGCAGCCTGACTGGATATCAGATTATCTTTTCTGGCAAAAGCACAAGCAGGAAGGAGGTTAATATTGTTTTTTGAGAGGGTGGAGTCGCTTCACAGTGCAGCATAAAGTGATTAGAGCCTGTGATTATGATTATAAGTGAAGGATTGGACTGATGATGCCTGAATCAACAGGTCAGTGTGGGTCCAAGTGCTGTGGGTCCTTATTTAAGAATTCATTTGTTGAGTTGGAGTCATGCTCTTGCTGGAAGCTTGGTGGAGGACTAATACAGGACAGGTCACATGTCGGCAAGATGAATGCTTAAGTCCTAGGCGCTATTTGTTTTATAGATTAGGAGGCCATGACTGACAAAATGCCCGCTCTGCTTCTTATCTTCCTTCACAAGACTTAAGCACAGAATACTTCCTCCAAACAGAAGGTTTCAACTTTTTTTGTTACTTCCTCAGAAATGCTGCGTAAATCTGACAACAAGGTCCGCCCACAGCAGGTGATCGAGCAGCAGAGGAAACCTGGACTGAAACGAGTGGTTGGTGGTTTTAAAGAGGTGAGTGTTTACCTGCTGTGTGTTTCGATCAAATGCTGCGAGGACTGAGGGGAGTGGCATTTTACTGGTCGCTGTAATTGTATTACTGTAGAACTATTCTCATGCCTGATAGGAGAAATACAAAATAAAGACCCCTGCAGGCACCAGTGATGAATGTAAAAGCTGAAAAAGCATGCTGGGAAATCATTTTGTGGGACAGATATGACCAGCGGCATTTTGTTTCGCATTAAGGAATCCTTAAGTCTATTTCAGGTACAAGTCCTGCATTCAATATTTGACTCCAACAACAGTACCGAAGTATTAGCAGGAAATATAAAAGCCCTTATTATTTACAATGGCTTCTTTTACTGTTATATTCATTATACAGTATTGGAATAATTGCACCATTACTACTGATGCATTATAATATAGCAGTGCTACTTTAATATGGGAAGGATGGAGCTAACTCTACCAACTACACATACTTCATGTACTTCATATGTCCTATACTTTAATCAGTAATAATGAGTCATAGCTGGTGTTTTTTTATGTAAAAGATTAATCAGCCAAGTCACTATAGCTCTTAAATCTGCGGTTTAGTCAAAAGTGTAGTAGGTTTTTGCTGAAATATAGTGAAGTAGACACCAAAAGTACCTCAGTACCCTATAGTATTTAAGAAAACGTGCTTTGTATTATCCACCTTTAGATAACCCTGAACAAATCTGTATCTCTTGCTAACAAGCGTAACAAACTACCCTGTGTATTCCACATAAAACGATGGATCTTTCATGCTGTTCTGGAACTCAATCTCAGTAATGCAGTCGTCCATCGATCCACCACTGGCACCCGACTGCCTCCTGTCCTGAGCAGTGAGTCTGAGGCTTGGTCGGGTTTCAGCAGCCTCCTCAGCAGCTCTGACATCACTGATGCAGTGCTGAGTGCGAGCCAGCAGCCACAGCACCGACTGCAGAGCCTCCCCTCTCCTGTCATGCTGTCAGCCGGCAGCCCGAGGCAGATCTGATCGGATTCGCCCCCCAAGTACTGCACCAGGATGGGGGATGCTGAGTCGGGGCCATGGCTGATTAACAGTGCGGTGCTCAGGATAGTCAAAGCCTCTAAAGACCTCTCTCTCTCGCCTTCCTTCCAGCGTTATGGCTTCACCTCCTGGGTCAAGGCAAACATCTGCAAGAAGGAGTGTTGCTTATTTGAAAAAGATGGCAGGTAGGATGAGTTGCTTTGTGATTTATTTATTGGGTGATGATGGTGTTTTAACTGAGCTTGTAGTTGCTGCTGATGCTGCACAGTGATACAGAGGCACTGTGAGGATGATGCTGGGAGGGGAATTGCATGACAAATTGAATTTACTAGTGGTTTCCAGTAATGCATGCAGCTTCATGCAAAAGTTTGGGCACCCACTGGCAAGTTTTGTAAAGAAAAGTACAACTCTGGCAACGAAAAGGCTTTAAGAATGAATTCTTTTTTTAAAATAAAGCTTGGACACCCTTCTAACTGTAAAGTCTCAGAACTTCATTAACTCGTGAGGCTCTAATGGACTTGTGAGGACTTAAAGCAGTCTAAGAATGTCAGCTAATGACTGTTAATCACTCTGAAGAACCACAGGATCTTCTAAGTAACTGACTGAGGACGAGAAAATTAAGCTGCAGATTAAAGGAAGACTATAAAAGATTATGACAAACACCTTCTGTCTTGCCCATCCAACTGTCTGAAATGTTATTAGGAAAAGGCAATTAAAGGGAACTTAAGAACAGATGTGGAAGAACAGTGCAAAAGCAGGATGAATAGAAGAAGATATCGCTTGCTACCTTATCACATTAGTTAGCTGATATATGCAAAGCAACATCTGGATAACCTAAAGTCATTTTCAAAACAAGAGATGTGGACAGATGAAGTTTTTGATGATGTTTTTTTTTTTTCCTGGAGGAATTGTAAAAATCAATATATGTAGTTTTAGTGGCCAAACTTTTGGTTCCAACTGAATATACATGTTAATTCTGCCAACTATGTGCAAAGGACCTTTAAGTTCTACCTTGATGTCTCTGTGCCTCCTGCATTAAACATTACATGCCTTGGCTTCTGTTTCTCCACCAGAACGGATGTGTGTAAGTGTGGCTACTCGAAGACTGGTCATGTCGACGAAGCCATCAAGCCAGAGGACTTCACAGGCGAGTCGTGGAACAAGCACAGACATGTCCGTGAGATGCCCACTGATGCCTTTGGAGACATCAGCTTTGGTGGTTTGGGCCAAAAGAAGGGCAAGGTGAAGCAGTAATTGTTCTCCACTGTAACAGCATCACAGTGTATAAATGTGATGCCTGCATGACTTCATCCTGTGCGTCTGTGTGTTGTCAGTATGTACGAGTGTCCACGGATACCAGCCCAGACGACCTGTACCACTTGCTGACGGAGCTGTGGAAGCTTCCCCCTCCAAACCTGCTGATCTCAGTGACTGGAGGAGCCAAGAATTTTTATCTGAAGACTCGTCTCAAGAACATGTTCCACAGAGGCCTTATCAAAGTGGCCCAGACAACAGGTCAGCCAGCCAGAAAGAGAAAGAGAGAGCTGATTGTGTGAAGTGTTAATATGCATCAATCATTATCCAGACACTCTGTGAAAGCATGTGTTTTACGAGTACAAGTGCGGTTGTGGAGGGTGTGCCACCTCTCTCCTCCTCTCTGTTTTCTCCACCTCCACTTAGATTAATGCAGTCAGTGGTTTAATGGTCAAATATGCTTTAGCTGCCACCCTAAGGACGCTCCATATTTTTTATCAGAGCAATCTGAAGAAAGGTAGTGTTTCAAGTAAAGTAAATGATTTGCTTGTATACTAACTCCTGGGTTCTCTACTGGTTACCTGACAACCTTACTGTCACATGACACATCTAGGAAGTCACTGGTCCAGAAACAGTCCCACAAACAAAACCACAATTACGTTTCACACTATTTGCATCTCTTCTTCACCATACTCCAGATCAATTTGAAGCATCGGGCAGCCGAGCACTACACTTACTAATGTGTTTTCTGAGCTACAAAAGGGAGACCACAAGATGTTTAATGTGGAAATCCTGGAGGATGAGAGGGGTGTATTTTGTTTTTTTTTGTTGTATTTGTACTGATGGACACATTATAACACATGCTATCGACTCACTGCAGGTGCATGGATCATCACTGGTGGTACCCATACAGGTGTAATGAAGCACGTTGGGCAGGCTGTGAGGGATTACGCCCTGAGCAGCTCCATGCAGGGCAACATTGTGGCCATCGGCGTGGCAACGTGGGGAATAATTCACAACAGGGATGCTTTGGTGCAGCCAGAGGTTGGATAAACACATTTACACGTGTGTCTTGTCTTTTTCTTGTTTATCAACTGCCTAACATACAGTCTGATTGAGGGTTTTGGTCACTCTTCTCCTGCAGGGTTGTTTCCCTGCCCATTATTTAATGGACACCAAGACCCAGGGGCAACTGTCTTGTCTCGACAACAACCATACCCACTTCCTGCTGGTGGACGATGGGACCCACGGGCGCTACGGTGTGGAGATTGAGCTGCGTAGTCATCTAGAGAAATGCATCTCAGGAAAGCGTCTTGGCAACAAAGGTTAAAAATAGTTGCTGCAGTATCTTCTAAATCAGCAAGACGTTACAGATAGCATCTCAAATGTGATTGTTTTTGTCTGTGTTGCTTTTAATATTGATTTTTTATAATCTAACCTTCCAGAGACCGGAGTGACCATCCCTGTGGTGTGTGTGGTTTTGGATGGAGGACCAGGCACGCTGGATGTGAGTCAGCAGTTTTCTGCCTCCTTCTCCATCTTTAAGTGTCTTGTCTGACTCTCTTGTGTCTCCTCTCAGACCATCTACAATGCAATGCTGAATGGGACACCATGTGTGATCTTGGAGGGCTCTGGGAGAATAGCAGATGTAATCGCTCAGGTGTCAGGACTGCAGGTTTCCCAGGTCACTATTGCCCTCATCCACGTGCTGATGAAAAGGTTTTTTGGTCAAGAGTATGAAAACTTTCCCGACCTCAGGATCATCGAATGGACCAAGAAGGTACATGAACATTCTGATGACCACAACAGAAACAGACTAGTTTCCAAAATACTGTTTCTATCCAGAGCAACTATGGACATTAAAGCTTGTGGCTCTGTGAGGTTGTCTAGAAACACAACAATGCTGGGGAAAACTAATGTCAATATTAAAATGCTCACATTAACAAGGGTAACATGTTGATGCTAAGATGGTAAAATGTTTACCATTTTCAACATCTTAGTTTAGTGTGTTAGCATGCTAACATTAGCCAAGAGACGTTACACGAAGTCCAGCTGCAGCTGATGGGAATTTCATAAATATTTCAGGTATTTGGTCAATTGAGCATGATGGCGACAGATGCAAGATCTGCTGATCAAAATTATTCTAATACTTGGACCATGCATGGCCATACTGGATTTCCAGTAGTTGTGGAAATATTTCAATAGCCATGAGTGTAACTTCATGGTGGTACTTCAGGAAAAGTCAGTTGCTCACTGAAGTCAGAAGGATGTATCATCAGGGAACAATGAATCGTGAACATTTTTGTACCAATCTATTACGTCGATGCTGAGATATTTCACTGAATGATTAAAAACTTTGAAGTGATCCTTTAGGGGACTTGAATTTTGGGAGAACGTTGAAACTATCCGATCATTAGGTGTCAAGAAACATTCAGAATCACAAATGTCAACTTCATGATGGTGTAAGTAGAAAATCAAACATCACCAAAATCAGTAGAATTCATCCACTGGGACACAGGAGTGTCTTCCAAACTTTACAGCAGTTCATTTGATATTTGTTGAGATTTCAATATTGGCCATAAATGTTTAAACATGAAATTTTGCACATTATGTCTGTTTTCTGTTGCAGATTCAGGACATCATCAGGATGCCTCACTTGCTGACAGTATTCGGAGTAAGCGACGACACACAAGGCGATGTGGATGTAGCCATTCTTCAAGCACTGCTCAAAGGTCAGTAGGCCTATATGTGTTTGAGGCAGATGCTTAGTAGCTGACTGCAGGAGAACAACACAACATTAAGTATGAGCAGGGAAAGGCTAAGTGCCAAACCAGCTCTTAGCCAGTATTGTGTTGCCTGCTGGAGGAATAAATGATTGGTTTCTGGTATCAGATGCATCCTGATTTAAAGGAAATTTTTGACATGATTGATTGCATTTCTGTACAGAATAACACTGATAGCCACACTTTATCTATTTTAGAAATAATGCAGTAATGCCACTGAAAGATTGATAAAACCTATTTAGACCAAGCTTGATGCTCATCGTCTATAAAAGAGCACAGATCCAAAGTGCACTAAAGCAAGAAGTGAGTTGCTTAATTTTTTGATCACAGTGAGTCACCATTCCAGCTAAACTGCTTTGCCCAGATTTTCCATCACAGAGCTCCATTTGAATAATTAAAGTGCATTATCGTGTAGTCGTCCTGCTCACTCAGCAACTGTAGGACATCCACTGGCTTCTGTCTGCTGAGGCCATAGATGCTGCTGTAGAATCTTTGTGTATGAGTAAAGACGTCCTAACATCAACCTGAACTGTTCCACTGCAGTAGTGGTGAAAGCAAGGTGTTTGATTCATCAGTGAATTCAACAAAAATGCCAAACATTCCCTGGTCAGATGTAAGAATTAGTATGTTTATTGTTATAAATTAAATGTCTTTTGGTTGTAAAATGGGGGTTGGACATGCAACAAATATTTCGCAACCAAATCAATCAATGGACAATGAAAAAGATCACTAGCTGCATTTGTGACAGTCAGAAACGTCTTGAGTAAGAGTAGATGAGCTCCTCTGTAAACAGACTGTCTTGTCTTGCATCTCTGCAGCCTAAACTAAACTACGCATTTGTCATACACACTAAATAACATCACTCTAAATTCTTCACTCAGCTTCGAGGACCAGTGAGACGCTGGGAATCGAGAGCTGGAGGAGGCAGCTGGAGCTGGCTATAGCCTGGAACCGGGTGGACATAGCGGAGACTGAGATCTTCACTGAGGAGAGCCAGTGGAAGGTAAGTTTGTCTGTTACACACATCGATATCATCATCATCTGTCTCAGATGCAGCGACGGTTCTTTAGTGCTATAAATTGGTAGAAATATTAGATAGACAAGTCTGGTGGTTAGACAAGTTAGTAATCAGAGATTTCAGATATAAGACCAGATCCGGGCATCTCATCCTTTGAGATTAGAGTTTTTGTATGATCCCTGGCATCAATAAGCAGCATTTAGAGCACTAATTTGTTTTGATCCATACACGGGTTGGAACAGGTCATGTGTTTGAGTAAGTGACTTTTTCTTAAGCAATGGGAATATGTTTGCACTTTTGCTTGTCTTATTTGCTCCAAAAGACACTTTAGCTGTAACCTGTGCACCCAACCACAAGTTAGAAACAGTACTGGTATTGTCTGTAGCAGTAGTTCCTGTATTTTCCATTAGTCAAACAAGTTTTCCCTGCTAATAGCTTCCACCTGAGGTGCCTCAAAGGCAGAGCTGATAAAGGTTTTCCTCTCAACTTTACTCTCTGTTGCAACACTATTTAGCCTCATTACAATTAGATAAGATAAAATAAGAGTATTGGACTAAATGGGAAAACATGCTGGTAGGAAACTGATATATTTTATTCTCCACTTTAATTAACATCCCCGTAAATTCAAATATAGGGTGACTTTGCTCATTTCAGAACTCTACTGTTCCAAATGTGACATGCAACACATTTTAGATATAAACACTGAATATAGAAAACCCTTGTGCCACCAAAAAAGACAAAAGGTGAAACTGTCAGCTGAGTAGGTAACAGCCCACTACAACAGGAAATTAAGAAATAGTACGTCATAAACATTTTATGATACAGTTGTCCCATAAAACACTGTCCACATCTCCAAGCTGCTCTTCTAATCAGTTATTATCTAGGGTTATTTGTATTACCAGTTCAAAGCCTGACACTTCACTGAAAATCAGTAATAGCACACAAGTAGTGCTCAAAATGCTGATTCTGTCTTGTTCTCCTGCCTTTTTGTCCATTCTCTAGTCCAGTGATCTCCACTGGGCCATGTCCTCAGCTCTGGTTGGCAACAAGCCTGAGTTTGTGAGTTTGTTGCTGGAGAACGGTGTGAGTCTGAGGGACTTCCTGCAGGATGAGGAGACTCTGTGCGAGCTCTACAAACAGCTGCCCAGCTGCTTCTTTCTGCGCAAGCTGGCCAAGCGGGTTCACAGCTCTCGCCGCAACCGGAGGCAGGCGTTTGCCATCAGGGCTCGAGCTCGCACAGGGCAAGGAGAAACGATCTCCCTGACTCACGTCTCCGATGAGGTGCGACACCTGCTGGGCAACTTCACCCGACCCATCTACCCCCAATCCACCATCACATTCCACTTCAACATGTCCATAGAGGACATGTCAGTGTCAGTGAGTATGTTCATCCAGCTTTTTTTTTTCTTGAAGTCATGGATATGGCCAGCAGTCTGAGGAGATATTTTGATTGAATGCATCAGAATGAATGTGAATCAACTGCTTTCATACCACTCAAAGCTGTTGACAGTTTGTCCTACGTATTATGTTTTTTATTCATGTTTTTTTTTTTGGTTGGGCTAATTCCAATATTTTTATATCTAAGGCCAACAACTAAACCGGTAAAAGATTCAGTATTTTACCACCATAGTTTTTTACAACCCTGTTGGGATGCCATGTCAAAATTTGATTTGTATATCATTTAAAACCTATATTTACTTGAAAAAAAGCTTAAGGACAACATATTAAATGTTAAAATTGGGGGAAAAAAATATGCTTTTTTTTTTGGAATAGCCTATATTTGCTCATTTTGGGTTTGATGCCAGCAACACATTTCAAAGAAGGTTGGAACAGGGCCAGCAAAAGACTGGAAAAGTAGTGTAATGCTAGGTTGATTGACAACACATCAGCAACATGATGGGATATAAAAGGTGTGAGTATTTCATGAGGAAATATGAAGAGGGGTTCACAACTCTGTCAAAGTCTGCATACACAAATACTGTAATTTAATTAAAACATTTCTCAATGTAAAATTGCTAAGCATTTGGGGAATTCATCATCTACAATACATAATATCATTAAAAGAGAATCCAGAGAAACCTTTTGACGCAAAGAGACAAAGTCGGAAATCAGTATTGAACGATTGTGATCTTTGGGCGCTTGGGCAGTGCTGCCTTAAAAAAAAACATGATCTGTGAGTGAAAATCATTGCATGGGCTCAGGAACACTTTCAACAGTGATCATTAGTGAGCACATGCACACACAAGTTAAATGTAAGTTAAAACTCTACCATGCAAAGAAAAGCACGTATACAAGATTCAGAAATGTCTTTTTTGGTCCTGAGCTTTTTTAATATGGACTGATGCAAAGTATGAGGGTGCATTTGTGCACATAACTTGGATGACTTGTACATCTGTGAAAGCACCATTAATGCTGAATCATACATACAGATTTTTAGCAACATGTGCTGTCATCCGTTCAGGGAAGATATTGGTTATTTCAACAAGACAATGTCAGACCACTTATTACAACAGCATGGCTTCATAGTAAGAGAGTCTGAGAGCTAAACTGCACTGCCCGTGGTCCAGACTTTACAATTATTGAAAACATTTGCTGCAATATGAAAAAAGGCAAATGGGGTCCTCGAATTGTTAAGCAACTGAAAACATTTCACTTCAAAAACTACAGCAAACTCCTGCAGAGTATTGTTATAAAAGAAGAGGTGATGCAACAGTAGCAAACATGGAAGTGTCTCATCTTTTTGAGACATTTTCCTGGTGTCAAATTTAGAACGAGCATATGTTTCTCAAAAAACTAAAATGTTAAGCTACAGCAAGTTATATCGCTATTTCAGAAAATCCTGGCTTATATCCTGGCTAGAAACAGTTCACTTAATGCAACATGCTCGTTCACTTTCCCCTCAGCTGTCTAAAAGTGAGGCGGACTCCGAGGCTCCTCTCAGGGAGGAAGCTGCTGAGGTTCAGAGGGACCCCGGCACAGACCTCTTCCTTTGGGCTGTCGTGCAGAACAACAAGGAGCTGGCTGAAATAGCCTGGGAGCAGGTGACACAGACGAAGTAAACAGTCTTTTGTGTGCTGTGTGTGTGTGCGTGTCTGACCTTGCATTCTTCTGTATCTGCACATGCACAGTGCAGAGACTGCATGTCTGCTGCTCTGTCTGCCAGCAAGATCCTGAAGAAAATGGCAGAAGAAGACAGAGACGGAGACCAGGCGGAGGACATGGAGGAGCTCGCCAATCATTATGAGCAACACGCCATTGGTATGACACAGAGTGGCTTTACTGACGGGGATTTCACGAGGTTAGTGTTTATTTCCTGTGTGTGTGTATTGCAGGTGTGTTCAGCGAGTGCCACAGCTGTGACGAGGAGAGAGCTCGGAAGCTGCTGGTTCGGGCGTCACACTTGTGGGGCAGAACGACGTGTCTGCGACTGGCACTGGAGGCCGACGATAAAAGCTTTGTAGCTCAGCCAGGTGTTCAGGTAGAACACGAGTGAGGTTTCTGGGGGCTTTTCTAACATGTTTTATGACTTGGATGTGAGTCCTGAAGTGTTTAGACTTGAATAAATTTGCCTTGATATGTAATGTGGAGCAATTTACAGTCGGTTGTCTTAGAAGTGAGGTTGTTATCATGACACTGGTATTAAATTGAACATAGCAATGTTTATTCTGTGGCTCTGATGAGTGAATTTAACTTAATATGCATCTTTCTGTTTAATAATTTTGAAACACTGAGTCATTGGTATTTAATCTCAATAAAATAATGATAATATGATAAATTGTCTTTCAGGCTCTTCTCACTCAAATCTGGTGTGGTGAGCTTTCAGTAGACAACCCTGTGTGGAGAGTGCTGGTCTGCATGGTCTTCTTCCCTCTCATCTACACTGGTTTCCTGGTTTTCAGGTGAGCTTTATAAGAGCACATTAGCTCTGACCATGTGCCTACAGGTCAGAGCTCTGTATTAATTGTATTGCTAAGGAACATTCAGAGATGGTGAAACTTTAAGACCAATTTGAAACCAATAAACACAGACTGGGTGGGTTACAGTGTTTTCATGTTGCCTGTTGTGCTTCAGTGCAACCAAAACTCTGCCAGTTTTTACATCTGTTTGCTTCCCTCCTGCTCTCTGTGCTCACACATCCTGTATTTTAATGCGGCTGAATTCCTAATAAGCTGTTCTTATTTACATATTTCTCTGTTTTTGTTGTTAGAGAACAAATATGAAATGGTGACTGAAACACAGCCCACAAATATGCATACCATTTCAAAGAACACCTTCTGATAAACGCACTATTCGAATGAGTTAAAAACTACAGCTGTGATAGTTTCATGTCAAATAATCACTCGGAGAGAAAATTAGAAACAGCAGAAGTCCTGGTCTCACACATTCTTTATGTCTGTATCACCTTCCGTACAGCCAACTCTTTTGCTTTGTGCTGTCAATCATAGACACAGAGAGAGTCTTCTTCCTGAAAGGGGTGTTGACAACAGCAGCTCAGTTACATTTAAAGCTCCAGACACCTTAACAGCCTCTTCAGAAGATGGCTAGAACTACGAGTTATACCGTCATGGTTAAATGAGCTATCTTTGCACTAATTTGAGCGCAAAAAAAGACACATTGTGGCGTCATGAGACATTCATTCATTTGTGGAAAAGGGGCCAATTAAGATACCTTTAACATTCAGCGTGCAGGAAGCAGAAATGTTTTTTAAACATTGCTAGTATGGTATAAGACCTTAATGTTAAAATAAATAGCACCATCACTTTTGACATGTTTCCAAAGAAAGCTGAGCTGCCTAAAGGCAGATAAACTGTAATATATATATATATTTTTTTTTTCTGGGGGAGATTTTTTTGTGGCTTTTTTTTTATTGATAGACAGGGTGAAAGGGGGTAGAGAGGAGAGAGACATGCAGCAAAGGGTCATGAGCCGGACTCGAACTCAGGACCGGCTACTGGCGACCTGCGCTTATGTGGTAACGCCTTAACTCAGTGAGCTCTATGGCGGCCCAGATAAACTGTAATTTAACTGATGTTAAATCTGGTGCATGCTGTCCAAATATAATGACCCTTGCTAAATATGACAATCTCCACTGCTATTGACAGCAGTTACAATAAAACAAACTGTCCCCTCAAAAGTGTGCATACTGATTTAGCATGTTGCAGATGGTAGCATGCACAGTCTGCACACTGTGATCTGACATAAGGGACACTGCTGCAGTTTGGAAAGCAGAGCGCAGACTTTGATGTTAGACGAGGTGCCAGTTACACAATATTCCAAATTCTGAGCTCTGATGAAAAGTAATATTCAGATAATACTACGTTTCATCATTTTCTGTTGAATTAAGATCCAAAATTACATTTAGAAGAAAAGAAAAATGGAGTTCATGTTCCAGCAGTTATATTAAGGGCAGCCAGTTTACTGTATTGTGGTGAATCTGACTAATGAATATTCTGCACACAACAGTTAATATCTAAAAGCTCCTATAAACCTAATCTAATAAGGTCAACTTGGATGATGAATAGAATTTACAGCAATTTTATGATATTAGGAGAAGTCTTCTCTGTAATCACAGGAATGAAAATATATCAGTGTCATAAAGAATTGTGTGGCGTGCAGAGTCCATCTCCCTCAACTTCCAAATGACTGGAGGCGTTCCAACTTGACAAACTTTACTGAGATTAAGACTTCGTACATATAGCAGCATGACAAGGTACATAACATTAAATAACACATTAAATAGAGATTTATACAGTTGATATAATACAGCTGTGGTTATCTGAAAGTTTAGTTGGCCATCTGTGTCCTTCTGAGACGCTGTTTTATTTTTTTCTTTAAAATATAACACATTTATTTGTGGACACCACTTGGTGGCGCCAAGTCCCCCATACTGCTCTACTAATCATAACTAATGCCGTGTGTAGTTCATGATGCATTGTTAAAGCTGGAGGTGACTAAATCCCGGAATAAAAATGTGCATCAATTTATGTTTAAGGGTTTTATGATAGAAAATAGCAGAATTTTTTTACTGTATCATCAGTGATGATCAGCATTGTTACTCTAACTCCACCTAGACGTGATGAACTCATCCAGAAAGACACTGAGAAGCGTGAGGAGATGAAGACAGTGGAGACGGTGACAGGGAGTACACTCCGAACAAATGCTCGCACCCCGTAAGTAGACACCTCAAAGGCCAGTTGGGGTAAAGAGAGAAATAAGTGCCACACATGTCACCTGTAGAAGAAAGACTAATTAAATGTGAAAACATCAAGTTGTCTCTTTGACCCCAGTGACCTCTGTGTCCTCAGCCTGCGGCGCTTGAAGCCACTGGGCAGCTGTTCCAGGCTGGTGTGTCTGTACGACTCTCCTCAGGCCAAGTTCTACGGGAACATCGTGTTTTACTTCGCCTTCCTCTTCTTGTTCGCTGTGGTGCTGATGATTGACTTCCAGACCACGCCGTCTCCTGCGGAGCTGCTCCTCTACATCTGGCTGCTCTCTCTGGTGTGTGAGGAGGTCAGACAGGTGAGAGACGGCAGCTGGGACACACAAACAATACAAAACAAATGAACAATAACAAAACAAACAAACAAAACACTGCAGTGGTTTTGTTTGCAGCTGCTTTGACGTCACTTCTTGGCTTCAACTAACAATTAATGTCAGTCACTTGTCTTTTATGAGATTGTGCTTATTTACTGTTCTGGTTCTTAATGCTGTTTAATGACAGCATAGTTTATCAACCGTCACAAGTTAATTTAAGACATATAACCTTATCTAAGAAGCAGAGCTACTCTGCAGATGTAGTTTAGTAAAACTTAAGTAGTCAAAGGAGAGATGCAGAATGACAGTCTCCAGTAGACATGAACAGTGGTCCTGTTTACTCTGTTTTCATACTCATAGATTTCACATGTATTCCTGATGACTATGGCTGCAATTAGCTAGTCTAGGGAGCATCTTAATATGCAGTAGGCTACTGTCTTCCAAAATGCGCTTTAACACTGTAAAATATGATGCTTTTTTGGAGTCTGAAAGAAGAATGAATCTATGACGCTCATACTGCCAATACAAAACCACAGTAAAAATAAAATGACTAAACAATGATATTAAAATTAACAGTTACAAAACCTATTGACAGGATAACAACTTTAATCAGATAAAATCAGGAAAGGCAAGAAAAAATATGTTTTAAAGATGGATTTAAAAGAAACCACTGGTTTATTTCCTCAGGCAGGGTGTTTTACATCCTGGCTTCTGTCTGAGCATCTTAAAGTGCTCGTAGGGTTGTAGTAGGATGAAAGATCAGAGACTAAGGAGTCAGACCATGTGGTGCCTTGTATGGAGTCAAAAGAACCATTAAAATGATTCAAGCAGCCGGTGTAAAGAGGTTAAAACCATCGTGATGCAGTCAGACCTATTTCCATTGTCTGATTAAGAACCTGGCAGCTACATTCTGTACTGTATGTAGCTGGTCTAAAAAGAGCTGTTACTCAAATTTATAAGTATAATTGTTTTTGCAGCGCTAAAACTTTTGTCGATTCTGACGATGTTCTTAAAAAAATGTTTGTATAAATTTTATGGCGTGACGCTTAAAAGTTAAGTCACAGTCAAACAGGACATCCAGACTTCTAGCAACAGGCTTCAAGTTTTTTACCTGGTACGTCAAAATAAACAGTTAGAGGCTGAATATTTACGGTTTCTAGCTGCAGCGTAGCAATGGCAGTCTCAAAAACACAAACCCAAACTTCTGGGATTTCAGGGGTGGGTGGAGGAAGAGAGTAGGTCTGCATATTCTCAAGGAATGTGACCTACATTTTTCTAATGCATGAAGGGATTATTTTAATTTTTAAAAAAACCCTTCTAAATATGTGCTTTTGATCGATTAAGATGGGCTTTTAGGGGTTTCTTCAGTGACTGGAGATCCACTGTCATGTAATCAGTCTGGTACCCAGCAGATGGCAGTATATGAATGTTGGTGTTGCTGGAACCATTGAGAAGAAATTCTGTTTTGGTAGCATTAAAGAAAATGCTTTACCATCCAGTTTCTTGCATCAACCAGACAGTCTTGTAGAGAATTCACTGTACTGTTGTCAACTATAAGGCCTTCAAAGTTTAGCAGGCTGGTTATCAAGCCTTCTTATAGCATTATTCATATGTGAAAATAGGAGGACTGTTTTTAGGCTGCAGCAAAACTACTAGGTTTAATAATCAGACCTTCCTCCTCTCTTCATTTTAATTATTTTGTTTTCTTAACCAGGTTTTGTGTTGGGTGTTTCTTAGACCAACTGTAGTTACTGGGTGCCACCTACTGAGGTTTTATCTAACCAATAAGTTCATTGTTGTTTCTCCAGAGCAATGTTGTTTCATGAAATACAGTAAATATCCCAAATCTCAAAATGCCATTGTCATTTTGTCTTTTTCTGTCTCAGCTGTTTCATGATCCTGATGGTTTTGGGTTTCGTAAGAAATCCAAGATGTACATCAACGAGCTGTGGAATATTTTAGATGTCCTCTCCATCATCCTGTTTATTATTGGCCTTGCATTTAGGTATGTTTTTCTGTCTCTGACACTCAGAGACTTTAGGTCAGAGAAATCTTTCCACCCACTGGATTACCTATGAATCACCAAGCTTTTCTGCTTCAGGTGGACAACCAAGCTGCTGTATCCAGGTAAAGTCCTCCTCTGCATCGATTTTGTGGTCTTCTGCCTCCGTCTCATGGCCATCTTCACCATCAGCCGAACCCTGGGACCAAAAATCATCATCGTGAAAAGGATGGTGAGAGAGGAACACTCAAATATAATGAATGGCGACCTGATGTAATGTGGGAGCAACAGCAGAGAACAAAATGCTACGCTCCAGAACACCTTTTATCTAATACAAACAGAGGCTTCTGCCTCACTGGGCATCCATCTGGTGTCTGCAGATGAAATTTGCTCTTTGTGTTTAATAAAAGGTGTTTTTAAACAAAGTGCTACAGCTGGTCTCTTTGTTACAACACCAGACTTCAGTGGGATTTGTGCTCAGCTACTTTCAGTGATTCCTCTCATCTCAGTTTATTCTTTGTGCGCACAGTTTTCATCATATTGTTTGTCCAACAAAAGGCTGAAGTGTTGAATGCTAAAACTTGTCACTGCTAAATATAGAAGCTGTGATGATAAAAGCAGTGCACTGACTGAAATGGTCTGAGATTTGAAAATGTACATTGCCCTTTTGAAGTGTTTCTTGCTCGTGACAGATGTGTGCTTCTCCTCCAGATGATGGATATGTTCTTCTTCATGTTTCTGCTGAGTATCTGGGTGGTGGCGTATGGTGTGGCCAAGCAAGGCATTCTCATTGAGAATGACGATCGGCTGGACTGGATCATCCGCGGGGCGGTTTACGAGCCCTACCTCATCATATTTGGGAGTTTCCCCGAAAATATTGACAGTGAGTGAAGCTGGAGAACAGCATCACTGTCTTTGTAGTTAGAACTGTGTAGTTTTGTCAAGTGAGAAACTGTGTGCACATAAAGTTAGTTTTACTTATAAAATGTTTTAGATTCAGTGTTTCACTATATATTTTCCCCCTATTTAAGAGGGTTATATTTTCTTGTTAAAAATGTTTTCTGCAGATGCTGCATTTAACATCGAAACCTGCACAATGAATGGCACCGATCCTCTGAAGCCCAAGTGTCCTGTGCTGAATGACAGTCAAACACCGGCCTTCCCTGAGTGGCTCACCATCATCATGCTTTGTGTTTACCTGCTCTTTGCCAACATACTGCTGCTCAACCTGCTCATAGCCATATTCAAGTGAGTTCTCCTCGACATCACAGTGTTTCTGCAAATGCGTTCTTGTTTTCACTTTCTTGTAATCATTGTCCCCCTTTTGCCATTCTCTGTCTTCCTGTGTGTTCCTGCACAGCTTTACATTCCAGGAGGTCCAGGACAACACAGACAGAATATGGAAGTTTCAGAGATATGAGCTAATTAAGGAGTATCACAGCCGTCCAACCGCCCCTCCGCCTTTCATCATCTTCAGTCATCTCTACCTCTTCATCAGGAGCGTGGTGCTGCGGAGGCCCCCCATCGTATACAAAGAGTTCAGTAAGGACTGAATTATTTATTTCTGCCTATGTGGAAAGTAGACTTCATGATTGTATGCTGAGAATTCTCTGGTTTAGCTTTAGCATCCAGTTTGAAACTTTACTTTTCAAGCAATAAGTCACTGACCTACTAATGTTGGACAGTCGTGGTGCAATTATGAGCCACATTGTTGTCATTGTAATGAAGACGATGTCAGACAAATGAAACAGCAACTACAAAAGACATTTTAGTTAGACACAGACATCAAACATTCATGACAGACGGCACAATGCCTCACAACACCAGCAATCAAAAATCTAGCATTTTTTTCTATCTGCAGGTAAAAGAAATTGGACTGTACTTGAAAAAAATCCAAACACAGCATGCACTTCAGCTTCATCTCATAGTGTTTATCAGCAGGTGATGTTTGCTCAGTTGTCATGGAGATGGTTACATTATTATCATGTGACCTAAGTGGGATGTTTTTATTATTTATGACGGTGATGGTGCCACAGCTTCTAGTCGATGACCTCTGACCCCTTCACAGTCGATGCTGTGTCATCTGTTAATCAGTTCGTGTATCATCACTCCAGTAGAGATTTTAATGTGATGAAATGTGCCCCTTCTGTTTTACCTCAGTCCCAATTTGTCTGTCGTGCAGGCGTCTGTTTCTGTGTGGATGTGCGTGTACATGTGTGCACACAGAATTGGTTTATGCAGTGACGCAAAGCATGCAACGCTGTCTTTCAGAGAACGAGCTTCCTCCGATAGAGGAAGAGGAGCTGCTGTCCTGGGAGGCCTTGATGAAGGACAGATACCTGCTGTCTGCACAGCAGGAGCAGAGCCAGAGCATGGAAAGACGCATCCTGGATACAGCCCAAAAGTAAAAATCCCACAGTAATGTAGCCGACTGTCGATACATAATGACCCTTGAGAGTGCTGCTGTCTATGCATCACTGCACGTTTAATATGCTTGAGTTGTGAGCAGTTCAATTGTTTCATATGAGCCTCTAGAGGCTATAAGAAATACAGTTTTTAGTATTTTTATTAACTTTAAAAGAATATTATTTTTATAGCAGTATTTTCCATTTTATTTCTCCTGTATCCCATTAACAACCTTGTAACTCCTAAGATTTAGATTGTGACCAGCTTTGTGGCTCAAACCATCAGCTCTGTGGAATTTGGTTGAAAATGAACTTTAAAGCTGCACCACTTAGTATTTTTATATTAAAAATGGGTCATATTATTAGGTGCAATGTGGAAAAGTATTACTTACGTTGACAAACCTGCAGTTGTGCTGTCAGAAATATGTGGTTTTTTTTACAATAAAAAACAAGTTTAAAGGACTAATTTGGCATTTTGGAAAATGTGCTCATCTGTGTTCATGCAAAGACTTGGATAAAAAGGTGACAACTGTATAAAAGCTGTAACCAGGAGATGGTTTACTGAGCCTGCCTGCTGTTTAATATTTAATCAACAGTTCGGGAGTGATCTGCAAACACGCACTCATACTGTACTTTGTTTGTTTTCTGAGGGTTACCACCATAAGCGATCGGCTGGAGAGAGAAGAGGAAACGAGCTCTGCCGCCATGGTGAAAAGACTGGCCCGACTAGAGGAGCAGGTTGTGACCTGATTTGTGGCTGTCAGTAATGTCGCACCTGCGTCTGTAACATTCACAGTTACAGTGCAGAAAAGAGATGGCGCACGTCTTTGTGCACTCGTGTGTTGTTGTTGAATTGTGTTTCCACGTGTCCCCTGTGGAGAAATCAGTCATCTTGATCCCTCATCTAAGCAGCTATCAAATCTATTTGGCCCGTTTTACTTTGTCTCATCAGGTCTTCCAATCAACCAAAGCCCTGCAGTGGATTGTGGACAGTCTGAAGTCTCAGGGTTTCGCTGCAAAAGAAACACAATCACTGAGTCAGCAATCACTGCTGTTGTTACATTACATTTCCATATGGTTGTTTCTATTCTCCCAGCATGTTTCATCTCAAACCTCCTGTCCACTTTTGCTACTTTCTGCAGCCTCAAACACAACAGAAGACACCCCTGACTCTCTGATGAATGCATCAGAGAAAGAGGACGGCTTCCACGTGAACTCTCGCCAGCTTCACTACCCCAACACCAAACTCACACGGTTTCCTGTGCCTGAGGAGAAAGTGCCGTGGGAGGTATTTCACATTAGTTTCTACCGTGAAATTATAAGCTGCTGGTCTTTAGAAAACCGCCAGGATTTTTGCATTCAGGGGGTTTTCTTGTCCTCTTTTTCAGGTTGGCTTTAGCTCATACATGCCCACTTATTATGCCTCTGAAGGCAGCAGTGACAACATAGATGGGTAAATATTAATCAGTGACCCATGAATGCCACATTTTAGGTTGCATTTTGAAACAATTTGAACTGACTATCTGACACTTCTGACTGAATCTGAGTCCACTGTCTAACTAACACGGGCCCTTCTTGTCTCTGTATACTTTTCATCTATTCTTTCTCCCCACAGATCAGAACCAGAAGCCTTAGATAATTACAGGTACGATACAAGATAAGAGACACTGGGCATCAAATAGCACTTACAGTAACCCTACAAGCACATCTTGATGTCTGATACCGATCGTCTCATTATCAGGAACCCAGGAGGGAGGACTGGCATCAGGGGACGAGGTGCACTCAGCCATCTGGGCCCAAACCTGAATCTAGACCTCGTGCTGACACGGTATTTCATCCAAACGGAGCTTTTAAGGAGATTGTTTCACTACCACTGGATTGCACGGCGCGATCTAACACTCTGAAAATTGATTTTTCTAGCTGGCGAGACAGCGAGAGGTCCGCTTTGGAGTACCTGGCAGTTTTTGATGAGAGCCGTGGAACCTTGGCCTTACCTGGGGTGAGTCCTGCTGTGTTCACTTCAGGTGGTTTGTGCTGGGGGTTTTTTTTCCGCTGTTCAAATAAATGCTCTGTACTCTTGTTATTTCTAAACTAACTTCAGGGGCCTGTTGACTCTGCTGATCGCCTACCAGTGGCTCTTAAGAGAACCATGGGAAAGAAGCTGTATGAAATGATGAATGCGAAAGTATCGGAGGGAACAAAGGTAGGTCTGTTCAGCACTTTGATTTGCAGGGCTTTAAAGCAGCCAGAGGAATCGCAGGAACAAAATAGTACAGCAGTATATTTAACTATAAATTTGCAAACCTAAAGGGTGACTGGGTGGTTTGAGGGCAGATCACATAGACACACAGTGGAGCCACGGTTCAGATACTAACCGTGGATCATTTCATGCATGTAATTCCCCTGCTGGTTCTCCTGCATTCACTGCCCCTCTCTCCATTGGACCTTTTGAATCTGGCTCAAAACAACTACAAATTCAAAGGAGTGCACGTCATTATTGAAACCATGTACATAAAGCAGAAAAATAAGCAGCCATACACCCGGGGCATTGATTAAACATTTGCTGATCTGATCATCAGCTCAGTCAAACCTCGTTTCTTTCATCTGTTGACCTGAGAGACCTTGTGGGGCTATTATGTGCAATCAGAAATTAAAAAAAAAAAAATAGCCTTACGGAAAGCCAGCTTTTAGTTTGTAGCACGGGAACCTGCTCATTTTATAAGTCCTGTGATAAATCCTCCTTAAAGGAGACGTTGATTCAACTCTATGATCCCTGTGAACCATACTTTGGTCCCACTGACTTATCTAACACGTGTTAATTGATATTAAATGTGGTGAATAAGGGGGAGAAAGGCCTCCTTTGACAATCTCAGACATCTAGTTGCAGAAATGACTGGTCATATCAAAGGGCAACATCTTCTACCAGTAAAGGTTTTACCAGCTTTTTTGAGGCATCAAACCTACAATCCGCCAACATTAATATAGTTTGATGAATGATAATCAATTAAAAATGCTTTTCTTGACTTCATAATTGTGTTAATGAAGATGCTGATTCTGTTTTAGGTGTCTGAGGGCTACGTGGATGACTGCAGGAACACAGATAACGCCTGGGTGGAAACCACCATCCTCAACATTCACCTGGTCAGAACAAGCCAGGTGATGATGGACATCAACAACATGGTAAGAAGCGTTAATGTTTTTAAGATATACGCAGTGCTGGACTGAGATCTGCCTCTGCAGTCATGTGCTACAACTCTCCTGCCTCTTCCTGCAGGTGGTGAGCAGCCATGGAGCTCTTCAGTGGCAGGAGGTGAGCGGCAAAACCAGGCTGAGCTCAAACCAAAGAGACTCTCTGCGGCAGGTCGCTGCGCTGCACAACAGGAAGTTCTGATGCTTTTTCTGCTGCTGCTGTAAATGTGCCTCTCCATGCACAGGTTATTTTCTGCCTGTCGAATGTGGCCTTTTGTTAAAGCTGAAGTAGCCTACTTCTGTTGCACTGAAAGCACTTATGAATGAAAAAAAGCTGAAGAGAAAACACTGTAAAGCCATAATGTATGCTGCTGTGGATGAACTGAATCTTCACTGTGCTGTAAACTTCATGCAAGCCTAAGAATTCAAACATGCACCTGAGAATAAATACTTGAGTGGTGAGAGCGCCGAATGTGGCGCAAAGTAGATGCACTTTTACTTTACTGCACTTGACAACATACTACATTTTTCATCCAATACATATGAATTCATAAGTAGTGGTGAAGTTTGCCAAACATAACAATATAGAATTGCAAATAATTGACTTTTAACAAATGATGCACTATTAGAGAAGGGAATAGCCAACACTCTGAAGTAGCGACGCTTACTACAGCTCCAGCTTGGCCTGCTTATTTACAAGGCAATGCACTAATAACAATAATAATCCAAACATATCACCCACTTTGTATTATAATGTGCATTACACAAAGGGACCACACTGCGTAGTTACTACTTTTTATGTTGCGGCTATACTTCTCTACATTTACTTGAGTAAAATTTTGTATTCACTTGTAACGGAGCATTTTTACTTTGTGGTTCTGATACTTTTATTTCAGTAAAGTTCACCTGTAAAATGTAACCGTCTCAATTTTTCTGTGTGTCGAGTAGAACTGCAACGACTAATCGATTAGCTGTCAGCTATTCAATTAGTCAACAATTGTTTTGATAATCTCCGGCGTCCTCCCACAGTCCAAAAACATGCTGAGGTTAATTGATTATTCTAAATTGTCCGTAGGTGTGAATGAGAGTGTGCTTGTTTGTCTCTATATGTAGCCCTGTGATAGGCTGGCGACCTGTTCAGGGTGTCCCCTGCCTTCGCCCTGAGTCGACTGGGATAGGCTCCAGCCCCCCGGCGACCCTACAGAGGAATAAGCGGTGTATAGATAATGGATGGATGGATGTTTTGATAATCGATCATTCAGTTCGACTCAGATTCCAGCTGCTTAAATTTGAATATTTTCCTGTTGCTTTGCTTTCTTATGACAGTAAACTGAGTATCTGTGGGTTGTGGATTTCCTGATCATCTTGGCTTTTGGGAAACACTGATTGACATTTTTCGCCATTATCTGACACTGTATAGACAAATCAGATTATTATAATGATCAACACATTATGACTGCAGGTTTTCAGTCATGTGGTAATCCTAAGAGCTTCAGTAGAAGTTAATGGAACTCCAATAGTCCTCTTTACTTCTAACCAAATGACTGTGAGTCCCAGGTTTATATCATCATGGGTGACTCATAATGTCGATGATTGTAAAACTTTGTGGGAAGAAAAGCTCAAGGCTGCATTATAAGTACCTGTTAATTGGTGTCATAAACCCATTAAAACACCTACACACAAGCTGAGCAACGCTGTATATGCAGGGAAATGTGGTGAGGAGTGCACAGACTTATATATGAAGGAGACTAAGCAGCCTCTCCACAAGTGCATGGAACATCACAGGAGAACCGACTCCTCAGGACTAGACTGAGCAGTCCACCTGCACTTACAAGATAAGAGACAATCCTTTATGGACAGCAATGTTCACTTCCTGGACAGAGAGGACGGAATAAGGAGTCTACAACACCAATCATTAAGTGGAGCAGTTGTTTACTCCCCTCTATATGCACACACGTTGACAAAGTTGTTGGTACCCTTTCGTTAAAGGGACACCACTTATCAAGTACTTATAATGCAGTTTTATAGGGTCTATAGAGAAAGTTTCACCACCATCAGCATATTGAGTCCTTCCACACCTGGCAGTTTACACCTCGAGGCAGGTGAGACTTGATTCAGGATTTGGGAGTGACAATATATATCTTGGACTTTGAATCTGAAGAAGTTTCTTGAACGTCTTCAGGAAACCAAAAAGAGAAGTCCAGCTGGCTTCTACTAAAGCTCAGGAACTGACAGATTATTAGACAATGAGAATCAATGAGAACACTTTTTAGCTGCAGCCATTTCAAAGCATGTATTTGTACCTTGCCTTGATATAATCGTATTCATCAAAAATAAAAGCTGCCTATTTATTTGTCTTGGTTGCCTTTACTGCTTGTGTTCAGCACAGACATGTACCTCCAAGGAAACAGCTGTATTTATGTCTGCACAGCTCTCAGAGTTTCCCTCCACCTGCCAGCACGCAGCGCTGCATGAGTTTCGGAGCAGGCTCTGAGGGCTCTCATTGGTTCAGCCAGAGGTGGCCAGACTGTGCAGTATCGGTTTCACACCCTCCTCATTCCCCTGCTGTCTTTCCTCCTTGACATCCATCAGTTATTCTCACGCTGGAAAAATCCGAAACTGCTCTTAGTCTATATGTAATCAAATAGCTTTAACATGTGACTTAGTGAACAACTGATTGCAAAGTTCCTATTGGCATTTTGTGAGGACGTTTAGATATAAAGATTCAACTGTGCTCACTTTATTATTATTGTTGTTATTATTATTATTATTATTATTATTATTATTGTTATTATTATTATTATTATTTGTCCTGTAAGTCTCGGCGGCACAGAAAATCTATTTTTAACCACAGCGTCACAGAGAGGAAAACAAACGAAGAGCTCCCACTCTGATGTTGTTTCATGACCCCACAATCATTACACAGCTTCCACAGCCTGAACCACTGCTGTCTTTTGTTAGAGTGAACCAGAAGACATACAGTACCAGCAGTATCAAGAGCATGTTCAGCTCCACTGCTGTTTAACTGCATCAACTTGATATGAGTAAGATGATTTTAAACGTTAATAATCTGTGGAGTAACCTCTTATAAAATCACTTTACGCAGGTCAGAAACTTTCAATACCATAATGTATGCTAGTCTCTGTCTGACAATCCCATGGACAGGTCTGGGTTTGGCGGCTGCCAGGAGAACGGTACTTACCTGACTGCATTGTGCCAAGTGTGAAGTTTGGTGAAGGGAGGATTATGGTGAGGGGTTGTTTTTCTAGGGTTGGGCTTGACCCCTTAGTTCCAGTGAAAGGAACTCTTAATGCTTCAGCATACCAAGACATTTTAGACAATTTCATGCTCCCAACTTTGTGGGAATAGTTTGGGGATGGCCCCTTCTTGTTCCAACTTGACTGCGCACCAGTGCACAAAGCAAAGTCAATAAAAACATGGATGAACGAGTTTGGTATGGAGGAGCTTGACTTGCACAGAGTCCTAACCTCAACCCGATAGAACACCTTTGGGATGAATTAGAGCGGAGACTCATAGCCAGACCTTCTGCTCCAACATCAGTGCCTGATCTCACTAATTTACTTCAAAAAGAATGCTTAAAAATTCCCATAAACATTTGTAAACCTTGTGGAAAGCCTTCCTTGAAGAGTTGAGGCTGTTATAGCTGCAGAGGGTGGGCCAACTCCATAGTAAACCATACCGATTAAGAATGGGATGTTGTCAAAGGTACCACTTTGTTAAATGATTAATTCCAAGAGTCTACATCACAACTAAACCAGCTGCATTATCAACTTGTCTTGTGGGATGATCTTGTAGAGGGGCTGGTTGCTTCTGGTGCATATTGCTGAATAAAATTGAGTTTATTACCGCAACATACAGAAAACTGTGAGTCTCAGTCCAGCAGACGGACACAATGTGCAGTAAATTCTTCATTCTAAATCCTTTACTCCAGGTTGCCTCAAAGGTCAGTTCTGTCTTTGTAAGGTACTGAGAGACCATCCAACCTGCAGAAGAAGCCCAGCGAAAATGAGATTCTAGAGTTTTCTAACAAGCGCGCACACTTAATGAAAGTAATGGAAGACGTATTGAAATCTTTTACTTGTGTAGAAATAGTAATAGCAACAATTACTCAACAACACTAAACTAAATGGTCAACTGTGATGTGATCTAAATGTAATAAAATTGCATAGGAAAGTAAAAGATTTTCATATGTAAAGTTGCCCCAGGCAGATTGTTGTGTGTGTTTTGGAATTTTATCACTGATGTATATGTATACATACATACTAATTTTAACTACACTGTAAAACATCACACATTAATTTAGTGTCCTGTCAATGTAAGTGTAAATTCTTTTCAGACCAGTTTTTATAACTTGTGTCATTTCAACTTAAAATGAGGAGTTGAATGATTACATAGCCGAGAGTTCCATTAAATTATCAGCTGAAGTTTATTAATAATTTGTTGATGAGACTTAGACTCCCAAACAAACATTGTCCCAGAACAAACACACTCCCTCATGCAAATGGAAGGAAAATGCCCCCCAGCACATGGAAATAAACACCAAACAATCAGGAACATGTTGAGGAACCTGACAATGGCCCAACATGTTGATTTGACCTCCAAACTTCCTACACCTCATTCTGATCAAGCATCAACAGGATGCAATGGAACAAGTTTGATTGACAGAGGCCCCACTGCACAAGCCAGAGTACCCAAAGGATCCAGTGCCAAGGTCCTGGTTCCAGACCCCATAGGACACCCTGAGAGGTCCTCTTGTCCATGCCCAATGGTTCACAGCATTTTTGAGCAACACAATATTAGGCAGGTGGTTATAATGTTATGCCTGACCGGTATATATACACCCATAATATGCTAATGCTAATTACTATAACACACCTTTATCAAGCTAACTTGCTAACTCATGTTTTAAGGCAGCCGTGCAACATGTGTTACTTAGCTGAATATGGAGGCAAGTTAATCTAACCAGATTTTAAAATCTTCCACAGCTGAATAAACTTAAAGTGATTTATAGTGCACACCCATATAGTTCGAAAAATATATGTTTGACAAGTAAAATCTCGACCTGTCAAATAATAGTCGAAATATTAGCAGATTTTCGTCCTCCATGTTTTTTAAAGCTGAGTGAGTGTTTGGTTCTGTCCTCAATAGACGATCTGTGACCACGTGACCTGCTGACAGGTTACGCTGTCAGGACTGTACCATTCAGCAGCGGACAGTAAACAGAGCGGAGACGGACCGCAGCAGGACGCCGAGGGACCCAGGGCAGACACACGGTAACTAACTCTGCCTTATGTCACATTTTTTAGAGGTTACAGCATTACTGCAACATTTTAAGCGGAGTATTTGAGTAGTTTTCACGATAAAACGCTCCGTTTGTACCGCGGGTTGAAGCTGAATGTGCTGACCGGGGCAGTTATCAGTAAGCTGCGGTCCACAGCTTCAACACGACGACCAGCCACTCTTACACTGTTTATATGTTTATGAATGAAATATGAGCCACTAATAAACACAAACCAGTTTCAACACAACAGACAGCAGCAGTCAGGTGAGCCAGTATCATTTCAAACAGCAGCTATGAAGCGGCTCCTGCCTACACAAGTACTAAAAGGTTCTTATTCGCCTTCATTATGTAACCAAGTGGAGAATCTTGTTGAATACTGAACTGTTCAGATCTACAGAAAGACTCTTTTGTTGTGTGTTTTAACCAGGAGAAGCAGGAAATTATAGGCTGCACCGAGCTGCTGCAGGAGAGGAGGCAAAATTATAGTGGGTGGTGAAGAAATGTTTGTTTTTCAGCTCTCAGATTGTACTTTTTTGTTTAGTATTTCTTGTCAACGTGGCTAAAAAGGAGTAAAATAGATCCTGCCTGGGACAGGTTGGCTCTCCAAGAGACTGTTTCTTTTCATTTGGGATTATTATTATTATTGTATGATCTGTAACAGAGGTGTTACTGGTATCTTTAGGGCTTATCCCAGCTCAGAACTCTTCAGATTTTAACCAGATACTTGTACCATTTCCAAGTTGTCTCAGAGTACAGTGGATATAAAATGCAGTATATTAAATCATCCCACTTTCTTTTATGCTCAACCAGTTTTCCTCAATAATACCTCAGTGAGTGAGGTGGTTCTCAAAGTGTGTGCATCGTATTTCGTGTGTTTTTGATGATTTACAGAGCTTTCATCTCATGTAAAGATGTGCCTCATATTCAAACAGTTATTTTGATGAATTTTGTTGAACAGTAATTTGGGTGATTGACACTTTAAATAGTCCAGGAGGACAGATGCAGGTGTTCCTGAGGAGAAACTCGTAAAGTCTCATAACACAGTACTATAAACAAATAATAATTCAATCAAACCTGCTGTCTGTTCCTAACAAAAAACACAAGAAAATTTTGTCCACAGCCCAATGATAACGTATCTAACTACAGCAACTTATAATAGTTTTCATCTCTAATCAGCTACCCAATATATATCATATTTTTCTAGTTGTTTTAGTGATTAAGGAGGACTGTATGCTGTATATGTATTTATGGAGAAACATCTGTACACACAACAATGTCACTGCTGCAAATATCCTGCTGTGAAACTGGAAAATCACAGTAATAAGACACTGGATGTCACAGAAACATATTTTGACCTTAATAATAAGCAGATCAGACTTTTACTGAACCGCTCAGTAATGTCCCAGTGTTTTTGATTAACTCTATAATATTATTTTTGGGGGCTTTAACACATGATGCAAATGACAGAAGGTTAGGTCCAGGGCATTTTTTCAATTCAATTCAATTCAATTCAGTTTTATTTGTATAGCGCATATTTACAACACAGGTCGTCACAAAGCGCTTAACATTGTAAGAAAGAACAGGAAACAGTAAAACAGGAAACAGAAAAACCCAACAATCCAAAGTTGCTTTTGGATTCCCTATGAGCAAGCAGTCAGCGACGGTGGGAAGGAACCAAAAACCCCCCATGGTAGGGAAGGGGGAAAAAAAACCTCCGACAGAACCAGGCTCAGGGAGGGCGGACATCTGCCTCGACCGGTTGGGTTGGGAGTGGGGAAGAGGAGGGAGGGAGGGATAGTAGGAGAGGTTGGGGTAGGGGTTGGAGGTGGTGAGGCCAGCGGCTGCAGATCAGGGACGTTGAGCTCCAGATCAGGGACGTTGAGCTCCAGATCAGGGGTGTTGAGCTCCAGATCAGGGACGTTGAGCTCAAGACCAGGGACGTTGAGCTCCAGATCAGGGACGTTGAGCTCCAGATCAGGGACATCCACGGAGAGAACAAGCAGGACACAGAACCTCGGGGGGGAAACATAGGTTAGTCATATGTAATGGTGATATATGACAGTACAGAAAGGAGAGGAGAGGAGCCCAGTGCATCATGTGAGTCCCCCAGCAGTCTAAACCTATGGCAGCTTAACTGAGGGACAGCTCAGGTGGTCCTGAGCAGCCCTAACTATAAGATTTGTCAAATAGGAAAGTTTTAAGCTTAATCTTAAAAGAAGAGAGGGTGTCTGCCCCCCGAACCCAAACTGGGAGCTGATTCCACAAGAGAGGAGCCTGATAACTGAAGGCTCTGCCTCCCATTCTACTTCTGGAATTCTCTTCATTTTTTGTATTCTTAGTGAATTAAAACAAAATTTAAAAAATTGGATCTTCAGTCTATTCATAAAACATTCAGAGAACCTTGCCTGCTCAGGCCTTATGATGCTTCTGGTCTGTACAGTACACCCAGCTGAAACTAACACTAGAATACAACTGAGCTGCATTAAATCCAGTGATTAAATTTTTGTTGGCTTTAGTTTATATTAACTTATTGGCTGTAGTTTGTGGTGTTGTTGGATTGCAGTGTTTTGAGATCTCCACTGGAGCTGAAGCGTCAAAAATAATAACAAAAATATGGCAAAGTGCAACATCCAAATTGCTAAAGCTGCAATTGTTCTTGTAAAATGTGTTACAACATATCACTATAACTGAAGCACTGTGGTGCCGCACAGATGCTCCGGCCTTCGCATTACTTTCTCCAGACAAAGAGACAACATGCTTTTCCAGCACAGATGAGTGCTGAACAACTGATCAATAATTTCGAATCAAAATTGCAATTTGAGCAAATTGCAAATGCTGCAGTGTGTACATGCATTGCAGCACAGTGTAGGATGTGTGTGAGGCAGCGCGTCTGACCCAGAGTTAAACTGTTCTGTCAGTGATTTTATAAATTCTGCCTTTGTGTGACAGTCACACTTTTGGTAGTGTCTCATGTGGTAATTCTCCACCACGTGTTTTTAAACTATTACACAGTCTGCACCACCAAGTGAATGTTTGTAATTAGGATGAAGAGTTGATTCGGTGGACACCTACTACAACAAATAGGATTTCAAATCATACTAAGGAAAAAAGGGCTGAAGTCTAACTTGACATCAGACTGGGGGCAGATGATATTTCATTTATGCTGCCTTATAAATAGCCTTGCCTCTAGTTTAAGTCACAAGTTCTTCATGTTAACATCAAGTAGGCCTGCAGTTAGTGATTATTTTCATTCCTGAATAATCGTTTGATTATTATAGCGATTAATAGTATTGTTATTTGGTTTATAAAATGGCAGAAAATTGGGGAAAATGTGAGTCTGTGTTTACCAAAGACCAAGATGATGTCCTCAAAGGTCTTGTTTTTTCACAACTCATATATTTTTGATTTACTGTCATAAAAGAGCAAAGATTGTCAAAATATTTGGTGGTTAATCTAACAGTTTATGGCAAATTGATTAATCTTTGTAGCTATAAAGTCAAGTTGTAAGTCTTTTGCGATTTAGCCAAGTTGAGTCTATAGTTACCGGATTCTTGTGTCTGACTCTGTTCCACACTTTGTCACAAACAGTTTTCAACAAAAACTGCACATTGAAACCGTTGGCTGGTTGCAGACCTCTCACATGAGACTGCATTAGCTTCAGCTCAGTGTGCCTAATAAACTGACTGTTCGTCTCAGAGGCTTCTCCTGTCAGATGCAGAGCAGCAAACATCTGAGCCTGAGAGCAGCGGAGCAGCGCTGAGGCTCCATCTGACACGAATCAGACACGATCATTCATCCGTCTTTCTTGAACACTTGGTGTCACAACAGTTTTGTGGTTCCACTGCTTTTCATCTCTGCCAACATACTTTGACAGTCAGTCGGCGGTGGGAAGCGTTGCATGTGTGAGCGCTGGATGCTGTGTGCTGTCACCGCAGCAGCATTGTGTTCCTCTCTCATTGTGCTGAGTGGGACGTTTTCAGCAAGTGTCCACATGTGTCACTAATGGCTGGGCTCTTGTAACTGCTGCCGGTGTGTGGTGCACTTACAGGTCACACTCGACACCAATCAGCAAAATGTGGTCCCCCGCTAACACCGCTGCAGGCTGCACCTCTCAGGTGTTCTTTGTGTTCTTGACTATGTCACACAGACAGCTAACAACAGGTTTACAGTAAATGTGAGCGACTTTGCATGTGGGACAGTTGTGCCTTTTAAAGAACTTTAATTTATTTTTTATGGGCCAGCACAGCACTGACATCGAACCAAAGCTCTGTTGCCATCAGAGAATGAACAAATCTCTACAAAATACATTAGTGGAGGCTCTTTATTTAAACAGAAACTACATCCATTTAATTTCCTGAGACATTACAAAGAGAAAAGAAGTCCTGTGAGTTCCTCTCATCCTGACTGCAGTTAGCAGAAATGATGGTATGACTGTTGTTTAAAGGATGTGGTTGGTCATATTGTATGCAAATGTTGTGTTGTCCTGGATTTACAAATGCAAAGATTCCTGTTTTCTGTATCACATTTACATGCTGTTTTGATGTTGGTCAGAGTTGTGATGGCAGTTGTTCAAAAGAATCTTTTGGCTTTTGAAAAAAATTGAAAATATGTTTGCTATTGAAAAGGATTGTTTGTTTGAGCCCTGATTTGATATTTTCATACTGTCAGTTAATCTAATGAAGAGAATGAAACCAATATTATTATAATAATATTACATAATACAGCATGTTGTCTGTTAGAGCACACCAGTGAGCCTCGTTCCTTCATGAGCACAGTAGTTTATTTTGACTCAGTCTGGCATACATGTACAACTTCCCAGTAGTGCAGAATGAAATAGTTTCCGATACATTTACGGCGCTGTATGGATTTTGTCTAATTGTCATGATGCTCAGATTTTAGTTTTTCTAAAACCTTTGACTTTTTGTCCATTTTAGCTTAAAATACTGATACATTTTTGACTTGAAGATTTCCGTAGAAGTAAAGAGGCCTTAGAACTGTATATGGAAAGTATACACCTATGCAAGGTTTGTGTAGATGTATTTTATCTACGGTTTATGGCTACAGCAAAGTCAGAAAATATTTAAAGATGGGCTGTCACGTTGATGGTTTCAGCCTCTTCATGGGATTTGTTCACAATAAGAAAAAGAAGTGGTTCAATCTTCAAATCCCCTTTTTCCAAACAAGCCGGTCACCCTGTTTGTTTCAAGACCACCTGCACATCTGAGTCCTAAATCGAGTGTCAGCAGATGCACACGACGGTCGTGATGCTGGCGCAGAAATAGGAAGCTGTATTTATGTAATTGACATGTGTAGCAACAGCAGCAGTGTAGCCTTGCAGCTGGTCTGATCTCTCTAATCCCGGCCCTGGAGAGTCGCCTTGCTTGTTTTGGGTCACATTTATATAGCAGCGGCCTCGGCGTCCTGTGAGGCTTAATGAATAAGCTCGTAGCTGTGTTTCATAAGATGAAGCATGTAAAGTTTTTATGTGCCGTCGGTGTTGTGCTCTCCCCCCGATGAAGATCTGTTACAGCTGTCCGGTGCTGTGAAACACTCTTGTCTGATTTGAAAGGTTATATGTTTGAGAGAGTGATTTTCTTTGTCCGTGGCGGTTCACCCCCACAGGTCACTTTGGGTTGATTAGACTCTCAGGACTGAGTGGGCGTGTGCAGACTGCATGATTGACATTTCCATCTCTCTGTTGTTAGCTGTGATGTATTTATTAAGGCTGGGTTAACTGAAAGCACCTGAGTGGGTGTTTTAATGCAACAGCTTTGTTTTACTTTCATTGTGTTGACTCAGTTAATCAAGACCTTTGCACATGAAAACAAAATACAGTTTCTTGCTTTGTAGAAACTTGTGTTGACATTGTGTGTATAACCGTATATTGTCAATGAGTTAATTAATCGTCAACTCCTTGATAATAGATTCATTAGCTTGAGTATTTTTTTAAGAAAGAAAGTCAAAGTTCTTTGATTCCAGCTTCATCAATTAGAGTGTTTTCTTGTTTTCTTTCTCCTGGTTGACAGTAAACTGAATATCTTTTGGTTGTGGACAAAACAACACATTTGAGGATGACATCTTGGGATTTGAGTAACACTGTTTCACCATTTTCTGACATTTTATAGACTGAACAACTAATCGATTAGTCGAGAAGATAGTCTACAGAGTTTTCCATCCATCCATTATCTATACACCGCTTATTCCTCACTAGGGTCGCGGGGGGGCTGGAGCCTATCCCAGCCGACTCGGGCGAAGGCAGGGGACACCCTGAACAGGTCGCCAGCCTATCACAGGGCTACATATAGAGACAAACAATCACACTCTCATTCACACCTACGGACAATTTTAGAATAATCAATTAACCTCAGCATCTTTTTGGACTGTGGGAGGAAGCCGGAGAACCCGGTGAGAACCCACGCATGCACAGGGAGAACATGCAAACTCCACACAGAAAGATCCCGGGCGTCCTAACCGGGATGCGAACCAGGAATCTTCTAGCTGTGAGGCAACGCTGCTAACCATCGCGCCACCGTGCAGCCCTACAGAGTTTTAACAAATGAAAATAACTGTTAGTTGCAACCCTATTGTACATCTGTTTCGTACTGAAACAATTAGGCCTATCACAGTGATCACATAGTTGCCTGATCGCAATCATTTTTTATAATCGTGACAATCATTTACATTCACCTGCATAATAACAGTCAGATTAAACGACCAAAAATGTAATATTTCAATCACTACTCATTTGCACCACCTTCTTCTGCTATGATTATCTTTAACTTCTAATAACGGACCAACTGCATTTCAGTGAGCATCTTTTGACATTAACATCATGGAGTTAGTTGCAACGTCAGTCATCGCAGCACTGCTATGAGCAAATATCGGTTTTAAGCCAAACTAAAAAGGAGAGTCCAATAAGTTGGAAGTGGTGATTTGTTAGATTTGCAATGAAAAGATGGCTTTAAAGGCACTAATGCCACGAATCAGAAACTAATAGAGGCATAAAATGAACAGAAAAGACAATTAAATCATTAACCTCAATTGTTTGTATAAGAATTTATTGTCAACTAAAATTTTATGATTGTAACAGCCCTAGAAACCAGGTTTAAAGCTGAAACAATAACGGTTTCATTGATTTTGAAATAAACACCTTTGGACTATTTTTCTAACTGTTAGCTGGACAAAACCTGCCATTCGCTCCCGCTTTGTTCTTTTTATCTTTTCATTACCTACAGAAATGATCAATTCAAACAGCTATTAAAGTGTGTCAGTATTTTACAGTACATTACAGTGTAGATCAGGAACTCCAGCATTCTCAGTTTTGCTGTCTTTTCTTTCTTCTTATTGAGTGTGTTTCCTGTCATCTCTCTGCTGGCACTGTCTAATAAAGGCATGTAATGTTCATAAAGATGATTTCAGCGGAGAAAAAAGTCAGCCTCTCAACTTTATTTTGAAAAAAAACTATATTTGTTTTTGCTTTGTTTTGGTTTATCTAATATTAATGAATGCCCAACAGCTGTTAAAAATAGTCCTCTCAGAGGTTTATGTGCTGAGTGTTCACATCGCGTGCGGCGCAGCCATTGAGGAGCAGTTGAGTGGAAAAAGCCAAACAACAAGCGTCAGTCTGAAGGAGGGATGTGAATGTCTTGCTCCCTTCCTCCTCACTCCCTCTCTGGATCTGTATCCTCTTACTCGGTCGCCCTCCCTCGGGCCCTCTCCTCCTTTCCTTCCCACTGACTGACATTTCCATTTCCAGACCCATCCTTGGCTTACTGTGCGCACACACAGGGCCAGCTTGTCACACTGAGAGCCCGCCTGGCACGCCTTACATCTATATCAGGCCATTAAATGCCAATAATGACAACTCAGCGTGGTTAAGAAAATAATCATCTTCCATCTTCCGGGCTCGTCTGTTCGGTTGGCTCTCCTGGAGACAGAGTTATCGTTTGCCAGAGAGTTGATTGGACGAACTGGCAGACGGCTTGCTGGTCAGCCTGTTTGAAGACTGGGATTTTGTTGAGAAGTGGGTTAAGCCCTACATCCCATTATATTTGGGCAGGGGTATTACAGTTGTGGCTGTGAGGGGTGTTAGATTAACTCAGCATTGTTGAACCCTAAGTGTGACTGTGCTTTGCTGCTAATAGTATGCAGGCTTTGCTTCATGAAGCACTAGAAGGAGAATTTTTCACAGTCTACAGTCAGAGCTAGAAAAAAAGATGCATTCATCTGCACAATTTCAGTTTTATATGTGCCCTAATGCTACTAAAAAGTCTCTGTAGGAGACCTGCCCGGTAAAGTTTGATTGTGCACGCTTACTATCAACCCAGTCATCAGTGTGCGCTTTGCTTTGTGTGCATGTTTAAAGCTGTATTTGCGCAAAAAGCACACGACTTTAAATGCACTTCTCTCTTGTGATATGTGTGCTAGCTGAGCTTCTATAATTACCACAGCCTGCAGCGCCTCATGGGGAGCATATTAACACACACGAGTGGAGGAGCAAGAACCAGATCACATGCACAAGTCATACAGCCTGCGTTGTGTGTTTAGATGAGTGTGTTCGAGTGTCTGACCTCTGATGTGTGCACCTTTACAGCATATGTATATGAACAACAGGGACGCGCAGTTACTCATAGATCACAGTGTAATGTGTGTGTATATATATATATATGCTCGTGCAATGAGGATAATTTCCATACATCAGTTGCGAGGTGTGATTGTGCTGCATATGCCACGTGAGCAAAAGAAAGTCACATATTATCACAGCTACTCTTAAGGCTTTAACAAGAAAGGACTGATTTAATTTTCTCCCATTTTTCTGAGGGCCTCTTTCTGCCCCTGCCACACACAGTCAGATTTTGCTTAAGGTAAACGTAACGCTACACTATTCATCAGCAAATGCATTTATTTGATAAACAGAAGTTGTAGTTTTTCCCATTACACTCAGACGATAGCAAGAAAGAAGTGAAACAAATATGGTATTAAAATGTTTTTGGTCTGCATTTCAGTTCTTGTGATATCGACTCTTTTTTCAATATTTTTTAAGATACTAGTCCAATATCATACTTCCCTGTATTTTGTTTGCAGTGGTGTGAAATGTGCTGAACACACCTGTTAAGACTGAATCAGAATCATAGATGGCATTTAAAAGACGAACGTAGCCTCCAACTCTGAAAACTGAATTTGTCACAGAAGGTGCATTCTTGCTAACAGCCAGCAGGGGGCAACTCCTCTGGTTGCAAAAAGAAGTCTGATTCTACAGAAGTCTATGAGAAAACAGCCATACTTCTGGCTGGGTTTGTTACTTCAGTGAACATTTTACTAATGAACTGATGGTCTCAGTTGCTAGTTTTAAGTGTCCTTCACTCCAGCACGGTGCTTATTTTGTAAAATCATGGTCCCATTTAGAGCAAAATAGATAATAAAGTAGGGTGTGCCTTAGGTTGAGCTGTCTTGTATTTGACATGCTGTTAGGCTATTGCCATGCATACTGTCCTTGAATTCTCAAGCAGATCCACCCCTTGGTTGTTATTCCTGCTTTCAAAAGACAAAGATGTCAGCTGAATTCCAAATGTGAAGCTTAAAAATGACAGTCGACAAACTAAAGGGTGACTTTACGATTGCTACAACCATCTTTTATGTACATTTTGCTCATTACACTTTGAGCGAGGTCTACAAAAATACAATCCATTAACTTCTCTGTAACATTTTTCTCCTTTGAAATGACATACAGTGATTGGCAGTTTTCCCCTACATGACTACAGTTTTTCTTTACACTTGTCTCAATGGTTTACTTCAGAAGAATTTGGCTATGATAGGGTTGAGTGATGCAAATTTTTAGCTGAATGGCCGACGTGCTAGTGGACAAAATAAACTAACATCATTCTTTTAAATGAGATGATCATGATTTCAGAATTACAGCATATCTGAGATTTTCATTTTTTTGTTAACATTATTTTACTGGCATAGTGTCTATACGGTGTGTGCTGTGCCCTGCAGTCTCCTCTTGTCTTTGTACAGCTGTGACCTCGTGTTTTCTATAACCTCTAACCTCAGCGAGCAGCAGCATCATCCACCCCCAGCTATAATCTGAGGCAGACCACCGCTGCCTGCCACCCCCTGCAACGCCCCACTCCTCCTTACATCCTCCTTCTAGGGATGAGGAAAGGGGAGGAGAGGTGTATGAACACAACATCCTAGCATTTCCACATCCATTTCCCCCCACTTCTGTAATACTCTCAAGTGAAATAATTAGAAGCAAGAAGGCTGCAAAGCCCTCCAAACATTTTTACGTTATCTAAGACTGGCTGCTGTGTCCGGCATTATAGCTCCGCACGCAATCCCATAAATCACTCTCGGGATTATCAGGTGCATGCAGTTGGGAGGGAGGATAGTATAACCAGGCTTTCTGTCTGCTACTCCTCATCTGTTTGCCGTCTACTCTGAACTCATGATAAAGAGTGAACCAGGATAGACGGATTGTGGTGGTGCAGGCAGAATGGTGCGGGAGCGCTGAACAGTCATTGTTATGTAATTTCCTCTGAGCGCGGATTGGTCGGGCTGTGGGCTGTTGGTGGGCTCAGGACAGTAATCTCACAAGCATTATCTGTCTCTCAGAATCAGAGGCTGTTGTGGGCTGGACTCACTCATCCATGCCTGCCTTTGTACAGCCAACCAATCGGCCGGGCCGGCTTGTCTTCTATCGTCCATCTTAGCCAAACAGGTTTGTCCATGTGGTCAACATAGTCAAAACAGATTTTATCTCATTAGTTTGCTTCCCTGACTCATCTAACATCCTCAATCTAATCATTTATTGCTATTCAGCTGACTCTGAGATTTATGGGGTTGCAGTTGGTACTAGAAAAACCCTCCGGTGAAAAATGCTGATACAGAGCTACACTGTCGCACCACCTAATCATGAGGGTTTTTATTACAGTAATTATAAGTATTGAAGTTATTTCAAGTATTGCAATTAAAGTAGGCAACTTGTAAGCAACAGCAGCATAAAAAATCTCAGCTATACTACAGGAGCTCGGGTTTAGGTTGGTCAAATTTTATGCATTTTTAAGATGAATATTTGAGCCCAAGAGCTGTTGAAATATGTAAAACCTAAAATTGCACTTTTATCTTTGGACAGTCTTCAGTAAAAAAGACTATAACCAAGTCATGTTCTGTGCTGTATATCAGTTGTAAATAGTTACTTACTTAAAAAGTGATAAATTAATATACAATGATATGATTGACATTAATGTGTGATTTTTAATAGCATAACCCATCCAGTCAGTCAAAATCTGACTGAGACTGATACATTTTACCATTCCTGTAATGATAGATGAGCTACTTTTGCAGGGCTGCTTCATGCTTACAGTATATATTTCTTTGGTTGCAGTTAGACCTTATTTATGTGCGTTTAAAAAAGAAAATTGCCAGTATGGTGTTATTTCAACATTAATCATTGTCATTTCCAGCATCTGGGGGAAAACTAGCTACATTTAGCTTTAGCCATGACTAGCTGTAGCTCTGGTATCAGCTAACTCGAGCTTGATTTTGATCTCTTACTGAAACCATACAGACTGTATATGAAAGATGGACGTAACCTTTGAGTCTAAAACAGTGAAGCAAACGCAGAAGTGCCTTAAACCTGCATTCTTCCTAATGGCCAGCAGGAGGCGACTCCTCTGGTTGCAAATAGGGGTCTGATTTTGCTAAAGTCTGTGAGAAAATTATCCTGTTTTTCCTTGAATTGTTACCTCAGTAAACATTTTCCGAAGAGTTCATGGCCTCAGTTGCAAGTTAAGAGACTTTTTAATACTGCATGAAGTTCATTTATACCCCTTTTCCACCAAGAACAGCCAGGTGCTAGTTTGGTGCTGGTGCTAGTGCTGGTGCTTAGTTGGTTCAAATCTCGCACCTCCTAAGAACCTGTTTGCTTTTCCATTAGCAAGGAGCCAAGTTAGAGCCACACCATTGTGTCCCCATGAAATGCTTGCATCGATTACATAGAACTTAAACAAATGCAATAAGTTTATGATTATATCTATGTTTATCTTTATATGTAGTCTTAAGGCTGTTTGCGAGGCGGAGGTCGCCTGTCGCCTGGGCACATCTGCGATTGCTCTACTGGTGGGATACAACTGTACCGGATTGCAGCGCGCAACAGTTTGTGCTAAACTTCCTTGTGTTCCGGGAGTCATTCCGATTGAACCACGGACATCCTGGCGAAAAAGGACACAAATTACTGCTTGTGTGCCCTTTTTTACCGTTGATCCTTGGTCACAATAACCCCAACCCCAGCCCGTACTTGGTTCTTAGCTCTGGCCCAGCAAACAGTTGGTGCTTGCTAAGCACCAGTTTTTAGAACCTGGATGGAGCCGGTGCTTACATGGTGGAACTAGCCTGGAACCAGCTTGGTGGAAAAGGGGTATTAGTAAATTATGGTCTTATTTAAAGTAAAATACATTCTAAAATATGGCATGGTTTAGGGCGGGGCCACCTTGTTATTTATAGATTACTACAGTATTCTTGTGTGTAGTGTCCTTGAGTTCTCAGGCAGATCCACCCCTCCCTTATAATATCTGATATCAAAAGGATGGCGACAACCAAATTCCAAACTCAAGGCTTCAAAATGAAAGTCCACAAGCCAATTGGTGACGCCACAGTGGCTCATCCATGTTTTATATACAGTATATATGTATATAGTCTGTACCTAAACATGAGGTTTTCTTGTTCCAACTGCAGATTTGGCACACTGTCTTCCATAAAATTATACACCTCTACTGCATAACCATTTTTATCTGGTAAAACAAACAATGAAAAGTTTGATCCTGGTCATACTGTTTACTGTTCTGTTTTTTAAGAGACCAAGACCACAGGAAGAGGTAGTAAACATATAATGAGAGTAATATTTTTATTACATGATGGCTGCCATAAATGTGAACAGCCATGAAGTGCTGCATAAAAACACACATGGATTTAAAAATATGCCTCACATTTATTTAGTTTTTAACTGCAGTATCTCTCTTCTAGAAGCATCCGTTCTGTTTGTGCAGTCTAACAAGACAGACTGTTGCTTTGCCAGCAGCAGACTTTGAGCCAATGACAGTGGCTGAGGAAGGCTTTTTATGACAGCTTAATTGCTTTGCACACTATTTCCAAGTTTATCACATTGATTGTCTGATTCGAGGTTGCTGGTTCAGGCTCTCTTTGCCTCACGGAGACTGCATGTGTACAAGATAGACATGCCTCACCCTGAATACATGAAGTGCTGCACTTTCTCAGCATGTGAGAAACTGGCTAGACCTGTGGAGTTAATTATATAGTTATATATGCAACACATTATATGCTGATTTGAGTGCCAGTACAAAATTTGAACATGCATTTGCAGATATAAATATGTAATGCGAAGGAAATATTATGGCTGGTATCTCACAATATATACTTACCTTTCCAAAATAGCAAATTATTGAAAAATCAAACCTTGTTTTAAGTCAATATTCTATATATACAATAAAAGTATATACATTATATACACAATGCTTGGTTATCAGTCCAAGAAAAAAATCAATTACAGAAAGTGCACTTAAGCATAAGATAAAAGCATGTAATCACTATTCTGTACAAGGATCTCAGTTCTTTCCTCTAACATCGAAACTGTGCTTTTCGTGAGTATTGTGAGTATGTTTTGTCATTTGTTTACTTAAGTAACACTTAAGTGTTGAATGAATTACTTTTGTGGTGACATTAATAGGCCAGATTACTTCTTTGATCAGTGCTTTTATCATAATTTCATGGCGTGCAGTAAGCATGTATGTCAACATGTTGTAGGACTTAGCAAACCTCCATGGAAGCCTTATTTATTTGTCAGTAATCATAGACGTGTGTGTGGTCCGCCGTGTCTGGACCTGGTCCTTGCCTGCGCTGGCAGATTGGAAAGGTAAACCGCTGCAAGCTTATGTGTGCGATGCTGCTTTTTCTCTTATTAATGCAGCGGACACAGGAGCTGTCAGTGCTGCTGTTCCGCTGCTGGTGAAATAGTAATGAGTGTGTATAACGGAGCTGAGCCAGTGTGGTTTACAGCTCTGTTGCACTTGGAGGCGAGGCCGGGGCCCATGGAGCATCATGTGTGCACCAGTGATGGAGGCAGAGCAGGAGGCTTTAGCCACCGCTGGAATAAGGCCGACTGAAAGGCTGAGGTCAGGCTCTTTTTATGTCTTTGCTTTGGAAATGTTTAAAGAAGATGTCTGTAATTTATTTGAGCATGAAAGTCATGTTAAACTTCTGAAAACTGAGTAATAAGAGAAGTAGAAGCATCTGTTTTGTAATGGCTCTTGCACACACAGATCATTAAGGTGCTTGAGAAGGAAAATGTAAAAATGATGGATTCAAAGTCTTGAAGCCCTTGTCTTATATAAAACTAGTCCATGAGGGAGTCATTTTTTTAACCTTTTAGATCAACTTAAATTTTAATGTGTAGAATTATTATGAAATTGTTTTTGACTTTAATGAATAATTTGAATGAAGTGACACAAAGAATGTAAATAAAAACGATTCCAGTTTCCCAGAGTTCTGAGACTTCTTCAGTTTGCCTTATGTCTGACCAAAAGGCCCAGTAAACAAAATATATTTATTTTACAAGGGAAACAATGAAGAGAAAATGGAAATCCTTTTATTAAAAGCTCGACAAATGTTGCCAAAATTGATTTTCAAATTAGTAGCAGATTGTCATTTTCTAACCAGAAGCATTAAACATTCTCAGGGATTGTCTTTTTTTAATGAGCAGATTTTCCATTTGTTTCATTTAATTTTTCTTTCGGACTGTTGGTCAGAGAAAAGGAGCATTTAAGGATCACACATCTGAGAAATTCAATGGCAATATTTTCACTGATTACACCTTATTGTCAGTAAATCCTTAACAGAGAGTGTGTGAATGTGTATATAGTAGTTGTCAGCAGCAGTAATTGTGTGGATTTCAGGTCTGTAATTTCAAAGTCATTGTTGTCTTCCACCGGAGCAAAGACTGTCGAGGCAGCAATAATTTGGCCTTGAGAAACTAAACAGTTATTACCATCCATAAAAATAACCCCACCTAACTTGGAATAGATTATGATTTATTTATTTATGACTTCAGTTACATTTTAATTTCAAAGAGGACATGTTATTTCGGTTTCTATATACTTTACTTTAAGGGCACCTTAGTGAATGGTAAAGACAGAGGTATGATAGCATTCATCTTAGGTTGAAACTGTGGTTGGACTGTGACGTTGATCTACACACTGCAAAGTAACGCAGTTGGGAGGAACCAAGAAGCAGCACAGCATCACCGTAAACAGCCAGGCAGGTGACTTCTCCATGTATTTTTCCAGACAGATGTAAATATGGCAGATGGTTGGCCCAGTAAAGCTGTGTTTGGGGGGCCTGAGTGTGGTTATTTCTGTTTTGTTTTCTCTTGATTTCAGCATTGAAAGCTTTATGTCTGTTTGTACATGTGATGAAATGCAAAGAAAATGCCAATTTTTTGATGTCTCCGCCATGAACTGTTCAGTGGACATATTGCACTGAGCTGCAGCTTCTCTATGAGGAGGCTGTGATCAAAGTAAAATTGATAAAGCTCAGATTTCAGCAGCGCTCCTCATCACTCTTCAAAGTGAAATTCAAACATTTAATTAACATGAATCAATAAAACTCTCCTCAGCAAAATTAGATTAAAATTTGAGTCAAAAAAGGACTCAAAATTTAAAACTGTAGTGCAGGACTTTATCATGTAAATAAGGATCAGTAAAAACCCTTGAATTCACCCAGTGCTTCTGAAGCTAGTGCCAAATCTCTGTATATATATCACAGTTTTAAATCTGACATCTGTGGAGAATTTCCTACAGCAGTAGCAATAGGTTTTACATACATCCGAAATGATCGGTTTGACAGAGCTGAAGAAGTGTAGTAGAAGAGTGTAGTAGTCACTGTAGGGAAGGAGAGGGAGTAGGCGACAGCAGCTAGGAGTATGGTAGAGCCAGACCATCCAAGTTTCTGATGGTCTGAATAACAACGAAACTCTGCATTCAGAGGAGGGATTACAGTCTGAAAAAGAAAAAGAAAAAATTGAAAGACAAAAGTTCAGCACTTCAGATCAGTCAGATCTGAGGTAGCCATAATTCAGTAACTCTTAAGTGTTTTTTTTAGGTGATTTACTTTGAAGCATTAAAATCACCTACATAACTTTATGTAGGTTCTCGCAGTGCTGTCAAAACGGTTCTGAACTGTCAGCTCATGGACATGGACATGGGGACATGGACATGGGGCTATTTGGCACCAGGTTGTTGGCAGTGGTTCCTTTGTGGGTCTACATGTATCAAGTTTGTTCTGTTTTATCCCATGTATGCTTTATCAGATTGGGATCTTTGCAGTATGGAGGTGGGTCAACAACTTGGGGTCATTGATGTGTTTTTGAGCAGTTTTTGTGGTGGGACACACTGTTCTCCTGTTTAGGTGGGCGGTACGTGTCAAAGTAACATCACACAAAAGCCTGGACCCAAGGTTTCCAAGCAGAGCATTGTGTTGTAACAGGATGTTAAATGGTGTACCCTTCACATGTCAGTGGTTTTACTGTTGTGGCTGATTGGCGTATGCATAATCAACAAATGAATTGGAAAAATTAACAAGTATGCATCTTTAAATACCCTGGAAAGCCTATTAAAGTCGAAAGTACAATCAATATGTTGTGGGTGTGTTGGATTTGTTGGGTTTTATCTTATCAAAACTCTTGTGGTGTTTGGAGTAGAAGGGGCTTTACAGAAGTATAGGACCTTAAGCCACATCTTTTCTATCATCACCACTGATTTTGCAGTTCAGCCTGTCAGAGTTTTTTATTTGCAGTTATATGTGATCAGTGATGTTTGACTGTGCGTCTGATTGTCAGCAGGGTTGTACGAAAACAATACAGTCAAGTTTCATGAAACTTGGTGGAGAGGTGGAGCATGGGTACATTTTGGTGGGCATTTGGACCATTTTTGTTAAAATTGTAAATAGGGCATTGGTGTTGGTGGAGGATACGCCCTCTCTGTGCTCTTATAGTACTTAGTTGGAGGTTTTTCGGCTTGTTTTCATATTTCAATGTGGCTTCTCTTGTCTCCACATGAGCACATAGACTTCTGATTGGCTGACCTTTGGAATTTCAGCTGTCGTGCAGAGTTTGATGTTCTCGCTGAGCAAACAGATCAGGTATTGGAATTCCTCTCTCCTATGGATATCTAATGTCTCTCTCTCGCTCTTGCTGTCAATATTTAACTAGGGCTCTATTTTTGGGAATTCCCCTGCTGTGTTTTGTGTACACAGGAGTGTGTCTTCAGCTCCACAGCACAAATTACAATTTCAGTCTGCAGCCACTCTTGTTCTCTTCAGTGCCAGAAGAGCGACTGACAGTGTATTCATTTTCGACTTTTCTTCATGGAGGTGTAGTTTTAACGGACCCACCGATCAGCCAACGCACTCACCATTCCCTAATGTCAGTCCCATAAGAGCCAACATCCACTGCCATCTGCACCGTGACTCATTTCACCGTCATTTCACGCCATTTATAGGCAGTGTTTGGACGCCTCTGCCTCCACCTCGCCCCGGGATACCAGACCTCCCCCTCTGGCAGGGTCCCCCTGCTGGGGTGTGGCTTGAGGATTGAGATTGGACAATGCTGCTCAAAAATATCCCAACCCCCTCGCTCTCCATGCATCGTTACATTCCTGCTGCCCCTCCCCATCACCGTCTTCCCCAGAGGTTTGGGCCAGAAACAAGAGCACTACGGGGAGCATCTGTTCCCTGAGCTTTTCCTTTCACCCGCAGGCCTTCCTCCCTATCAGTCTTTTTTGATATACCCCCTCTGGCCGCAGTCAGTCTCAATCTCTGCCATTACCACTGACACGCATATATATACTCTCCAGATAGACAGACACACCATCAATACTTCCCTTCGCCGTAGCTGCACCCTCTTTTCTCTCTGGTCTTTTCATTATCTGGTGACTCATCTTTTGAGTCAATTTCTTTAATGTCACCTTTGCATCGGTGCGATGGCGAAACCTCCACTTGTGCATTATGGTTGCAGAGCATAACATGTCACTCACCCATATGATGCTCACCCTTGTTCTTTCTCCCTATCTGTGCAGGTGAGAAGCAAGACCGAGTCGAACCTGAACCCAGACCACACTCTGCAGATCTTTGAGATGCTCAGAAACGTCCTGACAGGTCAGTACGTGCACACACGAAAATATGCACAACACAGAGTCACAAACGTGCTGGCTAGTAGAATGTCTAAATAGCATGGTGATACTTCAGCACATTGAGGGCAGAGTGTCAGAGACCGTGAGAGACGTTAGATGACCTTTGGGAAGAGAAAAGAACAATTCTTCTGACATTCTGGCTGTGACCTTTTGATTTTTCTCGGACTGTCATAGCTTTTTAACCCTGAAGCTAGAACATTATTGAATCTCCTGAATATCAGCTGCTGTCATATGATTTCATTTGAGATTTGAGTAATGAGATTTAAAAAGTATATGACCTCAGTTAACTCAAGATTTTCTGTATTAATTTAGTAAGACAGGCTAGGAAGGCCCCCAGCCCTGACCAGGTGTCTCAACCATCTTTGCATGATTTTTTATAAATCACTGTAACACAGTCAGGTCTCGTTGTGCTTTAACAGATCCGCTATAATCCCAGCTAAACTTAAAATCATGATATTTCAGGAAAATGACTTTCTACATGTCTCATTTAAAAAATTTGCCAAAAATACATCTGTATAGCTCACTGAGTTATAGGGTGTTACCATGTAGGCGCAGGTTGTCAGCAGTGGCCGTGGGTTTGAGTCCAGCTCATGACCCTTTGCTGCATGTCTCTCTACCCCCTTTCCCCCTTTCTCTCCCCCATCATTAAAAATGAAAAAACTCCCCAGAAAAAAAAAACACAAAGCAGACAGGAAACAAATAAAAAATGGAAGTTGCAAAATGACTATTGTATGTACAGCTGACATTTTTCCAGTATTGGTGAGACTTGTGGGCTCTTGGAAAAATGTTGTACACGTTGATTTCATTATTTTTTTTATTTTTGTAAAACAAATAATCAAAGAAATTTAGCATCTTTTCAATTTACTATGGCATTGTAGCTTTATTATATTGCTATACTTCTACTTCAAGCCATGGTCGAGCTGTTTTTGTAGAGGTGCAGGTCTTTATATTACAGTGAAAAATGTGCCCATAGTAAGGAGAAATGTGACAGGAGAAAAAAAATGCCCAGAAATGCTTAGGGTTCAGGAGGTTAAAAAAGGTTCTCCTCCTTTGCCCTCACTTACAATCCAATGTTTTTTACCATATTCCGAACTGAGTCCTTCAAGTTCCTTGGCAGTACCATCTGAGTGTAGGAGAGGACCATTACTAACATTACCAAGAAAACACAGAAGATGATGTACTTTCTGTGTCATCTGAGAAGCCACAACCTGCCCAGAATGGCTGTACAATTTGTACAGAGCTACCATTGAGCCCGTAGTGTGTTTGTCAGTTACCGTCTCGTTTTGCTCTGTACACAACGGGACAAGCTCAAAATTCAAATGATAGTAATTGGCAGAGTGCATCTTTCGAACCAACCTACCCTCCCTCCAGGCCCTGTACACGTCCTGTGTTAGGAAACTGGCTGAGAGGATCTCGAGGGATCCCTCACACACTGCAGACAGCCTGTTCATAGTCCTTCCCTTTGGCAGGGTCAAGAGCTTCCACACATGAGAGCAGTTTTTTCTCATCTTAACCACGTGCAGCACCAACACCATGTGCAATATATTTACTACGCCTTGCACTTAATAACAAACTAGACAGTCACTGCACTGTAATATCACCTTACAGTCACGTGCCAATGTGTTAACTGTTCTGTGTGTGAGAGACCTTTAAGATTGTGTCAGGTTTGTGCTGTGAACTGTCATGTGGTAGCTGTCATTAGGTTTTTGTGTTACTGTATGATTCCACTGTGGTGCAGTGTATGTGTATTCTGTAGTATCACTGTAAACCAGCAACAAATTCCTTGTATGCTCTGGCATACTGAAAATTAGCCAATAAAGCTAATTTTGTTAACAAATCCCAAAGAAGGTACTAGGTTATGTTGTTTAAATTTATTTTATATCAGCTCTGCTCAGGCTGTAATGTGCTTGGAGGGTTTGAATTGATGTAAAAAGCCACAGCGGTATGAAAAACAGGCAGTATGTACCACAAAACACTGTCTTCTTGTTGGACCAATCGCTAATTTAATATTCTAAAGTTTATCTTCCGCAATGTAATACAGTTTGGATCCACTTTCTAATAAGATGGCATTTGTAAAGGATTTATATGTTGCAAAACCTGACTTCAGTTTAGTGAATGAATTATTTAAAAATGCTTGACCAATACCGCAAGTCACCACAAGTATGGTTTTTGAGGAAGACGGAGGAGAAAACACAAGAATCAGGCTTCTGGTTATCTATATATGCAGTTATATGCATTAGATCAATTTATAAATGTTGCCTTATAGTGGTAACTGTAATCTTTAGCACAGTCTGTTCGTTTTTCCTTGTTTACCCACCCATTTAAAAAGAAGACATGACAGAGAAGACATGTTGTTGCCTCATTTGACACTGGAGTTTTTGTGGTGCCACCACACGTGACCATAAAGATGTTTTGCAAGATGTTTCAAGGACTGCAGAGACTTAACGTTGCATGGAAGTGTTTTGTCACAAATGAATACTTCACGTCCACGGTTAATACAGCCTGCAGTCGTGTGGGATGTTGATACAATTGGCATGGAAAGAACTGATTACTGATTTGGTACAAAGGGATTTTCTCTTGTGCAGAAACAGTCTGTCCTACTTACAGAGACGCCACCGCAGCCTAACCTGCTGTTCCCAGCTGGTGCTGCTTTGAAATACATCCCCCTCCTCCTCCTCCTCCTCCTCCTCCTCCTCCTCCTCCTCCTCCTGCTGCTGCTGCTCCATCTCTCCTCCTCTGCTTTCCTCTTCATCTCTCTTTGCTCCTCCTCTCTGAGTCTGTGCAGAAAGCTCCACCCCCTCCAGCCTCCCCCACCCTCACCTCCCCCACCTCCTCTGCTCTTTGAGCCGCGTCCTCCCTGCGTCAGACAGCTCCATTCATGAAAAGTGTGACGTGAGCAGGTCTTCAACGACCCGGTGACGATGCCGCCCACCCACTCACAGCCCAGGTGCTGCGGGAGTTAGAGGAATGTCTGTCATTCTCCAGCCTCTGTCTCCCTCGTTTTTCCCCCTTTCTCTTTTTTCTCGCCGTTTTCTCTCGCATCCTGGCCGTCAGTTCAGCCTTCGTCACCCAGCTTTTATTTTTCTTTTTGTTTCATCTCTGCTCTAGAGCTGAGAGAGGACCATGAATCTGAGCTCTGTCTGCTGTGAGTAATCTGCTGATGCTGTGTCTTTGCCGTTCATCTGAGTGGAAGCAGTGTGATGTGGTGGTACTTCTCCCTTCTTTCTCTCGCTTGTGGGTACAATTTTTCTCTGTCTGACGATTTGCAGTTCATCTTTTAATATGCATCACGTGTTTTTGAGGAGACATTCCCTCATGTGTGTGTTTGTGCTGTTTGCATGTGAATCAGATGTCAGTGTTTGTTCAGTGGCAGTGGTGCAGGAGTGTGTTGAGCGGTCGTGCGTCGGTGCGTGCAGGAGCTATTTTAGGCTCAGCTGTGACGCTGCTGCTGCTTTTTGATGCAGTACTTCTCTGTGCCCTCTGAAGGACAGGTGGAGATGTAGGTAAACGTATAGGCCAGCAGAACCCGCCTACCGCCTCTTCATTTTTGCAGCCAAATTAAACAAACACACTCCCTGAGGCACGCTGGTGGTCAGAGATGACAGACTTTTCGGGGACACGTGTTTCGTACACAGCCATGGGTTGTTCAGTGTGTGCACATACACAAATTACATTGACGTTTCCTTCACCGCTGTCCCACAGTCTCTTATTAAACCCAAATTAACTTGACCTCTGTCATGTTTGATGTCCGTCTGCCTGCTTCACCATCTTTGACTTTTCTCCCCGTCTCTGCATCCTCATCCATCTCTTTATTTACTTGGCAGCTGGAGAGCTCTGTGTGTGTGCCCACCTCTGTCCTCTGCTACTAAGCATGTTTATGTAACTACACAAGATGAGTAGCCAGCAGCCGGGCTTTAGAGGAGAGGCAGAGGAGGAGGGTGGAGGAGGGGAGAGATCCATCCATCCATCCGTTTGAAAAAAGAAATAGCTGCATATTCATGTCTGTGAGGGGTTTGCCATTTGAGTTTTCTCCAGAGTGTCTGACTTCACTTCCTGAGGTGGATTTACTATTTAGTTTTACATGCATATTGCGTTTTTTTAAGAGCATGCAGGGATAGTATGAAGCCAGGAGCTAACAGTAGCACTAATGTCTATTGATTTCTTGGTTTTCTGCTGTGGCAGAGACTGTCTTTAGGCAGAAGAAAGAACATGTAGTGCAACACCCACTTGCTCCCATTAGATTCACATGCCCCACTTTTTTTCTCTTTTTGCTCTGTAGCTTTGTGCATTTTCATATTGCAGCCATTAAAACGGTGTCAGTCGCAGCCAGCCTCCTGCAATATGCGTGTTTGTCTGTTGTGTCACTTTTTGTGTGTGTCTGTCTCTCTACTCGTTGTTGGCGGGCCAGGCCGGCCGTCCCTATTAAAAGAGCACAAGGAATTGTTGTGGCAGCAGCTGCTCTGGTGTGCAGTGTTGTGAGTGTGTTTGTCTCTGTGTGCTGCTGTCTCCTGGTCGTGCAGGGCAGACAGGCCCAGTTCACATGGAGCCGGCTCCTCTTGTGTCCTTTGTTGTCGCTCTGGGAGTCTTTCCCATTCGAGCGTGGTCGGTACAGTATCATGCCGCAAGCAGCCACAGTAGCAGCAGAATGGCAGATTCCCTCTCTCTCTGTTTTGTCTGGGTCTCATTCATTTTTTTTCTCTGCTCTCGCTCTCTCTGTTTCCCTGCAAGAACATTTTCCTCCATATCATCGTCATTCACAGCCCTCCGCGTCCTTTTCTGTCTCCCTAATCTGTTTTTTCTTTCTCTACTTTTCTCTGAGCCAGTCTCTCCCTCCACTGTCTCCTTGGCCCCACCGTCCCTCCCTGTCTGTTTGAATTCATCATCTATCCGGATGGATCTGGTTAGTAGTCATAAATAGAGCTCTGTAAAGCCTTATTGTGAAGCATCACTGGGAGCAAGAAGTCTGCTTGACTCAAAAGGCTAATATTGACGCCTCGTAGAGCTTTTTAGAGGAAGGTTGCAGGTTGTCTGTCCAGGTTGCGTTGCTGGCTGCAGCCTCACTGAGAGGCTGGAGAACGAAGCTGGAGGGAGACTGTGTGACGTTTCGATGGCGCACACTCTTTTCTTCAGTTATTTATTTTCAGTGATTCTAGCTGGTACCAGCTGAGGCTATTTGAGGCACAAGTGCTGTGTGTGTGTGTGTGTGCTTGGAGTGCTAATGATTCATAGCCATGTTAATTCTGTATCTGACATTTAGTGTATTCCTCCAGAACATGTTGGTCAAGTGGGATCTGGGAGGTGTGAACTTGATGAACTCACTGACAAACTAGGCACGCAACATTTCCGTTGTATTTTTCATCCTCTGTCAGCTCTCTCAGGCAGTTTCATTCATCCACCTGACTGCCCTCCTCCTCTCCCTGACCAGACATATTACACATGATCCCACCTGGCACTTTCCCTGTGGCTTCAGCAGCAGCTTTGACCTTGTTCCTATTTGCCCAGCAACACCAGTCAAACCCCGAACAGGCAGGTAAGCAGGCAAGGATTATTGTTCCGTGCCCTGCTTTCCCCTCTAGCCATCAGCAGGTATTTAAGTCAGTCCAGGTGAGTCACCAGAGGGAATCAAAATATGAAGAAAGAAGGATTATAGGGAAATGTCAGCCATGTGACGGCAGATGCCTGAACGCTGTGCCAGAATTTGTTTATTTTCCCCTTCACCGCTGTCCCCACACCAGCAGATTATTACTTTCACCCACCTACAGCAGGCTGTCCAATCCCCTCTGGCAGGACTCATGGCCATGGGAGCGAGGGAAAGCTGATTTAGACATCGGCCCACATTCCGACAATCAAATCAGGACTGGGCGGCTCTGTTTGGCAGAGTCACATATCTGAAGGGTTTGTCTGTGTGATGTTCATATTGCTAAATGTCTTATAGTTTTGTCTGCTTTAACTACAAGAAAAGAAATCTGTGTGCACATTTCCATTTCATAACATTGTTTACTCACACGGCAAACACCAGCCCTGAAAGTCCATAGTCTGCATCGACTTGGGAAACAAGTGCAGATATCAGAGTTCAGCTGTTCAACTATGACCCAGAATAACAGACGATCACATGCTCAGTGGAGACTAGCGCTGGTCTCACCATCTGTTTTTCACTCTGTTTCAAGAGAGGAGGTCGGGAGGGATGGAAACGTTCCGGTGCAGGTATTTAGCTTTCCTAAAAGAAATGAGCTCTCCAGGATGGGTGGATCTGTGGAAGAGTTTGACTCTGGCTCACTGTTCTGCGGTCATGTATGCCTTTGCCTTTACGGTTTTAGAACAGTCTGTCTCTTTTTTAAAGTGCCAGACAGGTGTTACATCTCCAGGGTCTCATGCAGCTGAGATTTTTACTGCTCTTTTTTTTAAGGTGAAGGGTGAAGCCAAAAGATGAAAAATTCAACACTCTTCAACACAGTTTGTTACTCCTCATTTTAAATACAGTTAGTGCCAACATTGTTGTTATTTAATCAAAAACTACGGCGCCTTCCCTGTGACTGGCTTTGTGCTTACAACAGAGGCCTCAGGCTTTTTGGCCTCCCCAAACTGAGCGCCGGATGAGATTGAGTGTGACTGGTAGCAGAAGGTCAGGATGGATGCTGTGTTGACATGGTAACGTGTAAATGATGAGGTGGGATAGGGGCTAAATTAGTTCTTTGTTGGTGGCGCAGCTGTCACCTGAAGGGAGGTTCCCCCAATGGGTCCCAGCAGGGCTTCTCTTAATGAGGAGCAGAGTGATGGAGTCACAGATGACACTGCTGCTGATGATGGGAGTGTGAGCATGAACACAGTGTGTCTGTTTGGATTAAAGGCGTCTCTGTTGCAGCATTAATATTTTCTGGAAGGTCCAGCTGCTTTTGCCAAGCTGCACTGCTTTGGAACACAATCTAAAACAAGCATACTGACTTTTGCTGAGTGATACAAAAAAAAAAACTGCCTCCCCCAGTGGATTGCTGGGAGTAGTGGGATTATTGGATCTTGCCAGACACGCCCTGGGCATGTGTATGTGTGTGCTGTGTGAGCATGTGTGTTCCCTGAACCTGATCCCCTTGCTCCACCAGCTGCTGTGTACACACACACTCACATATGGATTGGCACCATAACAATTGCAGAGAGGCCTTTATCTGCTAATACTGCTCCCCGCCTTTAATTATATATCTATATACTAAAAATATACATAGGATAATGCATTGTGTTATTGGCTGTTGACATTAGGTCGCCTTTAGAGAGGCAAGAAAGGAGAGGAAGTATGTAGAGGATAAATGGAGGGGGAGGGCTGAATAGGGTCTGTGTTTGTACAAGCATGTCTCTAGAGCCCTGTAGAGGGATTAAAGGATCAGCCCCTGATAATTTCTCTCTTTTTCTCTCCCTCCCTTTTGTAGCTCTCTCTTTCTTCATTTTTTCATTCTGCTGAATATGCACATTGTGTCCTTTTCTAAGGCAATATTCATTTTATTTTAACATCACAGGGACCGTCAGTGTGCCCTTTTCCCCTTTCACGATCACTTTCGGAAAGTGTAACCGTGTAAATGAAACCCTGGGCCCCTTCTTGATCAGACACAAACATTATTCATGGGATTCTATGCCCATAGAGATCTTCCATTAGAGATTAATGGAAGAGAGCAAGTGGTCCGTTTCCTATTCTTGGTGTCAGATATAGATGCATAAACTCAATCCAGTTTCCGACTGTTAGGAAAGAGATTTCTAAAAGGTTGAAAGGCATCAGATTTTCTGTCAGGCTGTGCTCTGTGGTCATTATTCAGGCGAGGTAATAGTTGCGTTTCAGTTGGGTTACGGAGGTGTGCAGGCTTGGGTCTTCATGTGCGTGCTTCCAACCAGCCGACCACATCCACCCACTGCGGCCCACGTCAGAAGCCCATCTCTGAGAGTCGTTTGTGAGGTGGAATTACAGTGTCGGCCTCTACTCACACAGCTCGTTTGTCTCTGCTGTGGAAGGGACGGATTTATTGGATACCTGAGAGAGCATTCTCTCCTTCCCCTGCACTCTCAGCAGCCTGCTTAGAGACAGGCCTGCATTATAGATGAGCTCCTGGCAGCCACCACACTCTCACAGCGCTCAGGTTACCCCCAGTAGATACACGCAGATACAGTATGCATTTGCACAAACATGCAAGCAGCATCTGTGTGGACCAGTGGATACATAGCATGCAACCATGAGCATGTCTAGTTTGAGTCCTGTCAGGATCCTTTATCAACACTGCTCCTGTTTGCCTATCTTTGTTCCACAGTCAAGTATCCAAAAAGGGCAAAATTCTGAATATAAAATGTGTGAATAAATGCATCTTGGGATCTGGGTGTAGCTTTGTGGCATTTCAGCAGAAAACTTATCTGCATCAGAGGGATCAGGGCTTGGTTGTACTTTGACCTATGCCAAGTGGAAGAGCTGTGTGTTCATGCCAAAGCTCTCTGCAGAGGGCAACATAAACCAAGTGTGCTTTGACTGGACTCCATGACTGTCCTCTCTCCTTTGGAAAACTTCCACGTAACACAGAGCCAGCTCACCGGTCTGCCTCTCTGTCTCCTCCCTCGTGGACTTTGATCTCCTGTACACAAACTGTACAGCCTCTCACCGTGTCCCTCTCTCTACTGACACCTCAAACTTGATTAGATTTCTGAGGCTACGTCCTCATGGTTTTAAAGTGGAAAAAAAACCCTCAAGTGTCATTTACACAGCAATTGATTCACTGCTAGGTGCTGTTTTAGTTTTTTTTTGGTGCCAAGATTGGTAAACGAGCACAGTCAGTCTGTGGATAAATGGCCATCTGTTTGTCGAAAAACACAGTGTGTGATACACTTGCAACAAATTAAAGTCCCAGCGTGTAAGATTTGAACATTTTCGACTTTGGCAGCTCTAGTGGCCGTGTTGGAAAAGACACTGTGGCTTCAGCGCTGCACAGCAATGCACTTCACACAAACACATCTGGCCCAGGGACACTGATGTGAAGGGCAGACAGACGCGCATACTGTGGACTCTGTCTATTATCTTTTAGGTTACATAATTTTTCTACAAACAGAACCACACACAGTCAGAATATATGATCTAAGATGTTGTAATCAGGCAAAGTACTGCATATAAGTGGCTGTAACCTATACTGTTAGGTAGAGCTAGCTATGTCCTTTATATAAGAAATAACGGTTTTTCATTAACATTCGTCTATTTAATACAAATGAAGATGCAGTGTGTGGTGGAACAAATGGAGATCTACTTTATCCAGAGACATTTAAAAATAAGACTGGAGAATTAAATGTGAATTTTAAAAAGTTTTTTTTTATTTCACATTAAAAAAACAATTTTTTTTTCCCGACTAATGACTTATAATGCTGTGAAACAGAAATTTGTTTTTGTCCAAAAAGAATAATTAAAAAGACAAACATCTGTACACAAGGTGACATGTTTCTTAATTAGGATAAACACAGTAACTGCAGTTTATTTTAACTCAAGCAACAAACAACATCCTGCTGCCTGTGTGTGTGTGTGTGTGTGTGTGTGTGTGTGTGTGTGTGTGTGTGTGTGTGTGTGTGTGTGTGTGTGTGTGTGTGTGTGTGTGTGTGTGTATAAACTTTCAGCTTCATCTCATGGCACTAATTAGCAACTGTAGCTTGACTTTTTACCACATGATCAAACTTGCACACTTGGGTCACCTAATTACACCTGAGCCAGTTTTGTTCACAGATAAAGACTGTAAGATGCGTTTTGGTAGCTGACAAAAAGCTAGTAGGCTGATCTTGTCATAGTGCATTTTCCTTTCTGTTTACTGTTTAACCTGTTCAGCTTCAGAGCAGGTGAACAAGCTTATTGGCACTGAGTTCATGAAAAATTTGGATTTTTGCCTTTTGTGGACAGTGGTGACATGCAGATTTGGGCAGCATAACAGTATACACTATAAATTTATTAGTGGACAGCGGAAGCTTTCACTTCAAAATCGCTGCATGTATTACATAGATGATATCTTCTGGTTATAACTTGATTTTTATAGATTTTTATTTTCCTGAGTTGTCCAAACATAGACGCTCTTGTCTTTTACATGCATATGGGAAATATATCACGGCAAAGAACTACATATTTCTTGACAGAGAATGTGTCTGTGATGTTGTTTTGTCTTGTCTTGTCACTAACAGACAGATTAGCATACTAAAGGCTTTCTCCTGGTGATTCTGTAATTCAATCATATTTGCGGCCGCCTGGTCCTGTGGTGGCCATGGCTGATGTTGCTGGTTTTAAACAGTGAGAATGGGCTGTGTGTGCCAGATGTCTTGCTCTCAGCAGTCCTAATACACAGCAAGACCTTTAATCCCTTCTATACTGTTACTGCCTCACAGAGATCATAGAAAAGCCTCAGTTGTGCGTGTGTGACTGCTTTAGTCCGACTGTTTCCCATAAGTTTCCTGGAATTATGTTGTTTGTATTTATCCTGCAATGTCTTTTATTCAGCAATTTTATCTGTAATTCACTGATTTAAAGCCTCTCTGGTATTTCTGACATCCTTCAACCTGCTGTGTTTGCAGTTAGCTAGCAAAGCTAAAAATAATTATTATTTTAAGCTCTCTCAATCCCAGATCTATGAGAAGAAATTCAAGGATTGCATTTCTCTTTCTGGAAGTAATAGGGTTGCATCATAGTCAACAGTTGTTATCATGTTTCTGTCAACGGTGACTACAATCATATAAATGGATTTAACTCAGCTTTTTATTTTGATCTGCGTTTCATTTTTGATATACATTATATATTAGTTAATGCTTCTGTCCTTCTTGTTCTGTCTCTGCAGGTGATTTTCAGTATTCAGAAGAACCAGTGTGTTAGGACGTGTCCCTCTCATCATCACTGGGCAGCTGATGCACATGCACGACACCATGGGTAGCTCCCCTGAGGTGCTCTCTTGGACTTCCTGCCCTAGTCTGCTGGTGGGCAAGCTGAAGGAAGAGCTCAAACTCACTGTGGTTGGGGATGCCATGAAGAAATCAAACTCGCCCAACTCCCAACCCCAGCCTCCTCAGGCCCCTCTCTCTAACTTACCACCTCAGATTATCACAGACCTTGCCCCACCGACACACCTGCCTGTTCCCCTGCAGACACTGCAGACTCCCGGCCAGGATGAGGAGTCTGTGTTGGGGGGTGTTAGCCCAGCAAACACAGCCTTGAGCGTGGACTCGACACGGAGCGAAGGTGGACACTTTGACAACAGCGTGCTGCAGCTACAGGAGCAAGAGCACGAGGAAGCCGGGTCGCCGGCGTCCTGTGAACATGGCAGATGTGGCAGTGGCATGGATGAACAGACAGGAGAAGGGGACTGTCCCGTGGACCACAATGGAGAGGGGAGACCCAGCCACCCACATCACCCCGATGACATAAAGCTGCACTTCCAAAGAGCAGGGCCTGGGTCAGGGGGCTTTCTAGAGGGGCTGTTTGGTTGTCTTCGGCCTGTCTGGAACATCATAGGGAAGACATACTCAACTGAATACAAGCTACAACAGCAAGGTTAGCTTTAGTTTCATCTTTCTGTCTGGCATTATTTTAACAAGCTAAGTCCTCTGTGTTTAGTTCAAGTGTCACTGTCTCTTTAAGACTTCTCAGAAACAAACTAAAGATTCCTTCCTGTTTCTCCTAATGTATTCCGAACCTGTAATTAAATAGCCATTCTTAGCCTTACCATATTACTGTTTCGAGTGAAGCTGCATAGCTGTCAGTTTGAATTGAGGTCAGGGTAAAGGTAGACTCACCTTGCTGCAGGGCTGCCTGTGCAGGATGGACACGCAGGCCACAGGATACGAGGTCAGACAGAACTGGGCTAGGCTGTGTGGTTGGTCAGCCTCGTAGTGGGCTAGAAGTTTTAGCAGCATAGCTTCTCCTCTGCACTGTTTCCAAAACCACAAAACGAGGATGGAAGAGCAGATGACTCACTGTTTGAATATCTAAGACATTTATAGCTTCTTGCACTTGGCGTTAGGTTTATTTTTGCTCAGTATGCCTTAGTAATACAAATACTAGTGTTTACTTTGTGAGTTGTAGTTGTGTTACATGTTTGCACCTCTGACAAATACTGCACCTCTTTGTTGCAATGTTAAAAAGGAAAGATAAGGCTTGAAAAATTCAACACATTTTGGTGTACAACTGTGTTTTTCCTTCAGGATAGAGTTTCACATTTAAAGAAGTAGCTGAACTTCGAGTGTGTGCCTTAAAAAACAAGACATGTAAATTAGTCAGAGTTAGGTGTGCTGGTGGGCAGATTTTTTTTATGGAACCAGTCTCGCTCTTTCCTTTTGTTTCCTGCCTTTATATAAACTCTAACTGACCAGCTGATGGTCAATCTACTTATAATGCAGACATGAGAGTGGTATGAAGGTACTAATATTTAGCAAATGCCCTTGTAACTATTCATTCTGTGGAAAAATGTGACAACACCAAATATAGACAGACAAAAACAGTCCTAAATATCATATTTGCTTCACAAAGTAATGTGATATAGTTGTCATACTGATGAAATGCAATTTACCTGATTTCCAGACATGTGGGAGGTTCCGTTTGAAGAGATTTCAGAGTTGCAGTGGCTGGGCAGCGGAGCACAGGGAGCTGTCTTCTTGGGAAAGTTCCGCTCTGAGGAGGTGGCCATTAAGAAAGTGCGAGAGCAGAAGGAGACAGACATTAAACACCTGCGAAAACTGAAGCATCCCAATATCATCAGCTTCAAGTAAGTCTACAACCTGCTGCCCTTGAGTGTTACTTGATGTTGGCTCTTTTTTGTCAGCTGTGGGAGCTCTGATGGAGTTGGAGTTTGCATGGTTGACTGACACTGAGTTGATGTGTTGGTCTTTAAACGTGTTTTTATCTGTTCCAGGGGTGTGTGCACCCAGGCACCTTGTTACTGCATCATCATGGAGTATTGCGCACAGGGCCAGCTATATGAGGTGCTGAGGGCGGGGAGGAAAGTGACCCCCAGACTGCTGGTGGACTGGGCCTCAGGCATCGCCAGCGGCATGAACTACCTACACCTACACAAGATCATCCACAGAGATCTCAAGTCTCCCAAGTAAGCTTCCTGTTTAGCCAGCATTCTCTGACAAAAACCTTCATTTCACCTTGAAAGAGTAATGACATTGAGGGCCATTGACAGCTGTGTAGAAAAAAATGCAGATGTACAACTAAAATTTAAAAATGCTGCTGTGTGTATTTATTGGAAAGAAGTGAATGGTTTCCTAGTGTATTAAGTTAAGCAGCAGTGCTTGCACGCTGTGGTCACGCTCTTAAAGCTGATCTGGAAAGCCAAGTGAAAGAGCTCAGCAGCTTTGGTAAAAATTCTGAAACCACAGCAGCAACAACAATTCATCCTTTCAGCTCTGGAGAGTCCGACATTAACTCAAATGTCATTTTCAAAATGACTAAAACCTAGTTGTCTTTTAAGAGTAAGACAAAGTGTTCTGTCATTCCTGTTCTCCTGCCTCGTCCTCTGCACACTGTAGCCCTGTTCCTCTAATCAATATCATCATGCTGCAGCACTGCCAAACACCGTATTAGTCAGCAGAATGATAGCAGGCTGAATGTGCTGGAAAGGTCACTCTCATTTGGCTAATGGGGTGATTCAGATGCAGAAATGTGCTTCTGTAACAGCAGAGTACTTTTGGCTTAAAGACTGATTCTAAGTGCGACAAAAAAAACTCATACCCCTTAAAAACCAGTAGAATATGACAGAGGAAACTTCATCATCAGTCTGAATGGTCTGACCCAGGTCAGTTTACTCCATAATGTTGACACTGCCTGGCTTTGATATGGCTATGTGTGCTTTTTTTGTCCTCTTAATCAAAGTAATGTTTTCTCTTTGTGTGTGTGTTAGTGTTTTGGTCACACACAACGACACAGTGAAAATCTCTGACTTTGGAACATCCAAAGAGCTCAGTGACAAAAGTACGAAGATGTCGTTTGCGGGAACGGTGGCATGGATGGCCCCAGAAGTGATAAGAAATGAGCCTGTGTCTGAAAAAGTAGACATCTGGTGAGTCGGAACATCCACATGTCTGAAAAAAAATCTCTGAGGAAATTCTGATATTTTAAGAGTCATTGGGTGATTAAGTCATGGTGTTGGTGAGACCTGTCTATCTTTACTTGTGCGTTGCAGGTCATTTGGAGTTGTGTTATGGGAACTGCTCACCGGAGAGATTCCCTACAAAGACGTTGACTCCTCTGCCATCATTTGGGGTGTTGGCAGCAACAGTCTTCACCTTCCTGTCCCCTCAACCTGCCCGGACGGCTTTAAAATCCTTATGAAGCAAACATGGTGAGTATTAAGCATATGCTAAGTGAAAAAAAAAACTTTTGTCCACCACACCTATTAAATAGCTTGAGTGTTTTTGGTGTTGCATTTATCCTTCCTGTTTCCAGGCAAGGCAAGCCCAGGAATCGACCTTCATTTCGTCAGATTCTTCTGCATCTTGACATCGCCTCTGCTGATGTTCTAGGAGCTCCTCAGGAGACCTACTTCAAGTCTCAGGTTCGGACTTTGACTGAGCAATGTGAACAAATCACCTTTACTTTGTAAATGCCACCTATACATTGCTTTTTTTCAAGATACATTTGATTTGATATGCAGTGAAAAGAAGCACACTCTACAAAACCCTATATTTTTGTGTATATTTGCTTAAGGTAATATTGTTTTTCCAACCATATGATTGATAGCAATCAGCATTTTGACTGTGTCTATCCACATTACAGTCAGAATGGAGGGAGGAGGTAAAGAAGCACTTCGAGAAGATCAAAAGCGAAGGCACCTGCATCCACAGGCTGGACGAGGAGCTGATCAGACGCAGGAGGGATGAACTCAGGTTTGTTAGCAAGTAGAGCATGAGAGATCATCAAAGTGATAGTAAACATGTTGCCTGCTCAAAGGAGACTTGATACTGATGTGGACATAAGTTGTTAGGAGTGAACATTTGGCTTCATTTTCTGTACTGTCCCAGGCATGCACTGGACATCCGGGAGCACTATGAGAGGAAGCTGGAGAGAGCCAACAACCTCTACATGGAGCTCAGTGCCATCATGCTGCAGCTGGAGGTCCGAGAGAAGGAACTGATGAAGTATGTAGATAAACATTTTATCACAGAAGTCACTGTCATGCTTTACTTTTGTTTTGTTCCTTTTGTCATTATCAGGATTTTCTGGTTCTCCCTTTTCCAGTACTTTCTCCTTCTCAAAGGCTTTTCCAGTAACAGATATTTTTGTAGTGCTTCACAACAAAACTGAAAGAATGTTCAGCTATAGTTAGAACAACAGTAGTTATCTGTTTTGCTTTGCTTTTCAAAGGAACAACAGGGTAGTTTGACACACATCACATTCATTTTTTCAGTCTTTCTGTTTTTTCAACCTGAGCTTCTTAGAATCTTGTTTTTACTCAAAACAAAAATAAATAAAAGTGTCACTGAGTTTCTTGATTTGTTTCCAATTCCTCGACTGTTTCTTCATATAACTCCGGACTACTTCTGCCATCACTGTAGGAGAGAGCAGGCAGTGGAGAAGAAATATCCCGGGACCTACAAGCGCCACCTGGTCCGACCCATTGTCAGGTCCAATGCTGTAGAAAAGCTCATCAAGAAGAAAGGAAGCATTTCACATAAACCTGGGATGCCTCCCACCAAAAGGTCAGAACTTGAGCTAACTAACCAGCTCTCTGTCAGAGATAATCCATGTTTCATCTGCTACACACCAATTAGTAATTAGATTCATCTAGACAGGATCTACAGGCAGTTGAGACATTTATCTAGTGACAGCTCTTAGTACAGTAAGATCAGTCATTACATGCTCTGATAAGTTTCACTTGAAGAAATACAGGGACAATAGAATTGACTTAGATACGCTAAATTAATGCAGTCAAATGTGATTCATTTCTTACAGGCCAGACTTGCTTCGCTCTGATGGCATCCCTAGCGTTGACCCTCTCCCCTCCCCCTCACCACTGTCTGCCAGTCCAAAGGTCTCCACGCCTCCTGGCAAAGCCCGCTACCGAAGCAAGCCTCGTCACCGCCGCGCCAACAGTAAAGGCAGCCACAGTGAGTTCTCCGCCGTGCTGAAACCTGTCATTGGGGCACCAGAGGACACCCAGTCTCTTCAGGAGCAGACATTCCACCATCACCACCATCACCACCACCTCCCACCGACTGAGGGGCCATTTCTCCCATTAAAAGGTCGCGAGGAGGCTGTTGTCAATTGTGCCAACAACCTACGCTACTTTGGCCCCGCCGCTGCCCTCCGTAGCCCCCAGACTGACCACATGCAGCGCCGCGTTTCTGGCTCCAGCCCTGACCTCATTTCCACCGCTATGGATGCAGACACGCGGCAACGGACTTCATCCACCAGCTCCAATCCTGTACCAGGTGCTGGTGCTGGTTCTTTATGTCCCTGCTGTCAGGCTCACCCCTTCCCTGGGTGCCTACACTGTCAGGAGACCCCTCCTGCATCAAACCACCCAGAATTGCCGCATTACTCCCTGCTCAACACCCAAGAAACCACCCAGTCTTCTTCAGGGGCGCCCAACAAAGATACAGCCTTGGATGGAGAGGCTACAAAGAAGGCAGAGCCACAGGAACAGGATGCGTCCCAACACACACACACCCTGCCCACTGCACTGCCCCGCACTCTCAGACCACTCAGGAAGGTGAGCACAGCCAGGAGTCAAACATCAGTGAATGTGTGAAGTGTGTTTCATATTAAAGAAACTGTTGCAACTGCTTCTCCTGCAGGGTGGTGATGAGTCATCTGAAGAGGAAGAGGGAGAGGTGGATAGTGAAGTGGAGTTTCCAAGGAGACAGAGGTAAAATGCAGTTGGTCATTTAGTTTGCAAGCTTCAAACTATGTTGCAACACTGTTACATCATGTGGTGCAACACAAGAAAATAATATTTACCACATCGTAAACCAAAATATTGACAAGTCCCAAATGTAGTGAACCAAATATGAACCCCTCTACAAGGTAACTGCTGAATCATAAGATTTATTCTTCCTCTGCTCCCTCACAGACCTCATCGCTGTATGAGCAGCTTCCAATCCTACTCCACCTTCAGCTCAGAGAACCTGTCAGTGTCTGACGGGGAGGAGGGAAACACCAGTGACCACTCGCACAGCGGACCCCTGGAGAGGCTGAGCGCCAGCCAGGAGGAGCACCTGGACGAGCTGCTGTCACACACACCAGACATCCCCATTGACATCTCCACCCAGTCAGACGGCCTCTCTGACAAGGAGTGTGCTGTCCGCAGGGTGAAGACGCAGATCTCACTGGGAAAACTGTGCTCTGATGAACACAGCTACGAGGTCAGTGCTGTGGATGTGTGTGTGAATTTTTAGCTGTGAGTGCAATATGGCTCTTGTGATGACTCAGTTAGTCAGTCCACTACTTAGTCCAGACACATTTCAGCAACTATTGAAAAAAATCTGATTTTGAAAGACCTTTGTAGTTCCAAATCATGGATTCTACTGATTTTAACACTCTGAACCTCAAGCATTTTCTGAGCATTTCTTTGCCACTCACTGTGGGTTCATTTACAGTGCACTATAAAGTCCTGCCCCTCTATGGAAACAGCACAACAATGAGTGTATTTTGTGCAGTATAATAAAGTTTTAATGCCATTAATCATAAAAAATGGAAAACAAGTTGACTTTATATTTTATTGTACAAAATTTAAAAAAAAAAAAAATTGGAATCAACATCTACACATTTGTCCAAGTAGCCAAGGTGTTACCAGTAATGGAAATAATGATGACTCTAGATACTATAGATATTTTACTACTTAGATTTACTATGTTTCCATACTTGTCCCCTATCTGCTCTGTGTAAACACAGCCTGCAGTTCAGTTGAAAAATCCCTGAATTTTTGTCACGTGAGTATTGATTACAGCTGAGTCATTAATGACTATCTGGTTGCACGAAGAAGCGCAATTTTTTATTTATTTTTTTGTTGTTGCTCTTTACAGGTTTTGATGAAATGTCATTATTTTAAGCTTGCATGTAGTTAATTTTTTCAATGGAGTGGTGAAATACTTTTGGAAAGTCCACTTATTCTCTCTGTTTTTATAGTTTCTGGCTCAAATAAATGGTGTAATTTTTATTTTATTTTTTTGCCTCTCAAGTAGATCATTTTTAACCAACACTGTTTAGAGTTTATTTGCAAATGTTAGCATGCCAACACACTACACTATGATGGTGAATGTGAGAAGCATTGTATCTGCTTAATGTCAGCATGTTAGCATCTTTTTTACATAGAAATAACATGTCAGTATAGACAATCTAAATACAGACAAGCTTCTTCTCTATTAGTTCGGACGAGCAATCTGTATTTCTGTGTAACCATATCAAATAATTGTCACCTTGATGATTATTGAACTCACCTGATATTAATGTGGTTTGATAGCAAAATGACTACACATTAAAAGAGAAAAGCCTACACATAAACAGGGCTGACACTGCTTTTAGGTTACAAGAAACACCAGTGTTCACGCTGTTTTCCATGAGCTCCTTGTTTCCCATGTTAGTCATAACATTTTTTGTTTGATTTACTGTATCACATACAAATCACAGTGCACAGAAAGACGGATTGTAGTTTTGTTCATTTAAAAAGAGTACATATAAAGCTGTCCCTGATTTTGGATCTTTGCTAATGTTTCTATGCGTTTTCTTATTTGTCTCTTAGAACCCGCTCCAGTTCGGGGACTCAGACTGTGATTCATCCGAAGCTGAGTGCTCCGATGCCACCATTAGAAACAACAAAGTCGGGGCTCCTTCCTCGTGGTGAAACTCGCCCCAGGGCTCAGCTCTGTTTTTTGCCTGGAGGGCCATCATGTTCCACTCTGCTCTGCAGAAAATACAGCAATAAGCGGACACCATTGTAAACAAAGCTCCCTATAGCAAAGTCCCAAGTAACCTCTCCCAGAAACCCCCTCCTCCCCTACCCCTCCCTTCATAAAAAACCCATCCCCCCTCATCTAGCACAGCATCCAGGCAACCCATGGCAGGGAATTCCTTTTGAATGATAATGTACAGTAGATAGTTTAACATTTATAATTTATTTTTGTCTGAGTTTTGAAGGAAAATTCAGGACCTGTGTAAGTTCTCTGATCTGAGCAGAGAAAAAAAACTGACATTTTGAAACTAAGCATGGGCTAACTGTGGGCTGGGAAGACACTAAGACTGGATAAAGACGATAATGAGAGAGAGAATGTGTTAAAGCGCTGATGTATCGAAGGCGGACAGCTAACAGTGGGGAGTCGCTCAGCTGCATAGTCGGTCTCTCAGGTGAGTGACCCAGCCGAAGAGCATCACTACAAGCCTTTATCTGGCTGCCATTGCTTTCAAGTTATTGCTGTCTTAGACGGAAATCCCCAAACAACAAGCAATCTCTCTTACTACAGTTCGACCAACCTGCTTTATTATGAGTTTACAAGTGCAGAGCCCCGGTACCCCACCTCCTTCACTTCCATTCTGTCCCCACTATGGCTAACATGGGGAACAAGGAGCTCATGGAAAACAGCGTGAACACCAGCATGAACAACCTGCCTCGCAACTGGACTTTCTCCCTCGCTAAAACCACCATACGTGTCTCATCATCGAGATCCCCATGTAGCTGTCAAAGCATGCACAGTGCAGCTTGCAAAGTGCAAAAGCTGCCCAAAGACTGCATGAAGTGGACAAGCTAACTGAAGACTCGGCTGACAGCTAAGGGGAAAAAAAAGATACTCTTCGTCTCTGAACCTGCTCATCTCTAAGACACGTCATCATCATCATTAGCAATCAGATGTCACAACCAGAGTTATTGAGGGAGTTATTTGTATGTGTGTGTGTGTATATGAGTGAACACAAAGCCCCCTCCTCTCCATTTGACATTACAGTTTCAAGTCTCATCTCAGGATTGTTCGAGGACTGTGAAACTGGGCAGGACCAATTATTATATGAAGGAATGTTCTTTGAGTGGCACATATTATGGACCATGCAGGAATATTTAAAAAGGTCTTACAGATAGCCTTGATGTTCAACCCTTTATTGCTGTAATGGACATTATTGTAATGTAGAGACCATTTTAGTTGTAATCCAGGTGCAGTATCCCATTTCTTGAAATCACTAGGTGCAGCGTGTCCCATATACCGTTTTCTAGCAGGGTAATTTATACTGTCTGATGCATAATGTCCAAAAATGCTAATTCTTTTCAGTGCTGTTGTAAATAGAACAGCAATAATATAGGTTGGCGCTCAGGTGAGGAAGAAGTTGCTTGCTCAGGATCGGGGTTGTCTAGCTGGCTAGACACAGTGAGTGGTGGCTAGAGAGCAGCAAGTTTGCTATAGAGGCTATATTTTTAAATTGTCCCATGTTTTTAATGGACTTGCCTTTTGCGGGGTTTGACACTCAGGTTTTGTGTTGTGGATCAAGAGCCAGAGCAATATATCAGCAGCCACTAGATGGCGACAGTTACACAGACTTGTTCTGCTTTGTGTTATGTAAACGTCCTGGCTCCATCTCCCCTGTACACCCAAGCTAATTTATCTGATGTGTCCCCTATAACCATCTGAATCTTAAGATCCCAGCAATATTACTTTTTTTCATCTGGTTGTCTTTGAATAGGGATACTGCACCTGTGAGAGCTCTGTTATTTCTTTTAGCCCTGTTTGTCATCCACCTTGCTGATGGTACAGTTGGAAAAAAAAAAACAGTCAGTCAGGGTTGAATTTACCAGTAACGATTTCAAGATGTCAGCTCAAGTGTATGCAGACGGCTGAGATTCTGCGTGAGGAACATAAGCCAGAGACAAGGCCACGGAGCATTAAGCTGCTCTTGGCTTTTCAGCGACCTCATCTCAGTGTTACTCCTGTATATAAACATCTGTAAATGTAATGTGACCCCTTTTTGTCCTCCCTCTCTTTAACGTATCGCACAGCTCTGGCAAGGCCTCGGGCTTCTGTCCCTCGTGACCAGCTGGTTGAAAATGAGCAGGAAATTCTATAATCTATATCAGTATTGAGCACTGCAGGAGGGTGTGAGTCATAAAACCGAGTAGCACAAGGTGAACCTTTAACTGTACTGATGGATAAATTACCTTTTGCTCGAGAGCTTCGGAAAGGCTTACACCTGGTAGTGAAAACAGCTGCTGCCTTTCCTCGAGCCTCCGTCTACCTTCTTCACTCTTGTTTACGTGCGTGTGAAATAACCTAGTGTATTGTAATGACTGGGTAATCCGATCAAGCTGTTAATAACATTGTCTTTCTGGCATATATCCTGTGAAGTATGATTGTTGTGAAGTTTTAATTTAATTTTAATCTTTTTTTTCTTTGTAGCTGGCCTACATGATTATTGAATTAATTTATTTTGAATGACTGGTAAGGTGTAGTGTTCTTTTTAATTTCGGCAGCTTCAGAAATGTCATGACCTATAATTTCTCCTGAAAAGTATTATTTAAAGGAAGCACAATGAATTGGTATAGGAAGAGGACAGTATTTATGTGGTAGAACAAAAGCATTGTCATATCATTTGACCCTGCAGGGGACCATTTGTTCTTTATATTATTATTATTATTGCGGATCAAGTTTTGAATTAGCAGACTTTACATCAGTAATTGGCAACATCAAGTGTTCCTATCATAGGCTGCTAAAAATCACCTCCAACCATAAGTCAGTCAGTGTACTGTCACAGCAGGGTAAATGAGATGTTAAGCCTGAAGGCATGCGTGATGCCCATTTCTCTACTTCTGCGGTGATCCTTTTCTTTTCATTTTTAATCAAAATACCAGTTACTTACATCTGAATTTCTGTGAAACTGTCTCTCTAACTGTGGTCATCATGTTGCCTCATCCCGTGTATCAGACATCTGTTTCTTTGTTACTCTCATTTCCAGCTCCCTTTCCTGTCAGATGGCATTATGATCAACCAATCCTGTCAGTTTCCTGTATTATTCAGTGTACAGTGCAATGAGTATCTGGGAGAATAAAATCAGAGCAAACAACTGCATGGAATAAATGCTGATGTACTGTACCCAAACACTGTGGTCTGTCTCTTCTGTGGCCAAGGAGGTCATTGCTATTTTTTATTTACTATACACGCAACTTCTATTAATTGATAGATCAAGTTAAAAACAAATCACATACATTCACATACATTCCCACACTTATAGTCAAACCATTTCATGTAACATGTAAACACTGTATGAACAATACAATACTTTCTTGTGTCCTTTCTTTTATGTAGTGTATATTCTGCTTTGTCATATGTGTGTGTACTGTATGCTATAATATATACTATGTGTACTTTTTTCAATATATATATATTAATTTAGCTTGTTTTTACCACCTCAGGTCAAGTCAAATTATTACTTCTATAACACATTTAAAACAACAGACACTGACTAATTTATATATCATGATTACATTGTTATATATATGTGTGTGTGTGTGTGTGTGTGTGTGTGTGTGTGTGTGTGTGTGTGTATAACATATTTACCTGACTAAATTAAATATGAAGTTTAAAGCCCAACAAAATGATGGAATATAAACGTACCAGACTAATTTACATAGTAAGGTTAAGACTCTACAATAATATTTATTACACAAATTTACCTGACAAATTAAATATTAAGGATCCCCACAAAGTTATTTAGAATATAAATTTACCTGACGACTTTAAATATTAAGGTTAAAACCTTACATTATTATATATAACACGAATTTACCTGACTAAATTAAATATTAAATTTAGATCTCCACAAAGTTATTTAGAATATAGATTTACCTTATTTATTTAAATATCAAGGTTAACTCCCTACAATGATATTTACAGTGCAGACTTACCAGACTAATTTAAATGTTATTATTAAGGGCCTACAACATTATATATTATACAAATTTGTCTGACTAAACTAAGTTTTAAAGGTTAAAAAAAACTACAGGAACATATACTCCTCTGAATTATCTCAAGATTAATATGCTACAAAATTATACGCGGAAAACCCAGCGTACTCAAAGATATCCTTCCAACCAGTTATTAGACTTGACATTACATTTTATTCTGAGTTACTAACTTGGTTGCGGTGGTCGGTGCTTTCTTCCGGTGTTATCAGTGTAATCAAACCTGTTGAGATTGTACGTGTCGACTATCTTTTCTAATGTTGTAAACTTCAGGGTTCATCGAGTGGGCGGGGCTTCCTTTAGAACGATGGCTGATGCTTGTACAGCTGTGGCCGGGCGGTGCGGGGTCATGAAGTAAGCGCTCCTGGTATACTGTATCCTCCTTTGGACAGGGCGGAGTCAGCAGCGGGGAGGTGGGTGTCACCGCTGGACGTTACTGTCTCTGAGTGTAACCTGCTACTAACGAGGAAGCCGAAGTCAAGACACGAACGACGTCGTGGAGTTTTCTTCTGCGTCTTTTCACCCACTTCAGTGGTTAAGTAGAAGAAAGTAAACATGTCCACGGTGGACTTGGAGAAGCTGAAGATGTCGTGCGCTGGTCGGGCCATGGCAGTGCTGACCAGCGGGGGAGATGCCCAAGGTGACACTATAACTCAACAAAACTACCTTTAAGGCGGTGTTTGTGGTCTTCAAGTACATGTGTAGTAATATAATGTAAGTAAATGCTAACAGAACGGGAGCTAAGCGGATATTAGCTTAGAATGTCATGGATAATGTGAGCCTTTTAATCTACGGGTGTAGCAGGTCAAAGGTCATGGATGTCCTGCAGACACACTGTACCTTTATGTTTATATAACACACCGTGGTGGAGAGTATCTGAGTGTATTTACTCAAGTATTTGTGCCTTAATATGCTACTTTAGATCAGACAAGTATTATACTTTTTACTCCACTGTATTTATTTGACAGCTGCAGTTAATTTGCTTATTCAGAATAATAATACCAAATCTAATCAGTATATAAAAAGTAATCATAATGTATTTTTTAGGTTACAATATAACTTTATTTTTCACCAGCAGTAAAGTTACCAGCTGTATATAAAGCAATTAAATAAGCCCAGCTTTTACTAGTTGCAGTATTGTCCGCAGTATTGCATCAATGACTATTCTTGTCATTTGGCATCATGAATATTGGAGTAATAATGGGTAATAACAAAAGTAGTATAGTATTTCTCCACTGCATTATTGCTGCTATTACGGTACTTAAAAGTACTTCTGTCACTACAGGGGACAGGCACAACGTGGCCAATGTGCCAAGGTAATAAAGTCCACATGGATGCATCAGTAGTTATAATTCAAGACAGTACACTTAATTATCTGACATGCTGAGTGCTTTAAGTGTATTTCTCTGCATGTTGTGTACTTTGACATTAGTAAAATTTTGAATGCAATTAAGTTGTGGCATTGCTGCTTTCCTTTTCTTAAATACAAGTACTTCTCCCACATCTGGCAACTCATAGTGTGGCGTCCGTATCAGGGTAATAAAGTGATGTCCACATTAATGCATCAGTAATTATAATCCAGGAGTATCATACAGTATATTATTTTAAGATGGATCACTTGACAAAATGAGAACTTGTAAATATGTTTTTATATATTTAAGTTGTGTACTTTGTAGTAACATTTTTAATGCAATTAGTTGTAACAGAGTATTTTATTGCTGCTTTTACAATACTTAAATAATAGTTCCCACACGGTGTGGCCTACTGTATTTGTCAGGGTCCTCTCAAGCAAAACCTAATAAGCTCTGTTGTTACTAAATTTCCACAGAGCAGATGGTGCAGTTGCCCAATAACTATCTAATTATTATTGTTTCATTTTGACCTAATATTTTTTAAATCTGTTTTTTGTATTCTTTTTAATCTAGCTTCACTCTCTCTACTTGTTCTGTCTTATCAGTTTACCATTCATCTGTGATGCACTTTGAACTGCACTAAATGAAGCTTGATTGATTGAGTGATTGGTAATGAAATCATACCCACCACACAGTTTGATTTCCCCATGCAGAGCCATGGTGCAACAGCTCGCGTGTAATAACTTCAGGGGTTGGTAACAGTTTTTTGCAACTGTGCTTGACTTAGGGATGAACGCTGCTGTCCGGGCTGTGACCAGAATGGGCATTTACGTAGGGGCCAAGGTCTATCTTGTCCACGAGGTAAACAAGCTGTGTCCTTTTGCTTTTATTAATGTTATGATAATTATGATGTAAACAATGAGCTAGGTCCTTATTCTTGTTTGACTGGCTCCAATTATATTTGTCACAATTACTGCTTTACAGGGATACCAGGGCCTGGTGGATGGAGGAGACAACATCAAGCTGGCCCACTGGCACAGTGTGACCAACATCATCCAGCTGGTAGGCTGAATATTAAAGGGGGCTTTAAATATATAAGCATTTTCACTTGTCACAGTAGAAAAGAACCGGTGTTACCAGTGACAGTAACAATAGACTGGCACATATCAAGTGTCCCAGTAAACAGGTGCAGTGGGACAGTCAGCCGGCATACATAAAAGACACTAAAACTAAACTACATTGAATTTAGCTTTTATCAATTTTAGTTTAGTTTAGTTACATCCAAATATTTGCCGTAAAAAAAGGCCACTTGTGGCTTAATTGTAAAATAATTAAAAATGTTGTTTCTTTCCCTTCTTAAACTTTTCATCTCTCTCTATTTCTTTTTTTATAGTTGTAATCAAAATGTTATTATTTCATCCATGTCCTCTTGTCTCTTCTCTCCCTAATACTGCCTATTACCTGGTAAGGAACATTGCTGCATGTGCTTTCAGCCTGATTACTTAAAGACACAGCAAGCTGCACTATTCCAAGACAGATTAACAAGCCTACCTTCTGTCATTTTGCACTAGTTATCTTGGATTTATTGAGCAAATGTGTTGAAGGGCATGTGCTATTTTTTCCAAAGAGTGCCATGTTTTTAGATAAGCCCAGTTTGTGCATATCACTGGTTCTCAACCATTTCTATTTATGACACAAAATACTGTCTATGTACCAATTTGAATTTCAAGGAGTTCAAACAAAAAGGGTCATTTTCACTTTTCACAGTGTGTAATAGGAATATTTTCAGCAAAAATGCCACTTTATGTGGTGGAATATTTTCTTTTTTCATATCCTTACCTAGTAATTATGTCAGAACCCTTTAGATTTGTATTCTTTCCACCTGTAGCAGTCACTGCCCAGAGTTTAGAGGCCCCTGTTGCATAGATCTCACTGAGAAAAAATGTAGAATTGTGTGTCATTTAGCACATTTTCCAGTCACAGATTACAACAGCTCTGTCATTCTTATCTTGGATTGTGACTTCTTAAAAACGTCTCTGCTGCAGGGTGGGACTATAATAGGTAGTGCCCGCTGCAAGGCCTTCACAACTCGTGAGGGCAGGCTTGCCGCCGCCTTCAACCTGGTGCAGAAAGGCATCACCAACCTATGTGTGTGCGGAGGAGACGGCAGCCTCACTGGAGCCAACATCTTCCGCAGTGAGTGGAGCGGTCTGCTGGAAGAGCTCGTACAGAAAGGTAAGGGGCTCTCAGGAAATTCTTGTAAGCTGTAGGTTTACTCCTACTATGTAGTCACAGAAACAATAAGGTAAAAGAAAATTCAACTCTGTGGTGAATTAGCCCTTTAAGGTGTCATTTTATTCCCGGGTTTGGGATCAATTCATATCATATCAACACTGCTAATGTATATAGATTGTTAAAGAAACATTGTGTGTGTGTGTGTGTGTGTGCTACTTCAGGAAGGATCACAGACACTCTGGCTAAGCAGCATGATCACCTGAACATTGTGGGGCTCGTGGGCTCCATAGACAACGACTTCTGCGGCACTGACATGACCATTGGGGCTGATTCTGCGCTGCACCGCATCATGGAGATAATTGACGCTATCATGACAACTGCACAGAGGTGAGACGTTGTTTGATACTGAACAGTGACAGCACTAAATAAGCTGCTGTTTCATCAAAGCAGTTATTAGTTAGTGACAACACTGATGCCGAGTTGTTCAATATTTCTCACTAAATAAGCTATACAGTAGGAAGGTATAGCAATCACACAACATGCACCACGGTGGACCTTTAACAGGGAAAATGTGTAACAGTAATACATATTATTTATATTGAAGACTACAGTAGAAGCTAGTTGATTAAATTGATCAATGGAGAATTGATCAAGAACTTTTTTGGTAGTTAAAAATGTAAAACATTCTCTGGTTTTTGTTGTCAAATGTGAGAATTTGCTGCTTTTCTTTTTCATAAATGATAGTGAACTGTTTCTGTGGCTTGGACAGAACACGGAGTTTGTCATTTTGGAATTAGAGAAATGATCATGGGCATATTTCACAATTTTTTTGATAAAATTTTGACTAAAAATATTCTGCAGACATATTGATGATGAAAATAATAATTAGTCTCAGTTCTCTACATGTCTTACGTGTATTTATACCTCCCCGGGTAATGATTTACTCTTAATGGAATGCAGTCACATAAACACGTACAACACGTGTTTCATGCAACCCTGCTCCTTCACTCAAGCCCTACCTCATTTCTTTCTTGCCCAGACTTGCTGTCATGGATCTCAGCATGCTTTCTGTTTGTATACTCACATAGTTGCTGCTATAACATAATGGCCTGTTTCTAACTGTTGTGCCTCCTACAGCCATCAGCGCACTTTTGTTCTGGAAGTCATGGGGCGACACTGTGGGTGAGTAACCCTTTGACCCATTTTCCCATTCCTTGTACATTGCCCCTGAGTTGAAGTAATTATTTTGTTTTTATTCTGTTATTACTCCAGGTATCTGGCCTTAGTGTCAGCACTGGCATCTGGAGCAGACTGGCTCTTTATTCCTGAAGCTCCTCCCAAGGAGGGCTGGGAGGACCGCATGTGTGCCCGTCTAGAGGCGGTAAGATACAAACACAAATAGAGACTCTTCAGTCGCTCCAGGTACATACACATATACACGTATTAACAGTATGTATATGCCAGAGAGGTTTAACCTGTTTAGAAAGAAAAATGTTGACATGGTAATTGCTTCTCCTAAAATAAATAACCAAGAGGCAGGATTGTGCTCAGTGACTCACTGGCTAATATACCTATCTGTTTACCTCCAGAGCCGCATAAAGGGATCAAGACTCAACATTATAATCATTGCCGAAGGAGCCATTGACCGATATGGCGAGCCTATCTCCTCAACTTATGTAAAAGATGTAAGTTTCAAGATGTAGTGTATGTAACAGCTTCCCACCAACCAGGAACAAATCAGTTCAGCATTCAAATGTCTAAAAAATGCATATTTATTCAATGTAACACGAGGATGTATCACATATTGCTTTATTGATTATTTGTTGCACTTTTACAAGGAGCATATCAGGGATAGTTTGTTGGACAACATCTATGATCTCTTTAATATTTGTTGTAATATTGGAGAGTTTCCTCAAACCCACATTACACTGAAATGCTTCCACGTATTTGCAGCTGGTGATTAAGAGGTTGGGTTATGACACCAGACTGACTGTACTCGGCCATGTTCAGCGAGGAGGAACCCCCTCAGCGTTTGACAGAATCCTGGTGAGTTGGACAACATATTTTATGTTTTATTCATTTAGACACCAGTACAAGTTGTTGAGGTAATTCTGCTTCAGAATTATTTTGAAATTCCATTACATTTATTTTATTGTCTAAACTGTAAAACATGCCTCAAATGCAGTAGTCTTTGTAGAAACATTTTACCATTGCCATTGAAAATACTTTGACTCTCAAGCAGGTGTGCAATAAAATTTTTCTAAATCAGTGTGAAAGATTAACGTCTGCCAGCCATTGCAACAATTTCACCCAACTCAGACTGACTACAAAAACGCATGACTTAAATGAATTTTGATACAATTTCTGCTTCCGTTTTTCCTGACAAACTTCTATATATGTGCCATAATACATAAGAAGAAATATTAATACCTAAAACAGCAAAGTCTGTGGATGTTTCCCAGATTAGGCTGGATGTTTCAAAACTAAATCAAGGAGAAATCGGATCTTTCTGTGTTAATTCAGATTTTTAAAAAATCGTAATATATACGGTAAATCCCAATCTGAAAAAGATCTATACACTCAGTCATCTTCCTACTTTCAAGTGTCCCATTTATCCTTAGTAAACTGATTATGCCTGAATCTGTGTGTAATCATGCAATCATTAGCTACACAACTAGTGCCAGAAATGACTAATTAGCAAGAGGTTATGTTCCCAACATTCATCGTCAGTGTCTTTTGAATACGATGTGTTTGTTACCATGTGCGTTTGCAGAGCAGTAAGTTGGGTGTAGAGGCAGTAATTGCGTTGATGGAGGCCTCTCCTGACACCCCAGCCTGTGTCATCGGCCTGTCAGGCAACCATGCAGTCCGTCTGCCTCTGATGGAGTGTGTGGAGATGGTGAGTGTCTCTCCTCCTCTCTTCTGTGATTTATTTTAATGGACAGAGTACATTAGAAGTGTTGGGAGTCTTAATCTATGATTTTACTGCATCATCCTTTGTAGACTAAACTGGTACAGACGGCCATGAAAGAGAAAAGGTTTGACGAGGCTGTCAAACTGCGAGGAGGGTGAGAGATGAGTTTTAATTATGTATATTGAATAGCAAAATGACATCGATATACACTGATCAGGCATAACATTATGACCACCTGCCTAATATTGTGTTGGTCCTCCTTATGTGCTCAAAAAATGCCCTGAAACATGGACAAGAGGACCTCTCAGGGTGTCCTATGGGGTCTGGAAACAGGACATTGGCAGTGGATCCTTTGGGTACTCTGGCTTGTGCAGTGGGGCCTCTGTCAATCAAACTTGTTCCACTGCATCCTGTTGATGCTTGATCAGAATGAGGTGTAGGAAGTTTGGAGGTCAAATCAACATGTTGGGCCATTGTCATGTTCCTCAACATGTTCCTGATTGTTTGATGCTTTTTCCATGTGGTGGGGTGCATTTTCCTGTGGAGGTAAGCCAGTGTCATTTGGGATTTTCCATTTGCACGAGGGAGTGTGCTTGTTGTGGGATGAAGTTTATTTGGTTGTCTAAGTCTCATCAACACGGATGAAAAAATCCAAGGTTTTCCAGCAGAACAGCACATAGTACCAATATGATCAATGTTATTCACTTTACCAGTCAGTGGTCATAATGTTGTGGCTGATCAGTGTAAGTCAATAAATTTTCGTGAGACCCCTGTAAGGAATTAAATTTTGTTGTAGTTTTTTTAAAAACTGGAAACAAAAAAATTAACCAGGCAAAAACTAATGATTTTCTTCCAGGAGTTTTGAGAACAACTGGAACATCTACAAGCTTCTTGCCTTTCAAAAGCCTGCCCAGTCTGAGGTACATCTCTCTCTCTAACACACACACACACACACACACGCACACATACAGTGTTATCCATAATATGTGTAAAAGAATCACAGGATCTGAACTCGAATGTGCTTGTTTATGTCAGAGCAATTTCACTTTGGCTATTCTGAATGTGGGAGCTCCAGCTGGAGGGATGAATGCAGCAGTGAGGTCAGCTGTGAGGTTAGCACTCGCTGACGGACACAAGGTCTACGCTGTCCATGATGGCTTTCAAGGGCTTGCCAATGGAGCGGTGAGGCCACGCTTTCATCACACTGAAGGAGATTTTAGCAATTACATTGTAAAATGTGTGAGACTAAGAGGAAACTGTTGTCCCACCTGTCTGTTTGCAGTTGTTTGAGATGGAATGGCACACTGTGGCTGGATGGACAGGTCAGGGGGGCTCACTGCTGGGGACAAAACGGTGAGTGAAAGAACCGTTTTTAATTTTATTATTATTAATAGAATGAATTCATCTTGAGTGTACTTCAACATCTGCATGAGACACATTTTAAAAAGACTAAAATTAATGTAGAAAAGTCAAGAGTTAGGCATTAGATGATACCATTTTAATTGCATGTCAGAGATTTTGCCATACCTTGTGTTAAGTGATTTTAAGTTTCTACTACATGTTCCTCTTCAGAACTCTCCCAAACAAACACATGGAGAAGATCGTGGAAAACATCACCAAGTTCAACATCTCAGCTCTGCTTGTAATCGGAGGGTTTGAGGTATAAGACACAACTCGTCAAAGTGTTAAATCTGAATTAGCTGTGTATTCATTTACACATTGTGTCACGTTTCAATCTAAATCTTGGCCACTTTCACAGGCGTACAATGGTGTGCTGCAGCTGTTTGAAGCCCGGAGTCACTATGATGAACTCTGCATCCCCATGTGTGTTATCCCTGCTACCATCAGCAACAACGTCCCTGGAACTTACTTCAGCCTCGGAGCAGACACCGCTGTCAATGCTGCCATGGAGGTAATGCGGAGCAGATAGCAAATTAACAGGGCAACTTTGATGTTTTAGGTTAAAGATGAAGAGAGACTGAACCTGTAAGCATCACATCTAATATGAGCTGCTGTATTACTGAGATAGACTTCAAACTCCTCGTATATAGTCAGAGGAGGTGACAATGTTTTACTTATCTTGAAAGCAAGGGGATAGAGACATTGCAGTTTATCTCTCTGTAAATATGTATTAAGAACATACTTATGACACCAGTAGTGCTTTGTCTTGAAAATCCTTTCTGTGAAGAGGAACTTGTGTATTTTCAAACTGCTCCTTTCTGGTCAGTCTGGCTAAATTACAAGTAAACTTGAGTCCTCTTTCTCTTCACTTTCAGACCACAATCTCCTTTTCATAATGCAATTTAAAATTCTTCTTCAGGGTTGTGACAAGATCAAGCAGTCTGCCAGTGGGACCAAAAGACGAGTGTTTGTAGTGGAGACTATGGGGGGATTCTGCGGCTATCTGGCAACCTCCACTGGTATCGCTGTGGGTGCTGATGCCGCCTACATCTTTGAAGATCCCTTCAACATCCATGACCTCAAAGTAAGACCAAAGGGGGGAAAAATCTGTTTCTTTTGTTTGAAAGGTTTACAGTACTCTGTGTCTGAAATTATGTGTCCTGTTGACAGACCAATGTGGAGCATTTAGCTGAGAAGATGAAGAAGGACATCCAGCGAGGACTGGTACTGAGGTGCATAACACTTACTCAGCTATATAGAGATTCTTAAGCAGTGCTAGTTGCAGAAGCTAATGGAAGAGTCTGTTCAATCATGTGTCATTTATTGCTTTGGCTGCACTAATGCTATCTAATTGTATACAAACAAATGATACCCAGGCATGTATGTATATAATTTTATTGAAACAATACACAACAGCCTTGCTGAGTACTCCATGAGGGTGTATTTTGACAAGTTATTTTAAATTAAATAATAATGTCAGTGCACTAACACAGCAACAATGCTGTTATGTTGATGTTGAGCAGGCATTATTTATGTGGTTTTTGATGATAACATTTGATTGTGTTGTTGACACGTGTTGGCTTTACCATGTATAATTTTGTAAAGTTTTAACCTTAATTTTTAAATTAGTAAGGTAATTTGGTAGAGTATATAATATTTAGGTTTTTAATCTTAATATTAAGGCTAATTTGGGTAAATGCAATAATAGATAAACTCATTTATTAAATTTGTAATGTCCATCTTATTTCTCTATTTGAAAGCAATTTGACTCAGTCTGTTGTTTTAAACGAGCTACACAAATAACAGTGATTGGACTAGTTTGCAGATGTTTGGTCATTAACCAAAGAATTCTACAAACAACGGGCAATTTAATTTGAATTTTGCAAAAATGATCATGTCACATTTACCATATGCATAAAATTATTGCACAAAGTATAATGGGAGTTGATCTAAAAGTTGTTACAGTGGTTATATTCCAATCTGGATCTGCCTGCAGACCAAAGAAATGAATGCATTAACATTTTGGGACTTCCCCTTTGTTGATTTTTTTTCTTTGTCATAACAGGAATGAAAAATGCCACGAAAACTACACTACAGATTTCATCCACAGGCTGTACTCATCAGAGGGGAAAGGCATCTTTGACTGCAGAGTCAATGTGTTAGGACACCTCCAGCAGGTACGGAGCTGCCACAAATACTGCTGAGCAACTTACTGATTATAGTTACTGTGACATACTTAATGTGAACTGACATAGTCTTGCAACATACTTGTACTAAGTTTGCATGATTGTCCTACAGGGAGGGGAACCTTCTCCCTTTGATAGAAATTATGGCACTAAGTTGGGTGTGAGGGCTATCCAGTGGATTTCACAGAGTTTGACTGACCACTTCCGACAAGGTAGGCTACTATTACTGTGCAAAGCCGTTGATACCTGAAGCGCTCAGAAACACAAAATGAATCAACAGTTGTACACTGATTCAATATTTTTCCTCTAGGCCGTGTGTTTGCCAACTCACCAGAAACAGCTTGTGTGCTCACCCTCAAGAAGAAGGTCATCTCATTCACCCCTGTGACTGAACTGAAGGATCAGACCGATTTTGAGTAAGCAGTGCAGATACAAATTTGCCGTTTGTGTCAAGTACCTGGTTTCATTATTAATCAGTATCCTCTGTTTTTCAGGCACCGCATGCCCAAGGTCCAGTGGTGGTTTAATCTGCGGCCGATGCTGAGAATGTTGGCCAAGTATCAAACCAGCTTCTGCGAATATGTACCAGGAGAGATTGAACATGTGACTTGGCGCTCCATCAGCATTGATTCTGGATTCTAGGCTCTCAGGCGACAGTATGACCTGCACTTTTTAACCCTTATCTCTCCATCCTTTGTTCTGTAATACTTTGCCCCTGCAAATCTACACTTACAGATACTGTTTCTTGTGCAGATTTCTTGTACTCGAACTTAACCCTTCCTCCAAACACCACTTGCTTTTGTTTGTTTGCAAAACTTCTGCTCTCAGACCTCTGACAACACAAAGTGCATGTCATTATCCTCTCAAATTGAAAGACCAGGCTCTTGACTAAAGACAAGGATCCACCCTCGTAATCTGAAGACCAGCCGTGATCTTAGCCTGTAGTCAGTGTTACAGAAGCTGCAGTACATTAAATCATTTCAAGTATTCATTTGTTAAATAGAAAATGTGTGTAACCTTCTGCCATGGTGCAAGTGAGGCTATGTATAGGACTTTGTATAAACAGACAACCAGGTGTGCCATTAAGTTTTACAGACTAACTACTGAATATATTAAATGCAACAGATTGAATGTAGCTTGGTATGAAATCACATACACAAAATTGGGACAAATTCTGAGCCACAAATAATATGATCTGTAACCCTGATTAAGAGAAGGTTCCTGGTCATGCTGTATCAAGTTTCATTAGTTAAAAATGAGAGCAACTTAATTTGCACAAATATTGATGATTGGTTTGACACACTCATCTGATATGTCAGAATGTGACTATGAATCATGGTACCAGAGATGTTAACTTGCATTTTTTTTTAATGTGTTGAACTGAAACTCTGCTTCAGCCATGAAGTAAACTAAACAGCAAATCATAAAATATAATATTGTTTGTTACACTGTGTAAAAAAAAACCTGAATAAACTTCTCAACTACTGAACTTGAAAAAGGGAACTCTAAAGACATATGTTGTATATTATTTTGATATGACAGCTCTATCTTCAATAAAATGTTATACAACTATGAGCCTATTAGAAATGTATTTATTGTCGAGTGGACAGTTATTGAAGTAAACTTTTGACTCAAACATACAAATTAATAGCAACCACTCAACAGGACAACAAAATGAAAAAGATATTGGAGAAGTCAAATTTGTTTTTGCACCTTTACCCTGAACTGTCACGACCCACTAAATAAGAATTTTACTGAGAAAAAGAAGTTAGGAACTGGTCGTACAGCAAAAAAGCCCCTCAAACATTTTTCGCAGACCTTTCAAAAGTTGAATGAAAATGGAAAATCATCCCTGCTGGTTTCTTTGTTAGCTGACTGGCTTTTGGAAGCAAAGGCAAACTGGAAGTCTTCACTTTGCTCTGGTTGGTCAAAGAGGAAATCAGGGCCTGCAAAATCATATACATACATGTAGTTCACAAGAAGTGACACTCATCACAAAAACTAAATCTGATAATTGATACATACAGCTTGAAGACTTTGACTCAGTGGTTTTCTGGAAAGAGCAGAGCAAAGTTGATTTTTTTTTGTCCAGGTTACAAGACCATGCGAAGAAAAGAAAAACAGTAAAAACATATTACCTTCTCACTGAAAAGAGAGCCAGTGAAGGCAAAAGATGAGTCCTGCAAAGAAACTTGGAAGTTATTCCCAAACCAGAAAACTTCATTTCTGTCAGATCACTTATTCCCTTTGCTCACTCCTCACCTCGTCCTGTGATGAGCCCACGTCAAACCCAAACCCAGAGAAGCCTGGTGTGCTAGGGCCAGAGTTCAGACAGAACAGGAAAGCTGGAGATTTGGCACCAGAAGTCCCTTGATGTGGGGAGCTAGTAGGGCTAAAGCTGACGTAAACACAGAAAAAATAGTTTTCAGGAGTTGACTTTACAGTGATTCAAAGCATAGGACAACTCAAACACACTCTTACCTAAATGAGAATGTTGGGGTTGAAGGCACAGCTGTCACTTTCACTGGGAATGGTTGAGGATTAGTCTCATGAGATGACGTCTCTTCACTTGGTGCCTGCTCTTCATCTGTAGCGGCCCTTTCTTGCATCTCATCCTCCAGAACCACCTCTACATCTGATACAGCGGACTGCTGATCCTGTTCAGAAAACACTGAGTGTAAAAACATTACCAATAAAAAAATAGGAACCTCTAAAATAGCCTTTACAGTGTAGACAAGAACAGCAGTCTCACTGGTTGCAAAATGTGATACAAAAGATTCTAATTACATAAACGAAGGTAAAAATGACATTCTAAATATGGCTAATAAGCCTTTTATTGGTGGTTATACTTCGGCAGAAAACTGTTGACGATGACCTGTGGAGTACCGCAAGCAACTTGAGATTTCAGTCTGGAAAATATGCAGCTAAAATTGCCTGGTTGTTGCTGTGCTCTTCAGATTATGATACAATGAAGAGCCATTTCGTTTCGCAAAGCTGGGACATTGCCAGATTGATGCTGCTATAACAACCAAATTTCCCCTTGGGGATTGAGGAATTATTTCTATTTTATTCTAGAGGCTGGGATGCCTACCACATTAATGCAAATGCCCTCAGCAGCGAGTCCCTCACTTGATTCCTGACCTCCACTGCGCTAATCCTAAAATCATCTTTTAAAAATAGGAGAAATTGGCTTTTTGAAGGACAGTCCAGGCATAGTAAACCAAAATACCAAAACTTGGTCCTCTTCTGAAGGTTCTTCCTGGTCTTGTTCCACAGTCTGTATTTCATCTGGCTGGCTTTGCCCTTAAAGAAATTAATATTACACCAATGAAATTTGATTTTGGAAAAGGTGAATTAGCTAAAATACATATCACTCCCCTCTTCTTACCATCCAACTGTTGACAGGACCACAGCTCCTCATTTGTTTTTTCTGCAGAAGTACAATAGTTGGATGAATCCTGGACATCGTTCTCCTCATGAATCTCTTCAGCATTTGCCTCCACAGATGTTTTAAGACCATTCTGTAAGATCTGTTCACGTTTATCACAGAACCAGCATTAACTTGTATATTTCATGATTGGTAGAACTCTTGCAGTGGTAAAATATCAAACTGATGTATCTCAGAACCTTTGTCTGGTTGAGATGAAGAGAGGAGATGTCAATGGAAGAATCACCGTCCTCCGTTGTCTGATGATCTAATGGTTTCTCTTGTGCTGTGGGCTGCTGGTCAAAAACACTATAGAAAATGGACTCGGTGAAAAAATAAGCTTTGCTTGGGGCTATGTGTGATTTTTTTTTTGTTATCTGTAAGATTTGCTGATGGTACCTGTCTGGTCCTTCCTCAGGGGAAAAAGAACTGACTACTGGACCTGGTTGGACCGAAATTAAATCAGCTGTATAAAGAGCTGTAAATATTTCAGCTTTACAAGAGCAAAGTGTGATGACATAAAAAATGAATTACCGCTAAGATGGTCCAGCTCCTTCTGTTTTATCATTATTTGATCATCACACGCCTTGATCCTACACTCAATCTCCTCTTTTTCAGCCTGCAGCATGAGGAGTGAGTGAGCAAGAGGGTTTTGTAAAAAGTATTCTTTGTGGGATTGAAATGTCTTTTTGTAGCTTGCAATCCTCTCCTCGAAAATTTCCCTTGTTGAGATAAAAAATACAGAACAATTCAGCGTTGTTTATTACAAAACACAAATGCATTGTACATAAACACTGATGCTAATTGAACCCACATGTCATGGTTGTAGCTGGCTTTTCTACGTTCCAGTTCTGCTTTCAGGGTCTGCTCATACTGAAGAAGCAGGCTGTTGGTCGTCTTCATGCTAAAGTTACGTGGATTACAAGCAATGGTATGTAAATACCACAAAATACAACACTGTTTATATTAAGTTATACTAAAAATCTGAATTTGCACCACCTTGATCTATCACGGTTCGGCATATGTATTTAGTCATCATTTTTTACAGTGTCATACCTTTTTGCATTTTCTTTATTATGTATTATAGTGGCTTGCTTCGCACTGATTTCCTCTTCAAGTGTCTTGATAGTTTTATGGATTGTTTCAATGTAAGACCTCCTCTCAGCAATGTCAACCCTGCAAACTGTTCCCAGACATTTTAGATAGCACACAAGGAGGTCCATATCACACAATATACTATGCTGTGACATTCAATGACAAATATGACATGCTATATGAGTCCTAGGGAAGCCAAGATTGTAGATCTGGGAATAAAAACTGATAATTTATTTGAAATAGTTTAAAACCCTGATTTAAAAAAAGGCAAACATGTAAAATAAACAGTGTATACAGCGACAGATACGTTTTCTTAAGGTGAAAATAAGACCTTTAAAGTCAGAAACGTGTGTATTTAGCCGAATTTGTCCTTACACCAAACCAGTGTTGCATACACAAATCTCTACTTGTAATTAGACGTACCTTTAATTTGTTGGTTGATTTCATTCTTCCTTTGAGAAAGCTCACGAGTCTGGAGAGCTATAAATACATTAAACATATTCAAAATAAAAATAACATCCATAAGTGTTAACATCTTTTGAATTCACAGGTCGTCAGTAGCTAATTAGCTAGCTCTCTACTGACATTTAGCCTTGTGGGTAACTAGCAAGCACTACAAGGCATTAAACAACAACAAAACTACTATTAACCTACGATAAACTCCATAAGTGAACTCACCAAACTGAAAGAGGAGGCTGTCGATGTTATTAAGTGAACACTGGTCGTTCATTTTCACTCCAGAATAATGTTAGCCACTTAGAGGCTTCTGCTCTGACTAGCTGCTGTCAACGGTTAGGTAACGGTTGACTTCATGAGGCGTTTATTATTTTCGACAGAAAAAATGGTGTTATTTAGTAAATAACTCGGTTATAGGTGGAGAAACAGGGCGTTTATGCTGTTATCTAAAATTATTAAGACAGCTACTAACAAAGAAAAATTGTAGATTTATTTTGTTTTATTTTTTGGTTTTTTTTAGTTAGTTTAGTTAGCAATTTGCAATTGGAGGAAGTTATGCTAATTAAAATGCATGCGAAGGCCAGTTTAAAAGTGACTTGGACTGTATAAAAAAGTAAGATAAATAATTTATTTTGTTTCAGATGATAGCTGGTGGCCACAGTTGTACACATTATATATATTATTAATAATAGTATATAAAATTTGTACAATATGTTTACATATATGTGTTATAATAATAAATTATTATAACACATATATGCCAAAAAAATACTGCTATGTTTACTTGCACCGTTAAATATTATTTTGTATAAAGTTTGAAAAATAGCAATACGCTATTAAGCATAGACATACGCTTTCTAAAATCTAAAAATACATTTTACTGTATGCTTTATTTTTATTTTAATTAGAATTATGTTTCTGTTGTTTCCATCCTTTTCTCCTCATCCTCCTTCATCCTTTCCTCACATGACAGCAACGGGGCTCCTGGATGGTGGGTTTGCTGTGACAGCGGTTGGAGGGGCGGGATCAGTGCTATTCTGGAAATCATTTTGCGTAGCGCATCTGTATCGGCACAAACACGACGCCGTGATGTGTGGATCCCCCTTGCAATGTTATCAGGCAAATCCAGCGATTTGTTTTCTCACACGCCACAGCTCGTCCACACGGTGCCTGCCCAGCCTGCTGAAGGTAAGACTGAATTCATGTGGAAATAGTCCAGTTGCAGCTCTCATTCGCCGGCTGCAGACAAAGAGCGGACATGGGTGGGATTTAAATGGGAGGGGATCAGCTGTATGAAGGGTTGCATTGTCGATCTCAGACCCTCTCATGGAATTATGCATTCTTTGGGAGCGACACTACAATCTGTCTATGAATTTAGTGTTTTTGCTGTCATTGTGCTTTTAAAGGGGGATGGGATGGTGTTATTATTCTGGGCTGGCAGCACTGAGATCATTGCTGCGCTGTCATGCGAACAGCCCCCCTCCTCACCTCCCCCTGTGAGCAAATCTGCCATGCTTTGTTTGTGATGTATCAGTTTTGATTTGCTCACTGTTAACTCAAATTCCAGTCAGGCCCATTTTAATGAGACGCTTGGTTGATGTTTAGCTTTGCACATACTTAAAGTGATGTGTTACTGTGCAGAATTGGGGCCTGGATCTTGTACATGCAGGATTAAACTGTCAAAAAACCACAAACCTGCTTTTCCTCATAGTGCTCTCTCTCTCTCTCTGTCTGCTTGTGCACTTGTATTACTTCTCTAGTCCTCCCACTTAGATTGAAGGCTTAACGCAATGGGTGGATGTAGTTTGTGTCTGTTAGAATTTCGTTATTAATCTCCATATTTCACTTATTCATAAAAAAAAAGCAGCCTAGGAGTCAAAGTTGTGTGAATGAGAGCATGGCACAGGTAGAGGAGCCTCAGACTGAAGGAGAGGGGAGCCCCCAGATGATCTCCTTAAGATCGGACATATCAGGGAACCATGCCGATGAAGGAGAAGGGGGGCCCTCGATAAGGAGGAAGAGGAGGAAGAAGAGAGACCCACGTCCGGAGTCCATCATTGTGTACCGCTCTGACATGGAGAGGACACCTGGAGAGGGCCAGGACAGCGAGGAGGCAGCAGAGAGGACCATCGGGGAGGGCGCTAAGTTCCTCTGCACACCCACAGGCGAAGGTGAGAGAGGCTTCATATTGTGTTAAAGTCATGAAGCCACATTCCTGTCAGAAAAAGGGTGTCTCCTTTTAATAATTCAGTCATGCATTTTACATATAGCATTTATGCATTACTTTCGCTGCTGATTAATCCCCATCCTTCTGTCTGAGTTTCATGTCTTAAATGTATGTGTTCATGTTTCTGGGATCAGCCTGTGTTTCATATCTGTGTTGAATCTGGTGAAGTCTACCATGCAGATCTTCATGTTCACATCTTGAATATTACTTGGAGATGTAAAGTCAAACTCCTCATTTTGGGAGCTTCAGTTCAGTGTGTAGGTGTCTCTCTCTCTATTTAGATGTTTTTTTTTTTTCATGCTGCCCACTCACCAGATATCATGTTATGTTTACTACTTTGAAGCACAGTGTGGATGATGGAACAGCATCACTTGATTTACTTTTGCATTTAACTACTTTTTCTACGTTTAGGTTCAATAAATGCAGCTTTCTAAACAAGGAAGAGGAGCTCATTTTTGTTTGCCTCGTACTTACTTGTCATTTCATTTTATCTCTGACCAGGTGGAGGCTGGAACCTTCCTCCAGACAGCCGCTATGTGACACTGACTGGCACCATCACCAGAGGAAAGAAGAAGGGTCAGGTGGTGGACATACATGTCACTCTGACAGAGAAGGAACTCAGGGATCTGGCCAAGTCGAGGGAGCGTCTGGATGCGGAGTGCGAAGCGGGAGAAAGCGGCAAACGCACCTGTGGCTTCGGTGTTTGTCAGGGACCCCACGTTGTCCTGTGGAGCATCTCGTGTGCGCCTGTGATTTTCCTCCTCTCATTCATCACCTCTTTCTACTATGGCACGCTCACCTGGTACAACGTCTTCCTGGTGTACAATGAGGAGCGGACGTTCTGGCACAAGATCACAATATGTCCCTTTCTTATCATCTTCTACCCCATGCTCATCATGCCCATGGCGCTGTCGCTGGCTCTGTACTCCGCCGTGGTGCAGGTGTCCTGGGCCTTCAGCGAGTGGTGGCTGTCGGTGCGAGACCTGGAGAAAGGCTTCTGTGGCTGGGCCTGCGGGAAGATGGGGCTGGAGGACTGTTCACCCTACAGCATAGTGGAGCTGCTTGACTCTGACACTGTTTCTGGCACTCTGCAGAGCAAGGCGCCCAGTGAACTTGCCCAGACATCATCAGTGTAAAGGAGGGGCACACATTGCTGATGGGAAGTTAGAAGTGGTCTCTATACAAATTTGGTCATAGAGGATGAACAAATACCAGAAAGTTCAAGTCACTCAGAGAAAATTGAGCTTAAAGGTTAGTTTCTGACCTTAGAAATGGTAATTTGACAAAAAAAATCACATTTCAAGATCCATTTACTTGATTTGAACTCTACCTGCTGATGAAGGCTCTGATATTTTGCTGAAAACTACAGAGGAAACAAATATCAAGAGCTGTTTGATGAGGTGTTTGTGTATTTAAAAGCTACTTCACTATGCTTTCCTGTAAATGGTAACTTATTAAACACTGCCTGAACTTTCCTTACTGTAGGTGCTGAACCGTTACTAAAAACTCTCGATCAGTTTTTTACCTCCAGGTTTATTACAGCTTTCCTCAGATCACTAAACGGCCACCAATATTTCCTGAACAGCTCTCCCACTCAGAGGCTGTGGACACTAAAACACATACTAAAGGAAGCCTGAAAGTTTAAATCAAGTTTCACTCCATCTGTAAATATCTGTACCTGCGTATTTGTGATCAGTGTGCTGTGCGATGACATCAAGGGGAGCCGTAACTTCGAAGGCAACACTGTCTTGGTTGTGAAGGCATCATAAACACTCTGAAGTTACAGTTGGAGCAAGGCGGGATTATTAACTAGAAAAAGAGGGTAACAGGGCCACTGATGCAGACTGACTGTGTCAGTTACTTTTATTGCTACTTTTAGTGGTAATATGCACCATGATCACAGCTAATCTGTCCAGTGAAGGGGCTGTGTGTCAGTTTTATATTATAATGCTGGTGTTGCTTTATATTTTTCATGTTGGGAACAAATCCCATGAAAAGACTAAAATCAACAATAAGTTATCTTCTCTCATAAAATTCCCTCCCACACACAATCCCACAAATAACTCATGTTACTGAAGACTTAGACCTTTCAAGCTGGGTTTAATTTTCAAAAGATTGCTTTCCTCAAAAAGATGGAAACTGTAGTTTTTAGTACTTAAACAGAAATAACTAGTGCATTAGCTAGTGATTAATACAGATTTGAGTGAGTATTTTCAGCACCAGGATGATGATTGATTTGAAATATACTACCGTGTATGTGTTTGGGCTGCACAGTGGCTCAGTTGTTAGCACCAATGCCGGTTCACGTCCCGGCCTGGGCCTGGGATCTTTCTGTGTGGCGTTTGCATGTTTTCCCTGTGCATGCGTGGGTTTTCACCGGGTTCTCCGGCTTCCTCCCAAAAGCATGCTGAGGTTAATTAATGATTCTAAATTGTCCATATGTGTGATTGTGAGTGTGCTTGGTTGTCTATCTCTATGTGTAGCCTTGTGATAGACTGGCGACCTGTCCTGGGTGTCCTCTGCAATGGATCCTTCCATACCAAAATAACTGAAACCTCCCAATATATGCCATGGATTTTCTTGAAAAACATGTGAAAACTTCTATTAAGTCCATGGGACCTGGCAAAATCCTGAAATTTTAATGATTTTTTCATTACTAAAACAACTTTTTGTGCAGTGCCAAGTAACCCCCAGACATGATAGAACCTTAGTAATACTACCTAGAATTAAAATGTATTCGCAAGAAAGTGAAAACTCTTGAAATATTAGTTTTTGAGAATTGATGATTTATCGCTGGAGCAGAAAATGATTTTTGTTATTAATTTGATTATTATAAAAAATACAGCAACAAATGTTTAGATACAAATTACCTTTAGGGTTTCATGGATGTTCAGCACAATCGACTGGTGAATGAAAAGGAATTTAAAATTTCTGAAATTTAGTGCAGAGGGCCAATTTTTTGTACCTATAAAAATATTTGAAGTAGAGGTTTAAGATTTTGCAGTGTCTGGTGAATCTAATAGAAGCTTTTACATAAGTTTTTTAAGAAAAAATGGATATTCATGACATAAATTAGGAGGATCAAGCGAGTAGGAATATAAGGCTTTGGCTACACAGATAGTACCTGCTAGAAGGTTTTAATTTGTCTTGGATTTTTGTCTTTTCATGGGGTTTGTCAAAAATATGAATAAATACAAAATATTACTGTCTCTAATGCAGATCAGTTATAATACCTTTATAATTCTGGATGATGTCTGCATTTGAGAAATTATGCCAAACAAAATGAAACACATGAAACTCTGAGGCGAGATGCATTCAAAAACATGACTGCTTATCGGTTTTTGGGCCTCTCAGCTAATTGTAATAAAGCTTCCATCTGTGGTATGTGTTTCTTTCTGTGTTTATAATGCCCTGAGACTGGGAGTAAAGGACGTAAGCCTTTTGCTCTTCTTTGCCACCGGCTCCACAAGGGGATTAATTCAGCCATGACAAAGCCATAGTGAGGACAAGCTGATAAATCATCTTTTTTTCATCTTCTCATGTTTTCATATGTTGAAAGCATCATCAAAACAGCTGTTTGTGATCTTAAACTACTTGTTTTGTCTTTGTAGTTTTGGTCCACACACTCAAAAAAATGAAGTTTTCTGTAATTTTCTCGTCAATAATTGTTTTTACCTTTCCACACATTCATGTTTTATATGCTACTTTGGTTTATTTTATATATTTAATGCTAGTACACTTTCAGAAGTTGTCGTAGCTACAATAGGTGTTTTATACTGAAGCACTTTGAAATTATATGTGTTCCAAACACGTTGAAATTCTTCTGAGATGAGTTTTGTCTGAAAAGATCATATGGTTTAAGTGTGAGAGATTTAAATGTGTATGGGTACACCTGACTGGGCGAAGTAATTCAGTTTTATTTTCATACAGGAAAAGACTGGTCAGTTGTTGTGGATTGAATTTGTTTTCCACATGATGTGAATCCACAGAATGCAAAGTAAAGAATTCTACCAATGAAATAAAAGTGTGGTCATTTAATTTCAGGTATGGGCTAATTTTTAAATCGATATTGCAGAGGAGGAAATGATATCTTGCTTCTGAGATTTAGAGGACAATGTATGACAGGCCGCTATTTTCTGTGGTTCCACCTTCTCAGACAAAAACAAGTCAGCATGTCGCCCAGCATGATGCACACCGATGCAGATGGCTCTCTGGGGTGTGGGTGCTTGGAGGACGGATTATTGGCACCCTAGTGTTAAACTGGGATGCCTAATTAAGAAAATCCATATTCTCTAATGCAACGTCAGCAGGACCAAATACAGTGTGTTGGAGAAAAGCACTGTCAGTCCAACACATACCAACTTGCTCTGTTCTGTGCTGTTTTGCTTTCTATCAGACTATTAAAGTTTAAAACACAGAGCCCAGTGTATGAGGGTGAAAACCATACAAATGAGCCAAGATGACAGAAGATAGTAAGGTCATGTACTACATCATTTTTCTGAAAATATGCAAAGTGTCTTACTTTAGTGCGTCCGCTGCAGAAAAGGTTTAACATTTAGAGCTTTATGTAGCGGAAAAAATTATCTTTATTTGTAGTCACAGAGCACTTTTCAGAATCTAAATGACAAAAGTGCTTCACAAAGCAGCAAAGTAAAACAGACATAATCATAACATTATCAGATTTTAAAAGACATAACACAGTTTGGTGTTTAAAAACCAAGGCAATGTTGGAAAATGTGATAATATTATTGAAAGAAATAAAAGAATGAAATTAAAACTTAAATAAAATCAGGAAAGGCTCTCAGATAAGGGACTTTAAAGAGTTCACTGGCTCAGGCGACCTAATTTCCTCAGGCGGACCATTAATGCTAATTCTGTCACTCCTTTAGTTTTTCCCTAGAAAAGACAAAAGACTTCTGCCCAAGGATCTTAAAGTATATACCAGCTAATTGTAATAAAGCTTTACCGTCTCTAATGCAGATTAGAGACCTTATACTTCCTTATTAGGATAAGGAAGTAAAAGGTCAAAAATATAGTGGAAAGAGGCCACAAAGGGCCTTAGAAACATACTTAAAATCAGAATGGGATAAAGGCATGAAGAGATAAAAACAAGTGAAATGATTCCCATGTCCTTAAAAGTTGATGATTATGATTGGCTTAATTTGCAGTTTTTGTCAGGCTTACTCTGTGTTTCTGTATTTTTTATTAGTTCATTTGTAACAAAGGCCTATTTGTTTATCTTTTTCATATTAATTAATGAGTATTATTCAATTATCTATCAGTGTTTTTATTAATTCCTGAAATCTTGGCGGGTACAGCACAGAGGAAACTGGTTTGCGCAGGAGCATTATCTCAGTGTGTGCACAGAGTCATATAAAACGCTGGAGGGCGTTTGACCTACATCTGATTTTTGCATTTCATTGCTCTGGCTCGTCAGCCTTAATACCGCGAATACCATTAAAACGGTTTAACACAAGCCCGGTATGTTTCTCATACCGCAACACATATGCAGTAATTTACAGTGACAAATAACAAATTATAGATTCGTGTGAAGCTGTTTAAGATAACTGCGGAACGATTCTCACAGTAAACAGGAACCTTTCGTTTCTGTTCCGGCTAGTCAATGTTTCTTTCCGGAGCCATAACAGAGTGGTACGCAATCTTTGGAAGAGGGAAGAAAGAAAATGGCAGGAGCTAAAGTAAGTTGTTTTATCTTTCATTTCTGAAAGAAAGTATTTTTTCGTAAGTACAGTGTTTTAAGTAATGTTCTTTGATTTAAATGGGCGGTTTTTACATGTTAGGAACAAATAATTCTGTTTAGTTGAACTTTACAGTGACATTAGCGACATGTCGAGACATGTTCACCAGCCTCAAACGGCTGTAACGCCCCCTATTCAGTGCATATAAAACGTAGTTTATACCAGTTTTAACAACATGTGAACAATAAAGCATGAAAATTGTGAATTAGAAATGTAAGATTTATGTGTTTGCTCGAAGCCCTGACACGCTTGTCCTCTGCAGTCAGCTATGGTACTTTGCATGGATGTGGGCTTCTCCATGTCCAACTCTGCCCCGGGTGAAGAGTCTCCTTTTGAACTTGCCAAAAAAGTCATCCAGAAGTTTGTTCAGCGCCAGGTACACATTTATAAAACAAAAAACGAAGTAAAACTGCTGTCATGAGGGAGTTCCCTGTCGTCTTCACCACACACTGGACGTGTCTTTTGTTTTCTGTCAGGTTTTTGCAGAGTCTAAGGATGAACTGGCTTTAGTTTTGTTTGGGACAGACGCCACTAAAAACCCTCTGGACCAGGACGACCAGTACCAGAACATAACAGTGCATCGTCGGCTCATGATACCTGATTTTGAGCTGTTGGTGGAGATTGAAAATCAGATCCATCCAGAGAACCAGCAGGCTGATTGTATCCTTTCTGCCTAATATTTTGACACTGAATTTGTGATTACTGACACTGACATTGATTACTTTTTAAATCCTGACATGGTCTGGCTCCATTTTACATCTCTGAACTTTTGAAACCTTATTATACACCTAGATCCCTCAGATCAGATAATCATTTGGGGTTAAAAGTTCCATGATCCAGACCTAAAACAGGTGTGGCTATGTTTATACTTTTTTAGATCTAAAATTGAGGACCAATCCCCTATATTACTGTCAAAAACACTCAGTCAGTGGGTCATTTCAAAAAGCTTTTAAAAACAGACGTTAGGACATTTACTTTGCCCTAAGTCAGCTGGGTTAGGCTCCAGTCTCCCGCAACTCCACAGAGGATTAAGCGGTGTATAGATGATGGATGGATGGATGGATGGATGGATGGATGGATGGATGGGTGGATGGATTAGGACATTTATCTGTTTTCTGATGTTTTGTCATAGGCCTTTTGATTGTTTTACTGTCTTCATTAATGTTTCATTTACTTGTTCTTTCTGTTTCTAAACAAAAGACTTTACATTTGATTGTACACCAAACACTTGCATTTGATCTAAGTTATAGGACTTTACATCAGGACTAAGTGCAGTATTAAGAGGCAGATTCACAGTTTTTTAAATGTCCATTTGAATACTTTAGAAATATTTTTTACTTGCCATAAACGTTCCTCCTTTTCTTACCGGCCTTTAAAACATCCCTTTCCAGTGCACTTACACTTCGTAGGGTCCAAAATACACAGTCATCATTCAGAAGGTTGAGAAATCTCATGTCTGAATCTGAAAGCTCAAGTACTTAGTTGGTATGATTTAGCACAAAATCCACTCTTTGTGCTGCCGTGTCTCGACTGCATTTTAGCAAGAAAACACTGTCAGCACAAAGAGGAAAATTTTTATTGGGAGGCAGAACTGGAATTAATTACTTTTTGAATTGACCTATATTTGATTGATTGATTACTCTTCAACTAGTTGATTTTTAGCTTTTAATTTTGCGATTTTGCCGCTTTTTCCGTCTTCATGTGTTGTTTTCATGAACAGTAATGCAGCCGTGAGGAGAAGGCCAACACTTATTTGATACTGGTGAGATCCTCTTTGTGTACAACATGACACTCCCAAGCTTTGTATGAGAAAATTACAAGCTCCTTAACTGGTGTTTAACAGGGTTAGATGCCCTCGTAGTCTGCATGGATCTTCTTCAGACACAAACTAAGTAAGAAGCTGCTTGTATTTCAGAAGTTATTCTTGCTATTCACTAAAAGGGCACAAACTTTCATGATTCCATGTATCTCAGTGTTTACTATGTTAAAGCACTTTTTCCATGGTATCTTTTTAAGGGTGAAGAAGTGCGATCGTCTCAACATCGTCCTCCTGACTGACCTGAACACCCAGGCAAGCTCAGACAATCTGGATGTTATTATTGAAAACCTGAAACAAGCTGACATCACCCTGCAATTCTTGTAAGGTTCAAACAGACTTACAATGTGTATTGCTTTATGTGATAGAATATGAAAGTCAGACCATGGGAGATGGTTAGTTATTCATATTGTTGATTTAAGTGATTCATTTATAACTTGAAAAAAACACACCACATACTGTTTATTGTATACTCCTCAAGCCCCCAAAATTGCACACATTTTTGCTGATATAATAAACACATTTTTATTGTTCATTCTCAATTTATTTTTCTCGTTTTTTCTTTCTAAATATAAACTTTCCAATTCCAGTTTGCCTTTCCCTCTGGGGGAGAATGAGGATGGTCAAGGAGATGCAGACAGAAGAGGCCCTGGCCACCCGGGAACAGGCAAAGGTCTGTCCAGGGAACAAAAGAGCAGCCTGGAGATGGTGAGACACATCATGCTAAGTCTGGATGAGGAGGACGGCCTGGATGAAGTTTACAGCTTCAGGTTGGTGGGCTTTTTGTCAGACACCAATGTTTCTCATGTCACATTTCTTTTTTCTCTATGTATGTCTCGGTTTCTGAATCACATGGTTATTTCTCCATTTAAAGGTAGTTATTGTTTGTACTGGGTGGTGGGATTTCACAAGTTTTTCACGTGCTTTAAACCTGTCGCAGGGATGCAATCGAGCAGCTTTGTATGTTCAAGCGTATTGAGAGGAGACCCATGGCCTGGCCCTGTCAGCTGACCATTGGCAGCGCTCTCTCCATCCGTATTGTTGGCTACAAAGCAGTAAGTGGACATTGAAAAACACTTTGTTATTACTTACGTGCTTTTTACAAAGCTTGCTTGCATCCTCATTATTTATTGACTGTACCAGAGAAGCAGAGTTGGAGCATGTCTTGATACAAGAGTGCCGTTTCGCAACTGTTCTGTTGTTTTGCTGCAAATACTTTGGTGTAGGGCTGCACAGTTAATCGAATAATAATCACAATCACAGTTTTGGCTTCCTACTTTCAAGTGAACATCATCAGCTGTGGTATTGATGTTTAAAATGTGAGCTGTGCTGAAAACACTTCAGCTGAGGTAAATCTGACAGCCGACTCCACTTTTTTACTCTCTTCAAAGTCATTTTTAGTCACCTAAAGTAATGTTTGGTCACACACCTGTTGGAGTTGTGTGCTGTGCTGTAGCTGGGTGGGGAGACCAGAGAGTTCTCTTCATAGTATCCACTGTAGGAGTTGAAAAAATCTGTAAATTGTAGTTTCCATTGATAATCATGCTCAGCAAGTGAGGCATTTTGATATAACTAAATTTATATTTTTAATTAAAAAAAAAACAATACTGAAGCTCTGCAAGCAAGGTCAAGAGATTTCTCCTTCAAAAATCTTACTTATCATGCTCACTAGGTGACTGAAGAGAAACTGAAGAAAATGTGGATTACAGTTGATGCTCAGACCAACAAGAGAGATGACGTTAAGAGAGAGACTGTCTACTGCCTGGATGATGACAATGAGACAGAGGTGCAGAAGGATGACACCATTCAAGGTGAGGAAGTGGCTTGAAATCGCTTTGCTTCGGTGTTGTTGCACCTGTTATTTCTCAACACCTACTGAAAACAGATTGAATTCCAGTCATTTTTAAAATCTGCTTCTTCTCTACTCGTAGGTTTTCGTTATGGAAGTGACATTGTTCCATTCTCCAAAGTTGATCAAGATCAGATGAAATACAAACACGATGGGAAGTGTTTTGCTGTACTGGGCTTCACCAAACAGAGCATGGTATGGTATTCTACCTTTTTATGGTGCCATCATGATTCATCTGAAAAGATAAAGATATCTAAATCTAAAATCTTAAGGCTGAGCAGATTTCTTTCCCTTTTGGCAATGTGTTTATTAATTCTTTTATTTATGTAATGCCTGCAGGTACAACGTCATCAGTTCATGGGAAGTCAGGTTGTCAAGATATTTGCTGCCAGGGATGATGAGGTGAGGAGGGAGAGAAGTGGTGGATTCTTTTTGAGTAGTTGTTGATATTGACCAGTTCTGTCTGTTTTTACTTTTCTGTCTGAGCAGCATGCAGGAGTGGCGCTGTCATCTCTTATCCGAGCGCTGGATGAACTTCAAATGGTGGCCATTGTGCGTTATGCTTATGACAGGCGCAGCAACCCTCAAGTTGGCGCGGCTTTTCCATGTATCAAGCAGGGCTATGAGGTGAAAACATGATGACCTGAAGTTTCTAATTTACAAGTATATTTACTGAATCTGTGTCAGATAGCACAGTACCAACAATCCCTCTCTTCCCCTCTGTAGTGTTTGATGTACGTCCAGCTGCCCTTCACGGAAGACCTCAGACACTTCACATTTCCTTCTCTTGAAAACAAAAAGCTCACTCCATCAGGTACTTTTTCTGGATGTTGTGTTTACTTAAGAGCGCATATTATGCTTTTTGGTTAGTCCTCTTTGCTTTAGTGTGTTATACAGCATTTTGTGCACATTAAAAGCACAAAATCAACGCCAAACTGAGTTACATTCTCCCCCAAAAACCACTCTTTCCATTGCATATTTATGTCACAGAGTGAGACATTTGCATCACACCTACCTAGTGGCTACTTTGGTATGCCCTCATACAAAGAATGAGCAGCTTCCTCACAGCCCAAACTGTACAAACTTGCACATTCATGTTAAACTGACTGCATATTCTTCACAAACTGCACCGTCGCAGCAGCAAATATAGTATTTAGACTAAGTTTAAATATATATTGCCTTCATCAATTGCAGAAAGTATAAACATTGTTTTACCCTGTTACCTTGCATGTAGTTGGTACACATACATCACTGTGTCTACATCTGCAGTTCATAACTGCTGCTATTACTCAAGGAGCCCTTCCAGGCATGCTTGGGGATGTATAAAATACTGTGCTTTGAATAATAATATGAGTCTGCTATGTTTTTTTCATTTAGGAAGCTTGTCAGAAAATGACTTATATCTTTTTGATTTAAAAAAAGAGAATTTGTGAATATGCAAATTTTTTTGTATCAAAAATTGAACTGCTAAATGCAGCACATCACTGAAAGATCATTCTCGGTGTTTGTGCAATGCAGGATACATTTTTTAGCTTAACATTTGTGTGGGTAACCTATTAGACCAAGATTGGCTTCTTTGCAGATTCACACTGTAAACTTGGATTTTAGGTGAGCTCAGAGAAAGTTGCAAGAGATTTTGAAAACTGTCGTCTCGTCCTAAACTCCTAACATACATCATTCTGCACAGTGAGGTTACATCATCCCAGAGAAGTAATAGTAGCTTGTACTTGTTTATATTTGACTCAGATTCAGACTTGCTGGTCTGATACAACTTTACATCACTGGCATTGAATGTCTGTTTACAGAGCAGTAAGTGACAAGGCTTTATACATAGAGGAATGAGCTTAAATAAGCTGTTGCTGTTCTGTGATTCTAGACGCTCAGCTGTCTGCTGTTGACTCTCTCATTGACTCTATGATGTTGGTCAAAGAAGATGAGAATGGAGAGCAGGAGGACTTGTTCAAGCCCCACAACATTCCCAACCCTGCCTTCCAGAGGCACTTCCAGGTACTGCAGTCAACCATGCATTTAAGAGACGGCACTGTTCTCCTGTTACTTCTGGGTTGAGACAGATGGCAAATATTTTGAGGAGGTGACGATGTCATTTTCAACATGGAAGAAAAGGCTTTCATCTGTCTGATGAGATATTAACCAGCTACTAATTGTTAAAATTTAACCTGAATTGCTTCTTTTTTAGTCACCATTTGTTTCATCTCTCCTACCAACCTTTTTTTAGTGTCTGCATCATCGGGCAGTAATCCCTGGTACACCCCTTCCCGCCATGGAGCCATGGCTGCAGGCTGCTTTAGATCTCCCTGAGGTTGTTAGAGAACGCTGCCGGGCTCCACTAGAAGAGATGAAGAGGAAGTTCCCTCTCACTGAAGTTGAGAAGAAAAAGAAACTGAAGACTAGTGCTCAGATTTTTGGCAAAGAGTAAGTTTGGGTTCAGTGTGTTGGCGGCTCTTTGAATGTCAAGGACAAGAATATGTATTGAAAGTATTTTTACATTGAAAAATATTATTGTAGAAGACAGCATAAAAATCTTTGAAGTGGAATTTATAGGATTTATGCTACAGAAGTCTTTTGTAAGTGTGTGGCCGTGTTTGACTGACAGTTTGTGATTACAAAAATGTAAACATTGAAAGCTGTTGTGAGGATTCCAACCAACCTCCTTTGTAATTCGCAGCGATGGGGAGTCAGATGCCAAGAATGTTAAAGACGAGGCAGAGGAGGAGTATAACCTGGCTGACATTGCTGAAGGCTCTGTCACTTCGGTGAGAATGAGAGGAGTTGGATGACACAATAATTCTATAAAAATCAGTTATTCCAGCTCAAGTGCTCCACTGTTTGTTTTTACCAGATGTATTTTAAAATTTGCATTTCACTGACTGAACAGGTGGGAAGTGTGGATCCAGCCCGAGACTTCTGCACTCTGATCAAGCAGAAGAGTCTTCCTTTTGGAGAGGGTGAGGTCCAGATTTCCAGTCTTTATCTCTGACGAGCTGCCCAGATAAACTTGTTTTCTGGTTGTATTATAAACCATCATGACTCATGTTCAGCCCTTGTAATTGTGTTTATCTCTTTGTTTGGTTGTGGTGACCCCCGTGTCCTTCCAGTCTGTCAGCAACTGACTCGCAGGATAGAGCAGTTGCTTAGCAACAAGGACACACCGTACTACATGAAAAGTATCACCTGTATCCAGGCTTTCAGAGAGCAGTCAGTTAAGGTAAATAAACATCCTCCATTTGGGAAGTACATGATGATGCGGTGGTTTCTGTTGAGCCATGTAGTTTGGCTTTTCTATGGAGATTATGAGTCCTGAGAAGATTACAATGAGTCTGTTTCTTTTCTTGGGACTCGAGCAGAGCCTGCTTATTGTGCAAGTATGTGCTTATATGTCTGCATGTAGACGTGAGCCTTTACAAGACCCTTAAATGGAATTTGAATGTTTCATATCTTTTTTTCATTCAGCTGGGGAATGCTGATCTGTACAATAGCTACCTCCAGTCCCTGAAAAGGAGCATCGGAAACAGGGGGCTGGAAGTCTTCTGGGACCTGCTTGTTCAAGGTGTGATAAGCCTCTTTACTTGGGGCTGCGGGGTTTCTGTTAAATCATTCCTCCCCTGAGATGAGATGAAAGTTCCACATAATTTGGGTGCAAAACAAGTAAATGAGATGAAAATGGAAAGGAATACTTAAAACGAATCACAGCACAAGTCTGCTCAAGAGTTTAGAGTTTGACTTAATTCTTGGTGTTTGATGGACAGATGCTGTGACTCTGATCAGCAAAGACGAGGTGGAAGGAAGCACCGTATCCAAAAGCGAAGCCAGTCAGGTGATTTAAGTGTGTTTGTGTTACACATATGAATTCAAAGTGAACCTTGAATTCTTTTCTTTTTACTGAGTGAAACACTACTCTGTCCTCAGTTCCTGGTTGCTGAGGAGAAAAAAGAAGAGGCAGCTGCGCCACCAGCTGAAGATACTGGAGATGTTGATGACTTGGTAAATGCTTGTGGTTTTTTTATATGCTGGGAGAGCCTTTTTATATCTTTAAATATTTATATTACTGTTGTGAGTCAAACTCACGTCAGAGCCATTTCCAGTGTATTTGCAGGATGTGACAGAGCCTGTGTGTGATAATGTGCTGGTCTTATTAAGTCCTCAGATACATGTTTTCTTCTTCCTGTGCAGCTGGACATGATGTAAGAAGGGAGGCAGTAGCCGTGTCTGCACTGGACTTAAGAGAAATTCCAAAAATGGACCCTTTCAAGACCAAACCCATTTAGCCGTCCTTTGTTCTGCACTAAACTTTGGAGACGATTGATATTTTGAAACTGCTAATATTGAGTAAGTGCATGCATACTGTACTGGACAGGGTTAGACTCAACTGTAGGTTACCCCTTGCTTTTTAATGACACTTTCTTTAGAATTCACCAAAACTATTCAAAGTATCTCAGGCCAAGGATTTGTGTGTTTTGTTTTAAATGTCAGAATTACAGGAACCTTTATGAATCTTGTTCCAATTCCATGATAATTTGCAGTAATGCTGGACACAGTAAACACTTTGCACTAGAAACCTTATAGAACTTTACAGAAGACAGCACTGCAGCGTCTTCCAAACTGCAGGTTTATTATGACAAAACAGTAAAGCTTAAATGTCGAAAAGAATGCATGGCTTGTTTTACATTTCTGCATAACAAAATGCTAAAGATGAATACAGTTTTTTTGACAAAATGGTATGAAGAACAATGCTGTGAAGTTATTTGCAAGTGCATAGTTTCCAGTTTATTTCAACTTGGCATACGTGGTCATGCTAACTTTGCACTTTGGTTTTAGAGATTTGGAGACACAAGGAGTCGCACAAACAACATATATTAGGGCAACAAGCGCAAGCTCCCTGCAACCTTTCCCAAAAAAACCCGGTATTTTTTTCATTAAAAATCTTAAACATGTGACTAAATGTACACATAGAAATCAGCTGCCAATTTCTGTCTTTATTTTCAGTCTAGCCTTTTTCAGAGCGTAGAATAGATTGCACTTATAAGCCTGCCATTGCCGCGCATTTCCACTATGTATGTGTCACCATTTTTAAAATCTCCTTCACCACAGGAAAGAACAATAACCTCCAGGGAGCAACCGACCACACAAAACATTTGCATTATGTAATAACACAACTGTCATTGTTTCTTCTGTGAATTACCCATTGTGATGACAGTGCTCGCCTCCCTGCATGCAAATGTTTCAAGATGATTTCCCCGTCCCCCCAATAGCAAAATTAGATGCAGTCATATCATTCTACACAATCCTGTGTCAGCGCTAGAGATTGGTCTTACTGTGTAGGATTTAGGGGATCTATTGGCAGAAATGGCATGCATCTGTAACTGAATCATTATGTTTTTATCAGCAAGCACTTTATACCTACAAAGGGAGCAAGTCCTCTTACATAGATCATGAATGTGATGCCCTATTTCTACGGTATTCACTTGGTTGCAGTGTGCGTCCTCACTGCTACGTACCACTAAATCCTACACACTGGTCCTTTAATTTGTAAATACACCAGGTTAAAATAAACTGGAATTGTCAGTTAAAATGCCAGAGTAACAGCTGTAGCACCAGTATAATGCTCACATGAGCAGGGACTCTCTTTAACACACCCAACGGAGGAAACGGTCAAAGAACTTGGAGTCCAGCAGATCAGTTAATTTTTGTATTTTGAAAATGGCGTCCTCATCCTGCATAGCCAGCTTCGTTAAGACTACTTGGTCAACGTCAGTTCCTGTGGCAATCACCGTGGAGACGACCTGTTGCCCGCGCATGGCACTGACCGCCTCGTCCAGGTTGCTGCTGTTTGTGATGCCGTCTGTGATGAAAACAAATGAAAGCTCTGCGTGGCGTCTCGTTTGGCGAGTATTTCCTCTACCCAAGATGTTGTCGATGGTGTGGAAGATGGCGGGCCCCACGCTTGAGGAAGAGTCCAGATAAAGTAAGGCTTTTATACCTCTAGAAATGGTAACTGGGTCATGTGTGAGCGGGAAGGCCACCACATTCTCGTAATCATTGCCAAACTCTGTCAGTGCCAGACGGGCTCGCATTCGATCCGTCCTGCTCCTGGCCAGTCCCAGTCTGTCTGCCACCTTCTGCACAAATTCTCCAACGTAGCGGAAGTTCTCTGCCCCGAGGCGCTCTGAGCCGTCTACTAGAAATACCAAATCCACTGGGCGCCCTACACAAGGAGCTACGTCGGGTCCTGTAATGACAGAAAACAAATCACTTACTGAGGTGCAGTTAATGCCAGCACTAAACTAATAATCTTGCCTTTAACAAAACCTACCAATTTTACAGTTAAGATCAGGGCACTTAATTACTGGATCTGGAAAGAAAATCAAATAGACAAAGGTTAGATAAATGCTGGATGGTTCACTGTTGTCATTCTGCCAAGTGTATAGGGACAGACTTACTAGGACACAGCACAGTTTCTATCTTTTCCATGAAGGTTTCAGCTACCAAGTCAGTGTAACGCTTCATCGCAGTGATGCGGCCCCCTTGGTTGCATGCTATTGACAGCAGAGTCTCGCTCTTGTATGTCTGGTTGAACATGTCACCAACTCCAATGGTATTGACAACCACATCGGGGTGGCACAGGGAATTCAGTTGACTGTCGTCGTCACGGGGGTCAAAGCGGCCATCTGTGACCACAACCACGTTAACGTTTGCTCCTGCCCTCCTGCTTGTCTTGATGAAGGTCTCGTACGTGAACTTGATAGCCGATGGCGTGTAAGTGCCTCCAGCAATCCACTTTAGGTTCGCCATTGCCGTTTTAAAGGCAGACACGGAGTTTATGGTTGAATCATTGAGACGGATAGCCTCAAAGGTCCCTAAGTGGCTGAACTGTACAACTCCGACTCTTGTGCCTGGAAAATGTGGACATGTCAGACAGGTCAATTTGCAGGTTCAGTGTTAAGTAATAAGACTTTGTATTTTCAATTGTCAAGAAATACCACAAAAACTCTTACCATGTCGGCAAATCTTTAAGGCTGCACTGAAAATTAACCTTTTTTTTAATAAATCAAATTTACGCCATTTGTTTTAGGCTTCAAAGTAGCCTAGATAACCATTTGTTTTAGGCTACTTTGAAGGAACTTTTTTATTTATAGCAGCTGGACAGTTGTGGGACTGAATCAAACTGGAGTGTTTTTCCTTGTAAATTCACCCAGTGCTACCTTGTGGCTTTATGTAGTTTGATGGCACAGAGTAGAAAGACATCAGTAATACTTTAGTTGCTAAAAATAATATGTGTATGTATGTTTTTTGTCTTTGAAATTGTTCTAAGAGGTGCTATTCAGCAATTTTTAAACGATGTGATACTTTGGCATTGTGTTCATAAAAAGCTGAAATATTATTTTTTTACACTTTTGATGACTTAAGATATACAACAACAATCAGTATTCAGTTGTTACTGTACAATCTTAGTGCTAATGAGTAGTGCAGGGACAGCATGAGGACATGTCAGAATATTTTTGGCCATAACAGTGTATTATATGACAGATTAAGTGAATCACTCTTTGAAAAAGGTGTGCTGTATTTTTGCTTGACTGTACCGGTTAGTGACGCGGGGTCAGAGGCCATAGATCCCAGTCTGCTGACCGTGTTAACAACAAAGTGCTTCTCCAGGGTGAAATTTGTCTCTCCGATACTCTCTGAGCTGTCGATTACAAATACGATGTCCAAAGCTCCACACTGCTTCTGACAGTCTGAGAGAAAAGACGAGAAGACAATCATCATTTTAAACAAACATGAATCTCTACCTTAAACTATGAATTTGGGGTTAGGTGGTGATGATATTACCACAACAACCACACGTCTCCCTGATGTAAGTCACGACGTCGCAGTCCTGCAGTGACGTGCATGTACATGTTAGAAGCAATACCTCCAAAAGAATATAATATATTCATTCAAAATCTGTGAAGTTTTTAAAGTTCACTCACAGTAAGGCCAGGATCTCCCTCAGGTCCTGGACCCCCCTGCACACAAACAACACAAGGAGAGAACAGTGCAATTGGATCACACATTTGCATGCATGGTCAAGTCATTATTTGAATGGCTTTTTTTGACTCACTTTAGGCCCAGGGTCTCCTCTGGGTCCTCTGTCCCCTGGATGCCCTGGCTCACCTGGTTTCCCCTAAACACAAAACATTTTTCAGTGGAAGTGACTCATTTTTCTGAATAATAATACTTCTGGCTCTTTTTTAAAGTATTCTGCAAAGAACTCCCACAGATTATTTCAAGCTGTTTTAATTACCAGCCGCAAAAGTGAAGCCGGTATCATTTTCACAATGAGTGTGTGTGTGTGTGCGTTTGTGTTTTCAGCACTGCGCCATGTGTCAGTGTGTATGTGGACAGATTTTGTCGACATGATAGCATCACAACTGTGCAAGATACAGCCATGAAACATCACAGGCGTGTAGTTAGGATCAAAACAAAGGCCGAGTTCAAAGATGGACGTCATCCAGGGTTTTACTGAGTATTTTCTCACTGTTACTCAAGGTGATATAAGACAAAGTGATGTGCTTCTATTCTAAAGGGACATATCACTCGAAGTACAATACTGTTATTTTTTTTCACATAACTTAAAAAGACAAGTCATGCATTACAGATAGTGTCAGTTTCATCAGCCGAGGTATTGGAAGCTCTAAGATTACTGCCTCAATCTCAATACAACAGAGGTGGATAAAACTGGATTTGTGGTTGACATATCACTCAGAAAATCAACAACATCTCTTTCCAGAAGCAATGTCCCAGGATAATACAGGCCGACTTGTTAAGAATTTTCGTTGGAGCCACATTCCTCTGAAGAAATTGCCCTTCTGAAAAGTGATTACAATGAGGTCTGTGTAGTTTCCTGAGAACCCAGGGCACTGTTTCTGGTAAACCCTTTTCCTTTTAACATGCCCTTTCTATTTAGTTTTATAGGTTTTTAATTTACTATTTTGTAACTGCTGTCTACTATTTGGTGTCTTTGCTGCTGTCACAGAATAATTTCCCAGACCTGCGATAAACAAAGTATTTCTTTTTCTTCTCTATTCTATTCTATTCTATTTTCTTTTTACATTACATGTGAAGCATACAAAGTATACATTTTAAGGTTATTCCATTTGGCACCAGGGTTACATGAACATCAGCTTTTGTTTTCCTGTTTTCCTACCTGATCAAAACATAGAATCTCTGATTAAAACCCTATTCTTTTTTTTTAAAGATTTATTTTTGGCCTTTTATTAGATAGGACAGTGGATAGAATCGGAAACGGGAGAGACTAGGGAAGGACATGCGGTAAATGCCCAAGGTCGGAGTTGAACCCGGGACTGCCACTACGCCTCTGCACTTGGGTCACGCGACATAACCATTAGGCTATCAGGGCGCCCACGATTAAAACCCTATTCTGTCACCACCAAAAAAAAAAACATTTCGTCATTAATCTTACGGGATCTCCTGGCATTCCTTGATTCCCATTTTCTCCTCTGGGACCGCAATCACCTCTGCCTCCTCTGGGTCCCTTCCTGCCAGGGTCACCTCTGTCGCCCTAGAAAGAGCAAAGTGACCCTCAAGCAACACATTTAACCCTTTGAGCCTCAAGAAGTTTGAATGGCATGTTATCTTACACCATTCATCAAACTCAGACAGTCAGATTTTCCATCCTCTGACAGTCCTTGAACCAGTCATCTGTCAAATCTTAGCTAAAAATCATGCTATTTCATCAAATTCACTTTATTCGACATGACTTGTTTAAAATTTCGCAAAAAATCTCCAAAAAATCTATGCCGCGCTTCTTGATGCAACCATGAAGCCATTAGTGACTCAGCTACGACAAATGTGACAATATTGCAGTGGAAAAATGAGCCCACAGTGTAAGAAACATAACGGTAGTGGAAGAAAAGAGCTTGAGGTTCAGAGGGATTAGGACATGCAGGACATTTCACAAGACAAACAGAAAACCATACAGTTCGTCCTCTTGATCCAGGATAGCCGAATCCTGCTCTTCCTTTGTCACCCTGTAGAAAAAAATAACATCAGTCACTATGATGTAGTGTTTACACAGTATCTTACACACAACAATTCACTTCCTGAGTATTTTCACTCCTCACAATTGGTCCCGGTGGCCCAGTGTCTCCTCTTGGTCCAGGATCTCCAGGATATCCCACAGTGCCCTGCAGCCACATAGTATAAAAGCTGTATCAGCAATGAGCTCCAACAATGTGGAGTTGGAGCTGATGGTTATGTCATTATAAACAACACACATTTTCTCCGGGGCCCCCTGGCCCTCCTGGCGGACCCCTCGGTCCTGGCAATCCTTGGTTACCCTAGAAAAGAAAGAAAGAAACCGAAAATGAATTTGCCGGACATGACCTTGACTCCAGCACACACACAGAGTTACTCTTGCTCATGTGGATTTGGCAAAGCACAGTACTGGACAAATCACATCTTAAAAAGGCTTATAGTTTCAGAGCTTCTTCCCCAGAAAATAAATTTTGATGATAACAGGCTGAGCTCAGGTTATTTTGACAGCTGCTACACGAAGGCCAGTATTAGAGTTGCAACGACGGCTTGCTGAGTTCCTAAGAAGCTGCTGAGTCACTGCTTTGCCAAAATCCACCCACGCCATGATCTCCTCACCTTCGAGCCCTTGAATCCGTCTTCCCCTGGCCGACCTCTGCCTCCCGGTGGCCCTCGTTCTCCCTTTAAAATAAATGAATGTGTCAGAGCTGGAACCACACCATTAATCATTGGCCAATGTATATAAACCACACAATTACTGGGAGGCAATAATTCTGTTTCAGTGAAATTTGTGGAGAATTTCCTGAGAATCTGAAAAAAGGTCTAAGGTAACAAAGAAACAAACGATTCCAGGGAAAGAAAGCTTGAGGGGTTTTCTCTGGAAAAGTAAAATCCAGCTGACACTCATCTTTCTCACACTACTGACATCTCTTGTAAGGTCAACAGAAACACTGTTTTAAAACAAATGGTTATTTGGCATTCAGATCAGCAGCAGCAGCAGTTCTCTGTCTCTCATGTTCTTCTCCATGTGTTTTTCTAACTTCACTACTCTAAAATGAGTCATATTCTAGATTAAATTTGAGTATTTTGTCTTTGGTAAGGTTAGTTTTTAAAAAGACCACTGCTGCCATAAACTAAAAACTGAGAACGACACAAATTAATGAATGAGAAGGTAATTAGAGAGTATGTTGTAGCTTACCTTTGCCCCTTTTGGCCCATTAAGTCCTGGTCCCCCCTTTTGTCCAGAGTCTCCTTTCCTCCCCTGTTCAAATTTAATTAATGATTTATAACAAACTATGGTAAATTCTCAAAATAATATTTTCAAATAAAGGTGTTTGTAATACCTCTGCACCTTTTGGTCCAGGTAATCCTTTAAGCCCCTGCAAGAGTCATTAGTTTTACTTATGCATCAGCTTTAAAACATTAACTTCCTTGATATGGGAGTCAAACATAATACAAAATGAATTCTGTTCTGTACCGGACGCCCCTGTTCCCCTGGTATCCCTGGATATCCAGGATTTCCAATGTCGCCCTACAGGACAGGGATTCAAGTTAGTTTGAAAAGTAAAGGAAAATCTTCATTTTTGCTTGGTGCTTTCTTTTGATGTATTTTAATTATTACCTCTGATCCTTTCTCACCCCTAGGACCTGGAGGGCCTGACTTCCCAGGGATGCCTGGGTCACCCTAAACAAACACAAGCACAACGAAGATCCATAACTGAAGACATTCATTGATACATTGTAACGTAAAAGGTGGAGTTCACACGAGCCATACAATAATGAAACTGGATGTTTGGCTCTATGGAAAAGGTATAGTTTTAGTACACTGACCAGGGCAAAGAACAAAAAGGACACGCACGTCGGAGTACGTTTGCCCAGAACATGATCTAATGTGATACATGTTTTTTTTATGAACGCTCGAATTGTCGTAAATGGTAAAACAAACTCAAAACGCTCCAATTTGGGTTTTGCAAATGACTTGTGTCATTGCTCATCTAGGACAGAGAGGACCAACTAGCTAGATCACTTGCTGGCTAGCTTGTTAGACAGGCCTACCAAGGCTACAGAAATAATTTCTTGATCTTTCAGTTTTTCTGATTCTAGTTTGCTTTAAACTAAAAAATTACCATTTTTTTCACTTTTAAATTACAAATGAATTAAGGATTATTTGAGGTGCCCATGAGCATATTAGCTAAAGAATTAGAAAAGTTGAGTACAGTGATGTAAAAAAATACAGAAATGTCAACAAATAACTACCAAGCTGCTGTAAATATTAGTTCTATGTACCAACTTAGCTATTAAATAGGAACAATAACTGTATTGTTTTCAGGCTTATATATTTATTTAACACAATAGCTAAGCTAAGTTTCAAACACGTTGTCCAGCTGCAACAGAGGAAAGTATTTTCCTGTTCATGAATGCAATAGAACGCAGCTGCTAGCACAATGTGAGCAGTTATCTCACTAGTTAGGCAAACTAGAATAGAATTGTTTACTGTCAGTGCAAAATTCGCCACGAAATTAATCAATAACCTGTCAGTGCATTACAAACAAATAGGTCTCAAATATGTAATATTTGAGATGTTCTGCTTCTTGAGGATAGATGTCCCTCCATTGAAGTTTTATTATATTTGTTCTGAGATAATTAGGTGATGATGCCTTCAGCAAAAATGGCTATAAGTTACAAGATAAATCCATCTTCACACACAAAATGTATATTAAAATACTCCCACAAACCTTTTCTTCGAAATGCAAAACTCAAACTCACATTGAAGTCACTGTTTTGGAGATAATATTTTATTTGACGAGGAGAGAGCAGTCAAACTCTGAATAACCGCCACTTAAAGTGAATCTGTCTTCACTTTCCCATTTTTTTTTCTCTCTCTCTTCAAACACTAACATCTGCTTCCATTCACAGTCCTAAAATCCAACATTTACAGCTTGTACTGTCTGAATGAAGCCTGTCATTGTCCCACACAAGCCCTCTGCGTTAAAGGGACTGTTGAAGCTATGCCGGTGTGTAGTGTTTCCTAATTACACAGAAAAGCAGTGCTTGTGCAGATCAATATGTCTGGGAGGCCTTCTGTGGCAATGCTTTCCACTGGTGCCATTTTACTTTATTATTCAGTCTGACATTGTGTTCATAATTGCCGTCTCCTGTTTGCTGGTTATTTTCAGTAAACACCCCATTAATGTCATTTTCAGCTGACAAAGACTCTGAAGTGGGATCACGTTACGCTTTCACGACGACTGAAGAAAAATGCAGATTTCAAAGACGTTGTTTCAGCACGTCAACTAACAGAAACAGGTATTGCTGCATTTTTAATGGCAATTTTATTTCTCTATTTTCCTGGCTGGTATGGAAAGTTGACACCTCCGTTCATAATTCAAAGATCTTATTGGCTTGGCTGCTTGGAAAACAGCTCCCAGTGTGCACAACATCAGACTTATAGTGTATACACAGATCAGGCATAACATTCTGACCACCTGCCTAATATTGTGTTGGTCCCTGTTATGTCATCAGAAATGTTCTGAACCATTGGGCATGGACAAGAGGACCTCTCAGGGTGTCCTATGGGGTCTGGAACCAGGACGTTGGCACTGGATCCTTTGGGTACTCTGGCTTGTGCAGTGGGGCCTCTGTCAATCAAACTTGTTCCACTGCATCCTGTTGATGCTTGATCAGAATGGGGTGTAGGAAGTTTGGAGGTCAAATCAACATGTTGGGCCGTTGTCATGTTCCTCAACATGTTCCTGATTGTTTGGTGTTTTTTCCATGTGGTGGGGTGCATTTTCCTGCGTGGGTAGGCCAGTGACATTTGGGATTTCCATTTGCATGAGGGAGTGTGCTTGTTCTGGGACAATGTTTGTTTGGGTGTCTAAGTCTCATCAACATGGGTGTTAAAATCCAAGGTTTTCCAGCAGAACAGCACATAGTACCAATATGATCAATGGTATTCACTTCACCTGTCAGTGGTCAGAATGCTGTGGCTGATTGGTGTATACTGTATACGTAGAGAAGATAATGGAGATGGATGGTGATTTTAAAGATCTTTAACCAGTCAGTCTTAGTGAAGTGGAGTTTGATCTTCATAATGTCCGACTTTTCTGTTGTTGTCAAAGATAATCCTGACAAAAGCACTGTCCTGGCATTACTGACAAATAACACAAGTTGGTTCATTTGACACAACTACCTGTTGTTTGGTGACTGAAATCTATCATGTAAAAAGCAGCCAAGCTACATGAAATCAGGAACTGTTTTTGAAGGCTCTGCAATGTTAAAGCTTTCAATTAAAGTTAGCACACTTAAATATTTCTTAAATATATCTATTTCTATTTTCTATAGCCCTGGATTTGTCAGTATTTTTCCAATTCATTCTGCAAATACTACACTATTCTTTCTTTTCAATATGTCTAATTTAAACCTCAGAAACCCCAGCCCCTTGGCACATTTAAAAGGTGTGTTTTCTGTGAAAGAATCAACTAAATTTCATCATTTAGCAAAGCCAGAAACTGTAAAGGCAGAAAGAATCATCACATTTATAATATTCTGTAACATCACCAAATCGAAGTTTAGAACTGGGATATTTCTTCAAAATCCCTTATTTCTATTATGTCTTACTGTAAAATTTTGAATTTATTCTTTGTACAAATAAGATTCTGTAAAAATCCAAACATTCTGAGCTCCATGTTGTGACTGTGAAGTTATTATTCACACAGCTGCAACCAACAGTTTTGTGGAAAAACCTTTTCGGCTGAACTGCAGGCTGTGTTGACACAAAGCCAATAGGAGACGAGTATGGAATCAGCTTAAAAAAGGAAGTAATAATGTGTAAAATTATCCTTTTTCCAGTGTTGGTAACAGCTGTGGGCCCTTGGGAAAATGTTGTACTGTTTATTCCAGTTTTTTTTTTTTTAATTATTGTAAAATATATAAGAAATTCTAGAAAGGACTTTCTACTGCAGTGAAAAACAAGACCACAGAGTGTAAACAGTAAACATGTGACAGGAGCAAAAAATGATTAAATTTATCTTGGTTTTGATTTAAATCATACCTTTTCTCCCTTGTCTCCTGGGGACCCAGTTTCACCAACTTCACCAGCATAGCCGGCTGGTCCCTTTTAAAGACAAAGACAAAATGATTCAGTAGTTTAATACACCAGAAAAGCTCAGAATATTATGAACTTCAAAGAAAATCTGTCAAATCTTTTCAGCAGCATAGATGATAAATTGCACAATTAAACAGCCACATGCATTATTTCATCTAACAAATATGATTAAATAAGATAGTTAGTATAGAACTGGACCTATTTATGATCACCCAGGTCAAAATATTACAAATTTAACTTGTGGTCTGGCAGCTGCTGTATTCACCATGACAGTGAATATTATTTTAAAAATGATTTTAAAGGCGTACCTTGTCACCTGGATCACCTTTGCAACCAGGAGCTCCAATGCGGCCGATTTTACCCTGTAGATTTTCACAATTATGATTATATCATATCAGTATATTGAACAGATTCGTCTCACAGTCGCACATCTTAGTGTTAAACTCACCTTTTGTCCGTCAGTTCCATTCTTGCCAGGTGCACCTTTCACACCCTAAGTGTTTGGACGTTAGTAGAGAGACAACGTGAGCAGCACTGTGTAACCACTGACAGTGTTGGATGTACTGTAGTAGACAGTAAAAACTGCAGCTTACCCTTGCTCCATTTAATCCAAATTCACCCTGTTGACATAAAACAGACCCATGAATGTCATTATTTTATTCAGTTTGACAGATGGACAGAGAAGCAGGATATAAAGATTCAGCTCTCACCTTGTCACCTTTATTACCAGTCTCTCCCTATGGAAGAAAGAGACAATAATTAGTGACACTATGTGTTGTGTATAAAATCAAAAAACATCAACCAGGCGGCGTCAGCAGACCTTTGGACCAGGGCGTCCAATCGGACCTTCAATACCAGGATCACCCTGAAATATAACAAATCACAGTCAACAATGAACAGTGACAAAATTAATTTTAGTAGAATTTTAAGAGCAACCATGTTTTAAGTTGCTCGATGTCCTATTTACACACCGGTTTACCCTTTTCACCCTTTCCTCCTTTAAGGCCTCTGTCTCCTTTTAAGCCCTATAAAAAAAGCAGAAATAGAGACAATTCAACAACATAATCTTTGGCACAAGCAGAAGTAAACAGGAACAACTTTATTTTTTTAATGCTCACTTTTTGACCTGGAGGGCCTCTTCGTCCAGGGCTCCCAGGCTTCTCATAGCAGGACAGTTTATAACACTAAAAGATCAATGGAAAGAGGAAAACGAAATGAAATAAATGAGGTACAGCAGGAATTCATAGAAAACAAGAGAACTGGTGCAACCAGAAGCGATAATGCATCAACACCTCCTTTTAAAATATTGCTGTTGATGATGTACATATAATCATTCTTACCTTTAAATATGCTTGATGTATCTGCAAAGAAAAGACAACAGTCAATAAGGATCGCCTGATACTGATACTGAAATTTGAATATGAATTGAATTATAAGCACTTCAGATGAGAAGTATCAAGATTTCATCTTACCATGGCTTCAATCATCCGATCAATGGATGCCTCGTCTATGTTTAGTCTGTTGTCAACCATCTTCACCACCATGTAGTCGTCACGGAACAGTTCGGTAGGGGAGCTGGCTATCTCCCTCATTCCTAGTTCGTCGATGAATCTGCTTGCTGCCACTGAGAATATCTGGATGCCTTGCTCCCGGGCCTTCTCTGCCGTCGTCTTGATCCCGCCACATGGATTTCCTGTCACATGGCCATCGGTGATGAACACTGAGAAGAGGACGGCCTTGGTCCCTGTGCTCTGTTGGGTCATCAGCTTAGTCATGTTAGTGAGGGCGCAGTCGATGTAGGTGCCTTTGCCCAGGTATATGATGTCTCGCAGAGTCCTGATGAAGTTGTCTTTGCTTGTGAACTGGCTGAAGACCACTTGCCTCTCGGAGAAGTGAAGGCCTCCTACAGACCAAGAGATATCGATCTGGCCCTTGTACCTCTGATCTATGAGCTTCTGGGCAAAGATCTTTGTGAAGTTTGTGATGCTGTACACCAGGCTGCCAGGAGGACTCTCCTGTAAGGCGATGGTCTCTGAGGTGTCGATGGTGAAAAACAGCTTGATGGGACAGTCGATTATTTTTGCTGGAGAAGAGGAACACCAACCAAAGAGTAAATAACTTTTACTGCACTATTTGTTGTCTTTAACACTAATTACAAATGTGGGGCAGCAGGGGATGGAAATTTATTCAAGTACTGTACTTATAATGTTTACATACAAACACAGGAGGAGCTCATGAAATATTTAAGTAGTTTCAATTTACTTCTGTGATTTTAAGGGTTGAGCTCTGTACAGTTTCTATAAAAACGTATTCCTTGGAAGTTTTGCCTTTTTTATGCTTTTCAACACTGAATCATTGTACTGTAAATGATTTGACATTTACAAGACTCTTTCATGTCAAAGTGAAAACACTTTTCTGCAAAGTAATATCAGTTAATTAAGAAAATAAAATGTATTGCATAAGTGTTTGCCCCCTTCAAGACAGTATTTAGTAGATGCACTTTTGGATAGTTCTTGATCAGCAGTACAATTACCCCAAGTATTTTAATAAGTCGGTGATCCACTTTAAAGAAGGTGAATACTTACTCACTTACTTTTACATTTTATATTTTTAATTAATTGACATTACTGTGCAGAAATCTTTTTTCACTTGGCGCAAGGTTGCCACACTTGCACAGTCCAGACAGAAAAAAACTTCATTAAACGCAACATTCATTTAGATAAAACATAAAAACAAAAAAGGACAGAATTAGAAAGAAAAGCAAAAAGAAAGATATTAGAAAAGAAAGAGAGGACAGAATTTTTTAAAAAAGTGGGTGTATACATGGATACATTATCCAATGTTTACTTTTCAGCAGCAGCAGCAGCAATAGTAGTAGAATTAGTGGAAATAGCAGTTAGAGGTAGCAGTAACTGTAGTAGTAGTAGTAGTAGCAATAGCTGCAGCAGTAGTAGAATATTATCATCCCTGTAGCCTTTACCACCATGACCAATGCTACTGTTATCCTTTATTCATATATACATCCAGTAGTCTACACATAATACAGTGTATACCATAGTGCAGTGTTTCAATTACCCTTCAGTCTTGTCCTCTCAATAGACAGTTTTATTTATTTAGTGTCGTCCTATTGATTCTGCGATTGGACCAATGTTGTGGTCCAGTGCGAAACCTAATTTAGACCCAGTTTAGACCTGGTGATACCTGGAATTGACACAACTCAGGTTCAAAATTTATATCGCACAGAGAAAAAAAATCTTTCAGTAGGTGTAGCATAGGAGTGTAAAAAGCCTAAGGAACACTGCACTCAGGGTATTAATGACTACCACAAAACAATATTAACAAACCATTTTCGGGATACTTTACATACAGTAACAGGAGGTAATATTATAAATGTAAATTCAATGCCGGCTACTGTAATTGTAGAACCTTAGTTACTGACAGCAGAGTTTAAGGCGGAGGCTATTATAGGGGTTCCACAATGAGTTTCCAACACAAACTGCTAAGATTATACTGTGAAAGAACAGTTGACTGCCCCTGTTTTAGTCCATGCCAGTGCTAATCATCGCAGCAGTGCATGCTTTCAACCAGCAGGTGGGAGAAACGGATTTTTCACACAAGTTTATAAATGGGCCCCATACCTGGTGGAAAGCATGAACTTTGTCTTTTAATGTAAAGGAAATCTTTTCAAGCGGGAGTTTTTCAGCCATTTCCTTTATCCAATACTGTGTGTGTAATGTAGTTCAGCTCTTGTTTTCCATGTTGAGGCGATAACCTTTTTGACGTCGATAATACCTAAATTTAGCAACACATCTTTGGCTTGCCCAATGTATAGATTGTCAGGTAGAATACCCAAAAGGAATAATTTGGGAACAAGGGGAACAGATACTTTCAACATATCCTGCAGAAAAGCAGCCACTTGTTTCCAGAAGTCTTTTACATATGGGCAACTCCACAAGCAGTGGATTAGGGCTGCCTTGTCTTTTGTGCATCTGTAACAAAAATCAGAGTTGCAAGACTCTGTTTTATAGATATCACACTCTCATTAACCATTTGTACTGAAGTAAAATTAGTTGTGAGTTAGCAGTCTGGTTATGGACTTTCTTTCTGTTTTCACTTTGACATGAAATTGTATTTGTTTTGGTAAATTCTTGTATATAACAAATAGTAAATTAAATATCAAATTGTATAGATCATTAGTCAGTGTTGTAAAACAATGTAAGGGCACTACTTCCAAGGGAGGTGAATATTTTTCATAGGCATTGCATGAGCTCTATATAACAGCAGTAATGTACTGCTTTAACATCAATGCATGAGTCATAATAATAGAATGATGCATTATATAACATTCAGAGTGTTTCCCTCTGTAGTGAGTACTTTCACTTGCAATACCTTAAGTATGTCTTCCTGATTGCATTACAATACTATTACCAATGTAGGATTATCAGTGCAAGACTTTGCCTTGTAATGGAATAAATTACAGTCACTTTAATGAAACTATCTGAATACTTATTTCACCACTGGAATGGTTTTAGGGTAATTCCACTTTATTTGAGTATTTCCATTTTATGCTACTTCGTACTTCAACTCAATTCCATTTTCTAGGCACATGCTGCACTTCTTACTTCACTACATTTGTTTCCATCTGAATATGTCCACCACTGATTCTTACAAGGCCAATCCAAAAATCACATTTATTACATTTTTTAAAGTTAACCAGGAAAAGTCTCTAAAATGACAAAATCTCTTTTGCAAGAGTGTCCAGGCCAAAACAGACCGAGACATTTATTGAGCTACAAAGACATTAAATGAACTCACGCTCGCAGTCCTCAGGTATGGGTGTGGGCCCTGGTGGCAATGGAGGCATAGTTGGTTGTGGACTGTCTCCTCGCCCAGGTATCGGTCTCGGTCCACGAGGCGGCGCGACTTGAGAGACCACAGCTTGGAGCACGCACAGAAAGATGAGTCCTGAAATGACTGCCATGTTTTGCTGCAAAAAAAATAAAAATAAAAAATCAGGCAGGGGTGGATAGGTCAGTCGTTGAAAGCTTACTTTTTGTCTCCAAAGCGCTCTTGAAATGCAGGAAGTAGCTGTCAAACAAGTGAGTCCTCACAGAAGGCGTCTCCACAGAGCTTAAGAATGTTTATCGCTGCTTTAAACAACGTCAGCAAACATGTATGGAAAAGGAGGACAATATTTTAAATAGAAATTCTTGTTGTCCCACCTGTTTAGTCCAATCCACAGAGGGAAGTCCCCTAACTACATGAGACTTTGTGTGAGGTTCTATCATCTTAGAGGAGTTGTGCTGCTTGATAAGAGAGAGGAGTTGTTCTGTAAGGGAGGAATTCTTGTAAAAAGGAAACGCAGAATTCCTACAGCATAACCCAACATCAACAAACACCAAAGATAAAACTGATTAGACAGATTAAACTGCTGGTTTACTGTAACATCAGTGTGCAGCAGGAACTCCCAAACTACGCCATGTCAAGAGCTTTAAAACACAAAGAAAACATCGACTGGAGATCAAATCCAGGAAGAGTTGTGATCTTACCCAGGATGGAATGTGACTAAATATATTTATTTAACTAGTGTACTTAAGTGCTGTTTGGATAACTTTCTGTTCGGCCTCATACTTCTTCTCTTACACTTTTAAGGAGGGAATGTTGTACTTCTGCTCCACCACATTCATATCTACTTGCTACTTTGTGGATTAATATTTTACATGAAAAAATGGATGCATCACTACAGTCATGCAGTTAAAAATAGTCCCACTTCAAGCGGCTAACATAAAAATGCTGCTCGCATTAATGCACGAGTGCTGCTCATATTTCTCTATTTTAAAGTTTGGGATACCACAACTCATGCTGACCTGTTTATTTAGCACCTCAGTGAAAAATGACCAAGAAACTGAAGGATTACAGACACCATAAGAGTAGATACGATGGTAGAAGAGTTGTATTAAACTGAATTAATAACACAAATGTACCTAAAAAAATGGCCATTGAGCGTAATGCCTGAGCACTTGTAATACTTATAATGGGGATTAACTTTTAATTTACCACTTTTACTTAAGTAGAGGATTTGCAACTACCTCCTTTCCCCCTAGAAATTCCTTTAATTGTTTAGAAAAAACATTTAAATACATGTTTTTTTTTTATTTAAATGTGCTTTAACTGTATGCATCTTACACACACGCACACATGCAAAGTACATTCACTCAAGTACTGTACTTGAGCGCAAGTTCAAAGTACCTCTATTTTCCTTGAGTGCTTTTATTTTATGCAACATTACACTTCTGCTTCACTGCATCTCCAAGGGAAATATTCTACTTTCTGCTCTACATTAGCCTGACTTACGATATTAGAGTAACTTTGCAGAATGCAATTTTGCCCGTCCAATGATAAAACATCTATGTCCAAATTTTAAAATATACTTGATATAATAAAATGTAAGAGTAAATGTTGCTTTATTGGTTGCTGTACTTCTTAAGATCAAATCAAGATCAAATCAGATTTATTCATATAGCACATTTAAAACATCCTGACATGACCAAAATGTTGTACGTGTTATCAGTCAGGCAGATATAAGATGTAAATATAAATGTATAAACAATTTTGGGGGGAAATAAAAAAAAACTTTGGAAGTGGTTAGAAAATGCATTGTCACAGAACAAAAAAAAAATGTTGACCTTTTTTAGTGTCAGGTTGGCTAATATACAGAATAAGACACATTTCTGTTGATGAATGTACCCAACAGTATGTAAAGTAGTTTAGCCTTATTGATCTAAAGCATTGAAATGCACCATAAACATTAATTCAGCAGTGACATTAATCCAAAAACATCATTATTAAAACAGTCACTGGGACTATTTTCTTTACTTTTGGTACTTGAACTAGATCTTACTTTAAATATTTCCTCTGCTTATCTCTGACAGAGGAAATACTTGAAGCTGTGTAGGTGCAGCACTCATCCACTGCTCTGAACCTCCACTAAAGTTAGAATAAAGTGAAGTTGGACTCACCGCAGTGACAGCACACTCAGTGTAAACTCCACGCCGCGACTTCAGACCCCTTCAGGAAATTCAAGCAATTTCTAAAGACTTTAAACTAAAGATAATCATCTCGGTCGGGGAGTTTCCACATCAGTGGTCTGCAGGGGTCAGAGCCTGGTTGGTTCTCCTCCACTGACGGAAGCGTGCGCGCTCACGCAGGCGCACAGGCACACGCACGCAGGAGGTTTTCTCTGCAGAGCAGCTGATGTTTTGTTTAGATGCTGGCCCGACGGCTGGAGACAGGCGGCAGTGTCTCCAAAAAAGAAAACACAGTTCTGGACGCTTTGAAGGCTTTCACACAAGTACAGCATGCAGCAGTGAGCTGTTTATCCACTGATCTGACAGAACACCAAATGTCACAGGCTGATTCTGTCTTTACAAACACATGAGCTGCCTCTGCTTCATAACCTTACATGGAGAGAGCTGCTCACACTCACTCTGTTTATATTTCACATGTCATGATGGAATTTAACTGCTGCAACTGCCCAAGTATTGCAGTGTCGGACACGATTAATTGATCATTAGACTGTCAGGAACATAGTCGGTAATTATTTTTGAGTATAGGTTAGTAAAAGTATTTAAAGCAGACATGCCAGACATTTCCTTTTTTCAACTTGTCAAAGGAGAGGTTTTGTTGCTTGTCCCTGTTTAATATCAATATAACTAAAACTGCTACAAAGAGAAAAGAACTCAGTAACTCAATAAATAGATAAATAAAAAAAAGCAAAAGAAATGCAATAAATAAATGAATACATACATTTAAACCAGCATCTTTGGTCCCCAGAAATGCTGTAGAGAACCATCTCATATTAAAAAACCAGTAATATATTGATGTTTTTATGATTTTAGTAAAATATTTACAAGTGTAATAAGGAAGTTACAGCTTATAAATAATAGCTATATAGAACATAACATAAATAAGTTAACAGTTAGCAGATTACCAATATTTTTTACATATAATACACTGATTTAAAAAATGCCTTCAGTCAACATTTTTGTTGTAAAAACTTCTGTGATTATGCAAGACACCGCTCATGAAAACAAATCTATGTAAATTTACCAAATTAATGCTCCTCTTTCTGTTAACTGTCACTAATTATTTTTAATTTTACAAATATGTTTTCTGTATCAAAATTGAAATATAAGTTTCATGTATTAAATAACTAGGAAATATTTGTGACATTATAATCAATTAGCAAAAGTAGATTAACAAGCCTTTCATGTTTAAAAATGTGTTTTCTTGAAAAAATATATATTTACGGTTACTCATAGTTATGGAATTTCAATGTTTTTTATGGTAAACATGTAAATTCGCAATCTCTTTTTGTCATTGTATTTATATGTCTGCAATTTTTTTTAAAAATGCTAAAATAAAATAAAAATAAATTCCATAAAATTAAAGTTTTTTCTACTCTTCAGACAGGTGGCAAATTAAAAGAAAAACCAACATAAAGTTTCTCAGTAAGGCACTGGGCCTCCAAGTGCTGCAAGAGCAGCTTCACTGCACCTTGGTGCTGATTCTTTAAGTTAGTACAAATCTGCTCCTCCAAAATCTAACACAGGAAGACCATAGCATAGAATTTGCACTATTTCAATTCTCATCAAACTATTCAGTGACCCCTCGAGCCCTGTGGGCAGAGACACTGTCATCCTGCAGACGCCCATCATGATTGAATGTTTCATAGTTGTGATCAGTTGACTTTGTAATGTTTTGTAGAGACCCGAAGGAAGCAAGACAACACAAACCATGGCAGGAAAACACCCCCACAGAAAACAAAGATCACCAGATCGCCTCAGTTTAAGGATCAAGCATTCAGGTCTGTACTGTAATCTTGGTGTATCTTGAACACCCATGCACTCTCCCACTTCATGAGAATTGTTGAAGGGTGACTCATGCGATCACATCACTTTTTTCTACATTTCTGTGGACTGGAGCCCGGTTTTTGCACTGCTGAACTCTCAAATGTGCATTTATCTTTGTATTGAGGGGTTATGCAATGCCGCTCCACCGTGATATCATTTTCTGCGTAATTTACACGTCCTGCATTGATCACCTGAGTTGGTCTTCTGTTTTTCCTTACGCACCGACTAATGCAGCAACATCAGGGTCAACAAATGTGTGCTGTCTACCACAATTTTCAACCATATTTACTGATTTCTTTTCCATTGATTTAAATACAGATGTAATTTTAGTCACCAGTCAGTTGAGCTGTCTTGGTGACTGAAGCTCCTGCCATCTGTGCCTCAACATTGAACCATCCTTCAAGTCACTTCAGTAGTTTCTTATTCACATCTTGACGCAAAAATTGAAGTCAGCTGGACCTGCTCAGAATTTGAATACATGCAGTAGAGCATGACTGGATGGATTGTATTGTGCAGTGCATGTGTGTGGAAGCACCAGCATTTGTTCTGGTTTTCCACACATGTATTCAGGTTTTTCCTTTAATTTGTCACCCTTCTACAGATCGAAATGTAATATTGAACAACTATGAAATAAGCTGTTAACAATACAGCTCAGTTTTTCTGCATGAGGGGTAGTTTTACTCTTAATACTACTAGCATTTTGAATGCAGAGCTTTACCATATAGTGGAGGACTTTATGACTAGTTTTACTTAAAGGCATTCTGTTTCAGTTTCTGTTTACATTCTGTGTTACTCTCTAAAACAGTCTGTATGTCCAAGAGGCCTGGCAGATGTTTAATGTATATTCTTGCTCCTTAAATATTTACAAACTTGTTTTTTCATACAAGTTTAAAGTCTATACATTGTTTACATCTATATTTACTTGCCAGCAGTCTTCCTCTTGCCTGCCTTTGTTGGTACGTAGTTGTCATCAGTAAAATTTGAATCCATTTGGAGACAGTGCCTTTAAAACATGTTCAACACCTCGGCAGTTTTTACTTCTGATTGATTTTCAGTACTGAATCATGTTCAATTTTTTAAAAAAAGAAACTACAAATACAAAGTCTTTAATGGCAAAGTGGAAAGAGATTTCTACAAAGTCATATCAATTAATTAAAAAATATAAAAGACAAATTAAGTGACTGCATCAGTATTCACCCCCTCAATTCAGTATTTAGTAGAGGCAACTTTTGACCAGAACTAGAATAGAATTTCTTTTTAATTACAGCATTAACCCGGTGTGGATGGGTTTCAATCAGCCTTGCACATCTGGACATTGCACTTTTACTGAGGTCAGGTTGCACAGATGTCATGAGTGAACAGAGCTTTTCAAGTCCAGTCATTATTTCTCAGTTTCACTGCGATCTGGGCTCTGACTCGACCACTCCAGAATATTAACCCTGTAGTCTTTCAACCATTTCTGTGTTCTGTGTAGACTAGCTTTACCTAGTCTTTGCCAGTGTTACCTTTGGTCAGGTCATTGTCTTGCTGGGACGTAAGTTTTCTCTCAAGTCACAGTTGTTTTTTGCAGACTTATCAGATTGCCTTTCTGGATTTCTCTATACGTTGCTGCAATCATTTTACCCTCTATCCTTACAGGCCTTCCAGAGCCTGCTGCCGTGACACCTCCCTACATCATGATGTTGGTATGTTTGTGATCATTTGCATTGTTTGGTATCTGGCATCTAGTGTGATGGCCAAAAACATCATTTTTTGGTCTCATCAGACCAAAGAGCCCTCTGCTAGTTGACTTTAGAATTCCCCACATGATCTCTGGTGAATTCTGGTTGTGATTTAATTGGAGCTTTTTTAACAGTGGCTCTCTTTTCTGCACTTTCCCATAAAGGAGTGACTGGTGAAGCAACCGGAGGCCCAAAAAACTATAAAAGTGGAAAACTTCCAAGGAGGTTAATTACTTTTTATAGGCGCTGTATTTCTATACTGTGTGTCCTCATACATGTGCAAACAATCACATGAACATTCCCTAAAAGAAATTGCACCCTCAGTGTTTAAAAACTATGCAGGTAAAGAGACCAGTTCTTTTCATTATAAGGCTCACTTGATGTTCACTTACTTCAAGATCCTAGATTCATTAGGATAAAATTGAATTTAAGTTTTTTTCACTCTCACTAAATTGAATGTTTGGTGGGGAAAAGGATAGACAGACCCTCTGAATTTGATGCCGCAGCATGAGTCTAGTTCTCACTGCAATGAGACATAAAATCAAATTCTCATTGTCTCTTGAAGGACATTTTTCTTGTCATACGCTCTGGATAGATTATTACAGATGACCTGCCTGTCTTTTCATGCCTCCATGATTTTATGCGCACTTTAATGAATCAAGGGCAGGGATATGTCCTCTCTGCAGTCGCAGTGACGAGGTCACTCAGCGGTCCTGATGATTGAAACTTTATGCTTCATTTAATTTTAGTATTTAAAAGCAAGTACAGATATGCTTTGGTGAAAATGTTATGAGAGTCACTTACAGACTCTGGAGTGTATACTACACTGTAGGTTTTCCAACAACTGACCAAGGACTCCCACCATTAAGATAAATTAGTTGGGATACTGGGGTTAATATAAAGAGCCAGAGCCTTTTACTGCAATTATTCATTTTTAGTTTCACAATAATGACTGTTACCAGTTGCATAAGTGATTTAAATTATATGTAGATGTTTTATTTTCAAAGTATATTTGACTTCCTTTATCAAAAGACTTTTCTCGATATCACAGCTGCAAAACTGGATTCTTTATATTTACAGAAAAAGTGTGTAAAGTCCTTTGTGGATGGAGCAGATAATAGATTAGGTGACCTAATCCTCATGAACATCATTCATTGCTTAGTTCCTTCTTTCACATACATGACATTGGCAGCTGCAGCCAGACATACTTGAAAACTCCACATCTTTATCCCTGCTAAAATGTAATCATTCCATTCTTAAGTGAAGGACTAAATCTTCACTGTCAAAACAAAACGAAGAACTTTCGAAAAATCTGCCAACAAGGCATGAAACCAGGCCTTCTCCAGCAAGGGTTGTTTAGAGTTGTTTAGAGTAGCTCCACGTCTTTCACAGTGCAAACACAACAAGGCAGTCCTGTTAAAAAGGGGGTGATTTGGGAATACTGCGCTTTGAGATTGGACACATAGAGGCAAGTGCCCTAGTTTAAGAAATGTCTTTAATCAGGTCACACACTGTTGTCTGACACTGTGTGACTATCAGCAGGAATACATCAGGCAGCGAGCTCAGGAAGTCCCTCATCAGGGGCTCAATTAGAGAAATGCAGTGATACTGCCATTGACCTGCTCACAGAGTGTTGCTGCTGTTTATAGAGCACTTGAGTGTGTGTGTGTGTGTGTGCGTGAGAGAGAGAGAGAGAGAGAGAGAGAGAGACAGAGAGAGAGAGAGAGAGAGAAGGGTGGGGGTGCATTTCCGAAGGGATGCTGAGTGAGCAAGTGAGCGATTAAGAGAGAGGCAGGCAATCTGAGAGTCTTTCTCCTGGGCAACACTCTTCTTAAACGCCTGCTGCATCCAGATGAACATTTACAGTAGCGCAGCTGTGCATGAAAAGAGAAACAAGCATCGAGGATTGCAGTGACCTCCACAAAAAACCAAACTAGGGCACATTAAACAGACATGCATCTGTGACACTGTTTGCATGTTAAAAAATACCTATATCCATACAGAAAAATACAGATATCCATACAGATGAAGACATGTGCACGTGTATCTTACATAAGATTGTTTACCTGAGAACAGAAATAAGTCCAGGAGTTTATAGTTCTATCCTTGAGAAAGTATAAGTTGGACTTTTTAATCAAATATAAGAGTGTTGTCAATGAACCAAAGTCTAGTCATGCTCTGTTATGAATGAAAGTACCCCATTAAAGAGTTCATGTTTAAAGTTCTTATTCAGGTTGTAGAAGAGTGAATGACTCACAGTGAGGCAGAACTTTGTATCAGGATCACCCTTGAAGCCACAACTGGATGGCACCAAAGCTAACAATTTACATTTTTTTTTCAATAGTGGCTTAATGTAACTATGCTTATGTATCAACACAAAAATGGAGGAAAGGAAGAAAGTTTTTTCTCTTGTACATTTGTGGCTTTTTAGCAACATCAAACGGTAAATGGTGTGTGTGTGTGTGTGTGTGTGTGTGTGTTAGGTATCTACGAGCTACAAGATAGTATTTCTGACAGCGTGCACAGAGCTTTGTGACACTTATGCTGGGGAAATAAATTTACATAAGGTCTATGGGTAGACAAACTGGATAACTACAACCAATTCTTCATTTTACTTTCTGGTCACTCAGCCTCTGATGTTGAGGGGCAGGCTTCGAGGGCTTGTGACCTCAATATTTCTAAAACCCTTGCCGCTGCTCCAAATGAAATGTAGTATTGAAGCTGTTAGTATGCTATTTTTCTCTTCAGTGAGGTTGAGTAGAAGCAAAAAGTTGTTGTTTTGTGGAAATACTCAAGTGATTCAAGTTCAAATGATGCTCAAAGCTAAAGGGCTTGAGTCACCACCGCTGGAGATTTCACAAGTTGTAGATCGTCGTCACACGGAATGTGTTGATGTTGAAGGTGCCCACAGAGTGTCGCCTTGTGACTGACATTTAAATCTCTGCCCACTCCTCAGATTTTGTCACTTCAGTGTCAACATCAAGCCTGATCATCTCTGGAAGGCCCCTGTTTTGCAAGTAGTCAAGAGCAGTATAGGAATTATCCACCAGGGGGGGAACACAAGCTGCAATAACAAGTCACGGAGAATCATATCTATTACTGATGATCATTTTTGACAAGTGAAGTGCAGAACGCCTTTCATCTTCTCAATTGGTTCCACTCTTGTAAAAGTCTATTTAAACATAATGAAAGATCCCAGATAAAGTAATCATCTTTTTTTTTTCCATTTTACAGTTTAGGTCTCTAAGCGGAGGCATGGTGGTGGCTCAGTGGTTTGTTCTGACAATTTACAGCAACTATCCTGGGCGTGAATCTCAGCTCTAGGCTTCCTGTTTGGAGGTGTGTGTGTGTGTCTGTATGTAGTTTCCCCTGAGTCCTCTTTGGTTTCACCCACACTCAAACTGCAAATTACCCATAAGTCTGTTTTTCAGAAAAACAGCCAGTGAATGTCTCTTCAGCCTTCAGCAGCCTCCGACCCTGAACAAGAGTAAGTGGGTACAGAGGAGCAGATGTAAATCCCTGCATTCACTCTCCTTCAATTTGTCACTGACCGTCGATGCTTCCAGCTTCTCTATAACACCTGTCAATTCCTCTCACCTCAAAAAAAAGCAGCTATTCAAAATGCCCCCTTTCATTTGCAGCGTTAGAAGAAGTTGCAGGGAGTGAATGCGGCGCTTTCTTCCAGTGTGATTCAGACTTCAGACAACCTGCATGAATAGCACATTAGCTGTATGCAATTTATTCCGTTTCAAAGGTTCAGAGTTCCACATAGCATATGGAAGTAAAAATTCTTTTTGGGTCAATTTTCTGCAAATGAAAGCTGGTATAGTTTTACTACACTGTACGCCAACCCGAAGACTCTTCTGAAATCACAGGTTCATCTGAATGTCAAACATTCAGAGAGAGAGAGCAGAAATACTTTAAGTTTTTATATCGGATTAAACATCTGACTGATGAGTTTAATCAAAGACTTTGTTTTTGTTGTGATTTTTTTGAGCTCAACGCTACAAAACTGCTACAGATCTTCTACCTTACTTTCAAATGGAACTTGCTAAAAATACATGTTTTTTTCCTGATGGGAGAATTGTGTAGAGCTTTAAATGAAAGCTGAATAGCGTAAACAATGTTAAATCCCACCTCACAGCTGTCTCCCAGCATTGAAAAGTAAGTGTGACTTCTCTGCCCCAGCAACAGCCGCTGGAACTGAATTTGAATACGCAGCATGTTTTCATATGTGTGATCTAAGCACATGCAACATGCGAGCACAGTTAAATGAAACAATTCCAAGATGCACGCGCCCCGCATCAGTCCTCGAAGACTAGGATTCCAGTGCACTTTTTTTTGAAAGTTGTGTTTCATCAAAGCTAGGTGTATGCGTCTGTGAATTCAAAGAGACAAGGTGTGAAGATAACTGAGGCAAGCAGATTCACGGTGAACTCTCCACAACCTCCCGGCTCCTTGCAAGTTGGTTCTATACAGCAGCTCCCACCCATTGATATCAGCACTTCATGGCTTAAATAATTCAGCAGAAAATCATGGTGCTACCTGATTCTCTGCAGATACTATACTCCTGGCATTTGATTATGATGACGGATGTAGCAGGATTGCAAAACAGCAGATCCACAAGGTAAAGTGGGGATTAATTAAAACAATACTGAATGCGAAACAGAAAGCAGATGATGTGCTTTAGGAATATGCATTTTGACAGCAAATTACTATGTGTGGAATACTTACTCTTTGAATGTGGAACTGGTAAACAGGTGCCAAAGCTGTGTTATATTGATAAGATAATATTACATTATAGTGCTGCTGCTCTGCAAGCTCCAGCTTCACTTGGATTAATCCAAATCATTCATATGAGATTCATATTTGAGCTAATGATGTGTTTTTAATGTAATGCATGTTGGAAAAGGCTTAAAGGCGTCTGAGGCAGATCCCCTGAAAAACGTTTCGTATTATGATCAGCTTTTGGGTTTTTTCTTGCAAAGGATAATATTAGCATGAAAAAATATTTTCTGAGGAGGTTCATCCAAACAAGAAACCACGCGATAATGCACAGTGACTTCACCGTACTGTATCTCAGATAAAATAGGTAACATCAATATGCCCTGCCCCCACCACCACGCCCCTCTATGAGGATGTTTTTAGCAGTGTTTCTTCCCTCCCACAACATGCTTTAGAGATGTGGAGCCCCCCTGAGATACAGCTCATCTTTCATGGACATGAAACAAGAGCCGTGAAGAAATATCAAACAGCATATCTGAATCTGAGAGCAAAGGGACGGGGGAAATCATTGGCTTTGTGAGTCAAACGTGAACATGAATGTGGGCCTAACGGAGCGCAAGTGACATCACTGCTTTGAAGCACAAACGTGATTTCATGAATAGCCTTACTGGCAGAAGCAATTAAAGAATCTAGCCGATGATTTCTTTTACAGCGGCCTCTCTCCATTGTTCACATGCATTGTTAGACGTATTGTAAAACAGCTCCTTTTGTGCATGTTCAGGAAAGGTGTTCCAATAAGAGCGAGCACATGCTCAATAATCTTCCTACAATCAACAAAATCACATAATGATGCCTTACAAGAAAATGCTGCAACAAAAAAAAGTGTCCATCAAAGACAGTACAAAGAAAATCCCCTTCTTTAAAAAAAGAAAAAGAAAACAGCACATCAAAATCAAACCTGCTTTGATCTTGTGGTTGCAAAAAACCCTAAAAGTGGTTTTAGGCAGCCTGTTAACTCTTCCATATCCTGCCTGTGATTTACATCAAGGCCATATGGTTTAATCCACAACACACCTAATGCAGTGGTCCTTCTCATCACACACCTGGGATGAAAAATATTTGTGTGATAAATTCATCATTTGCTAATTTTCTGCCATGTTATCATCAAAGGAAAAGCTATGCTTGCATCAGATTAAAGAATCATCTAAACGGCCCACCTTATTTCAACAGCTGCTTTTTCTGCCATTTCAAATTCTTTTTTTAAAAACACACAGCAGGTGTCCAAACTCTTACTTCTGCACACTTTCATGTTGAAATAGTTTTTTTCTTAAATAGCAAACTGTGTTTTCAGCTTAATCTTTGGGTGAAAAATACCAGAAAACCAGTTAATAGAAATACTTTTGAAGTTTTGAACTCTGCATCACTGTATTTGCAATCTTAACACAACAATGCATCAGAACAACTGACAAAAACATGCACTACTGGGGTTTCTCCCAGCTCAGAATGGGCCTTTGGGATTGCCTACGCACGATAAAATCTCTTTAGGGTGTGCCAAAAATTCCTCTAAGCAGGAAAAACCCTGAGTACATCATGAGCATCATTCCAGTTTTAATTTGAACCACTGCACTTAAATGGAAAAAAAATAATAAAAAAATAATAATTTGTGTCTGTCACTACTTCAGTTGAGTTGCTGATCTAGATACATGTTTTAAAAAATTCAAACATTTTCTGTGGTATAACAAAAATTAGAGGACTGTGGCACTTTGGTTTGAATTTTTTTCCTTCTTACAGGCAGATGTCCAGGTAAAAATGTTAGCAATTTATTAGGAAGAATAAGGAGAATCTACAGCATTCTCAAAAAAAATCCACTTATGAAAACACTGAGACCAACTGTACTGGTGAATACCTTTGAATCATAGAAGCCTGTAAACTGTTTCTTTTCTTTTTCCATTAGGCTGCTAGTTTGTTGGCATTTTGCCTGACTGGCTGTCTGTGTAAGATATAAATTATTGCATTTCTTATTAGTAACAATACTAAGCTATACATGGCTTGCAGATATCATGTATGAACATCCATGTACATATTTTTTAGTGTTCCTTACCTTCAAATGCTCGAAATAACTATTTTCCACCAAATTCTGCAAATAAACAACTTCGACTTTTATTCAATCAATGTAAGGACATCAGAGATGCATTTTGAAACAAACAAGAACATGGTATTAATCCAGTGCAGTTAAGATAGGACTTTTTTTCAACTGTCAGCTGGTTCATAAATCTTTCACCTCCGTGTGAGATAAGGCCTCAACTGACTCCTCAGACTGTAGTGACTCTCATGACCAGCTCTCTTGTGCTATTGCTGGGTTGGCTGCGGGCCTCTGGCTGCCTCAGGTGGCTGAGTAGGTGGAGGATGTTGTAGGGACAGTGTTGGTCTGGCACTGCGCTGCCATTGGGGTCCACATTTGTTCCCAGTCCTCCTGCGGCCATCACCACGGTTGAAGAAGTGGAGCCGGCGGCTGTAGAGGCCACCACCATCAGTGAGGAGGTGGAAGTGGACACTCCTATCCCAGTCTGGTAGCCCTGGCTGGGCTGAGACAGAGTCCTGTCTACAGTGGAATCCTTCAGGTCGTCGCTGTCCATAGACTTGTCATAGTTCAGGACCTTCCACTGCTGGTTAACGGCCTGCCAGCGGTGGAAGATACGAAACACAGAAGGTCCCTCGTGGACAATTAAAGCTGTGGGGATCAAAGCATCAGTTAGATGATGTCACTGTGGGGCAGCAGTCTTAATGACACCACAAAGTGATGTACTGTATATCGCTGCAGTGGTGGATTCTCTGTGCTAAAGCCTGCAGAAAGTATTAGCTGAGGCAGCGGCAGAACAAAACAACTCTTTATCTTTAAAGTGCTGCACCATAGCCCACAGAGAAGATCTTTATTTCTAAGAAAAAGTGGAAACATGGTGCAACTCATGACACAGCGATACTCAACGTTTTTTGATTCAGGTTAGCAGAAAGGCTGCATCTGTTCTCTGGGGTTGTTCGATAACATCTTATCTCAGTTCAGAATTGCTTATTGACTCATGTTCATTGAACTCAGTATCTGGAAAATTGAAATCAATCTGTAACAGCAGATGCTTAGACGGTAAGATTTTACTGCCTGTGTTTTTCCATATTAAAGTAATGTATAGGGAAATACAGTGTGATTAGACTTTGTTTTAAACCCTTACTTAGTATTCAACATAAAACAGTACATAAAAATGTACTATGAAAATAAGGTTTTTATCACACTTTACTGCAGTTCTAAGGATATAAAAGGTCTTTTTAAGTGTTTGTCAAGTTATTTGTCAACCACTTTAACTCTTCCTCCATCCATATCTAGATACTTATATATAAACAGATTTATTTATCTTCATAGGAGATGCAATTGCTGAAAATACTGTGCAACAAAGCGACTAAAATGTCTTTGATTCTCCTTATAACTGCACTATAATGTCTTTTAAATCTATCATGTCTTTATATGCTGCTTATAAATGCAAACTGGGGGTGTTAAAATGTTACCTCTGTACATGAATCATCATATAGCTAACCGATTGTAACTGATGCAGTGTTTTATTACAGTTATAGTATAACACCACCTTCTGTTATGAGCCATTACATAAGGCAGCAGTCACAGTGACAGCAGTCGGAGTTTATTGATAAAATCCTGTCGCATTTCCTAAACTCTGCCTCTTCCCCCCTCTAACTTTGCGGATAAGTGAAAGTCAGGTCTTTGCTCTTTAACGTCTACCAGGTGACAAGTTAATCTCTGTAAAGTGCAGAGTTAATGACTCCACAGTCAATCCTCGCCACCAAACCGGAGACAATCAATCTCCTTTTCCTCTCCCCCTGCTGTCTGCTGCAGTGGCAGTTAAGAGTTTTCTTAATGTGAGATGCCATCACACATTCATCCAAAACATGTGGGCCCTGAAGCGCCAGAGGAGGACAGCAGGTTTAAAGCAGATGCTATAAGTTTCAATTTGGACACCCACACAAATTCTGAAAAAAAAATGCTCCAGTGCACCTTTTTTTCTCTCTTGTGTTATGACAGCACACAATGGTTTTCAAAGTTTGCCTGAATTTAGCACTGTAGCTTTTTTATTATAGTTTGAGATGCATTTTAATGTATGCATTAGGAACCACTTTAGTTAGTGCAAAAACAGAGTTTTGAACATTCATGTTTAATTTATAAAGTATGTTTGATGCAGCATTTCATAATTTTTAATACAGTAACTGTGAGGAAGACAATATTGCAGAAATCCTCATAAAGATTAGCCAAACAATCATGTATGCAATTAATTATGATCCGACTGCACAAACTATTGATTTGAAGCAGCTGACTATGCAGTGTAGATTAATAGCATTGATTGTCAATAATGTAAATTGTTCATGGCATTCATAGTTTTTTTGTGAACAGCCGTCAGGTATAATTACTGACTCTGCTGAACACTTTTGACATTTACTTTTCCCTGTTGAATGCACCTGCATTAATGTGACCAGAGTGGAAAGACTCAATATTACTCTCAGTCGTAAAAGGCACAAAATCATTCCAAACAAGAAGTATAAACATTACATGAAATTTCAAATCACTGCTAACTGGGTAAAACCTCACCGATGCAGACGACATCCATGAAGCCATACATCCCGTAGCAGATCTGGAAAAGCAGATCTTGACGTTGCCAGCGGGCTGACGGGCTAAAAGACGACCACACCAGCCAGGAGATACTGGCCATCAGGAACAGGGAGCCCAAGATGGCTGCTGCTATCTGCACTTTCTCTATCACTGTCAGTGAGATGGCCTGCCACTGGAAGAAGACACAGTACAGCTTAGTTCATTGCATTTCTTTCTTATTTCTCTTTTGACCAAACTGAACTCTTACAGGGGCCAGATGAACACAAATACAAGGAGTAGATAAAGACACTATCACTGGATGCAACCAGTAATTAAAAGGAATTAACGGAAACATTCACATTATAATTATGATCATCTATTCCACCATAATAAAAACATTATACTTAGGCTCCAACTCCAAAAAGAAGTCTTTTGCACTTAAGTCTCATGCAGAAAAACCTTTAAAAAATCTACATCCATTCACAAACAACCCTATAATATCATTACAGTTGAAAACTGGTAAAACTTGCTTCTTCAATCTTCCAATTCTGAAGATCAGAGAGGATACATCTTATTTAATCCAAAACACTTCGTTTTCCCTGTGAATTCCTCAGTTCGTGATCAGAGCAAAACGAGAGCTGCAGTTAAAACTCGGTGATTTGTAAAAACTGTTTTGGGTGTTTCCTCCCAAATCAATCCTGATATGAAAACCAGAAATGCCTCTAAATGAGTCCTGGAGGAGAAGGGTCATTCTCCTAAAGACATACCAAAATACACACTTCAATACTCAGCGTTTTGAGTTTTTTCTAGCTCTTTTTCCTTCACAACAGTGGTGCTTTCTACACCTACAGCTCACCTGTAGTGGGTTCTTGGTGCTGATGGCAATGACCTGATATTTGTAGTAGCAGAGCTCACAGGCCCAGGAGCCTCTCTCACTGATCCATTTGATGAGGCAGGGCTGGTGGGTGCAGCGAACCGACCCGCTACACCGACATGGGCTCAGGAGCTCCCCCTGCAGTAAAGATGCAGACCCTTTTATTATTCTGTCAAATTAAATGCAAAAATGTGTTTTTTTGTTCTTGCTTTAAGTGGATATATTGTAACATGTTAAAAAAAATAGAAAGCTCCTACATTCTCTTGCTTGACTGGCGCCTGTGAGCAGCACACAGTTAAGTAGTGATTTGTGATTCAGAAGAAATATTTGCCCACAGCAATCATTGACCGCTGACAGTCCCTCTCATCTTATTTACCCCCTGCAGTAACTCTATTCATGCAATATACTAGTGGTTACACTATACATATATTTATATTTCTTTGCACTTCTTTGTGCTGGCTTATTGATTTTCCAAGGGCTTTTTGTGCACGGTTATGGAAGCATGTACACACGCAAGCGCGCACACACACACACACACACACACACGCACACGCAGCTTACACAGCATTGCTCAGACCTGTTACAGCAGAACACCAGTTCAGGTGTGAAATGAAAGCTTTGCCTTACACCTAGTTGACAGGCAAAATGCTTGATTACTAGTACCGCTGAAAGTGGAGGATTAGTCACTGAAGCTCCTGTGAAAGAGCAAATCGCAACAAAGCAGCAAAACGCTGCGTTAAAGTTGCACTGATACCGCAGGTCATAAAATTAAAGCAGCTCTCATAGGTAGCATGGAAATGTTCTTTTATAGTTACAGCTGGTGATTTAAGACCAAATAGAGATGTAAAATGTCCTCCCTGCCTTCCTTCTCTGTCTTCACTTTATCTTTAGGAGACAATGTTAACCTTAAGATCTGGCTGGCCAACATTTATCTCACATTTTCAAACAAAATCCAACATTTGGTACAGTTATTGCAGAAAGCATGGCTTCTTGATGCACTGGCCATCTTGGAGTGACATTTTTGAACTCACTGTCAGTCAGTCAGGATGTTAGTATAACTGAGGGCATTTCAAATCCCCAATGTCAGCATGGTGACAGCCACATACTGTGTGATTGATGTCACTGAACATCAGAATAACAATGACTGCATTGTGTGTTTAACCTCTAGGTGGCACTAGACTATATCTTGAAGAGGTACAGAGGCTCAAGCAGCTGAAATAAAACATGACCCTTCCTTCAGCACCTCAAAGCAGTTGAAGTAAAGGTCTGTTTTTGTTCGTGAAGAGCTGCTCAGTGGTCAACAGAGGTAGACTTGTGAACTCTTGAACCATGTGAAAAGCATTGCTGAAAATATCAATGCTGTCAGGTAAAGGCAATGAGATCTGGCACCCTTATGTTCAGTCTTTCCATCCTGTTTTCAGCTTATCCAGTTGGGTATGACAAGATTTCAGCAAACCATAGCATTTGGGATTTTTTTTCTTGCCATATGTAACACTGTTATATTCGTCAAATAGAGTGAAGCCATGAAGTTCACTAAATTTGGGATCACAAGGTTTTCACTTAACAGCAATATGTGCTCTGCCATACTCTTAACCAGCCATTCTTCTTATGCTGTATTCAGCCTGAGGAACAGATGAGAGTTTCATAATCTCTCACCCTGGGCTCCAAGCTCATTAAAATATATTACTAATCTTGTCATACTGGATATTGATGATGACCTAAAAGATGTAGGCCTGCCACCATTTTTAGGTCCTGACCTGTACTTAAGGAACTTAGATCTCTGAGATTCATAGCAGGACCTTCTTGTATATGATGTTTTAATCTTAATGGGACTGAATAAAAAGCCTATAGTGAATGAAAAAATAAATTAGCCAACCCTCGCTTGCTGTAAGAAATCTCCTCCTCTCTCTCCTCTCTAAGCTGAGGCATTACATTACTAAGGTTTTGTTAATTCAGTATTCCTCTCCCAGTCTACCACGAGCAAAGGGACTGTAGGAAGACACACCAAATAGTTTTTTAAAGCGCAAAATGGAGTAAGTTTCCAAATTATTTCTCCATGTCATTATTGTGCTGACATCTCTGACAGACGGAGCAGCGCCCTGGTTGAAGAGAAGAGAGGAAAAAGCAGGGAGTTAGAGGAGAAAAGGCCCATCTACAGATGGCCAGGGTGGGAGTGTATTGGCAGGAGCACCAGAACACTTCTGTCGTGTCCAGTGGGACTCAGGCCGCTCACTGTGACTGGCCTGATCGCAGCCAAGAGCTGAAACCTAGATCACTCCAATACAACTGAGGCTGGAGAGAGAGCAAGAGAGACTGATAACAAACGTGGCACTACAGCCCACGCATATGAAAAGTGATAACTAAATGTCCTTTTGTTGATCAAACAGCAATAATCATTGAAAAAAAATACACAATACAACAACATATATAAAGATATATCTGATAGTTTTGGCTGTGTTGTTTCATTTCTCTGAGCTGCATTATCCCAAAACAGCTCAGTGCACCTAATTTTCTCCTTATAAAATTAGATCCACTCCCAATGTATATAACGACATGAAAATAAATTAGAAATGGCTATTCACATTTCTTAAGGGTCTGGAATCAATGCAAGTGAACTCCATTAACTCAAAGCGGAGGGAAATTGCGCTATAATAAACTAGCTCGCCCAGAAACTAAATGAAAGTGATTTTTACAATGGCTAATAATATTCAGTCTATGAACATTTTTTTCTGTCTGCAATACTGTACTGAAAAACAGCTTCATATATTCACTTTAACTGTATGCAACAAGTTTCAGGGAAAAGAAGTCCAATATGGATATAATTTCAAATTATTTACCCATAATGACTAGTCATAAAATGTATGCAAGAGGACGCTCCTCTCATTGCTGATTTTACAGGAACCACTGGGCATACACTGACAGTTAATGACTCTTTAATAACTGTATAAAAGAGGAACTAGGGTTTCTAATTTAAGCTTATGAATTCACAGCTCCTGTCTATAGATTTCGGCAAAGCAGCCAAAAACATTTCATATGTTTACGTAACTAGTTTATATCATATTCCCTACAAATGGCAGAGCAGCCACCCTGCATATGATGGAATACAGATTGCCTTGCAACTGTGAGGCTATATAGAAAGAATGATGCTAACTTGACCCCTCAAGGCTTCTCACTGTGCCTCAGAAAAACACACCGTGCAAGTGCATTATCAATGTCAGAAGGGAAAGCACACATCTTTTTCTAAGCAGCAGTGACTCGCATAGTTTCAACATAAAGCTTAAGTGAGGACAGTAGAAGAATCAGCCCCAAAGGGCTTTTCAGTGTAAATGTTCGTGACACCTTGGGATCCCTCACACATGGAAACATTTTACAACATTTTTTGTATATTACTTTGACAGTTTTTTATGAGTTTGTGTACAACATCAGTATTTCCAGGAAATATCTAATGTTCTGAAGACATAGCAGAGAAACTGCTTATTCTTCTCTGAAGCAAAGGCTCCATGAGCCCTCTGTAAAGCTTGTCACTGACCTTTAGCTAAATAGAACCAATAATGGATTGAAATATGTCTCAAGTTAGCTGTTAATGAAAAAGTAGATAAATAACCTGATGTACTGACATTAAAGAACTCATACCATTTCTGATACTGGCTCAGGTGTTCATTGTATTGTACATTATGTGTCTGTGATAGTTCTCACTTAAAGTCTGGTCAGGATTATTTTTCAAGTCTAGCTTAATAAGTAAGTCACATGCCCATAGATGCAGTGAAAGATTTATTGGTCGATCAATCATTCATCCTGCCCATGACATGATGTGGCATAACATGATTTCAGTGTAAGAGGTAGAAAACAAATTCCACAGTTCTTGATTTGTGTAAAAAAAAGTATCTTCCGGCGCTTCCATTAATGGAATATAAAATTCCTTCTTTTTGTTTTCTTGTGTAGTGTTTCTTTGTTGAGCTGTGGAGAAGGGAAAATGTCACAGAGAAGGAATTTCTTGTGATTCATCCTGATTCAGCTTACAGGCCTTTACAGGGATTGATTCATGGCACATATGAAGATGAATGATTGCAGAGACCAATAACTCTTTAAATCTACATATGAGACAATTTTTAAAAGAACGATGTGAACTGATCCTTAAAAACAGCAGAACTTTGGTTATTAATCTCACCTCAAAGAAAAAAGCACCAGAAACACTGACAGGGATTTGATTACGCAGACTTATTACATTGTTTGGTGTCACGTTAAATCAGGATACAATCATTTTTCAATGGTTGCCTCTCTCAGACACTCAAGGCCCTTTTCTAGTGGGATGCTAGGGGAAAGCTATGTCTTTTGCTCCCTTCTTTACTCTGTCTTGACTATTTCAGCCTTGGGGATGGAAGTGTTTTGGAGGTGGATTGTCAGATCAGATACTGACTGCCTTGGTCTATGTGACATCCTGGAGGCTAAGGGAGAATAGAGGATAACTAATGTCCCCACTGCCTGTATCACACAGTGACACACAGCGAGTCCACTCATCTCTCTTTTCAAATGAAGCCTCATTCTCCTTGTACCCATTTACACCTCAGCAGATCCATATCTGGACTTCACCCAAACCAACAACTCAGAGACGACAGGAAAAGGCAGGCCGGTGAAAGATAAAAACTTGCATAATGATAAGCATGAAATCGAGTGCTATTGACCTGCTGCAATGTCTCAAGGAAGCATTAATGAGATGTATTGGAAGAAGCCATGGGAAATAGAGAAAATTTGGAAGCCAGTACTTTGCATGCACTGCAGAGTGTGCTGACTATCTGTGAAGTTTTGGGGGGGGAAAAAAACACAAAACAAGGATGATGCCTTGTCTTCCAATCTCATAACTAGACCTCATGTCAGTAATAATTATAAAGTCTGAGCTCAGAGGTGGAATGATGCACAAAATTACTGCTGGAGTAATTCGTTGATGAAACATAGAAAGATTATAAGCTATACACAGTGCAATGACCATGAAATGATACAGTAAATCTGGTGCTAGGGTAAATGAAAAGCAACTGTGAATACAGACTGCAGGATAAAAAGTTATGGTCTACACCTCAGTTATCTTGCTTCTTGATATTTTTTATAAACTCCCTGCCTCCATTACCAATTGGTGAAGTGTGGCATATTTGTCAATGTGGTCTCAAAAGCTCTGTCAAACAGTGTTACTAATGCGTCTGCAAATTGCAAAGTGTCTGCTTTTCTGTTATAATTTAATATTATTTATTGTAGCCATCTCCTATCACATTTTCCTCTCCTGATTGATGTAGTGTGACATTATCATCAATATGGCCCCAAAGGCGGAGGCACGCTGTGTGATTAACCTGCAGGCTCTTCCCTTCTGTTCTGTGCACGTTATTATTATATATTTATTTTTTTGTTGCCGTTTCCAAGCGAAATGTGTGAGCAGCTGAGTGAGAGGTATTATTTGATTTTTTCATGCATATAATGCTTCGACGTGAATTCGCACTGTTGGGCTGTAATGAGTTGTTACTGCATCCCTGTGTATCCTCCACACTTGTCAGCCACGGGGACAAGGTCTTTCATTATCCTCCCACTGCTAGCTATAGCTGTCTTTTCAAGCCATGCAATGGGATGAGTGCAGGATGCAGAGGGATCCCTGCTCAGAGGGCTTTCCTGCTGCCCTAACAAGACACTGGCAGCGTGTTTTTTTGTGCACTGGAAAAGAAGCCTGACCACAGCAGCCTCATGTCACAGAAAGCCTTCTTGTTCCTGGGTATAAATGTGCAACTTTTCCATCACCTGCTCTGGTGTATAGGTTGGAGGACTTGTTGCTGCAGTTAACCTATGCTCTTTGGAGAGCAAATAGTTAGAAGGTTTCCACTCCAACTAAATGTAACACCATCAGACTTTACTATTTTATGAACCCCCAGCAAGATGGTGATGACTAATGAATGGATTAGATGGGCACTGCATGGTATTAATATCTTATCTTAACATTTGATGAACGTTTTTATGACTTACATGTTCTGGTCCCTGGAAGCAGATCCTGCACACAGGCGTCCTGAAGCCACTTTCCGTGTAGCTGGTGAGGGAGAACCTCTCCTCCAGTTTGCCCTTTGAGCAGTCATCGGAGGAGCTGCTGCAGCCGCGCAGGGCCGCCGACAGCTCCGCAGAATCCACCCAGCCCGGCCGCTCTCCGCCCGGTGGCCCGGCGGCTCCGGTGGCTCCGGTGGCAGGTGCGGCCGCTCGGTCCCCGGTGTGCTGGTGGCTCCGCGTTAGCGTGTTGTTGTTGTCAGGGATGGTGACGCCAGTCTCATGGCTTTCAGAGTCTTGGCGGCTCATGGGGGTCAGCGGAGGCAGCGGTGTCGGCGGCGCCGGTGGCCCGAGCAGGAGCACCCTCAGGTCACCAAGCAGGACGCAACAGCGGCTCTTCAGCATGCCCTGGCTGCGCAGCATCGGGCTGTCTCCGGCCAGAAACTCACAGCACCGTGCAAAGGTGCTGGGAAACAACAGTATGTGCCGTGTGTGTCCCCGTCATAAGCGAGCACCTCTTCATATGTCGTGGGATGGGATAGTGGGGGCAGGGGGTGCGTTTTTCCAGTTGGGGTTTAACAGCAACCTTTTTAATTTCTTATGCTGATATTCATGTATTCTATTGGTGTGTCTTTTATTGTCTTCCCACGAGGATGCAAATGCAAAAGGTAAATAAATCCCATCGATGCAAACAAGTGTCTGAAGCCATTAAGTTGAATGAATTAAACAGCTAAACGGAGGAAAGTCAAATGTTAAGACTGATAGGAAAATGCATTCAAGTAATAAGGCTATGGCTCGTTCACTCAGTGTCCACTGTCATTTCATGGCCTTAATAGTCTGCTGCTCCCTCCAACACAAACTATCTAGACAGGCTTCTCCCTCCAGATCCACGACGAGTGCAGAAACCAAGAATCAGATCTGCCTTTGGTACAATGAACTGAACTAGAAAACAAAATGTCAGCGCTCAGTCTTAAAATTCAAATATTCCAACAACAATGAAAGCCACGTTTTTTCTTTTCTTTTTTGAGATAAATCAGCACAGCTCAGATGGCTGTCGACGTCTTGTATGGCTTTCAGACCAAATTAAGTCAATCGACGGCGTGCCATGTTAGGAAGCAAAATCCGTCTTACCTGGAGACCGATTTCCATACGATTCACAGTTTCAGGATTTTTTTTTCTTCGTAGATTTTCAGCCAGACTGCAGGTCGCTGGCAAGTCTCTGTGAAGCTTACATCCCCCAATTATCGAATCTCCATGTCCGAGGAACAAGCAGGAGGGTTTAAATCCGTCCGTGTAAATCCAACACGATTGTCGGACTGTCCTGCTCCGGGTGAAAGCATCCGTAGCCCCGGATTCTCCTGTGATCATTGGCTGCTGAATCGGTGCTGCAGCTTCAGCACCATGATTCCTGGGACAGCTCCCAGACGCTGCACGTCACCACCGCACAGTGATGCAAGCAGCCAACTCATTACAACTGTGGACGGAAACAAATACATGGGAAATGGTTAATTACTTGTGTAAAGAAATTCAAGGAGGGATTAAGTCAAAGGTGACATTGGTATGTTTTCCCAGTTTTCAAGAGGGAATGTCTTCTGCTTTAACCAAACAAAAAAAGAAAGAAAAGAAAAGAAAAGAAGGGGAAGGGGGAGGGGGGAGGCAGAAATGAAGTTGATACTGTAATTAAACAATTTAAACATCAGACAACACAAGGGAAACACAAAATGTTCCTAATATCCCAGCTAGATTGAGTCATTTAGCTCAGCATACATATTAATTTTTAATTAGGCTGGAAGTGGCTAAAATACCGAAAATTATTAGAAAGGAGAAATTGCAGCCTTAGGCAGACACCAAAAGCCCTAAATTCACTATATATGTATATATATATATATGTGTGTGTGTGTGTGTGTATATATATATATATATATATATATATATATATATATATATGTATACACACACACACACACACACACACACACAGACACACAGTATATATATACCAGCAATGGACGAAATAATGTATTGAAGCAATTTTCTCATTTTTATTGAAGTAAAAATTAAAATTAACTAACTCTTACTATCATTAATGAAACAGGCAATTTTCAGCTGGAATGACAAGTTTTTTTCAGTTATGCATAAAGAATAATAGGCTATTTATACTTTTATATTTTGCAGACTTTTCCTGACTTCAGTCTTTTATTATTTAGTCTTTTTAATAATTAATCTTTTTAAGTATTATGTAAAATTTACCTGAAAATGTACTGAAAGTATCTAAAGCATACTTAGGATGCAATATGACCTCCCCAAGAGTGCTACTATTACTTCTTTACCTACTAATGGGTAATTTACTGAATGAGAATGTATCATACTAGTATGTAAGCTGATCATGTGTTTAAAATTAGAATGTAGATGTTGGACAAATGTGGGAGTATAGTAAAAGTACAGTATTATCCTCTGATATTTAGTTAAGAAGAAGTATAAAGCATCACATGATGTACACAAAGTTTTTCAAAATTGCACACAAGTAAAATAAAATGTTTAGTTAGTGCAACTAGTAAATTTTCAAAGACAAAAATGAACAATTTAGGGAAGCTGGAGAGACAACACAAGCACAGGAGAGAACAATTAAGTGGACAGCCAGATTGAATAATTAAAATGAACACACCTGTGGCTGGACAGCAGAAATGTGTTCCTTTTTTTGCCAGAATTTATATAAGACTGGTGTCAGACAAGTGGCCATGGGGTGAGCATTTAATGGATTGCCAACAGTAAACTGACACATTAAACTTGTAGCTCTCACTCCTGCTGGCTTTCTATTCTGGCAGGTAATTGCCAGTGATTGCTCTTACATCGCATCTCAGGTGCAAAGTAGTGTTTGATTAAATAACTATTGAAAATAAGCCAACCAAGACAGCAGATCATTTTAGACTTGCAGAGAAACATCAGACACAAACTAGGATCATAGTATACAACAACAGTGGTAGAAGACGTATTCAGATCCTCTACTTAAAGTCCACCTCCCCTCAGCATTGTACTTTTGATTATGTTTGGCCTTCACTGTGCACAATGATGTATAGCTGGATTTTTACAATAGAAGTCTTTTGACCATCTGAGTTGAAGGTGTGTACCGGATTTTTAATATCACAACCGGCTGGGGAGACAAATCATGATTCAGTAAGAACCTTACGTAAGTATGATGTGAAACTTAGATTTCTGCATACACATACAGCACTGAAGACTGACCTTCAGTGATGTGAGAGACATCCATCCATCCATTCATCTTTTTTCGCTTATCAGTGGTTGTGTTGTGGTGGCAGCAGGCCTAAGCAGGACTTTTCAGACATCTTTCTCCCCAGCAACACTCTCAAGTTCCTCATTAAGGAATTCCAAGGCGTTCCTAAACCAGATAAAATACGGAATCCCTCTCGCAAGTTCGGGATCGAAGCTTGGGTCCCCTCCCAGCTGTCATACCTAGAAAGCCCCAAAGAAAGGCACCAAGGAGGCAACTCCAATCAGATGCCTGAACTACCTCAGCTGGCCTCTCTTGTCAGCTTGTCCTCAATCCCCAGAACCAGTCTGCACCACCAGGAGTCAGCACACCTAGTGCCCTTGCCTGCTGCCCACCTAGTAGTACACCCAACCCCAGTGCACCTGCAGGGGGTGGGCCTGCTGGGTGGTTGCTCAATTCAACTTTCTCGAGCTGTTCTGGGACGAGCACCAAGGGTCAAAGCTGTGCTACCAGATGTAGCCAGCAAGCTCCCTGCTCAGCGATGGCTCCAGAGGGGGACCCTGTCTCCTCTATTCCCAATTAGGTTGTTGATTCATTGAGGAATCTGAATCACTCCTAATGTGGTCCTTCCCCTTGACAGGTACATGGCTCTGTCAATTTTACATCTAGGTCCAGGTCTGTCACATTGCCCTACATGTCAAACACAGCAACAACAACAACAACAACAAAAGGGACTCCTGTGGATGTTTCTGAGAGGCTGGCTGTGACTTTGGACTTTGGACAGGATATAGCAGCTACTTACTTTGAGGTGTGTTGAGCACAGTGAGCCGACACAGCCCAGGATTTCTGGAGAATTTGAAACTTGCCGGTGTGTTTGCACAGCTTCAATGGGTTAGGCTTGGAGAAATGAAAGCACCTTAGTCTGACAGTGATAACTTCAATTTAAACTCATTTAACTGTTAATTATAAAGGTGTGGATTACAAAGAATCTCCTCACACAGTCTCTCCTCTAAATGGATGGATGGATAGAAATGTAAAAATATTAACATATTATTGACGTTGGATTTTTCAGTAACCAGATGTTATTTTAAGAATTTTAAACATATACTTTTTTTTTTTAAAGTTTAAACCATAGTAGACAAAATATGATTCAAAGCACAGTATTTTTAATCTACTTTTGAAACATGACTGAGGTGGATCTTTAAGGGAAAGTAGCAACACCACAGTGGAATAAACACAATAAAATGTAAATGTTCTCAATTCAAAATCTTAGTTAAATAATACAAGCAAAATGTACTTACTATGGATCCGTAGGGGGAAAAAATGCCAAGTCAAACGTTAATGTAACTAACGTGTGCTGATAGAGAGCAACCTTTAGCTATTTACTGTCAGGTCGCTAGCTAGTTTCATCTCATTATTCATGTTTAACCTTTACCTGGCTAGCTACTAACCTGTCGTCGTGAAATTTGTTGCGTGATGGTTTTAAGTTATCATATAAAATGTGTTCACGTGGACTATTGTCAACACAAATTAAATTTTAAAACTACTTTTACTGATGTTATGATGATGAATATTAACGCGCATATTTTTCCCTTCGTCACTTAGCAACCACTACCTTCACGTGCCGGAGTGTTTTCCTACGTCACCTCCTGCGCGGTAGATACAGAAGTAGCAAGTTGCTAACTAGCGCCTGCTACGTTCAAACAGATTTTACAGTTTTAACTTATTTTATATCACGCTGTTGGTCATCTGCAGTTCCACGGACGAATGCTCACTTGTGTTTAACGCCGTTGTGACACTGCCGATGAGTTTTGTTGCTAAGTTTGACTGTTGACGACAGGACTAGCCTTGTTAGCTGCTATCAGTAGTGATGAATGCAGCAGTGCAAACTTTTAGCTAAACGCTCATAACCACTAGATGTGTCTAAGTGGATCACTTGTCTGCAGGACTGCATGTACAGGTTAGTTCGTGTTGTGTTTAGCAGTCATCTGAATTTGTGCTAGTTTGTTTTAACTGTTAACTAGCAACAAAGTCCTTCAACATGTCAAATCAGCTGACTGCGGAGCAGCAGCGAAAGATTGAGGAGAACAGACGGAAGGCTTTAGAGAGAAGAGCCCAGAGACTTGGACAGACTATCAGCACCAGTAAGCAGAGTTCGGCAGGCTCCAGCTGCACTTTAGTACACGCACAGCTCCCCAAACAGAGCGGTTCTGTGGATCCTGCTCATCAGAGACAGACCTCAGCTGCTGCACCTTCACGGTTTGTTCCACCCTTCAAAAAAGACTCGCCGAGCTTCAGTGATCAAAATCAACACCCAAAGCATCAGCAGTTGTCCAGCAGTGGCAATAAAACCAGCCAGAGTGCACTGGTTAATTGTACTTCTTCAAGACAGGTGAGATTTGTGCTTAAATGTGCATTCATGTACTTGTAGTGGAGGTACCTTGCAGTGATTTAATGCTTTGTATCAAATTCCTTTGTAGATACAAGTCATTGACCCACTTCCTCGAACAAGTCCACATCTGAACAGCCCTGTCTTGTCGAGTGGAGGAACCGTCAGTGTCAAGTCAGCTCAGCCTAGACCTAACCTCACCTCCAGCAGCTCCGGTGGTTCAGTGAACTCATTCTACAAGCAAAATAGTAAACCTGCCCAAAGTCCTGCAGCACAGCTTCCCTCAAACTCCACAACTTCAAATCCTGTACCTGCAAAAAAGCCTGCCATCTCTGTAAGAGGGAAATGTGTACCTCACACAGAAGACCGCTTCAGAGTAGAAGTGAGCTACCATGCAGAGCTTATTGCTGTTTTTAAATCCATCCCCTCGAAGAACTATGGTAAGTATCTGCCAGTGTAACTATCCTGTGATGCAGCTGATGTTGGTGATAAGTGCTTTATTGGGAATTCAACTTAAAGAATTCAAAACAGACAGAATGTCAAAAACTGCCAAAAAGTTTCTCACCTTATACCAAACAACACAAACCATATAATAGGTGAACTAGCTTCTGCACATCATGTGCCAAAATGGCCTTTGTATCAAGCTTCAGTAGTGTTTGAGTACTAACTGTTTTGTGTTCTGCAATTGTGGGTATTGCAGGTGCATCTGAAGTATGTACTATTGAGCAGGCTTGACACAGACAGGCTATAATTTGTAAGGTTTTTCACCCTACTGTGTTAAGTGATATAAGATGACAGATGTTGTGAATTGGCACTTTATAAATAAAACTGAATTGAAATGGCTTGACAAAGTCCTAAACCCCAAGCAGAGATAAAGGGTATTACAGCAGTGGTTTTCAAACTTCTTTGTTAACGCTCAGTGTGCACTCCCCTGTAATGGGGCTTCAGACACAACGTTTGACTTATCTGCACAAATTGCGTGCCATCTTTATAAGTACATCCATCCATTCATTATTTATATACCATTTTAGCCTCTGTAGGGTCACAGGGGGTTGGAGTCTATCCCAGCTGACTTAGTCTATCACAGGGCCTATATAAGTACATAATGTATAAAAATGTATAAGGTAAAACTCCCTGTTACTACAAATGATGCAAAATTGTTCATCATGTAAATTATATATATTTTTTACCACTCAGTGCATTCTCGATACATTTTAAGTGCTTATTTCTAACTTGACAGTTGCACATTAGAGTACTTAAACTTTAAACTGCATTCATTTAAACATGATATTCCAGAAGTGCATTTCGGTCTGATACTGTCCCATAATGAAGGATACATGGAAATCACTTCAGTTTTTGGCTACATCAAAGTAAAATTATGTTACTGAATGAATATTCTTGTTACATCTTGTTAAATACCAATAGATCAATCAGTTTTCTGATCTCTTTTCTATTAGCTGCAGTACCATCAGTGTTGGACTTGGCAGCAACTTTAGGACTAAACTTTAAAACTTATTTAAGCATTTTCTGCATCACCAACTGAATGCATGTGGATTCTCATGGCAATGTGACACATACAGTTTGTTTACTGTAACCGCACAGCTTCATTCAGTGGCATTACAAACATGCGGCTCAACAGGTTTGCAGATATAACGTATTCTCTTAGCTGAGAATCCGTCAGAGAGAATATGGTCAGGAAATAGTTGGTGAAAGGGTGGTGCTTCTTCCAGCCAATTTAAATCCCCAAACTCTGAACAAAACCTGCAGACGAGGTTAGCTCTGCGACATAGGTTACCATGGTAATCTCGTCAAATTAAAAGAGAGCGGCCATCCTGACTATGAAAACTCTGGCTTTAGGCTCAACATACCTTGCATTAATCTTGCTTTACACTACACACCTCCTGCCCACGTAGTCAGGTTAATCTCCAAGACCAAACGAATAATGTATGACTGAACTCATTGCTATGAAAGCTATATAACGTGCTATTTTAAGGGGGGAACTCTCCTTTGTAGAACATGCCAAGTACACAAGTCTTTCATCTTAATTAGTGTCATTTTTAAAACAGAAATACCAATTTTAAAGGCAGTTATTCTGCCTGATATGTTTGTTTTGTATCTTGATCTTAATGTCTGTTTATCTCGGAAAAATAAAGTATTCTGTTCTGCTATAGACCCTGCCACGAAGATGTGGAACTTCAACCTGGAAGACTATCAACAGCTAAGTATGGGAATGAAGAAAGTATTCAGCAAACAAATAAACAAGCTTCATTTATAATCATGATTTATAATATTTGTGTTGTTGATCCTGTGTTGCAGTGGAGGAGGCAGCCTCTATTGCCTCTGTGTCTTTGCGGCCTCTGGAGGGAATGGAAGCCGTGGACATTGCAGCAGCCACCAGCCGAGCTCGGGATGGTGCAGCACTTGCAGCGCTGCTAAAGCTGTGCAATGGCTGGCAGAAACCTGGAGCCATGCTGCAGGGCCAGTGCATCCTGGTGTCTCGGACAAGGTTTGAAGTTGACATCGGTTACCATGTTGATGTCATTGCAGCGTTCAAGCAAATGCCAACGAAGAACTATGGTAACAGTGACTTTATAGGATTATTTCTGCTCTCTTGACAGTCGAGTTGAATTTGCTTTTACGGCTTCTGATCTTTCTTGTTATGTTTTTTGATTGTGTTGCAGACATGAAAACAAGAAAGTGGAGCTTTTCACTTGAGGATTACAAGAGCCTCAGTGCGTAACAGCATTTGCTTTATTTAGCTGCTCTGTGATTGTGTTCCTTTTTGTCTCTGTTACTTTTGCCATCTTGTCTAACCGTGCTGTGTTCCATACCCAGTGGATCTCCTCAGTGGGATAGCAGCAGTGGAGGTGGAGCCTCTGCCCAGGGCAACAATCCAGGCTTTCTCTGCCAGGTTTGATGGGAGTGAAGCCAGGTCTTTAGACATCCCTGAGGCAGACCTCTCCAGCATCGACCCCTCACTCACCTGCAGCCTCATGCCCTTCCAGAGGGAGGGAGTCAAGTAGGTGCCTTTGGGCCAGCCATTAGTGCTCTGTCTGTATTGTGTGGCCAAAAACTCAATACCAGGAGACAGTTAATGACATGTAATTGTACAAATTGAGAGATGCTTATCATAATATGTTGATATTTGTGTGCCACTGCTGTGATATTAAGTGTATTAAATTGAAAAGGTCACATAAGTGTGAGCTTTTAATTAAAAGATGCTTTCATGTCCCTGTAGTTTTGCAGTGTTTAAACAAGGCCGCCTCCTCCTGGCTGATGACATGGGCCTGGGTAAGACGATACAGGCCATCTGTATAGCAGCTTACTACAGGAAGGAGTGGCCTTTATTGGTGGTGGCTCCCTCCTCCGTACGATTCACCTGGGCTGAGGTAAAAAAAAAAATCCAGCAAACTGTGACTGTTAATCTAAGCTTTGTGGGCTAGAAAAAAAACACTGATTACATAGTAGGTGTGAAAGTTTGTCACTTTGTTTCCATTTAACGTATAATGATCGATGTGCTTCAAGTCAGTCTTAAAGATATCCTCATAGTGTCCTTTGACAAACACTCTGCCCTGCATATTATAATGCTGGATTCTGCTTAAATCTCTCTGCATTTGAGGAATGTTAATCCTCTTCCCCAAGGACTGCTTGTATTCTGCGAGGTACTTTATCTTCAGTAGGAAGATGGCTGCATTGAATTTCATGCCTCCATTTCTTTGTCTCATGGGTGCAGTTGATAATTGGAATTGTGAAGCGCTGATTTAAGACGGACGTGCTAATACACTGGAATTATTTGGCTACTTTGTTGAATTCTGTCTTTGACCACTGTCTTCTTTTCCTGAAATTTAAGATTTTGATACGTTTTTTAACAAGCATTGCAACCAATAATTATTTTCTTTATCCACAATTCTGATTAGGGTTTTACTGCTGTTTATTTTTCAGAGCTGACACCAGTTAGTAATCAGGGAGGCTAGATATTTGGAGCAATATATGTTTGCGGTAAATATGAAAATCTTACTAGTAAAATTTAGAATCACACAATTGTGAACACAAACTTTGAATCATCATTGAAATGCTTTTGCTTATGTTTTTCCACACGTTTAATTTACAAGAGAACATTTCAGCATTTGTCCTTTGGTGTTCTTTGGGCTGTTAGTCATGACGTGTAACCAATCAGATCATTGCTGTGGGTGGTATAATGCTCAAAAACACAGACTACAGATAGAGAGGAGAGGTGGCTGCATCAGAGCCAAAGGAACACATTTTAAAGGGTTCCATGTGGTGAAAATCCATTTTTAGTAGGTTTTGGTATCGTTATTAACCCTATAAACAGCTATAAAATCTGTTACGATATAAAGATCTTTACTTCTGCCATTCTTCAAGCACACTAGATAGCCTCCCAGCTTTACAGGCCAGTGCGCATTTTACTGAGCTGCTACGCTCCATCTGAAATACCCATGCTTGCCTTGCTTAAACTTTGCATAATCCTATATTTCCATGTAACATGAACACAGCTAAAACCTGGGGTTATACAGTCATAGATGAAATTCAACATCTTTGCGGTATTTTGAGCTGAAAAATTGAAAAACATATTCTGAGCACATGTGGGACTCTAATTAAATAGCTGAAAAGAGGCACAATGTGTGGCCTTTGAATTAAATAATTTTTATCAAGAATAATTAAAAAAAAAAAACCCAATACCAATAATTAGAAAATGTTGAACATCAAATCTGATAATCTGCATTTTATTTTACTGCATGCAAAGTTGCCATATGCACATTATTTGTTTTATCTGGCAAGAAAATGCACTCAGCCCTCAGAAAATATATTTTCTCAGTGCACCGAGGAAAAAATCCATATTTTATTTGTTTCTGTGCCTTTATTTTATAGCATGCAGTAAAGACGCAGACAGGCTGATATGTTAGCACCTCTGTCCTCGTTTTCCTTCTGCGATTTCAATACTTTCTCCTTTCAGAGTTCATCTCGGGTGTCTGTTTGCATGTCTCATGTTCTATAGCATTTATTCTTTGCTTAACGCGCAGCAGCATCACCAGGCTGCTCCTGCAGTACATTTTCAGACAAGCCTCACTTGGCCTTCTGTCTATTGACAAGACAAGGCAGTCTGTTCTCTAAATAGATATCTTGGATCAAACACAAGTCTCCCAATCAGGAGTTGAAATCACAGAGGAGAGTTTAGTCACAGGATGTCGTCCCATTAAAGGACGCTTACTTTGTCTCGCTTGGTTCTTATCTGCGGCGTTATTCTTGTGAGTTTTGAGTTTAAACCAGGCTAACAAGTGAATGATGAGCAAATAAGTGAATGGTTAGAAACATCTGGGCCACAGTGGGCCTTTTTCTGAGCCACAATTGATTATTTTTAAATGGGAACACTGTTACAGTGTTTGTTAGCATGAAATATTATTGATGAGTTGCAGAAAACCAGCTGTTGGTTAGAAAAGAATGTTGGCTACAAATTTCAGAAACTGACATATCCCAAGTGGTAGAAGTGGATTAAATCAAGAAAACCTGTCCTCTCAGTCTGAGGCGTGTTGTTTCAGTTTATGCCTTGTATGTGAACTATTGTATATCCCTCCAGGCCTTCAGACGCTGGCTCCCCTCCCTGAGTCCTGACAGCATCAATGTGGTGGTGAAGGCCAAAGACAATCTGCGGTCTGGTTTGATCAACATCATCAGCTATGACCTGCTGAGTAGGATGGAGAAGCAGCAGAAAGGAAACTCCTTCAATGTTCTCATCATGGTGAGCTATTTTTTAAACGTAGCTTTTTCCAGCTTAGCTTTGTGGTCAAGTTCTGGTTCCTAAATCCTTGATTGATTGTTTAATTCTCTTTACTTTCCTGTTAAAAGCAGCTATCAATTAGGTATATTGTTGTCATTCTGTGCAGGATGAGTCTCACTTTCTGAAGAACATCAAAACTGCTCGTTGTAAAGCAGCCTTGCCCCTGCTGAAGGTACTTTTTCCTCTCTCTTTCCTTTATTGTTTTATTTGGATTAATCATTTTGGAACCACACAGGTGATATTTGTCCAAACAGTGCAAATCAGATTTGGGTCACAAATCAGATTTGAGGGGGTTCCAGGCTTTACATGCTGAATTGTCCTTATATTTTATTAGAAATCATGTTGTTGGATAGGCCAGCGAAACGACTGGTTTGATTTTCAATGCAAACTAGGTCTTATAGCTATGTGAGCATATAATCAAAAAGGTTGTTAGATCACCGACATTAAAAACATGAAACTGAGAGCTGTTATCACATTAAAGAGGATATTTTATGCTGTAGGACCAATTTGAGACAAAAGTAAATGAAACTGAAACATATTTTTAGCTATGTATCAAACTCTTTGTAAACATACATGCAAATCAACTAGCTAGTGTCACTAATTGGGCTTCTGAGTGGCATAATGTGCTGTATTGTATCAGCAAGTTGGAGAATTGTTCAGCATCAGCAGAGGGATGCACGGTCTGTTGGCTTTTCAGTCTGTTCATTCAAATACTGCACATGAAATCTGAAAAACCTCGCAGTTATTGCATTACACGTTTCACAGGTAACATGGATTCACAAAACAATCCAGCATGTGGCCCAAGGTTAGAATACTTTATTTTTTTGCCTTGTTACCTCCACTCAATCACCAGTGCTGTAATCAGAGTTGTGTTACTGTCTTCAGGCAGCGAAGAGAGTGATCCTTCTGTCTGGGACCCCTGCCATGTCCAGACCGTCTGAGCTCTATACCCAGATTCTGGCTGTGAGACCGACACTCTTTCCTCGCTTCCATGAGTTCGGGATGCGCTATTGCGACGCCAGACAGGTAGCTTAAGTCTGAAGAGTCTTTGTCTGTTCAAGTGTGATGCTTAATGCTGTCGAGTTATAATTGGCAGTGATTCCACCTCAGAGAATATAACAAGACTTAAAGTGTGGGATTAGCAAACATTTATTTGTCTGTCTTGCTTACATTGTATCGTTTGCAGTTCCTTGAGGGGCATGTCCAATATGCTCACTAGAGTAGGGAAACTGTGACAGGTCCGCTGACAAGTACACAATAAGATTATAAAGGTAAAAGGAATGCACTATAAAGACAGGGTATGCAGTAAAAGTCACTGAGTTTTCAGGTGACAGCTAAATCCATTTATTTCATCTTGTTTTATTTCCACTTACCTCTTCTTAAAGGAGCCATGTGGTAGTTTTCTCATAAAGAAAAAATTAATTCGTTCAAATTAAGAAAATGCATTTTGTGTATCCTACACTAACATGCTAAGTGCATTCACTTCCTCCTAAAACATCTGCAAAGCTGACTTTTAAGTGTTGTAAATCCAGAATAATTAATGACTAAATTCACTACTTTGCAGTCTTCTTCCTGCTTGGCTTTTTCTGGCACATTGCAACACATCTTGGCATGTTATTGCTAATGGCTGATCGGGGGAATAGTGTGAATCTGTGAGTTGGAGGGTGTATTGCATGACCTGCATGTGTGCAGACATGCATGTGTGTCCCTGTGTGCATGGACAAGATAAACAAGACTGGGACTGACTTATAGAAAACAAATTCATAGTGCTACAAGGGGTCAAAACCTCCACAATGAACCTTTGATTTAATTTTAGTGGGGGTCACATAGCAAACACACTAAGTATTATAAAGGCCAATTGTATCATCAATGAGGCATTAATGATGACTAATTTTGAAAGCTGTGGTGATTTTGGGCTGCTCTGTAAATTTTTCTTTCACGTATTTAATTTCTGTGGCTGCAAGTCCTACAGTTAGATCTTAGTTTTATTAAAGCAAACCTCAGTATAGGATTAAAAGATGCTCAACATTTATATGAAAAACTTCTAACTGAAATGGTGTACACATTATGTTACCTTTACCTCTCCCAGCACTCCTTCCCATTCCCAATCCTTTTTTTTAATTGCCCTCCTCTGCACACTCACGCACAGATGGTTTGGGGCTGGGACTACTCGGGCTCTTCTAATCTCGGAGAGTTAAAGCTGCTGTTGGAGGAGTGTCTGATGCTGCGCCGTCTCAAATCTGACGTCCTCTCCCAGCTTCCTGCTAAACAGCGCAAGGTGGTCACCGTGACCATAGATGGGATTAACACCCGCACAAAAGCTGCTCTCTCAGCTGCGGCCAAGGAGTTGGCCAAGGGACATCGCAGTGTAAGTCTTAAATGTTACCTGTGGCCTTGGAAAACCAGAAAAGTATGTTGTCAAGCATTTGAATTTTTTTAAGTAATTAAACATACCAGTATAGTCATATGAAAAACTCAAATCCCACCAATTGCATCATTTCCCCCTAACAAGTCTAATTGGAAGAAATTAAATAACTAAAAATCTGTCTCCCTAAAATGCAATATTTTGTTCAAAGTCAAGACTAAAGACTAAAAAGGCAGAAGAACCTTTTGATCAGCTTGAGCAAATCAGACGTTTTGGGTCTGTCCTCTTTACACAAAGAGTCATTTCGGGCCTCCAACACACACAAGTGCTTTTAAACGACCTAGAATATGCCAGTCCAGCGTTATTTTAAGTGTTTATACAATCCGATGGGAGTGAGTTGCTGAGCTTGATTGTGCATAATCACGCTGCTCCTCCAGTAATGGCAGTCTTATCAAATCATCAAACAGAATCTCCTGTCAGTTCTTATCTCATGCCGTTCCTTATCTCTTTTTCAGAAAGTGGAAGAGAAGGAAGCCCTCCTTGTCTTTTATAACCACACATCTGAAGCCAAGCTACAGGCCATTATGTAAGTACTGAGCCTCTAATGGTGGGGATCAGGAAGTTGAATCAGCTTAGATTTGATGGGTACTGAGATTAAAACGCAAAATGGAATGAAAATGGTTTGTCAAAGCATTGTGTTGCCTCTGGATTTGAGATAACTTAAAGACTCCACTTAAAGACTAAACATTACAGTGTCTTTCTTTGAAACAGTTCAGCTATACAGCATGTTTCTCTGCCCCTGTCAGGGAGTACATCATAGATATGCTGGAGTGTGGGAGGGAGAAGTTTCTCGTGTTTGCCCATCATAAGTTAGTCCTGAATCATATCACCACTGAACTGGGGAAAAAGGTAAGTAAGCTGTACTAATGTTCCACCGTGCAAAGCGCTCTATATATGCAAAGGAATACAACTGTGACATAAAAGAGCACATTTTGACTTGAACCAGTAACTCAGATGAGATCTTTTGTGGGAGTTAAAGTCAACAAGGTCAAATCTACAAGTAGCTGCAGGGAACAAGTGTAGGCAGGTCTGAGCACATCTAAGCTCAGTACTACTACTAGCACTCATTGGTATAAGTTTAATAAGGATGAATGTGTGTAATTTGTGTGTTGATTTATTGATCCACTACCTACAGCTATTTCATTTGAAGGTGTTGATTTGGTGGTTTCTGGATAGAATAATGGAAATAGCCTTTATTATCCTCTACAGAATGTCAGTTTCATCCGCATTGATGGAACCACTCCATCAGCTGAACGACAGCAGCTCTGTGAAAAGTTTCAGTTCTCAACCAAGACCTGTGTGGCTGTACTGTCAATCACTGCAGCTAATATGGGTCTCACCCTGCATGCTGCAGACCTGGTCATCTTCGCTGAGCTTTTCTGGAACCCTGGGGTAAGCCGTCGACAGTCATCACTGAAAAATACTGTACACTCATTGGAACTGCTTCATTAAAAAGACAATTTATTAATATGTTGGACTCAGTTTTGGTCCCAGCCATTTGTTTTAACCTCCGTTAACTCACTCTTTTGTTTTGCGGCCCACATATGTACCATAAAGTTGAGTCTGACGCCCTTTCGTCAAACCTTGTAGGTAGCTGTTTTTGACTGAAAAAACAAACATCAGATCTGGTAAGCTTATTTTAAGCTACCAGCCAACATCAAAGGACAGGCAGAGAACATTAGAGTAGCTGTTGAAGCGAGTAAAACATTTAGTGGCTAAAGACAGATAGTTTTCTCTGCAGTTGGAGACCTAAAATTAGGCTTAAGGATAAGTAAAGAGAACTGACATTCTTCAGGTGCCAATAAACAGAATGAATGCTGTTGTTGTTCTGTGTCTTTGGGGCACAGAAGCCTACAGTATTTGCTCATTTTTACAACCCAATAATATGGTTTATTTTTGTATTTGTTCATGTCTTTAGATGCTTGTCATCTAGTGGCAACAAAAACTGATAAATGCTGCTTTAAAAATCAACGTCCAGGTTTCTGCCTTTTGTGACGGTATTTGGTGGTGAATTGTGAATGACTGGATTCTTGCTAGAGAGCTGGAAAAGAGAATAAAGGAGGGTGATACTGTAATGCTCTGCAAAACATCCATTTCTTATCCATGCAGTATAGTGATTCTCTGTACAAATATTAGGCGAAACTCTTATTTTATGTGGGTTCACCTATGTCAGAGGAGGCTATCCTCACCCTCACACTCTTCTGGGCAGTTAGTAGTGAAAAGTTAAATAGGGTGTTCTAACAGCAGGATGTAAAAGGGGACAAATCCAGAAAATAACTCATTCTATTCATTACGAATAGCTTGCGAACCGGTTCTCAGCCTGACATCTGAGAGGGTAACCACAGCTTCAGTCCCGGAGAAAACGTAATAGTGTTTAAATTTTGGTTGTCAGCAGATGAATTAAAAGCTTGAATAATGACTTACCAGTACCGTAGGGTGTCCCTGCTGCTGAATGAAAGTATGAAACATTTTGTAATGCAGTGAAACTGCTAATGTTTTATTCCCCCCCTGCAGGTTCTCATTCAGGCAGAGGATAGAGTTCACCGTATCGGACAAACCAGCAATGTGAACATTCACTACCTGGTTGCCAAGGGAACTGCTGATGATCACCTGTGGTATGTGTCAATCTGGTGGAAGCACGATGAGCCAGAATGTTAAAACGGAGAGACCTCTGGTGGTGTCCTATAGTGTTTGGCATTGGGACTTTGGCATTGGTGTCTTTTGGTGCTGTGGGTTACAGGGTGGGGCCTCCATGAATCGTACCTGTTCCATTGCATCTAGACTAGGTCAATACCTGGGGCCGTTCCTGAGCAGCTTTTATAGTGTGGCATTTTTCTGCTGGGGGAGGCAGCGTTAAGGAGTGCTATTGCCATCAGGGCGTGTGCTTGCTCTGCAGTAATGTTTAGGGCTCCTGGATAAGCCCCCAGTTTGCTACAACTGGCTCCCAAGCCAGAACAAAGACAGGAGATGGACCAAGAGTTTTACTAACTACTAAAATGTATTAAAGTAAAGCAAAAACCAAATCCACAATGAGGTGTGGTAGTCAGAATCAGTGTGGATGTGTGGCTAATGTGTGGAGCATGTAGTCAGTGTGAGGTAAACCAACACAAAGAACAGAGCATGCAGGAATGAGTGGAAAAGAGAGAGGCCTGGCGACTCAACAGGCAGGCTTAAATGAACTTGGGACACTGGCCAGGTGTACACAGTTAGTGTGATGACATCATGATTTGAAGCTCCACCCAGTCAGAGACCTGCAAGAGGCCACACGACCACGGCTTTGAGCCAGCAGTCAGTGACATGTATCAAAGTAATATCCACATAAATACCAGGACCCAGGGTTTCCCAGCAGAACATTTCATTGTAACAAGATGATCAATAATATTCACTTCACCTGTCAGTGGTTTTAATATTGTGGCAGATCAGTGTATGACTCAGCTCAAAGGATTATTATTGCTATTCAGACTGTTTCCTCAGATATTCATCAATCTTTTGTCGGCCACTGAATCCAAACTGAAACAGCAGGCAGCCGAGTTAATGTGGGCTGACTAATATCCATATTGTGACAAGCAGTGAATTAAATTGTATCTGCCCTCTTGTAATAATTTATTTATGTATTGATCCAGGCCAATGATCCAGGAAAAAATGAATGTCCTAGAGCAAGTGGGTCTGTCTGAGTCAAACCTCTCAGACAAAGCAGTGAACGCAAGCTTCCACTCTAAGGTAAACTTTGTATGCCTAAATTGATCATGTATAATGCAATTAACAGTTTTATAAATAGCAAAGGTGCATACATGAAACATAGTTACGTGAGACTACCCAGGACAACAGAACTTACCTCTATGAATCAAACAGTGTATGTAGCTTTAGTTTTGAATCTGGTTATTTTTCTCAGGACCCTAACCAGAAGAGCATCATGGAGATGTTCCAGAGGTCTTTCTCTGTGGATGACGACATGGATGAAGCCATCTTAATGGAGGCAGCAGATGACTGGGAAGACACTCCGCCTGAAACCATATCTGGTCAAAACCATAGCAGCACCATGGTCAGACAAAGCCCCAGCAAAAAAGAGCACCAAAGACTATTTTAGCAGATGACTTCGAAAAACTTATACTAGCTAACTACATTAACATAATTTTGGTTTGCTAATTGAAATGAGACCTTGTTTTTAGCCTATCATGACTGATTATCTGTTAACATCTGCTTCAGTTATTTTTATAAATGTAAAATAATACTACAGTAAATATTTTTTTGCAAAAAAGAATAAATGAATAAATGTCGAACTCCTGGCTTACAGATTTAGTTGGAAGAGACCAATTGGTCTACCGGGAAGAAGCAAATGTTGCCAATAATACTCCGATGTAACTTTTATAACTTGCCATTCTCTACACTCACTCCTAATTTAGGCTGTATATGTGGCGATGCTCTGTTGTTAAGCCACTGTCTCCTGCCATCATTAAGCTAACAGGAACAGAATATTGAAGCCTAATCACTCTGTTACAGTCCCCCATATTCTCTCTCCAGACGAGAGGGGAGTAACACTAATATTACTGTAGCATGGCAATAGTAAATTTATTGCAGACAACCTCGTGATAACACATTGTTCTCTGGAATTACCAACAGCTTCTGCGGACACTTTTGGCGAGTGTATGATCCTGCTTTTATGTCATGTAGCTTATGGCTGCTGGTGTGAGACAAGACAGCTGGCAAACAGTTAACTCCCAGTCTACAAGCACTTCTTGAGTATGTGACTTTAAAAAACCTACAAAAGGTGCAACCATTTTGTCCTGTTTATTTTGTGATTCACAAAATGACCGGTGTTGTGTTGTTTCCATGATGTTACACATGAAGCGTATAATACAAGGGAAAATACTCGGCATGCTGATTCAGTTTGAGTGCTCTCGATCGCCAGTCCCTCCTGTTTGTGGACTGCAAGGATCCGAATTACGTGGTTCATCTGCAATATAAAGGAAGATGATAAAGTTTAACTGCTCTGAATGTAGCTGCTGAAAACTAACAGCTCAATACCTTCACTGCACAACACTGTCCCGTAATCAGTAAGAGTTTCAGATTGTAATGTTGCAAGATTTTGTCTCCTGATCCTATTCACATGTCAACAAAATGAGATCACAAAAAGGTATTGCACATTTGAGGTGCAATTTTCCCCTGCAGCTTTGAGTGCAGCTGCTCTGACTTCATCAAGATTTACTTCATTCTCCGCACACAGAAACTGTAAGAGCAGTTTACATCGCAATTCCAGCTGCTGTTTGTGACATTATGAAGATAAGTGGCACCAGTTTTCTCTGAATCGGGAGAGACGCCTCTTCCCCGCTCACGGAAGCTATCTCAATTGTCAGTATAAAGAGATGTGGCTACTCTAAGTCCACAGGACATCTCATAGTAATTGCTCTGTCCCAATTCGGGATGGATCCTCTGAAAGATGCAGCACACACTGAAGGTCAGGAGGAACCTGTGTCTCTTCCCCAAATAAAACCACAAGGACAAAAAGTTGCTCTGTTTTTAGACATTCCCCATCAAGAGTCTAGCATTTTGAAAGTTAATGCCTAAAAGTTTCCTGAAATAGCAGGTAAAGTCTAAATATCAGTGGTAATCTTGGACATGTTACTAAACAAATTGGAAAATATCCAATAGTAGATCAAGTTATATCCACATCAATTACTTCTTCATTGGAGTTTAAACCTGCTTTTGGTTATTTACAACATACAGAGATTTTTCATTGGTCTTATTAATGTACCTTATATACTGATGACTGATAACCAGTACCTGCTAAATGTGACATATTCTCACCACCTTCATAAACTGATGAGTGTTGCCTTTGCTCTAAATGGCAAGTGAACACAGCACTGTGGGATGCATAGGGGTGCCAAGGCATACACTTGTGCTCATCTTAGCAAGCCTTTAAACAGCAACAGGCTTTGTTGAGCTCTTATGATGTCTAGAAATACTGACTTTGAAGGACTAAGCTCTTGAATTTGGACAGCTAACCCGTCTGTGACATTCCCTCTTTCTAAGTGCATACCTTCATGTTGGTGAATTTCTTCAGTTGAAGCTCTTGACATTCCTGTGTTTTCATCTGCGGAATTGTCTTGCTCTTTTGCTGAGAGAAACAGTTTTTATATTTTATGCTTAATTTTCTGGAACTTATTTTAAAATACTGCAGAGTGAAATATTGTCTCTAGCAGGAATAACCATCAAAGCACAAAAACATCAGCACAAAATTGTTATTTCTATGAAACCAGATGGTGTGACAGATGGAGGGACTGTCGCACACGTCATATGATTACCTGAAATGGTCTTATCAGTCTCTCCGTCGCTGGTGAGCTCTGCGTCGGCGCTGATATCACCAAAGATGAAACTGATCTTTTCCTCTGCGTGCTGCTCATTGGATGAGCCGTGGACTGAGTTGTGAAGGATGTCTGTAGCAAAGCGGGCCCTCAGAGACTGAGGGGAGGTTTCCTTAGCTTTGTCAGGGTCTGTGGGGCCCATCATGGCCCTCCATTCCTCCACTGCATTTTCCTTGGTCAGGACAAGCATCATACAGGGTCCCCTGAAGAAAAACCACGACAGAATGTTCATATAACAGACAAAAATCTGTGTAATGTATATGTCACTTTAAATGCTAAAAAAGTCTGACAATGCATTTAGAATTCAAACTGTGCTACTTGTTGGATTATGTGATGGCTGATGAACCTTACTCTGTCACTGCCAAAGTATTCAGTACCATTTAAAAATGCATGGGAAAGGTTGATTTACCTGCCCTGCTTTTATTGATTTACCTGCCCTGCACCCACATATTCTGCTACGTATTCCTGCGTGGTCTCCTTTGTTGTTATGGATTTAATTTTGCAATATGAAAACAAGATAAGATAAAATGTACATGCTGAAATACAACACAAGTAACAATGGGACACATTGTATTTTTAAAAGAAGTAGTCTTTGACTTCACCTTACCAGTAAGCAATAATTCGGAAAACGCAAAAGTCATTAATTTGGATCCAACCCCGCTGTCCTCTGTTTGATTCATTCAGCTAACACATTCTACTGTCACGGTGAATAATGTTGCAAATCACTAGTTTTAACCGATCAGACCATCACCAAACCAGAGCTGTTATATAAATGATATTTTGGCCAATTACAGTCAGCAGATACAAGAAACAGCACATATCATCAACTCTAAGTTCATAAGGCAAACATGGTAGCAAACAGTTAATTATTTACACATCCAACAGTTACTGAACAATATTATCATTCATTTGGAGTTAAATGTGTGTCTGGTCTTCATACTCCTGTAACCCTCATACTCTAATAAAACAAATCTGTCTCTTTAGCTGCTAAATGATCCTGTTAACTAGTTAGTTGGAATAGTGTCTGTGTGTCAAAATGTTTTGAGCACTACATTTTGGTACTTAAAATGTAGTGTACAGTGTTTTTTTTTCTGTAGAAACAGCTGCCTGCTGATACATTAAGCTGAACATTCAACTGACAATACTCTGTAGTTCACAACTCTGAGCAACGCCTTCCTTTTTGTTACATTCTTTTTATAAAATATCAATTGCAGCCATCTTAAAGAACAAAGTAACACCACCTGAATTAGTTTTCGGACCTCCATTACTTAATTTTCTCACCCAGCTGGCAGTGATGTCTAGGTGTACTTCAGCACCTTGTCATATCACTATTAGATGTGGTTAAAGATGCAACAAAGCACACTTCTAGCCATGTCCAGAGGTGAACTGGTAAGAGCCAGAGACGGCAGCAAAACACTTCAACCTGGCTGGTTAAGTTAGTCTTCAAAATAAAGTCACAGGAACAAACATCAAAATACAAAACTACAGTTAAAACTAGAGCTGATACTGAGGTACAGTGACAGTAAAGGTAGTTTCCCAGGCTGATGTGCCCAGCTGCACCCATCTCTCTGCCCATTGTGTCCAAGTCGTTGTGTAACAACCAAGTAAAGGGGATAATCGGAGCGGAAGATAACTCTGAAATCTAGATGTGCGGTGGAACAAAGAATGAAATTGAGATGGACTTCCAGTCGCTCGCCTGAGGCTGCCTTGACTTTAAGCTGCTAAGATTACTGTTAAAAGTGCTGTTAGAAGTTGCAGCATCTCCAGGAATTAGGGCTGGACTGCTGTAGTAACTTTGCTCTGCTGCTGTGGCTGTATCAGAGGACAAACTAACCGACACATGAATTCCACCAGCTGGCTGAAGAAAGGCTTTCCCCGGTGCTCTTTGTAAAACTCCTCAGCCATCTCCTTCGACAGCACCGTCTCCTTCAACTGGCTTACAGAGAAACCTCTGCAATGAATCTCCTCCAAAATCTTCTCTGTTGGAGTGAAGAGAATAAACAGTATAAATGTGACATAATTACTGAGACTCTACACTAACAAAAGCAAAATTTGAACATTTCTACACTTCTCTAAATGAGCGGAAAGAACCTTTGTGTTCCTCCATTGCATCAGGTTTGATCACTGCCAGCGTCCGTTGTCTAGGGAAAAAGAAGTTGATCTCTCGTTCTGCCTCTTCGTTGCTTGCACTGCCATGGAGCTGGTTAATGGGCTCATTCTCCAAAGCAAACTGGGCCCTTAGACTGAGTATGCGGGATGCAGAAACCTGAATTACAAAAATGACCATATCTAATAGCAACTTTCTGATGTTTTCTAGTATTTATTTTTGGGATAAAGTTGTGCACTTTTCTTCACTTTTGCTCACCCTGCCTTGTCTTCTTCTACTTCAGCTACAATTTTCCATATATTTCAAAACTGCCTCTCAAAAAATCTCAGAAATTGAAGCAAACATGTCACATTGCAGGTGGACAAAGACAACGATACAAAACCAAAACATTCATTTTTTTAGCTGCACTACTATTGAAAGAGAAAGTGTTATTGAGTTGATTTCTTCTTGTGTGATTGTAGAATGACAGTGAAAAGGTAAGCCTCTCCTGTCTGTTATCAAAGCCTGACAAGGTTAAAAAGACAGATCAAAAGAGGAGTTCTTTCTAACAAGCTGTCAAATGGATAAGCAGTGAAAACTCTATTGCTTTTCTATTGGTAATTAAACCACAATGACTTTGTTCTCATTCTTATATCAGCAAAGTGAATGAAAAGACATCACTCACCAGTCAGGACTTTCCTCTTTAGCTTTATTAATGTCAGAGGGACCAAGGATGTTCTTCCAGTGATGGACAGCATCTGTTCTGGCTAAAGCCAAAGCTAATACTGGCCCACTGCAAATACAGACATGTTAAATGAATGTCTGCAGTAGCACACTAATCTTTCTATTAATAATAGAGCATGTCAAAGTCACCTGGTCATGCTGTGGAGAAGAGCAGGAAAGTAGTCCTCATCAACATGCTGGAAGTAAAACTGTCTGACCTGCTCCTCTGTCAACATCACCTCTCTTTGGAGGGCTACTGAGAAGCCTGACTTGTGGATTTGGGCCAGGATCTCTTCTGCAAAGTCACACATATGAAATAAATGCATTTACAGCTATTTAAATGTAGAAAAAAACTTCTATTTTTCAGTTTGAAAGTTTGACCACTTTCTCTGCTATTCAAAGGACAAAAGTGTTAATCTAAAACAAAAATCTGCACCTGTGTCACGTCGAAGGAATCAAGGAGCAGTCCCACTATGTTATTAAGAAGGGCTGTTGTGTGTGAATCTGTGCTCGTACTTGTGTGTTTGGCATGAGCCCCACCTCTGTTCTCCCTGGCAACGTCGGGCCGGATGAGAGCCAGTGTCCTCTCCACACGCTCTTCCTCCCCATCCTGCTCCGTTACCGAGGCCGTCCTAAAGTTGGGGAAGAAGAAGGCGAGCTCCCTGCTGGCCTGGTCGCTGTCCTCACTACCGTGCACTGCGTTGAACAGTGTCTCTGTGCCGTATTGTGCCCGCAAGCTGCAGGAAGCCAGGGGGGAGAAAGGAGAGGAGACCAGATGGTTGCTCGGCTGGTGCTCAACCAGAGAGAACCATAATGTTTGGGTGTGTCTGATGGAGCAGGCGAGAATGTGCTGTTCATTCCCTTTTCCAGACTTTAGACTGGGATTGTTTCACACTGTTGCAATCAACAGTGCAGAAATAAATGTGTATGCTGTAAACAAATGTTTCTCTTTACAAAGACACAGGACTGATAATTTCATAATACCTTTTCTTACAGTTTTGAATGACCTTGCTGATGTTTTCTGAATGGAGTTTATGTGTTATTTCCGGTAACTAACCTTTCTGGCTTTTCTCTCTTGGCTTCTTCTATGTCTGCAGGGCCAATGAACTCACGCCATGCGGGTACAACGTTAGCTGAGCCCTCAGTCTGGGAGAGGACCAGAATATGGGAGGGACCACTGGACATAAACTGCACCAAGTCCTCAAAGTAAGCCTACAAACCACCATCATATAAAAACACAGAGACAAGAGAAGAAACACATTAATGCACTGAATACATAAACACTGAAAAAGCTTCCATTCTGATGCAAGGCAGTTTTATCCCTCAAAGTCATCCAGATAATTAAGTAAACCCTCTTGGAGGAGAGAAAATATAATAAATGTACTATGAGTCATTTTTTATCATTTAATAAACATTAATGCTTTACCTACCTTTGTATTTCTGAATCTCTAACAAATTGGCATCATCACAAAGGGCACGATAAGCAAAAAAAAAAAAATCTGCTTACACGGCAACTCTATTTTGAGCTCCATGCAGAAATGCAGATGGATGTGTGAAGTATTGCAAACTAACTGAAATGGTTTTGCACTGGTCGTGACTGCTCTGCCATTAGTATGTTGACTCAGAATGTTAATGCTACTGACTAACCTCACAAACATTCAGTGCATCATCATCAGTTTAACTCTGAGTGAATGGCATGCAAATCTGTGCAAAAGGCTGCTGTCTGTCAAAAGTATCACCTTAATATAAATATGCATTACATGTGCCATTTTCCATGATCTTATACTGTTCCCTGCTGTTTCATTGGAGTCACTGTACCATACCTCTGCTGCTTTGTGCTGGTAAAAATCTCGAGCCTCAGCCTCAGTCAGTGTGCGCTCCTCTTGGGCAAAGATCTCAAACCCAGCGTCTTGCATCTAGCCAAGGGAGTAAGTGTCAGCGTAATGAATTAATGTCAGCAGGAAGGCTTGAGACAATCTCGTCTTCTCAGAATGTGAGCACTGTTAGTCTCTGTGTACCTTCATAATGATCTCATTTGCCTTGCCGTGAGCAACAGCATCTGGTTTAATGATGGCAACTGTGTAGGATTTACTGGCAGGAACTACAGGAGAGGAAAGGAGCTTGAGTGATGATCAGTAAGGCTGATAAAATGCAAAATGATACCAGTAAACAACAATTGTAATCGCAGTAACGACAGTGCTGGTAATATTGTCAGTGCCAAAAAAAATTTAAGATGTACTACATTAAATTGTTTCCATTGTACCAATGATGCTTTCTTCATTTTCTGACAGCTGAGGCGCCTCCTCCTCTTCTTTGTTCTCCTCATCCACTAGACCTTCATCTTTAATCTGACAGGCACAATAAAACCAAATCAGAACACTGAATCCTTCAACATGGCTGTCAATGAACACTTTCACAAATTCTCTCTTGTCTGAATAAACTACAGCCTCTGTTACTGGTTTAATACTGATTAATCAGTTTTATTATATTCTTGAGCAATATATAATTATCTGGTTGGTACAATATCAAAAAATAAGAAACTGTAAAATGTGGCTCTCCTGGCAGCCCAGAGTGCTCCAAAATCCAATGATATTCTTCCACATAAGACAAAGAAAAGCAGTAAAGGCTTGCATTTAATAAGCTGGAACCAGAGAATGTTTGTCATCTTTGCTTAGAATATCACTTAATCATCGGGTCCCTTTACTTATTATATCAGAAAGCAGATGGACTTGGCAGCAGCTTAGTTGTGTATGCTGATTCGTGCCAGGACCCTTATTACCTAAGTGTGGCTGTCTGTCCAGCTTATTTGAATTACTTAAGCTACTAATAAATTTACATGAAGATAAAGCAACTGAAAAAAGGGGCCTAATGAGCTCAGCAGTTATCCCTTTAAATCATACTCATTGGATATCTTCAGATTGTGACAGTGCACACCGTTAGCCAGTGCCTTAGATTCAACATGAACAACTATTCACTTTGACTTTATGTCAGCAGGAGTATCCTGCTGAGAGGCTTCTGACTTGTGTTTTGTTGTATTTAAGTTGTGTTTTTGTATGTGTTTGTTATAAACGTTTAAAACAAAATAAGTAACAACTGAAAAATTAATCAGTTTTCAAACTAGCTGCTGAGTTATTTACATTGACTAGTATTTTGATAGTGGATTAATCAAACTGAGCATTTTTAAAGATAGAAGTCAAAATTTTCTTTTTCACTAATTTAAATACATTCTGGTTTCTTTCCTCCTCCATGACAAAAAGCTAAATATTTTTAGGTTGTGTACAAGACAAGACCTTTGAGGACGTCGTTTGGGCTTTGGGAAACAATTCTTGTCATTTTTTTTACCAATTTCTGACATTTCACAGATGAAACAGTTAATTGATTCATCAAGAAAATAATCAACAGATTAACTGAAGGAAAATAATCGCCGTTTGTAGCCCCACTGTCACACTGTTACGTACTTTGCAGAAAGCCATTGTTAATGTTATTACCAACACAGGTGTTTTCCCAGCTCATGACAAGTCATGATGCTCTTTTGTGAAACCAGTCCATTGTTTCAGCGACAATGTGAGTGAGTGGATAACGGCATGTGCATGTATCCTGCTGCTCACCGCTTTCCGTTCACCACCTTGTTCCAGGACTAGCTTTTCTTTGGCCAGCTCCTCCACAATCATCCTCTGAAGCATAGGAGCGTTGGCCCCTCGCAGAACAGCCACCAGCTCACCACCCTGTTCATTCAACACAAGCCTGGCTATGTTTTTAATCTGTAATAAATTTTAACTCAGCAAGTGGTGGATACAGAGCTGCCACAGAGGCCCATGTAAGCTCCTCAGATGCTAAAAGACCTAGCAGTCAGTCAGAAATAACCTCAGGAATAAATAAAATTCTGAGAATGCGAATTTAATAATACAAATAAATGAAGATTCATATTTTTGGTCCTACAAGATTAGTGCCTTATAAAGCCTGGATTAAAAGACGACTAAACATATTTACAGAAATAACAATGCCACTTTATACGACGGTCAATATTTTTGTGTAATTTGTAGTATGGATCCAATAAAAAAAACTTACTGGTTCCAACTGATGCTTAAATGTTTGTACAGATTTATGCAACAGACTTACACTGGAAATCGTAGGCTGTATTATTGTATTATAGTTGTGTGCAAATGACAGAAAGGTAAAACTCACAGACTTGATGGCTCATACTGAACTGCAAACACACACATTTACACATTTGCAAGCATGCCTACACATACAGCATTTACTGTACACATCAGCTCACCCCATAGAATAGGAAGGTGGGTTCACATTTCCCTCGATACCTCTCCAAAGCATCAATGCTGTCTGCCTCGGCCTGCACCACACACAAACACACATGCAATTTAAAATGTGTAAATTTCGGTTTCAGTTATTAAATCCTTCACATTTCAAATGGACCCAGAGCTCACTGTGGCGAAATGCAGAAGGTCATCACCCAGTTCGTTCTTTATCTTCCGTAGGAGACTGACCACAGCTCGACAGGGGCCACACCACTGTTGGTACACATCTACAACTGCAAGGAGAAAGGCAGTGTTTGTGTATGAGAGAGAAGAACTAGAAAGGCAGAGAGGAAGGGTGAAAACATTTAAGCTGCAGTAATCCAAGTGAACACAGTGGGGCAGCATAATACAATAAATAACCATCACACTGACAGAGCTCATTCCCAGACTGTCTTCTCTAACAAGTTACAACTGTACAGTAGCAGTAAACACTGAAGTATTTACCTTTATCTTTCATTCTTACCTGTTAACCCCTTGGTTGCAAGCATCTCCTCCCACTGTTCTTGGTTTGTGACAGATGCCTGGAGGAGAAAAGTGAGTTAATAACAGCTAATTAAAGTATGCTAAAACATAGAAGCAGGAGCATATCTTTGTCACAGAAACCATGCTGTGTTAGTCCCACCTGTAGGCTTGCCTCTTTCTTCTTGCCTGCCATTTCATTAGTACGTCAAACTGAAAATAATATATCAGAAAAAATTCTAAGCTATATTCGCTGAAGAAACTTTAATTAGCTAAAATGCTAACATGCCGAGAAGCTAAGGTGTCCTCAGATGCTGCTTGCACATGTTTGGCCCCGTGGTTGCTAAGCGACGTGTTTCCCGGCAGCCCCCTCTACCCCCCGGAAGCGCAGATCTATTAACGGACTGTTTGCTAGCTCTTGTTGTCGCTATTAATTAATGCCACAGCGGGACATATTTTCTTCCTGCTAGGTTAATATTGACACCCTTTTTGTTTTGTTTTTTCACAAGTGCAGCTCTGCAATAAAATCTCTTCCCCCAGTAAGTCGCTGTTAAAACCTGTTATAATACAAGAAACACAACTTTACCACTGCATTGCCTCTTCTGCTTTAAGTTATGTATATTAATAATTTACCTTATTGTTTGTGTTTGCCCATGAAAATGCAATTATTATAAAATATGTGTGCATAAAATAAAAGCATAATTTTTTTCAGGTATGGAAGAAGTATTCAGATCTTCTACTGCAACTTCTAAAAGTACCAACACAGCAATGTAAAAATACTCCATTACAAGTGAAAATACTGCTTGAAAAATCATCTTCACATCTTTAGATTATTAATAGTTTGATCTATTTTATATACAGTTTTACATAAAGGGTCAAAAGATAAATCTGAGGGGCTGTGAAGTGAATCATGGTAGAGAAAGGAGGAAAAGGGAAAGTTGCAATACAAAATCTGTTTTCAGTTTCTGGATTTTTCGCTAATCTTACTTTTTTGCTGACATATTTAATCACTTAAGCATCTGCAGGTGTTTTAGGTTCTTTCTTCAGACTGACTGACCAGTCAGTGAGACGCTCTGAAGAAGGCGAGAGCTCGTCGCCGAAACTGTCAGGTAAGAAATCAGCATCTTTACTTACACCATATGTCTGAAGAAAGAACCTAAAACACCTGCATTAGTAAGAAGACATGATGAACGTTTTTGAGCCATTTAAGCATCTATCGAAAAGAAGCCATGTGATAAGTTTAGAGGGAAAAATCACTATACTATGGAAATGTTAACATCTAATTGACATCTGAAATGTGACCTCGACTCCACATTGATTTTTTTTGTAGGATGTCAGGAGTCAAAAATGTTGAACACCAATGGTTTAGTATTTAACAATGTGCTGTGTTTTAAAAGCTTGTTATATTATGCATTGCATAAAATCTTCATCTTAAACGTAACTAAAGCTGCCAAATAATAGCAGTGAAGTAGAAAATACAATTTTTCCTTCTGAAATGCAGTGGAGCGAAAGTATAAAGTAGCATAAAAGTAAAATACTTTAAGTACCTGAAAATTGTACATGAATAAATACTCTTAGTGACTGTCTACCACTGCTTTTATTCATATTTGTGTAACTACTAAGATATAGTGTAAAAGTTTATGTATGGACATATACGTGTATACACCTTGCTGACACTAGTATGACATGTGGGGTTCCACAGGGTCTAATTCTGGGACCTGTGTAGTTCAACCAATAGCGTCTGCCCTATTGGTAAACTGATTTAATTTACTGATCATATTAAATTGTGGATGTCGCATAATGTTTTGCAATTTAATTACCTATGGTATTATTTAAGATAAAACTGAGCTATTAATAATTGGAGTCGAGGGCTCAGAGAGAGATACTGAGTATTTATTCTAAATCTCCAGAACAAAATGCCAAGCTCCTTCTAAAAAACTGAGGTGTTTTTCTACAACATGATTTGAATTTCGAATCTCATATCAGTAATGTCACCAAAAATGCTTTTTACCCCCTTAGAAATATTGCCTAAGTGCAAACACTTCTCTCCCAGGCAGATACTGAAAGACTCATGCATGTATTTATCACCGGCAGCCTTAATTACCACAATGCTGTCTGTACTGGTCTACCTTAAAAAGCTATAAATAAGCTACAGATCATTCAAAATGCAGCAGGACATGTACTGACCAAAAGCAGAGGGAGCACTCACATCACACCCGCTCTAAGCACCCTTCACTGGTTGCACTTTAGCTTTAGGGTAAATTTGAAGATCTTTTTATTGGTGTTTAGTTGACTAGTGCCTGAATACCTGACAGACACGATGCTAAAGTAGCAAACCTGGTTTGCCTGAGGGCCACTTTTTGCAAAATGACAAGAGCCAGGGGCCAGTTAATAAACAAATCATATTCATCAGATAAAATGAATACATATTTAAAGCCCCATCAGTCATCTTTCCCTGGAATTAGTTCTTGACATATTAACTGAGTGACAGCCAAAGGGAATTACTGAGCATTTACCTAGAAACAACCCCAAAAAAACTCTAATTTATTTCCATTCTGAATTAGAAAATGGTCTCCAGGTATGCTATTGTGGGCCTGATTTTGCCCGTGGGCCATAAGTTGAGCATCACTGTCTTTAAGTTTGCTCCGTCTACATCATTTAGGTCCTCTGACAGCAGCCAGTTAGTTTTTCCCAGGCTGAGGACAATAAAATAAAGGGAAGCAGCATTTAATGTTTATGGTCCTCGCCTCTGGAACATCACTGCCTGAGGAGCTGAGGTCGCCACAATCTGTTGACATCTTTAAAAGAAACCTCTAGGCATATGTTTTTGGCTTAACATTCTCTTAATCCATTTCTTTATTTTATATTTTTCTCCATTCTCTTGTGTGTCTTCTTTCTACTGCTGCATTTAAACACCTTGTATTGCAAAAACTGCATGGAAGACGCTACATAAATAGAATGTGATTAGATTTGATTGGCCTCTCCTGTAAAACGCAAGGCCAGATAAACTGAATGAACACAATAATATTAATGTTATTCGAGTTTTGTTGTGCCGCGTCGCAGTGGACAAAGATGATCTTGACCCTGCAAATACAGCGTGTGGAAAACCAATCACTTTCCTCTCTACCTAAACCGCCTCATGTGATGCAGAGAGGATCATGTCCCTGGAGCAAAAAATGAGCCGGTGACCTCCCTCCATACCGCTCTGCGTGAGCTGTGTTTGTACCCAGTTTACTCCAAGTACCCATCAGATAAAGTGCACAGTGCTGCCTGGGCATTGCAGCTTATCTTTTACCTAAAAACCCAGGAGCCAAACTCACAGACCAGTGTAATGATTTTCTGACTTCTGCAATAGAAAACTCAATATCTTTGGGTTTTGTGCTATCAAATGATTAATAATTGAGAAAATTACAAACAAATTGAAGTGACATTGCTTTTTTTTTAACCAGAACTACTGAGCTGCAGACTAAGCAAATAATAGATGTGGGTCACTACTAGGCACTGACTGACAAGCAACAAATACTGTAGAACTACATAATTGGTAGTGTTTTTGCAGGATGTCTCTGCCTTGCTGCGTCAGTTCTCCCTGTTCTTTCTCCTCCTGCCATCGCCTAAACTTTATGGAGGTGGAATACTAAATGACTCGAGTACTTCCTCCTCTAAGCACAGATTTATCTTACAATGTTCACCTTGCAGGTGCACCGTGCAATTATTAAATGCATCAAAAATTTGCTTTTCAAACATCGCCCCCTAGCCTTCATTTCTGTAGTTGTAAGCCCTGGCATTTTAATCATACTCCTTGTAATTGCAGGTTGTCACTGAATGTGTTACTGAACTTTTTGCAGAGCTCAGAGCTCAGGCTGGAACCCAAACCTCGGCCCAGTCCTCCTGTAAGATGTAACTGCTTTTCCTCGTGTATCTGTCAGGAAAGACCAAAGCAATAAAGTCAAAAAAATTGGCACCAGAGCTGGAGCCGCTCATACTTTCTTACTTTGTGCCATCCTGACGCCTCACAGAGGTTACCCTCCAACTGTAACGTTTTATTTGAAAGTGAAATAGGTCCTCTAAAGAGATCAGACCACTTTTGCATGCTCTTCCCCCATGAATTTCAATGAACTGCTGCACTTAAGCGGTTCAGCTCCACAGCCTCCTCCTTCACAAAGTGGGCCCAGAAAAACAAGCCTTACAATTGGAGTAATTTTGCAAAAGGACAAATTACAGTGCACTGTGACAATAAAGCGAGAAAGAGAATTATAAAACGAGACAATCAAAAAAAGGACATGTCAGGGTCCTTTATGTTATCAACAACAGCTGTACTGTTTGCTCCCACTGTATGTACTGTATGACATGTTTTTATTAGCAACCCTGTGTCTCGCTCTGAGCTCATTATGCAGCCAGATGGGAACAACAATCACCTCCCCTCCATCATGGGAGCTGTGACAAGGTCCTGACACAGCCCTTGCCCTCAGACATAAGATTCATACATTGCATAATAGGCTGTTGTGTGTTTTTATGCTACTTCTCATCAGCAAGATGCAACAAAGTGATTTTTTGTTCTATCGAGTCAATAAGAAGCATTGATTTTATGCTTTTTTCCCATGTGTCCAATTCAAATATTGACCTTTGTGTCATTAAATGTCATCAGTAAAGACTGCTGCTGCCTGCCTGCAGCTGACTGTATGGCGATCAGATATGCTTCTGTAAACTGGAGCGTGATTTTTCCCGTGCCAGGGGAATGCAATGAGGGAGGCTTGTTGGAGGGTATAGCCTCTATCTCCTCCAGCACTATAACACGGAACTGACCACTGTGTCATTGTGGCACGTGTCCAGAGGAGGAATAGATGCTCACACTTCAAGCTGATGTTTTGTACTGTCTGTGGTGAGCAGTCATGCTTTGAGATTTCGGCTCAAATATTCTTCAAAAGAATGTCGAGGCCAATTAAATGTTAAATATAGACTGACTTTAAGCTTGTCATGTAGTTACTGACAACCCTCAATGCATTCATCCACTTAAATTACATCTCGAAATATTATTATTATTTATTTAATTTTTTTTGCATTTTTGCTCGAGAACATTGTATTTCAAAAATATCAAACAAACTAGCTCAAGTAAAAGGAGTTTAAATTCAACAGTGCTTCACTGCCGACCTTCGGCTGAATTCAAAGAAACTCTCTCTGCTGAATATAAGACTCTTTATTGGACAGACTTTGAAAGTCTTTGCTGTAAGTTTGTCACCATACGAATGTTACAGGTTCCCGAGGTACAATACAGGTCATTTCACTGTCTCTCAGTAGACCTTCAGTCCCCATGTGGAGTTGGGGGGAGGAACACTTATCGTCTTCCCTGGTGTATTGCTGTTAATCTCTCCTCCGCGATGAGAGACACAGTGGATTTGAAGCTACCAGAGTGCTGAAGATTAATCACCATTAGCACATCTTAAGCACAGAAGTCATATTTAAGCCTCATTAAAGAAGAGCCCCATTTGTTATGTTTATTTTCGCAAAAAGGCTTCAGCCTCCCATCCTCGAAGCTGCGGCCCAAAGGATTTCAGTCTAATTATTCAGAAACAAATGCATGAAATCCCAGCTGGTCTCGTAGCCTTTGAGGAATTTTTCAAAACAGACAAATGTCTTTATTTGCTCTGTTTTTTGTTTTTGTTTTGTTTGTTTGATTTATGCAGATATTTTTGCTTTAGGGCTGGATCAAATGAATTAATTAAACTATTGATTAATCTGCTGATGATTTTTTGACGAATCATCTTCAGATGTCTTGTTTGGAAAAAAGATATATGACAGAGAAAAGCACCAAATTCTTTGAAAAGCTGGAATCAGAGGATGGCATTTGGGTTTTTTTTTTTTTGCACTTCATGCTCGAAAAATGATTGAAAACAATCAATTATCAAAACAAAAATTCTCTTGAATGACTATTGACAAATCAACTAATCAATTTTGTTCTTTTTGGAAGAAGCCAAATGGATGGCATTTGGGTTTTTTGCACTTTATGCTTTAAAAATGAGTGAAAATAATCAATAATTAAAACATTTTTGTCTTCAGTGACTATTTATTAATCAACTAATCATTTCTGTTCTTCATAGATGACACAAAAAGCTGACAAGCAACAACGAACAGCAGATGTGGAGGTGAATAATTGAAGAAAAACAAAATGCCAGATTACTTATATATCGGTGATGCCACATGCTGATTTTTTTATTTTTATTTTTTTTTTAAAGAGAAAACACTTGAAATTTGAAAGCCAAACATCTGGTAATGCTCATGTTTTCATACACAACAGAATTGTGTGGTGAGACAGATTAGTATCCACCATCCACCAGCAGGGACTGATGCTCTGTCAGTTTGCTAATAGTGGGAAGGCCCTGTGCTTTCAGTATGCCGGCTGCATACTTATCAGCTCTTCCAGGCCTAAAACTTTCCCATAAGCAATACAGCAATTGAATACAGAATAGCTTAATTTTTGCTGGCATATTTGTAAAAAGTCATGGTGTATAATATCAAGTACTGTTCAGCTGAGAGGAGTCAGGCTGTGTTTAGGAGCAGCCGCTATGCTTTTCAGTGATATTGTGCTGGAAATAATGAAAACACAGACACACTCTCCGACCTGTCAGTGTTTCATTCAGCCAAACTTCTCCATTTTTCTCTTGCATTAGGACAACCATGACCAGATGGCTTCATATATATATTCTGCAGTGCAGCTGAGAGAGGGATCTGCTCTCCTTTTTGCTGCATTAATAGAGATTTTATATGGACTGAATGGGAAATAGTGGTGAGCCACGGGAGGTTAAGAGGGAGTGTAGTCAGTCAGTCAGCCAGTCAGCCTCATATGCAGACAGGCAGTGGTGGTGATTAACTGTCAGTCTGTAAAAACAGGAGGGAGCTTTCTTCTCTTTTTTCCTGACAGGCGACTGTAACAGTGACAGAGGAAGCCAGTATGGAGGAAGTCATCTGCATCTAAATAAAGACCGCCAATGGCTTTGTCAGAGTCCATTAAGCAAATTGCCATATTTGATGAATGCATCTACCATCTCTTTTTGTCCCACCCATTCGTACAAATCAGCCTGGAGCAAAAATGGCTTTTGTTTGCTTTCCTAAACAGGGAGGACACACAGTGAGATGCGAGAAAAGGTTCCACTGAAATATCATTTTGATGCAAATTGTGATTGATTTTTTGCATTGTACAGTGCATGAGATGAGTTGCTTAGCATCAGGTGTACAATGAAAGAAAATCACTCAAGGCTATCTGGACCTGTTTTGATTAAAATTTGGAAATTCATGATTACCTTTGCATGGGTGCCAAATGACACAATTATTGTTTTCCCTTTATTTAAATATTTACCCCCCCCCCCCCCAGTCTGCACAAAGAGCACAGTTGCAGCTGATTGCTCCACACTGTAGCTTGAATGCAGCTAATTTTTTGCTCTTTCTCCTCTCAATTAAGGCACTAGATTGTTGCTGTGGCATCATTAAAGGCAGGTCTCTGTTATCTGTCAAAGCTGAAACAGCTCCAGAGGTTTAATAGCTGCGGTTGCTCAGTCTACTTATTCAGCTCTGTTGCCTCTAGAAAGCCTTATTTCCCAGATCTGTAGCTCACTTTGTCTCTCCAGCATGCCATATTTGGTCCGACTAAAAAGCCGAAATGACAATCCTTTCTGTCTATCAAGGCTTTGCAAAGGTCATTTTTTCTTTCTATTACATCTGTTTTACAAAAAAAATCTCCCTCTGTGATACCTAATAATACTAGTATATTTGTAGCCCTTTTGAAAGACATATGACAAAGTGCTTTACAATAGCACAAAGATTAAATAGTTTTTAAAGAAATACAGCCGAAATTAGGTTGATGTTAAAGCCAGTTTTCTTGTTTTGCATGATAGCCAACTGAATGTTGTTTTTTTTTTTCTTGTTTCAGACAGCTGGTCAGACAAAATAATGCATTCGTTAACATCACCTCAGGCTCTGCAAAATCTGATGGCCAGTTTTTGTTGTTTTCTGGTTGGGTTTCTCTTTTGGTTGCAGCAAAACAGAAGGTGCACAGAGGAGGCACCAATGGAGGCGGAACACCTGTAGAACGACATTATCTAAGCTACACACAAGGAGCACAGGGGTGTGAACTGTGAGTCGAGGTGTCAGCACGTCAAATACACAGAGAAAAACTTCCCAACACCAAAGCTGTCATCGATGCCCCCTATATAAAAACACTATCAGGACCTCCAGGAGATTGGCTGACCTGCTATCTCAAATGTGCCTTCAACACTGATGACTCAAAGCGATACCATGTCCTGGTCGGAGAACAAAACGCCCCGGGGCTGCCGTGGTGGAAGGGGAGAAGAAAAAAAGGAAGAAGTCAAATCAGACCTATTAAGTGGATTACGAGTTATCTGCAGCACAGCGTGTAATTGGTTTTGTGTTATCGTTGTAACGTCAGATAGGTGCTAATTGAAAAGCCAGTTTATTAGTGGGTAGACAGTCTGCAGAGGGTTGGATTGTGGTTTAAAGGTCTTGTTTCGGATAGCCTCCCAAATGATTGTAGATAATAGGCTGCTTCTACTGAGGCTTGCATTTCCCTCACATGTAATTCCCCTGCCGCTTTTCTACTGATTTCATCCTCCTTCGCCTCCAAGTCTTCTGAGAGAAAAACTCAGCGTTGTGGTAATAATATGCTTCATTGTGAAGTTAGGTTTATTTGTAGTATCATACACTTCAGTGTTTTTATTGGTCTGCAGCGCTCTTACAATAGCAGCCTTCTTATGTGCTTGACAAAAGCAATATGTCTGAAGCCACTGTGAGTCATGAAGCAAAACAAGCAAACACTGGAGTCCCTGTAATCTATTTCGTGGGGCTTTTTGGAAAAGCTAGAGGCCAATAACAAAGCTTTGTCACAGAAATGCTACTTTTATTTTTATGTCTGTTGCTTGAGAGGTATCTTGATTGTGCCATAGTGTTTGAAAAACAACTGTGATCACTCATACAGAGAGTGCAGACTTCAGATACTTTAACGTGGCTGCCAAGTCCTCTGATTTCTGGCATACAGGTCTTACATGGCAGCAGCTGATTTACGACTGCCAGACTTATTTGGCATTTACCAGTGCAAGAGAATAAAAGAAGAAAAATGCCTGTGTCTAAAACCCAAAGCACATAATCCTAAAATCTCAGGTGAGGCTGCAACAACTGTGAGTTGTGAGAGAAAACAAAACATCTGTGGAGGCTGCAGGAGGAAGTCTCACATTGTCAAACTGGGGAAAACTACAGCCATCCCGATCCTTTTGGTAATGACTGACTGCATGCCGTTGGAGACATGCTCAAGGATTTCTCAGAGGTCGTGCAACCTCATAGTCAAGCTTCTCACGTGAGCTCGGTGTCCTCAGAGTGCTGCAGATGGAACAGAATGAGCTGTGAAAATGGAGCATGGAGCTGTGATCTTTGGCATCCAACAGCAGAGAGAGCTGAGGTGCTCAACTACCAGCTCAGCCTCAGTCTTTCATCTCTCACATTTGCACGTCTCTGTTGACTGCTGTAACAGGGAGTGAGGAGTGTCGAGCGACTAAAGAAATCTCTATCCTGCCGGGCATCCACTGCTGACAAAGTTTTTCCAAAAACAGAACAGTTTGGAAGATAGTGCCCACTTTATGCAAGTGGGCTATCAAGCCGTGCTGCTGCTGCTGGCTGCTTTTTCGATGTTGATGGGTGCAGATGCTTGCAGTTTGGCTGTGAAGTGAAGAAACGCCACAGAGGCTGCTGATGCATGCGGCTAGCTAGCATGCATTATTCAAAGACTGAATGCAGTAAAGATGATGTGCCTTGCTCACACTGGAGGATGGACTGCCACCATGAGCTCCCATCAGTTAAAGGAAAGCTTTCATTTTAAGCATTGTTATATAAACCATATAAACCTCACCTGGAACTGGTAATGATATATTCTCTGCAAAGATGTCCATAAAAACAAAGCAATAATGCAGCAAAACAGTCTTTGCAATGCTGCTATTTCTTGCTCTAGTGATACTGATGCAGCTGCTGCTCACCTCACAGCAGAGAGGATCTATTCACAATCTCAGCAGTTGGTGTCAGCAACCATTTAGGGTGTATGTGCGGAAAATGAAGGTTAATTGAATTAGCCTTGTCTGTAAAGTGAATTGGAGCTGATTGTCACATTCACTTTGATTCTGCTGGGTATGCTTTTATCACCAAATAGTGTTAGCGGCAAACCAAGCATCTGTAGGCTGAGCTAATCTTCTTTGCCTCAGTGCTGAAAGGTGTTCTCCACTCTATAGTGTTGAATCTCACAATAATGCCTGTTTAAATGGTGACATTCCCAAAATGGAGGAATTGGCTCAGTGGATAAAATATGGCTGAATGCACTTCAGAATGCACGTTGCACATTCTATCTGAACTGAATAATAAAACTAGAAACCTGCCATGTGCTGCTAATACAGCAGTAACACAGCGGTAATAAAGCAGTAATACATAAAACACAGCAGTGGGTGACTGTCATGTTCCTCAACATGGTCCTGATTGTTTGATGTTTTTTTCCAAGTGGTGGGGTGTATTTACCTGCAGGGGTAGGCCAGTGACATTTGGGATTGCCATTTGCATGAGGGAGTGTGCTTGTTCTGGGACAATGTTTGTTTGGGTGTCCAAATCTCATCAACACAAATGTTAAAATCCAAGGTTTTCCAGCAGAACAGCACATAGTACCAATATGATCAATGTTATTCACTTCACATGTCAGTGGTCAGAATGTTGTGACTGATCGGTGCATGTCTGCTGGTGTAAAAATGAAACAGTACATCCAGATAAGGAATCAAAGCAGCAGGTAAACAGATGTCCAGACCTGATTCAAACTGGGCTACATTTGACTGACAGGTCTTAGTTACATATAATCACTTCAACAGCACTTACAGAGTGATATTTGGATGTTAAGTGCATATTGAATATCTGAGAAGATTTCAACCAAATCCAGATGTATTTTCACCAGGATATCATGAGGTAGTATTTGGGCCTGAACATCATACAGTGAAAAGGCTTACTGCTGGCGCTCCGGGGATGAAGGAGGAGATGTTGTCAAAGCCTCAGACACATAAGTCCAATCAAAAAAAGCAGGAGGGACAGAAAACAGCATATACTTATATTAAATAGTATCATAAACTGCAGAGTGCATGACCTAAATACTGCCTTGGAGAAACTTCTATTTAGAGATGTTGATGTAACTCTACCGAAAACTTTCATCAGTTTGTTTCACAATATTGACCCAGTATCGCTCTATAAAGAAGACATTATGTGTCTGCAGCAGAGGAGGCTGCAGTTTTAGGACCCCAGTTCTAGGCCCCTTGCTTGTCAAGACAGCGCCACCTAATGCATTTGATGAAGTCTTCAATTTATGGTTTTAAAAGTTTGTTCCACTGAAAATATTACTTATAATTTTAAGATTTATTCCACCCAAATAGTACTTTACCTAATGAGTAAAGAGTTATTCCACTCAGAATTCCTACTTTCTGTCCAAGCACTTATAGTTTTAAAGGTTTTTTTCCACCTTAATCATACTTTCTAACAAACAAATTATGGCTTTAAAGGTTTATTCTACATAAAATACTACTTTTTACTACTTTCTTAATGTTTGTAGTATTAAAGGTTTATTTTAACCAAATAGTGCTTTTTGACAAATGCCGTGTAATTTTAAAGGTTTATTATTGTGCCTGAAAGCAACTCATCGATTTATCCTTTCACTATGGTATGCTAACAATTTTTGGTATGCCAACAGTTTTTAATGTTATACAAATCAAACTTTCTTCACTTACTCTGTAGTCGTCATCCATATTGGCCAGAAATGCAGTTCTTGCTACTTACTTAGTTATCCAATTCAGTAGGTGGCACTGTTAAAAAAAACAAACAAAAAAGGGGTCCTAGATAATGTATTGTAACAACTGCAGTCGTGAAAGTCCCATGTATTTCAGCTACACACTATTCTTTAAAGCTGACATTTCCACATGTGGCAGATAGAGACAAACATTTATATATACTCAGATGAATGCACGTCTGGCAATTGTAAATCCTTTGTTTAGTCTCCTTTTAGGCTTGTCTTGGTCTTCAGTAATTTGTGAGGGAACTATGCGGCTCCTTAGATGCTGAATGTCTGCACCAGTGTTTTTTGTAATTTTGTCCGTAGACCATTTACTGCTGGGCAGGTCGTATACATCAGAGCTTTTTCTCTGATGCAGCTGCCTGCTGTGGGAAATAAGGTGGTGCTGTGACAATGACCCACAACAGCAGAGATGGAGGCTGTAAAACTCTACACTGTGTAGATCTGAGGGAAGCTGCAGAGTTGGATTATAATTCTCTGTGGGTTCGTCCCTACCAGTGAAACCTTTCACATTACATATAGCCCTTTTATCTTCTGCACAACAGACATTATCGATTAGAACAGCTTTAAGGCCTGTTATATTGTACAGGTGACTCTGTAAATTTGTGCATGGACTTGAAATCATTCCATGTTTTATTTGGACCTTTATCCACCTGTGTATTGCCTAACAGACAGTTTTAAGGCGTCAGGGGTTAAAACAAACGAACTCTAGAGCTAATTTGTTCTACAATAGCCTGTTGAGCGGACTGAACTCACAGTGAGCTAAAGGCAGTGAGCTTTTAGGCTGGAAATGGAGCATAATATTGAAGTTTAACTGTGCACCAGATGCTGAAACAGTGACATAATGCTGAGAGACTCTATAATGGGATTGCAGAATACTGTTTTTGTGTCTGAATGTCCTCAAACATTCATTGTCTTTTATGTAATGTGTACTGGAGCCTAGATGCGTGTGACAAAATCTGACAAAATGCATGTGCATGCAGGGTAAGCATCAGAATGCAGAATAATGTGGGCTACGGATGATTCTATCCTCACTCAACCATCTTTTCTCCAATAAATTACATTTACATACAATTAATTTGCTTTAACAGTTACATTTTGTGGGGAATTATAATTGTTATATTTGCTAGTCACAATATTTCAAGTGTAGAAAATGTGACATTTAAGTACCCCAGCTTTGGTTAAGTCATGCAACAAAAACAGGTTGGGCTTAGGGAAAGATTTACAGGAATAACATCCAAAGTAAGCCAACATATCATCACTTTTTTATATGGTGAACTTCAGTTGCTTGTTTTAATACTCCCATAGTTATAGAGCAACATTATCATTCATTTAGTCTTGTGTTCCTAGCCACCGATGAATTTAAATGCATAATATGCAATATCTCTGCATTAAAATGTCTAGAAACAACTTAGATCAATGAATATTTTGTTGAGTTGTTGACTTACTTTGTCTCAAATGTTGCTAACAGTGTTTAAACCCTGATAAATCTGTAGTTTTATTCAATTTAATGGTGCATTTCATTTGGTCATCTGTCAATGCCTTCATATCCCCTTTACCTGCTGCAGCTGAAGATTGTACAGCAGTGGCCTTGCAGACGCTAAACAGATTTTCATCTGCGATGGTGGCAAAGATAATTTCCATGATCCCGCACTACTTCATGATGTCATCAAATTCAATCTTTTGTTATTGTTTTGATCTGAGACCCTATAGTTGTAGAAATTAACATGCTTTCTTAAATGCAATCATTTGAATAATCTTGCTGTGTTATGCTTGTAGGCACTCTTTTTTTTCTCTTCCAATATAGGCTGCAAGCAAATGTAAGATGGGTTTATTGGAAAATCAATAAAAAATGGTTCGATGAAAAAAAGAAACTGAAATACTGGGTGTTTAAGTGCAACATTCGCTCTCCTTTATGTTCTGTTTTGGTCCGTCATCAGGGAGATATTTAGCCTTGCTGCTGGGGAAGTGTTCTACTGTGGGTTTTTAGAGCTTTTTGGCTTTCTGCATCCAGCTGATGCTTTGAGAGCAGTGAACCCAAACAGTAAAGTTGCGGGCCAGGCAGCTAATCAGGCTGAGACTCTTTCTCCAGCTTCACAAAGCCAAGGGGGGGCTGTAGATTCAGGTGACAATTCTCTGTACAAGCTCCCGCAATCACACAGTCACAGTATTGATAATAGCCACTATTAACATATTGACATGTCCGGTCTTGTGTCACTATTTCATGTTTTTTAGTATGAAACAAGAGACAAAATCCTCCACTAAAATTAAGCAGGATGTTTGAGTGCCAAAACATAACAATGAAAAAGTTATATTGTACACTGTACTGGGTTATTCTATATGAAATTGACAAAAGCTGACCCCCTCAGAATCAACTGTTAATTTAATGTACAATAACTTTAGTATATTTAATGAAGTCATGCTAAATTTTACCTTATACTGTGAACATTTTTTAATTTACTGGCAAGTACATCAGGGTGGGTCAAAATTTTGGCTCTTTTTAATTTGCATTACTTTTTTCTCTAATATTCTTATATTAGAAAATTGTTTTACCACAGAAGGAATCATGGCTAAAGGATGAGCCTGTTATCAAAATGTGGGTAAAATGAGACCCTTATATATTGTATAACATATTTTGACCAACCAACCATCCCTCAAGATTATACGACCCATGAAAGTTTACATGAAATGCATGTTTTTTAAAGTTTCGCCAGTGAATCATCAGAGAACAGACAACACATCCAGGGTACCAATGTGTGTTTGTCATAGACATTAAACTGGTGCAGTTTTGCTATTAAAACTATGATAAAAACCACAATATTGATGCTCAAATTAGGTTATAGAGAAAAAAAAACAAGATTTTGGCTGCAGATTGTGACAGCTGGAGCGAATGTAAAATTGAAATGGTGGGAGTTTTTAACAGAACTCAAATGTGTTTTTCAGCCCTTCAAATTTCATGTCGCTATTTCCTGTGCTTTTGAAATTATGAGGGCTCAAAAACACTGAAAAGAGTGACACAAGCTCAAGATTTTGACCCACCTCTGCTTACTTCAACTTGGAAAATAATCAAAGTGTGAGAATAAAATTGTGCATGGCTTCATTAGATACACTAAAGCTATTGTACAATACTAAAACATCTAATTCTGAGGGGAGTCAGGTGTGAGGCACTGATTCATTTTTCATTAAATTACCCTGCTACAGAGTAGAAACATACATGTCATATATATTTATACATTATATATAACAGCATATGAAACCCTTAGTGTGTTTGTGCAGATACCCATGTTCCATCTCTTATAAGATGTTTTATCTGTTTTTTTGCAGATTAGTAGTATATGAGTGTAATTCCAAGGAGAAAAGGGATGCCACGCTTTGCACATTTGTATTTCTCCCGTGAACAATTTGCCCACATGTGAGGTTTACATTTAAGTGTGTTACTTCACATCCTGCTCTAATGGAACATGTGTCAAATTATGCAAGATGCTCTCAAAGCCCTGCTTCACCGTAGATTCAGTGTTAATGTATCTCGCTGGGCTCCTGGAGTGATAGCTAAAAGCCCTATTTTGAAGATTACTGGATGAGTATTTACTATCATGGAGAACAACAATCAGTCCTTTTCAACAGGCATCTCTGGCTGATTGTCTGATTATCATGGAATACGCGCTGACTAAAGAGCTCGGCCTCCTTGAGCCCACCAGGCTTCCTGCCTGCCCCCCTCCTCTCCTCTCTTCCCCTCCAACCAGCTCAGCCGCCTCCAGTGCTCTGAACTCTCCATCCCTGAAAGTTCAAGGGAAAATCAGCCGCCATCAATCACTAATGCAAATGAGAAGCGTGAGCTCTCTGGAGCAGCTTAGCCTGTTGAACATCACACAGCACAATTAAAACCCCTGAATGCAAATCATCTTCAGTAGACCACTAAATGAAAAGAGCCTTCCTTTCAAGAGCGCTCAATAGTGGCAAGCTTTTCAAAGCCTCCTGCCCATGTGTGCAGTTTAATGATGAAAGTCAGGAAGGAGGCTGTGTCAGAGGGAGGCTGCACCCTGCTCAGCAAGGTTGTTACCATGACATTTAGCAACAATATCAGACTCGTGAGAATGCTGTAACATGCTGTTTCAAAGAGTTTATTTTGCTGTGGAGGATTACACACTGTCATTCCTATTTAGGTAGCCACATGCAGCCCGGCTCTGCAGCCTCCCTAATTGTTTCAGAGTGGAACATTAGGTGAAACAATACTAATTAAGAAAAGTACCTGTAGGGACTTTTTGATTTCGATGTTTCAAGTCTGTTAATTTCTTCGAGAGTTTGACCTTTCTGCCTTTGCAATGAAGTTTGGGAGCAAGGTAAAACGCCTCTCGCAGGACTCCGGCCATAACTAAGTAATTAAAAAGTGCTCCACTAGGCTCTAACCTTATTATTCCAGCCTCTGAGAAATACCTCCAGATGTTCTTAAGCACTCCACGATGGCCTGAGTTTGAAAGCCTGTTGTAGAGCGAGGGGTCTGAATGAATTTTACCTCGGTGTATGATGTGACATTTTGAAAGCTTTAAGTCATTCTTATTAGGAGTAGCTTTCTTTTGAGTCCTCTATTACAGCTTTGTTCTCTTTAGCTCCAGGGTGCAGGATTTTTTCATGCTGACTTGCACTCAGTGAACCTGACATGATGCATATGTGTTGTCCAAGGACAAGAAAGTACTGTTTGCATATACTCTAGTACTTGGTTTTTCTCATTAACACATCGTCATAGAAACAGACAACAGAAAACACTCTTGATCCGCATTTCTCAAGATGGGAAGTGTAGGCGTTAGAATTTAATAAATGTTAACTAAAGCCTACAGTAATTTCCACAAGTCCCTTTTAACACCCTGGTACCAGTTTCTTAAAAGAATAGTTTAGCATTTTGCAAAATATACTTTGGTGCGTCCAGATGTGTCTGGAGCCAGAAACCAGTTAGCTTAGCTTAACATGAAGGCTGTGAAAAATGGCAAACAGTCAGCAAGTCAGTGTCACAGGTAAAAGAAGAAGAAAAGAGTCTGCATGCCAGCAACTTCGAAGCTCGCTAATTAACACGTTCTGTTTCATAACAAGCCATACAAACACTCAAGTGTAAAAATGTAAAGTTGGGGTGGGGGTTCCAGGCAAGGCGAGGTTTCTTGAAGTCTTATTGTCTGGTTACCACATGAAAGTCACTGCATCCAGCCAAGAAAAAAATCAGACATACCCTCTCACTGAAATCACAACTTCTCCTTTTTACTCTGCAGTCACAGCACACAGGCTGCCAACTCAATACCTAGGACCAGGAGTTCTGGCCTAATCCAGACATCTGACTGGGACTCAGCACAAACCATGAGTTCAGCTGTTTGAGTCTGTGTTGGAAAAGTTGGAACGGTTTTTCATTACCCCAACACGAATGACTGAAATGATGCTGAAAGGAAAACATTTTTCTGGAACGTGGCTTAAAAATGTTTACATTTGGAAATAGATAGGCCTAATTATACATCTGTGGAATTTGCCTGTTGCGTAGCAACAGTATTGCTCTACATGTATGTATAAAGACATGAGGAGCACTATATTTTGTATAAGTAAAGTACTTTATTAATGAAAACCTTTGTTCATGCTGTGGCTCAGACATGTCAGCACAATAATTACAGGACTCTGCTACTATGAAAAAGCACTGCAATCACTGAGCAATGAATCGCTTTTGTTTCCATATCATCATTGCAGTCTTCTTGGCAGTTTTTTGACAGGAATAGGCTTTCTGTACTAGATACAAGTCTGGTCTCACTTCTACCTCCTCACATACTGCAGCTTTGTCAGGACACCTTGGCACATCATTTAAAGACCTATAAAAATCGGTGTACATCTAAAATAGATGCCATGAATCCATAGCCAAATGTTCTCTGCTGGTGCCATCACTGTCGCTCCTTTTCATTTAATGAAACGTTTGACTTTTAACATGTGGTTAACGTTGTGAAAAGCTGTATTTTGAGTCAAAACATGATCTTTTCCTGAACCTAACAGCTAGTTCTGGTGTCTGATGTTAATCAAGCGGGTTGTGTGGCAAACCTGAATGTTAAAATATACCTAAATATAAGACAGGACACAAGCCTCAGTCTCTTGGAAGAAAGTCCTGTAACTTACATCTCTTTATGAGGGTCTTTTATTTTGGAAAAAACCCCTATATGTCCATCAGCATTGAATGTTGAAACTGCTAGCATCGATGGCAAAGGACATCGATGCTCAAAAATACTAATACAAATTACATTTACTAAAGAGTAACATGTACTTTGTTTCAAATATGAGTATGAATAAATCATGTAGTACTTGATATTTAACTTCGCTTTTATTAGATTTATTCATGTTGAGATAAAGTGAGTCAATCGAGCTCACTCAAAAAAAGAATTTTTGAAGTAAGGTTAAAAAAATGGAAAGTGAATTAACTTTAAAAATTCAAAAAAATAAACTAAAAACAACTTTCTTTCAACATTAAACAATTCTGTTGGCCCAACATAATGTACATGTGTTGAGTCAGTACAGTTCGTTAGCATTGATTGAACTTATTTTCAAAGGTTGAGTCTAACTTATGGGTTGGGCCAACTAATCTTACAGAAAATTAACAAATCACTCTCTCAAATGAAGTTTATCTGTCTCAAGTAAATTAGGTTGGTGAAACAGAACTGCTTATAATGCAGTTGTTTTTTTTTTTTGAGTGAAGTGCATGCCTCTGAGATACAAGGGGCTTTGACAAAACTACATTTTGTCAAAAGGGGCAGCTGTGACTCGACCCTAGAATGGTTGTCCCCGTATTGGCGGTCCGATCCCCCGGCCCCCCCGCATGCGAAAGTGTCCTTGGGCAAGACACTGAACCCTAAGTTGCTTCCAAAGGCAGGGAAGCACCTTGCATGGCAGCTCAGTTGCTATTGAGCTGCCATGAGCTGTGTGAATGGGTGAATGTGAAACACATTGTAAAGCGCTTTGGATACCACTAAGGTAGAAAGAGGCACTATCTAAGTGCAGACCATTTAACATTTTACATTATTCGACCCCCTGGGAACGAGAACAGATTAAACTGTTTGGAGACCACTGAAGGAACGAGCAATAAAAAGTTTAAAAGATATTGGATGTATTGGATATTCTTCATGGCTTAACTTGTTGTGACGCAATTACCAGACTATGGTTTCCAACTGAGGAAAGGGCGATAATGCATTTTTACACCATTTGGAGCTTTCAAGTTAATGTGAAGATTCACATTTAAAAACAATTACATTTGGTGTTCCTATCTTTCTGAAACAGGTTGCAATATGCACCATAACCATTCTGGCTTTCTGACAGCCTGCCTGGCTATATTTTTTTAGCATCTTATACCAACAAAGTATCTCTAATATCTTCTATGTTTGTGTGTGTGTGTGTGTGTGTGTGTATTGTTTGTCATTTGTAACAATTGTAATAATAAATATATTCAGTTTTTAAATTAATTGATTAAATTACATTCCAAGCATGGGATTTCCCCTTGTTTTAAGACCTGCAGTTAAGCCAATTATACTTTAAATATGTTAAGTAATGCAGCCATGGCTTCATAATTGATTCCCCTATAGCTTTGGTGTATGTACAGTGGCTTGTATGTATCCAAACCATTTTTGTCAGTCAACACAGCTGTGGCAGCGTTTTTAAAAGCATTTGTTCTGATAAGTGCTTTCAATTACTGATTGATTGAACCTCATCCTTTGTAGTTACACGCCTTTATTCAAATGTAATTTTAAAAAGAGCCCTGTGGACCACACATCTGTTAATTACTAACCGGAATATGAAAGATAATGTAAATCCTGCTAGACATTTTGAGAGGCCAAGTAATGAGGCCACCCAGTGAAATCTGAGTTTTAATGAGGGTAAAGCACGAAGTCTCCTGCACAGCTTAGAACAGTTGGAAGCAGATCACCTGTAGATTTCAACTCTCATCGAGAGAACCGCCGTGACTCCTGGTAAATTTATCCATCAGGACTTACGGTGCTACTAATTGGTGTGTGGGTGGGAGGTTGTGTGCATGTCATGGACATTGACATTAATTAAAATTGGTAGCTGGTTTCCAGGCAATCAGTGTTCTGTATTTAGCAAGCCTTGTAGCATTTCACACCGTTGTTATAATAAAAACAGAAGCTGAAGGTGTTACTGTAATTAACCTTCTCTCTGCTGTTAGAGAGACACTTGATACATGTGATAAATCTGGAGATTAATCTTTAACCGGAAGAGGGAACAGAGTGCCTCTTCTTCTGTTGTTGCGTTTCTACCCAGTTGCCTTAGCGTGGCCGTTTGGAAAATCGGTGGCACCTGTAATCAATAAGTTTGCTACCTGACAACCAGCTTTTGATGAGCAGAGACAGGCCACAGATGAGAAGATAGCAGCCAATCTACAGGCGCCGATCCAAGTCACCATCTGCTCACCGAGGAAAAAGGCTGCATGGCAAACCAGACGCTGTTATCGCCTTCACAGTGTCCTCAGCCTTTTCCAGTCTGGAGGGGAAGGTATTTGAACCGGTGACCTCAAAATTGTGACAATCAATCCTGCAGTGGAGGTGATTATCTCTGACTTTCATCTCTGTTTTACTCTGTAATTATGAAACTGAAGGTGCTGGTAGAGACAGAAGGAGCTGAACTGTCTCCTTTTAATATTTTTTCAACCTTTATTTAATGACATTTTGGTTACTTTAACCACAGGCAACAAGCTGTAAGGAAACTGTTTCCTATTTGAACAATCAGCAGGCATAGAGCAACCTTATCACTGACTTAGGTTTCAAGCAACCTGGTTAATGTAAGTCCAAAACTCTGCTTCCTGTTGTCTTGATCAACACCAGTCCCTGAGAGAAATATCAGCTGCTTTACTGCTAAATGCTGCACTCCTCGGTCTACCTGTCGGTTTGATTTTTGGAGATTTTTGTGGAAAACTGTTCTAAACCAGAAAAACTGCTTGATGTTTGTTTGCCAGTTGGTCCATGTTTGACCTTTGATATTTAAGATATAAAATCCCATCACTTCATCATTTTACTTTACTTGAAGTTGGAGTGAAATTTAGTCATAATTATTTATGAATTCTTCTGTTAATGCTTAAAACATGTTTTTGAGGTCAAAGTAACCTTTGACCTCTGACCACAAATATTCAATCAATTAATCCTTGAGTCTAAATCAAACTTAGGTCAAATTTGTTTATCAAGAACATTTAAAAACATCCATCCATCCATCCATTATCTATACACTGCTTAATCTTCTGTGAAGTCGTGGGGGGACTGGAGCCTATCCCAGCCGACACGGGCGAAGGCAGGGGACACCCTGGACAGGTCGCCAGCCTATCACAGGGCTACACATAGAGACAGACAACCAAACACACTCACATTCACACCTACAGACAATTTTGAATCACCAGTTAACCTCAGTATGTATTTGGACTGCAGGAGGAAGCCGGAGTACCTGGTGAAAACCCACACTGCACAGGGAGAACATGCAAACTCCACACAGAAAGATCCCAGGCGTCCTAATTGAGACGTGAACCAGGGATCTTCTAGCTGTGAGGTGACGCTGCTAACCACCGAGCCACTGTGCAGCCCCATTTAAAACAACAAGAGTTAAAGTAATTGTCCTACAAATAACTAGAAAATAGCAACAATTAAAGCAATAACTACTGTGAATATGCAAATTTAGATAAGAGAAAGTGGACTTGTGCAGATGTAATGAATTACCCTCCAGACATTCTTGCTTTATCACATTCGTAAGAACAGGACAGACATGGGGTCATGCTGACCTTTCCCCTGTGACCACAAAATTGTAATCAGTTCATCCTTGAGTCCAAGTAAATGCTAGTGGCAAATTTAAAGAAAATTCTCTCCAGGCATTTACAAAATATAGCATTCATGAGAATGGGAAGGACGTACAACCCAAAAAGATAATGTCTCCAACTACAGCATTATGATGCTCCGTAGAGCTGAGGAATACTACTTGATCAGTGTAGATTTAAATGTATTTCACCTCAAATCCATGTCTTCCTACATCAACAGTACCAATCCTATCCTCAGATTCAGTCACCTTATTGATAAAGCACATATGTCATGAAACACTCACTCACTCACAGCCGTGTTTCCTCTGCTCTGCTGTCGTCCTGCAATTCAAGCCTTCTGAATTGTCCCAGAAGCTTTTACTCTGTTTCATACGGCCGGTTAGTCCCACCTGAGGCAGAAGCGACACTGGGCTTTGTGTGAGGTGTTGATAAAAGAGGCAGTCACTCAAACCGCAGAGGGACACAGCATGATTCAAAAAAGTACAATAATGTGGCTGTCTGCCTCTTTATTACCTCTGGGCGTAGGGACAGCTTCATGTTGAAGGCTGCTAAGATGATATTACATTGATGACACTGCATTATTATTGAAACATTCCAGATACACCAGAGATTTTCATCAAAATTACAACCACAAATCATTTCAAGCAGCTGTCTGCCTTTTAATGTTGTGTGAATCAGCCTCAGACAGAATTCTGCTGTATGTTTCAGTATTTATTGCTCTTGAATGTTTGTGCACATAAACTTTCCCTTTCTCAGTATTTCCTCTTTACAATGAATGTTGTGCTGAAAAACAGCAACAACTGCTTTAACACCATCTCGCAGAGCTCTAATTATTTACCAGTTTTAAATCCCTTGCATTGTATACATGTTTTATGTCACTGCCTAGGAAAAAGTGATATGCCCACAGTTACTTAATAATACAATAATGACTGGAACTCTCAGTGTGTGATTTGATTTTTTTTAAAGATTTATTTTTGGCCTTTATTGGAGAGGTCAGAACAGTGGATAGAGTTAGAGATGGGAGAAAGTGGGGAAGGACATGTGGTAAACGGCCGAGGTCAGACTCGAACCTGGCACAGCGGCTACACCTCTGCACGTGGGCCATGCGACATAACCACTATCTTTTTTAACATGGGGGGAAACTCAATGGGAGCACAAACGCAGGAAGTTGCAAAAGCTGCAGTTCCTTGAATGGCCACTTGGGGCTGGATCCAAAAGCAAGTTAATTCCCATAGAGCCTCATGTTGAAATGTCCGACTTTACAGCACAAATAAACATGTTTACAGCCTGGTACAAAAACATTTTTGGTCTCTATAGCTAATTCCCCTGTTCCTGAAGACAGTCCCGTGGCGAATTTTTATATAGGTCACCTGTTTAAATTATATGAAGAATTAAAGTTATTCATAATCTATGGCGTGGCTGCTTCAAGTGACTTCAAAACTGCTGAGTGACCTGACAAAAGGTCTGTCTATCTTTATATGTAGTCGATGTACTGGACACCACAACTGTGACATTTTTAATTCTACATTGCCATTTTATCCAGTCATCTTTGTTCTCTCTATACTACAACTGCCTTTTTTGAACTGTGGATTTTTAAAAAGAGTAAGTACACCTGTAAGTTTTAGACAGTAAATTGAGTTGATTCAAGCTGGGTTATCTCATATTTTTGTCAGTATAACACTACAAACAGCCCCATTTAAAGTAATGGGATCGCTTTGAATTTTTCTTTACCATCTAAATTACTTGATGGACAATGAACATTGCGCAAAAAACAGCTTTTATAGACAGCTGGACTTAGTTAATGTCATTTTAAAAAACTAATTTCAGAAAAAAATGAGTAAAATAAGACATATTTACACCCCTGAATTATACAGCAAAGGGAGTGGAATCTATACGTGAAGAACAAGTTTGTGTTCTGTTTGAAAAATGGCTACTTTATATTGGAAGTGCAAGATTAACCTATTTACATTAACATATAGACTAAGGCTAGTTTAATATAATATTATTGTAATCAGTGATTGATTTGCTCCTACTACATATTTTGTGTCTGTCTATTCTTTCAGTGAAAATGGACAATTAAGCATTTTAATATTGTTTATTTCCTCGTCTGTAGTTTTGATGCTATAAACTTTACTTCGAATTATGTAACCATAGCAGCTGAGCGGGTTGTGGTCAGTGCAGTTAAATTTCCTCAATCACATTGCCTGCTCCACCCCTAGGTTACACTAAACATCTACAGCAAAACCTACATCGGTCTCCCCTAAAGCATACTGTTTTAGAGGTGGCTCAGTCTGAGGTGTATGCACAGCACAAGCAGCAACCTCCAAGGCTGAAAAATGAAGCCGACGTGAAGTGTCAAAAACTGCAGTTTCTCAAATGACTACTTGAGGCTGGCAAGAAAAAAGTGAGTCGATCCCCACAGAGGCCCATGTTAAATGTCTAACTTTGCAGCAGGAATAAACATGTTTACTGTCTAGTGAAGAAAAAACAGTTCTGTTCTTTATAGCTTATTCCAAGGTTCATGACAACTATACAGGCGAAAGTAAGCCGAGGTTAGTCTATAGGCTAGTCTATAGTGTACAGGCTACAATATGATACAGAACTGAACATTTCTTGTTTATAGAATACTACAGATCCAAGACAAACCTAATGGAAGGTCTGTGTCTACCCCTTTACGACCACAGATAGTGCCATGAACATATCAATACAAAGCACAATTAGACTGCTGATGTGTCAGAGTGATGGTCGGAGTCATAGATTCCAACTTGCACAAACATCAGTCAGATAAAGGATCAATGAATTGGGAAAAAGCTAGACTAACATTCAACTAAGCAACCTCTCTGCTGTAAGGGAATGGAGAGGATGGACAGAAGGTTAACAAGGGAGTTGGAAAACCTCCCTCAGATCACCTTAATGATTACACTCTTACATTTACCAGCACAGAAAGATTCACTAATGCAAATCCTAATTTTATTGCTGCATAAAAGCCTCACATTCGCTCTAACAAATGAAATAAAACTGACCATAATTAATTCAGACTGAAAAATGTATTTGGGCCGCACTCATACAGGCAGTAATTTCTAGCACTACAATTAAAGGATAGACATTGTCACATTGTCGAGGCAACCAGCTTTACTACCTTTGGACAAACTCTGTTCTTTCTTCTGGGTATTTCTTACTGTGTCTTTGTGCCTTGCATACATATTCACCACCCAAGGCTGCTACGTTCATTAAGGTTCCTGAAAAAAGCTGTCAAATGCATGCATTTAGTAACAGCCCGACCTCTGTGACTAATCTCAATTTAGAAAGGCATCATGTGAAAATAGGAGGCAGTGATCTTGCGCTGCCTCTAACAGCCGTTACTCTCGCGGCACAAGAAAATTCACTCTGGAAAATGACTCTCCCTCCCACCCGAGATCAGATATGTTGATTTTTCTGAGGGAAATAAACACTCTGGCAGCTCACTCTCACTCCCACACAGCCAAATTAGCTGTCACCAAGGACATTAAGCTGTCATCTTCAGAGGTTCCTCTCAAACATGGTTGCAGCATATATATATATATATATATATGTGTGTATATACCCGTGAATGCCACTGCCATATAGATGACATTTTGGAAATGGATGTATAAAGGATAGTAAGGTTTGTCTCTCCTCAAACAACTGACTAGACGGAAAGATAAATGCATTAAAAAGATGTCATGTGTTGTTTACAGCCCTGCTGTCCCTAGCTGAGTGTGCAACCAACTGCAGAAAACAACACCTACCCTTATAGTCCATATTATACAACACCGATACAGTGGCACTGCTTGAAGTTAATTTGCTCCCTGTGTGCAAAGATGAAATGCACCTCATTTTGCATACTAATGGCCCACATAACACTTTCAAAATGATAGAATAGGTCTGTTTTGGAGATGACAACTGGAAGTTAAATTTAGTTTCAGCTTATAGACACCTCTCTTCCATCATAGTGCTGATAATTATGTTGATGTATTAATGCAAAGCCATAAACAAAGCTAATTTGCTCTCACCTCTCTCCGGTGTGGGAAAAAGATGCTTTTCTGGCTACAGAACCGGTGGTGGATGTTTATGTTTTACTGCAAAGGTTTTCTGCTCTGCAACAGCTGAAAAATGCTGCCATTTTATTCCTCATCATCTGAATCACGGTGGCACGGAGATGTTTACTGTTGTCTCAGGACTGAAGGTAAAACAGATGGCTCTCTGCTGTTGCTCGGTCCTCATCTGTTGTAACTTTGACCTGTCAAGCAAATGTTTGTAGTGCACGCACAGCGATCCCAGGCAGTTATCACACTTGGCTTGAGCAGTGTGGCCTGAAGTTTACAGATTTCTGAAGGGAAGCACCAACACTGTTTTCAGCTTTAAAGCATTGTGGCAGGATGAGTGTGTTACAGTGTGAAAACTGTTCTTTCTGCAGCTCCTGCATGTTTGTCTGCATTAAGGAGAGTGACTCCATCACTGATTGAGACAACAGCACTTGTTTAATCACGTCACACTCTGTCATATTAACACCTCTTAATCAAAGAAACAGCTCATTTGGGTGCATTAACATCTCACCTGGTTGAGTGTGTGGCCCATGTATGAAGTATGGAGTCATTCCTGGTCATGTGCTGCATGCCACCCCCTCTCTCTTTGACCCTTTCCTGACTCTCAATAAAAGGCCAAAAATAATGTTTAAAAAAGAAATGGTTTACTAATTTTTGAATCTGATAAAATCTTCATCACAGACAGGGATCATAATCATGGTCAGTCAGTCGGTCTACCACTTTGATCCGGACTGAAATATCTCAACAACTACTTGGTGGAGTGCCATTACATTTTGTACATACATTCCTGCATTCAAGAGGAAGAATCCCACTAATATCGGTGACAAATCAACTTCTCTTCTTGTGCCATCAGCAGGTTGATAGTTTGTGTTTTTAGTGAAATGTCTCTAAAACCTTTGGATTGATTTCAGTAGAAAATTTTTTGAGCTTTGTGTTTAGAGCTAATTAAGAAATGACTCATGCATTAAACAAAGATGGTGAACGTTATAGCGGCTGAACATCAGCACGCTGAAGGAAGATCAATAACACTCTCACGTCTGCCATGCCAACAGCTTGTTAGCTTATCTGAGCATAAAGACTTGTTTTTAACCGAGTTTATTTTCAGCCTTTACGCTAAGCTTTATATTTAATGGACAGGCATGAGAGTGGTACTAATCCTACTCCGTTTCCTAAAATGTCAAACCGTTCCTTTCCCATTGTCAGTGTGACCATGTCAGCATGCTGTGGTTAGCGTTCAGCTCAAAGCACAGCTGTGCATGGTTGACCCTTATCCTGAATTTGAGTTTTAAAGTTCATTCTTGACCTCGGAAACAGCTGCTGATAAAATAATCTCAGCAGATGCCGTCTGCCAAGTTCTCCTGGAAATGTTGTTGTTAGATTTTCTATTTTTCTCCAGAATTTTAAATCCGACTCAGACTTCAGTGTTTCTAAATAGTGAAAAATGATAGATTTACAAGCAAAACATTCTTTTAGATTTTTTTTCTCTGATGCAGTACTCTCAATCATATGCAGTTCTGCAGTACTGTAAATCATAAATCACACCAGCTTCCTTTTTCATCTCTGAAGTTATTCATTTCCTGGGAATAATATACAATATCCATGGCCTCCCCTCTCCTGTGACTATATTGTGTGAAGCTCCTGGTCGTTCATCTTGAGAGCAGGTGGGAAAAGGTCGAATCAGTTGTGCTGGCGGCTAGGCTTGTGTCAGGCTGAAGACACTGATCTGATAATGTCCTCATTAGCCGGCCTCAGCCCAATGGTAACCGCAGCCAGGAGCAGGAGGTCTGCTCTGCTGGTGACAGCTGTCGCCTCGGGGCCGTCATGGGCCAGATGAGCCATGGATGGCAGCTCACACATCTCTGGGCTTCATCAGTCCCAAGTTATCTGTAAGGGAGAGACAGGCACAAAGTTAAGGGCGCACTGGTGTTTGAAGATGACTTTGATATTTCTTCTAATCAATGTCAATTTATATACAGCGTACAATATGTTGTAAGGCGCGGTACGGCCACTGCATTCTGATGCCGTGTTGTAAGATGTGATCTTCTCTTCAAATCCTCCTTATTTTTACATGAAAATGGCCGCTTTCTTCTCTTTTTCTCTTCCCTATGAAACGTCACGTGGATTTGAACAGGAAATCACACCAGCACATCTGGTGCTTCAGCATCAAGTACAGACTGTATAATATCTGAATAGAAAAGCTGCACTGTGGCAGTAATCCTGCTCCTGTATGCTGCAGCTGCATGTGTACTGTCTGGTTAAGGCTGCTTTGTTCTTTCTGTGACAGAGATCATTTTATAGCCTCAGTGTGAAGATGTGGAGGAAGAAAGTTCACTCCTACCTCTCTGACTGATGGGTCTCTGAATTTATTTCTGCTATCAGCAAAGTCAGCATGAAGAGGTGCCCCCTGAGTGTGTATACAAACGTGTTTGAATGCTCCCGGATAAAGCTGCCACTCTGCAGCTGAGGAGAAAAACAAAAAAAGGCAAATAGAGGAACTTTTTTTTTTTTTTTTTAAAGAAGAAATAAACAAAACTATATAGAGCAGGAATATTTTATCAAGCCCCTTTATCTATTCACAAAAGAAGAGTGGACTTACAATAGTTAGTCAACACAAATTTAATCTTTAGCAGTTTTCATAACAAATTGTCATTTCAATTACTTGTCAAGGACAAATGCCAGACATTCTCTGGTTCCGTCTTATTATGCCTCTGAGTTTTGGGTTATTGGTTGGACAAAATGAGACATTTGAAGATGCCATCTTGGGTTCAGGGAATTGTTCTTATTTTCTGTAATTTCTTACAAAAAAAATGATTAGACTGATTACTTGCAGCCTCCAAGGACTCAGACAAAAATGAACTCTAATACCATGAATGATTAATTGTATTTGATTATTTTGTCAGTACTTTTTATTTTTTACGATTTCTTCTTAAAAATACCAACAATTGCGTAAGCGCTTTAAAAAAATGCATGGAAAACTCAAGCTTTAATGTTTAAAACGCTAAAAAATAACTGTGAAACATGTGTACTTGTGTCATGTTATCACCATATCAGCCACAACAATAAAACCATTGACAGGTTAAATGGATAAAACTAATCTTGTTGTTTTATTTTAAAGTCTACTAGGAAACCTTGGTCCCTGGCATTAATTTGGATGTTACTATGACACCTAACGCCCACCTAAACATTGCCGCAGGCCAAGTACACCCCACCTCATTGCAAAAACCACTCAGGTGCAGTTAGAAGAGCACAAGACAGAGAGTCTAAGGTACTGGCCTGACCTCTAAACTCCCAGGATCCCGCCTGAGGATCCATGAAATTCACTGGAAGAAGGATCCACCCCAAAACCCACATGACCAAAATCTTAGTGGAGGTTTTCATCATATCACACGGTCTTCATCAGTCAAGTCTGCAAAGTTATTCTATCTCCTCTCTCTTCTACCGTCTTAGGATATGAATTTCAAAGTTTGTGAAATGAGTAAAAGCAGTTCAGACCAGAATTTCACCACAAGGCTGGAGCTTCAGTTCATATGAAATGATTGAGTCTGAATGGTTGTCTGATGAGTGGACTGAGTGATGAGTGAAATGGTAGTTAGGACCAGCTAAATTTTTCAATTACAGAGCAAATAACCGTCTGTGTGATTTTCCAAGAAGTGATCAGTAGATGAAGACCGTTGTTTTACACACACCAAGAATGAATTGCCGGGTGACATTCCTTGGCTTTATGGAGTGAGAGAGCGAAATAAGAGGTGAAAGGAGAGTAACTGCAATCCTTTCAGACTTGTCAGTGCTATTCAATGTGTGGCCGCTGGTTTGACCTCTTTCCTGTTTTTGCTGCTGTCTGCAGAGCTCTGAGGTTTGTTTTTTTTTAACTCGTCACCCGCGGCTGATGTATCCTGACAATCATTCACTGCCATGTCACTGGTGCACCTCTTTTGGGAGATCCGAGCATACGGAAGGATTAACAGCAGTGAGCCTATACATCTGCTGATCAGCCATCCAAATCGTTTTTCAATCCTCTGCCTCTCAAGATTCCTTCGTACAGTAAAGCCATGCAGGAAGATAGATCGCCAGGTCCTCAATCGCCCATCTGTCATTTCCGGCTGCCATCAGCATTAAACAGTCAGAGCTCACAGCAACTGTAGAAGCTTTTTCACTTGAATTTCAGTGACAATGAAGGTCATAATGTTTCAGGGCAATCACTGGGAAGGGTCAGGCTGCTTTGTGGTATAGTTTCTGTCTTCTTGTTCTCTCTCAAATATTATCCTGGTGAGGAAAGCAGTAAGGCTGAGAGGAAAACCATGTAGTGAGTCATACAGCAGGCGATGAAGCTCCCAAAGGGATTCGCTCAGCCAGCTGGTTTTAAAGGCAGGTGTTTCTAAGACAACTCAAGACTCATGTATGCTCTGGTTCCTTTTTTGTTTTTGTTTTCAAGCCAACAGGAGGAAAGTGTGTTACTAATTTGCACGCGATATTTTTGTCTATTTTGGTTTTGGCACAAATATGAAATGCTGCATGTCAGTGAGTCAGTATGTCGATCATGTTGCCTGAACCCGATGGGATGTTGTTGCTTATGCTTTAGCTGGCACACCATTGTGTGATTGCACATTCCATCCCTGGAGCTTGTCACAATAGTATTTCTGGCAGGTTCCTGGAAGCCTGTAATTGCAGGTGAAGAGCAGCTGAAGGAAATGAGGCTGGGCTGTGGTATGAAAATTAATTAGTGATGTAGCAGTGAGCTGCTGCTGGTTTACTTTGGCAAAAACACCACAACAACAGAGAGCTGGAGTCCAGTTTCAATTTCTGGTTATTTTCCACTAGTGCTGGTCTTTGACATGGTTCATTACACTAATTTTTAAATCAATTTGTTCCAGTAGGCTGTCCATTTTCATTAAGTTAAATATGTATCAAGTGCTGCACAAAACAAAACCAATATTGACAGTTTATATTGTTGGCACTCTGCATCTCTTAATTTAGGATATTGAGAGAAAACAAGACTGGCCTCCCATAAAAATAACCCTAGAGGTTATTTATGCAGTTAGTTTATTAGTTTAGGCCTCCTGTTGTACTAAGAGAAAAGGAGAAATGATGCAATGGGAGGATGATGGGGTGGATGGATGAGTCAAGAAAACATTGATTTTGCATTTCATTTCCAGTTTCAAATTTCTTGGCAGAGTTTATTTTAGCCGTTATCATTCTGTAACATTAACCACACATCTTTTATTGCAATCATGACAACACAGGCTTTCCATTTTAACCCAAATCCCAGTGATGTGTTTTGCGTCTAAACCGAACCAAAAGGAGGTGGAGAATATTCTTGCTCTATTTTTCTGTTACCAGTTTTATAACATTACTTCTGTGAGTTGTATTCAGATGGTAGATGCAAATATGAGAGGTCAGGTTGAAGGACTTGTTTTACAAAACTCATAGTCACATTTCAGATGTTGAAGAGGTTATTTATATCTTACCTGTTATCAACATTCCCTTGAAAGCATCAAAAACAACAAGGATCCTCACAAGTATCACCCGTGTAGCCAGACATTATTGTTCAAGAGCTATTCAAAGCACACAAATGAGCCACTCCGCTGTAGTTTATCTTTGACTCAATCCCACATACACTGTCCTGCTGCTGTAAAATGCACTTTAAAGCACCAAATGTGTATTAGTCTGCCGCTGATAGCACCCCCCTACAAAGGCACTACTTACTGCTGTTGTAGTGATTTTTTTTTTCTTTTGTTAAAAAACTGATTTGTTTAGTTTCAGGGGATTACTTGGTTATCTGTCTGTTTTTTTTTTAACAATGAAACTATATATTCTAACAAGTTATACATATTTTATTTTGGAGACAGTGGGCTTGGGGCGCAGTGCCAAACACGGAGAGAAAAAGCCAGGATGAAAATGTATTAAAAAAAAACAACAGAGCAATACGTTGTTGATTTTGGGATCTTGGTTGACGATAAGACAAGATGTGGAATAACACCAGCCTGATGGATAAGACATAAATCAAGCTGTGGTTGTGTAACATCTGAACATCACTGATGATGTCTGTCATATTCTGTGAAGGTTTGGTCGTTAATCACATCTGTGTTCTTGTCCTCTGAACTGTATGTGCTTTGTACAAAATGGTAGTGGGGAAAGAATTCTGGGCATGAAAGCACCTAAATATGAACAGAGCATCTTCAAAGCAATAAATCTGATTTCAGTGTTTTTGAATGCAGTACGTGAGACCTTTTCCCTGTGGAGGAATGAACTTCACACCACCTTATTACCGCCCTTTACCAGAACAGTTGCAAAAATGTCACCTCCAGTGTCCCATTTTGCTGCTGCTGTTTTGTAATATTGATAAAGGTGACGATGCTCCTGCTGTCTGCGGGTGTTTCTAATGCGTTGCTGTCAAATATCTGAACAAGCTCTCTCCTCTTTCTCCCTTCTTCCTGCAATAAAAACAGCTTCATGAATATGGTGTAGGGAAGTGTAAAGGGATCGTAGCTTTGTAAGCTAATGATTGCTTTCATATTTGATTATGTTGAGGTGTACTCCTCCCAGCCAGACAGTGTTGTAGACACGTCTGCACATGTCTTTGCATTGTAAACATTCACATCAGAGTGTTAGGGCTTTGCCAGAGAAACTGTGGTACGGTGCACTTCTTTGTTTCCCCTGGGTTTCCCAGCACAGCATTGACATGGCTCGTAGTTATTCCTGCTCGCTCATTCATGCAAACTCTCTTCTCCTCTCCCACTCTCTCTCTCTCTTGCCTTACATATCTCACAATATTCCTCTCTCTGCCTCCCATCCCCTCTCTTGCAGACCCAGTCATCCATGGCTGCTACATCGGTGGCTAGCCTGGATGCCATGCCCGATGCTCATAGGCTGCTCTCAGAACTCTCTCACCCCTAAGCAACAGCACAGATTAAATACTTAACTTTATTCATTTTTTTCTCCTCTTCCACCCTCACTCTGGCCTGGCATTAAAAATTCATCCACTCTGTGTTGTGTTAAAAGCACATTACGCAAGACTCTAAATATACCCCCTCCCAGGAAGGATCCGTTTGTCCCTCGCTGCCTTTACATCTGCGCTGTGTCTGTGTGTATGTAAGCATTGTGTATACGTGTGTGTGTGAGAGACAGAGAGAGAGAGCTGAGGGCTTTTTTATTGCTCTGATGCTGTGTTCTTTTATGTCTATCAAATCTCAGGAGGAAGGCAGCTCAGGAAAGTCCCTCAGGTGGCAACAGGGTGATACAGAAAACTGACAAGCAGGTAGGGTCAAGTGATGCCCTCTCAGATCAGGAAACACACCTTTAATTCAACAAATGCTGATTTACCCTCTGATTACCGTGAAGGTTCTCCATCAAAAGAGAAGGCGCCTTTGTGTCTTATTTAGTGCATCCTCACCTATAGTCCATCAGTATGAGGTCCTGACTGCTGCAGAGTTTAGCCGATCACTCTGAAGGCGTTTTATCATGTAGAGATGGACATTTGGAGAAGAAGAAAGTGCTGCTGTGTGCATTAGTCTCTCCCCAGGCTGCCTGTCTGCCCCCAGCAACAAAGACTGACAGTTGAACCGTTTGATGCTGACTCCTGGATGAAAGGCTTCTGTAATTGGTTGCTATTACAAACTGTACACCATCCCCGACAATGGCAGCAGAAGCGAAAGAAAAAGCAACATGTTCCCACCATCTCTTAAAATCCAGTGTCTGCCAAACACCAAAAGAACAAGTCTTTGTTGTTTAAATGAACACCGAGTATGTTTCTAATGTGATAATTTTGCCCTTAGAATGCTGTTCTCTTCTCATTCAGTTAGCATCCACTGACTTTTATCTGCACTGTACAACAAATTTCATTTGCAGTTGTTGTTCAGAAAAAGAAAAAAAAAAGCCTTCTGAATTGTTTCAAAACCCCATTTTTATTTTTTAAAAAGCTGCTTTTTTATGTTGATGATTTATGTGCTTTCAGGTCCCTACAGAATGTTGGGTTTACTCCTCAAGTATTAAATATGTTTAATTCCCTTTATTGGATAAAATACAATGTGTAACTAATAAGTGTGGAGAATCCAGTTTAAGCACTGACATGGTGAATCGCTACACTGCACAGCCACATACCAAAGTACACACACAAACCCACACAGTCTTGTGGTGTGTACGGGCACAGCTTTTTTTTTCTGTAGATATTCGGGGTGCATGAGTTCAGTAGATCTAACCAAGATGAATATCACAAGCTGGGCTTTGACAGAATAGGGGTTTGTTCTGTTTCTCCAATCCACTCCACATATGACACCTTGTGCCTGCCAGCACGTCTCTCCGTAGACAACACCTGCCAGCTAATCCTGCCAGCCCGCACTGATGTGTGGCATTCCTAACTCGATCACGATCAGGTACACAACACCTGCGATCTACAAAGTTTAGGAAGCTGCCAAGTTCCTCCCATGGTGAGACGGGTTTCTCTCACTGTCTGTCTTCCTCTCTTTCTTCCTTTTCTCCTTTTTTGTTGCCTCTTGTCACCATGTGTACCAGGTGTGTGTGTGTGTGTGTGTGTGTGTGTGTGTGTGTGTGTGTGCAGAATGTGACAATGAGAGCAACTGTATCACTTGTCTTTGGTGGCTGCAAGAAGATGAAAACAATGGATCCTTTTTGTACCTGCAGATTCTTCCTGTGCTCCACATTAAATAAGACCTCCAAGTCCCTAAATTAATGAAGATGCAGGAAAAGACAAAAGAATGTAGGCACTGTGCTGCAGTGCAATGCCAAGAGCATTTATTAGTGAGACGGAGCAACACAGCAGAGGAACATCTGGTCCCTTGTGGCCAATTCGTCTGCTTGAGCACCTTGCGTATCCAGCGTCCCCTCTCTCCACAGCAGAAACGGTTCTGAGTGACAGTAGTGTGCTGCACGTTGGTCTGTTCCCTCTCCCCATGGGTCTAATTTGTGCAAGCTGCTTTTGAATTGTTGCAAAGAAGATGCAGGAACAAAGCCAGCTGAGGGGGCTGGGCGTATGGGACCTGCTGTTCCTCTGTGCCGTTAGTTCTGTTGCCAGTTCGTCTGTGTTCTCCTCTGCACTCCCTCCTCTTTCACCCCAAAGTGTCAGCCTTGTGTTTACACTGTTTGCCGATATTATGAAGCAAAGGTGCAAGGGTGAAGAGGTTAGTAGGGTAAAGCTCTCAAAGTGAACCACTAAAAGCACGAGTCGCTGATATAACTTTTATTATTTTGCAACAACAAGCAGTGCTGTATACTTTAATTAATATTTACACAGCTTTTATCAAAGTCCATAACACTGGTACAACAACACCCCTCCACCCCTTTTTTTATAATGTCAATTCACATTTGCATTGGCATTTGCCGCAGCAGCTGATGATATCCTTCAAAGGCTTGCACTAAGCCATGACTCAGAGACTGTTCCTTGAGGCTGGGCCCTGCTTTGCAAGTACAAGTATCATACTGTAGTTATTTTCTCTACAGGGGACAGGATGAATCAGCAGCATCTGAACTCTGCAGGAAAAAGTCAGGGGAATGAGCTGAGACCTTCAATGTGTCACTTGTAGAAAAAAGAAAAAAAGACACCCTGTCTGTTTGACAAGTGAAGATTAGTCACCTGCAACTATAAAAGAGGCAGGGTGCAGAGTTTCAGTAATAAGTGTGCCATTTCTCTGCCCAAGGAAAGCTCAGTTTGCCTTTATGTGTAGCCTTTTACACCTGAATCCCCCATAGCAAGAGAGAAGAACTTCTTCCCTGACACCTACGCCATAATGACATGCCAATTTACAACTCCCCAAGAGAGGAATTAGAAGCACACCAACTGTCATCTTAAAACCAGGAACATGGGTTGATCAAACGTCAAAAACTGCTAACAGTACCGAAACGGTAGTCGAGTCTAGAATGAGCTAACAATTCATTGTCCTTATAGACTATACAGTATGCAACAGAAGTGAGTATACCCTTGTGCAATATTACCTCAGTGACAAATTATTTAAAATTACGTCACTTCTCAACAATTTAAAAAGTTCTGAGTTGACAAGTAGAGTATATTATCTTATAAATAATCGAAAACAGAGACTATATTGAAAATACAGGCCTTAAATTTGAAATGAAATGCAACAAAATGAATACACCCATAATCCCTGACTCCCTAACAGTTGGGAAAACCTATTATTTCTACTTAATAAATATGAATATGACAAAAATATTCATTCACAATCATTATCCGTCACACATGGTATTCCACAGGAATCAGTGTTGGGACCACTTCTGTTCATCATATACATCCACATTACCACAGTTTCCTGTTCCTGTGGGAACCCTCCCAAGGGATTAATAAAGTTTCTATCTATCTATCTATCTATCTATCTATCTATCTATCTATCTATCTATCTATCTATCTATCTATCTATCTATCTATCTATCTATCTATCTATCTATCTGTCTATCTGTCTGTCTGTCTGTCTGTCTGTCTGTCTGTCTGTCTGTCTTTCTGTCTGTCTGTCTGTCTATCATCTTCCCCCTTGGTAACATCCTCCATCACTTTGGAATTAATTTTCACTGTTGTGCTGATGACACACAACTTTACATCTCCACTAAACCAAGCACCCTTATTTTTAATGTTGTTTTATTTGTATCTTTTATTGTAAGGTGTCCTTGGGTACTCAGAAAGGCACCAACAAATAAAATTTATTATTATTATTAGTAGTATTAGTATTAGTATTATACTTAGTCTAATTGCATTAATATGGTTATAAAATTACCTGTGAACGCCAGAGCTTTCTCATTTCTGGGTTGTGTCTATCTGCATGTATTCATACATTATGGCTCTACATGGAAAAAGCTGCCAGAGGAACTGATAAATGTGACTGCTAGAACTCTCGAATATGAATAAAAACATACATTAACATCAGTGACCAACTAAAAATCAGTTGCAGCAATAATGAGGAAGCACAGAAAAAGCCCTAGTACCACTAATTAGAGCTGCAGTGGCAGTCCTAATGAAATGACACCATGGAGAGTGTATTATTTGCACAACCTAACTCTAAGAAATAGTTAGACAAGTGCTGCAGACTTTTCACAGTGGTTATTACTTGAAACTTATGCGACAGCTCAGAAAGACAGTTCATAATGTCAACTTTATGGATGGCATCGAAGGAAAAAAAAACCTGACTTGCTCTTTGGAACAAAACTCCAAGACTAAACTTTGCCAAAGAACATGAAAAAAAGCCCAGTGAATATTAGGAGCACATTATTAAATTTGCTCAGGTCAAATGGGGTCCAGCATGTTTGGCATGAAACTGACCAAGATTACCACAGTGAACGCATAGTCCTGACAGTGAAGCATAGCGGTGGGAGCTGGATAATATGGGGCTACATGAGTGCAAAAAATCATCGGGGACATGACATTTATACATGGTGCCATAAATGCCTGTGAATATTTCAGAAGTACTGGCTGACAAGATGACTCCCAGTCTGCTGAAGCATGGCAGAAGAGGAATATTCTAGCATGATAATGATCCAGAGCACACTGCCAAAATCACACGAGTTTCTAAAGAAGAAAAAGTGAAGTCTATGACCTCAACAAGTGTGGCGCCTGACGTAAATCCAATAGAACACCTTTGAGGTATTTTAAAAAAGAGAGGTAGAGCAACATAAGCCCAGCTGAAAAAAGTTTCTTTTTTGGTAGAATTTGGTATTCTATGTGCAGAGGAGGGCTGAGTCTGTCATTAAAAATAAAGGGGGCCACATGAAGTATTGAAAAAATAAATGATTTGAATCTCAGCAATGAAAAATGTACTGGCTGTTCTTGCACTGAGTTCGACAGAGTGGCCTGTATTTTTTATACTGTAAATCCAAGCTTTTTCACTGTTTTACATAAGAGCCAGTGTCACATTGTTCAACTTAGAAGTAATGCGATTATGGTAAGGTGATAAAATTCTGAATGATTTGACTCTTGATTATTTGACTGATATAGATGCATTGGTGTTGATGCTCTTGCTAAAGTGTTGGCTTGTTTAGAGGCTGTCGGATCAGCAGCTAGCCTGTTGAGAGTATTATCACAAATGACAGAACCAAAGGCCAAAACCCAAAAAACATGCAAGTTGCAATTAACTGAAGAAGAATTTCACCATTGGAAAGTGAGTCATGACATAAAACTATAGGCTATGTGTGGTATGGAAATCTGTAATTTTAAAAAAAAATCTGTGACCAGAAAAAGTGAAGTAAATGGGAGCTGTTAGTCCATATCCCTCTAAATTGCTTTCTTATGAAGCTGCTCTCCAGAAGCCTACGCAGGCCTATGAAAAAACAAGGAAGGACAGCCTGTAGTTTGAAGTAGAGCAAAACTCCTCCAGATTAGGTTACTTGGAAGAGTTTAGCAGGCAGCTGATCAGGGAAATCTCAACACACGCAGCATGAGGATATAATTTATGTAGATATACCCATTTTATAATGATAGAAAGCCTGTGAAAAATGATTTAAAATTAATAAAAAACATGCAGGATCTCAGCCAAATGTTTTTCATCGTGGCCAGACTTACAGTATGTGTTACAGCAGACCAATGAGCCTAATCATGATATATTACATATACAGTACACAAAGACACCCACACATTTATCCACGACTGTCAGGATTACAGCATTGCAAAGCACAGCAGCCCATAGGTTTGTTTCTTTGAGCATCTTTCCCTTTCCTCCTCCATTTGCAAAGTTTTGGGCTTTTTCTTTCATTAGCATGAATCTAAAACAGTTGTGGGTGGCAGAGGAAAAGAGGAATAAAACTGCTGGAGACTAATAATGTTTTTTTTTTCAAGTAATGCGCCCGTTGTTGCCAAAAATGTCAGCGGCGCAACACAAAACTACAGTATTTTTACACGCCACGGGTGAGAGAGTAAATGAAAGCCAGAGAGCTGCTGGGAGGCTTATTAAAACACCTGTAATGATCCATGATGGTGCAGGATGAAGCATAAATCAGCAGACACATCCAGCTGAAGTCAATTGGAAATTAAATTGGGTAATGGAGTGTGGGAATAAACTGGAGGAAAAAAAAAACTTGCATCAAATTTCACAATGCAGGCAGAACCACTGACAATAACAGAAGAACTCCCGCTGTGAGGCTGAAATGTTTCCCTGTGAGTCTCCTGCCTTGTCTGTGGATTTAAAATGAATACCATCAGGTTAAAGGATAAAGTGTAGCAGCTTGGTTTTTAATAAAAATTGCCAGGCATTTGTAACGCATGATGTCTCTTATATTTATTTTTTCCTTGCAGAGCCTCTGTGTTTGTCAAATAAGTTGAAGGTGCTTCTCTGTCTTTAATTCTCTTCTAGAAATAAGATGTATTCAGTGCCTGTTTGGCATCAGGTGTTCCAGACTTTACACACTTAACACTTCTGTATTGTTTCCCAGTCAGGTTTTGTTTTGTTTTTGGTTTTTTTGTTGTATTTTCACTGTCAGATTTGCAGCTCCATCCTGCCTTTAATGATTTCAGAGACAAAATGAGACAGCCGCTAACAATGGTCCCATGTGTCTGTTCTTCCACGACGAGCGGAGGCGACACATGATGTCATCCACAAAACAAAATGAGTCTGACATCTCACATCTTAGTAGAAAAAATAGCCTCACTGCTGTCCCTGGGATATATATGTGAGGGTAAAATATCACTTAGAGCAAATCTGCAGGCTCTGCTCAAGAAATTATATAATGCTCCAGAATTTACAGGATTAAAGCAGGCTAATTAAAACAGAGAAACAGGCGGTGGATTTCTTCTTTTTTTTTTCATTTGTCTGACAGGTTTCCTTCCCAGTGGAGCTGTGTCGTGGGCCATATGAGGAAACAGAGAGGGATGAGAAAACACTCTGCATTCTGGAGACATCCGAGAGACACAGGCGGTAACAGTTTAGTCTGCATTAAGTCTTTTCTCAGCCAGAGGCATTTCTGAGTCAATATCTGCTGCTTAACTTTATTGCTTCACAGCAATCTTTGCAGCATGCATGCATGCGGTCCGAGTCGGTGAGCTTGTGAAGGTGGCAGAAACTCAGACGGATGGTTTGACAGGATGGATCCAAATTGAGAAAGAGATGATGGGTGATGATTCTGTGGAGTGAGAAGGATGACAGCAGGCCCCAGACAGTCACCAGACGTCTCCTGACTTGGCGTTCTGTCAGTTTTGAAAGGACACACTGCTGCTGCTGCTTTGTGTGTCTGTGTGTATGCGTGCATGTGGCAACGAGGCGGTGAGTAAAACTTTGTCACCTTTCATTTATGTCTAATTACACCATATTAATTCAAGTGATTTGCGTACACGTCTGCCTTTGCAGGAATTGAGCATGCAAGCGCAGACACACCTTTGAAGGTTGAAGTTTTTCAACTTTGACAAGCCGTGAAACAGCGTCAGGCGTGCTGATAAATACAGAGCACCATGCAGGTTTTTCTTCTTTCTGTTTTTTGACTGTGAGGGTTTTGGCCGGGGGCTAAAGGAAAGTAGAAAAAAGAGGTTCACCTCAACACACTGGAGTATAAATGGAACTGAGCTGAAATATAATTTGTTTCACCAAGTGCAGAAAATCTCAGAATCTATTGATCATCCTGCAGAAGCATAACTGAGTGTTTTAACTATTTGCACTGCAGAATAAATATCCTGTGGTATTTCCTCAAGTAAGTGCAGTAAAGAAAAGTAGGCTGTATGGTTCTGCACACATAGATTTGCTGGTTGATTGGTGGATAATACAGGACTGAACTGGTTAGGTGCTGCAGGAGTGAGAGGAGTCAGTGATTATTCATCATGCTTCTCAGGGTTGATTGGTCATGCCTGCAGAATGGGAAAGATGGACTGTCACTTTCCACGTAGGAGAGGCGTATCTGTGGAAGAAGGGCTGCTGGCAGTGAGCCAGAAGGCAGCAGAGGTTAAGACAGGGACTGAGCCTCTTTTGTCTGGACCTGGCCTCAGCCACCACTGGAATGCTCAGAGAAAGAGAGAAAAGGCCTTTGTTCCTGCTTGGCGTCAACACATCTGCTTGGAAACATTGACTCCTATCACAGGCTTCATCTCCAGCAGCCTCTGAACCAGATAGTAGCCGTGTGCTAAAGCCGCCACAGCCAAATTTCTCTGCTGTGTTATTTCCGGTGCCCCAGCTACCCGTCTGCCTCGACTGGAGCTCCTGGGACACAGAGGGGAGTCTGTTGGGTTTCCTCAGACATGACTGCTGTCGCCTAAATAATTTAGTGCAGTCACAGAAGCTCAGAGCAATGAAGGACAGAGGCACTTTACTGAGCAAAACTTACTGTATCTGCCAGCCATCTAAACCCACTGACCTTCTGTCGCTCTCCACAGCTCTGTTGGCTTCTTGAAAGTAAAAGGTGTTTCATACATCTGTGTGGGTTTGTTTGTGTGTGTGCAAGGCTGAACAAGTTGCACAACAAATAGACATCCCCTCTCAGGTTAAATACACTTTGGTTTACCCAAATTCTTTCATATCAGTGTCATATGGGATGTCATGACTGCAAAATGCTGCGTTCAGGAGGTTAACAAATGAAATACAGATTTGAATCTGCTGGACGAGAACTCTGGGTTCATTACAGAGACATTTGGCTCAAAGTAAATTGGGCCAATGCAAGATTTGCTCTTTGTTCACATCATAAAGCCTGATGAATCAACTCTACAAAACATGCTAAACATGCAGGAGAGAAGGTGGGCTACTGTGTGGTTGGAGTCAGGGTGCATTCACTGCCCTCCCACAGCAGTGAGCAGGAGAGGAGGTTGATCAAAGGAAGCTAAATCAAGACAGGAGAGAATGGAAAAAAGAAAATGCAGAAAATAAAAACAAACCAAGATTTTTGAACATTTTAGCTGCTCTCTAGTCCTAAATGCTATTTCTATATGCGTTGCTTAGATGGGGGTGCATTAACATAGGATGTGACATTAAGTTTATCTCTTATGAGTATTTATGTATGCCTCTGTGGCCTTATGCCTTCTTTTAGTTAACAAAGCATTGCAGCCTTTGGCTAAAAATGTCGACTTAAGGGTTAGTAATTAATCTAATTTATCGTTCATGCTCACAAGGCTCAGTACACAAAAATGAAGAGTGAACATGGAGAAACAGCCAGGAAATGGAGCAGGAAATAGAGACAAACTAGAGGAATTAGCAGTAGCTGCATGCAGAACAACATGCTATTGTTGCAGGTAGGGGCGTACAGCTGGAGGCTAATAGGAAACACGTTCACAGCATGAACTTACTCATTAACCTTGCTGACTTGTTTACAAGATTTGTGGGAAACGAGAATTGAGACTATTTAATACAACTTGTGGTTCCTGTATTGATTGTATCAGAAAGTAAATGGACTTTGGAGCTGCAGGTTGATTTATGTTGCCCTCGGGATGAGGCTCAATGCAGTGTTTATTTAAACTGCGTAAAGAAAGAGTTTGACATTTTAAGAAGTTATTACTTTCTTAGTCAGAGCAGGAGTTAAATTAAAATTACTGATACCACATTCATGCTGGTAAATGTGAAGCTGCAGCCAGAAGTTGGTTAGCTTAGCATGAAGACTGGAAATGTTGCATGGCAACAAGCAAAGATTCTGGGAGGTTACTAGTCCTGAAACAACAAGAAGGGCAAATTGCCAATTTTATTACTTAGTTTGTGTGTAGGAACAAAACAAACAGGATGTAAGTTGTTAATTAGAGAGATTTAGAGGTGCTGAAGCAGATTGTGTTTCCTTTGGCCAGAGCCAGGTAGGTGGCTGAGAAACAACAGGAAAGTGAATCCAGGTCTCAAGCAGTCACATAAGCAGATTGCTGAGATTTGGTAATAGAGATTAAAGATAATAGATTTTAAAATGATTAAGACCACAACTATAGACCTAAAAAAAATCCAGTATCAAAAAAGTTAGAAAAATATATAATCTGATTATTATTACATAAATACATCTATACATAAATATATTTTTGTAATGATATCTCAGGTTTTACTTATAAATAACTTTCAATGTATCTGGTGGAAAACCAGACTTTAGATCATGGCTTTTGTAAATGCATGCTGAAATTGTTTAGTTTGCAGCATGTGGTGTAAGTCTTGAACTTTAATGTGTAATGTTAACGGGCAATGTTAGCATCACTTAGCCTTCTATTATTGGTATAATGTAAGGGATGCTAACCAATTCCAATTCACTGACAGGCTGTAAAAGTAGCTTAAGATGTTGATTTAACCTCCAAACTTCATAGACCCTATTGTGATCAACCATCAACAGGATGCAGTGGAACAAGTTTGGTTGACAGAGGCCCCACAGCACAAGCCAGAGTACCCAAAGGATCCACTGTCAACATCCTGGTTCCTGACCCCACAGGACACCCAGAGAGGTCCTCCTGTCCATGTCCAATGGTTCAGAGCATTTTTGACCACATAAGTGGGGCCAACACAATATTAGGCAGGTGGTCATAATGTTATGCCTGATTGGTGTATATGTCTTTACTGATATACAGTATCTGTGATAGGCCTAAGGCGATCAAATCTGTGGGCTGATAAATCAGTCAAGTTCTGAAAAAATCCAAGGAGCTGAAGTGGGTTGATGGTAGACAAAGTCCAAAATAACAAAAATATCTATCAAAAGAAAACCTAACCAAAACCAGCAAGCCAAAATACAATACCTTGATAAAAAATAAAATAAATGGCTGCATAGCCCTACAGAATCCTGCAGATTAACAAAGCAAAAGCTACAGATGGAGAGACTGGACAAAAATGTGTCTGGTTGGCAGATGAGTGATTCTGCACCTCAGCAGTGCCATCTTGGCTCCTTTTGCTTTATGCTGTCATTAGCCAGCATCTGATAAACCAATCACCGCGTCATACCTGCACACTCCAATTAGCATAGACGGACACATTCCCAGCTGCTGCACATCGCTCAGACTTTCCATACTGGGAAAGAACAGTGGGCAGTCACACAAACAAAACATGACTGGAGTAATAACATGGCCATTATGCTAAGCTGAGCTAGCCCTAGCTATATTTACCATCCACATATAAGAGTGATGTCAATCTTGTAGTCTAAGTCTTACGAAGACAATGAATTTAGTATTTTCAACTCTGTCAAACGACTCCATCATCTTAGCTTATGTGCATACTCATTAAACAATACTGGAGCAAGAATGGGTAATTCCAGCCTGTTTGGAAATTTACATTCCTGCTTCTCTGATTGTATCAACCAGTGTATCAAAAGGTCAAAATAAAACTATTCAGACAGAAGGATGCTGCTTTATGAGAGCACATCTTTCAATGCTATAAACATGCAGGTGAGTTGAAGACTGAATATAATGTATAAGATACCACGTGACCCTGACCTTGTGGAAATATAGAAGTCGCACAGGATCTCGTGTTTTTCTGTTAACTGTTTGTGTTCCAGCCCAGAAGTGTCCTTGAGGGAACAACTCCTCCTTCGCTGCCTCTTTACTTATTAGAGCCGGTGTTAATCTTCACAACATGCAACCTTGGACATCCATGCCAAGACTTGCACCAGCCTCACCTCGCTACAACCGTCCCCATAATCCCACAACAATGAGGAAAATCACATTAATGCACCGAGAAGCTGGAGGTCTGGTGCAGCCTATGACAGCCGAGGCGAAGGGGCGCAGCTATCATTTACATGCTAATGGTGTTGGTGGGGATGGTGAGAAAGGGGCCGGGGCAGGGGGTTGCACCGTGCTGCTGGTGGAGGAGCTTTTTCTGGAGGGCCACAGTGTAGCACACGCAGACCTGCGGTGTGGAAAAACCATCTGCTGGTCCTCATCTGGTCCAGCCAGCAGGTCCATTTACACACTGCTTAATCAGACGTGTCTGTTGGACGCTCCTCCTCCTCCTCTACTCTCCTCTGGAACACACACACACACACACACACACACAAACTGCCAGGCCTCTTTTCAAACACAAATTACTCGGCCTTATTTCCTGCTGCTGAGCTGCTGGTGTCATGCACCTGGCTTTGGTTGACATTTCAGATTGTCGTCTCCACCGTCAGCATTAGAATCGACCGCAGCCATTCGTAGACATCTGTGTATGTTTTGACTCGAAATAGCATGTGCATTTTACTAGTCCTTTATTAACATACTGCATTCCTGAGAGCATCATTCAAGGCTGGAATGCAAGCAACCTTTACTTCTCTTCCACTCTTGCTGTGTGGTGTAGGTGTAATGTCCTCTATTTAGCTGCAATTCAAAGGTTGGTGTGGGTGTACTGTAACTTAGCTATCCAGAGAAAAATAAGAAAAAAGCCCAAGAATAGCCTGGAGGAGCCATGATTGAAGCGTAGCGGTAATAACACCAATCACCTGTGAAACAACCAATTATTGTGTGTGGTTCGGTGGAGAGCTAAATTCGGTGGCATTTCAGAGCCTCTGACTAAGGAAAATGCAAAGAGCCTGCACAGGTTTACAACTTTTATTGTTGCTTCTTGTACTTCAGTTCAAGGATGATGTGTTTTTCAGGAGCACATTTTCCTTCAAGATCTCTCACATTAATGGATCCACAAAGCTCATCCTCGGGCGCCATAATGGCTAAAATCTCATAATGCAATAATTCCCCCGAAACCAATGTTTTTTATGGTTGACAGCCAGCGGGCATTTAGATTTAGAAAGCTTACGTCCCATATTTTTCCAGTCATATCGGCTAGAAGCAATCTGGGTCCGGGGCTGGCCTACTTCTAGCCCACTATTTTGAGCAACCCTTTAGAAAGTATTAAACAGAGGAGAACAATGCCATTTTTGAGTGGCAGCATTATGAAATACTCTCGTAGATGAGAGCCACATCTGTCCAATGTGTTGGGGGAGAGGACTGCAGCGACATCAATCATGGGAATGTAGACTGTGATACTAATCAGCCCTCGACTGGTTCAGACAGATAGGAAATAGAGTTTTATCATGTTACAGCCTCTTAATGTCACATCTCTAACTTCTCTGTAATTCCATCACAAGGTTGCGTACCTGAACTGACATGATTTGAAGCATCACTGTGTGTTGTCACTGGACATTCAGGCCACCTGACAAATTCCTCACATGGTTTTCGCTGTACTGACCTTTGAATTGAGGACGTGGTTTCTCCACAGGCACTTTGTGTTTGTTCTTTTTTCTCCTCAGTGCCACGTGTCGACGAAAATAACAAAAACGACTCTCTTTTCATGTTTAATATTCAGATAAAATGTCGAGTACCTCAAGTGGCAACACAACAACGTGTCCCTTTGACGTCAAACTCAATTTCCATGACTCACTCCTTTCGAAATAAATCGCATATTCTGCCGGGCAGCTCCCAAAAATAGTCAGATAAGAGAGAAGTACAACATTAATCTTGTTTTTGCATAAGCCTCAGAAGGTACAATGCACCTGCCTGTGTCTGATGCTCCGTTTGTCCTGCTTTTAAAATGAAATAAAATTCATGGGGGAAACGATTTAAGGCTCCTAAATTGACTTTACTGGCTTTCAAGTTAGAAAACCAGCACAGGCTCTCCCGACATCCTCCGACTCCTTGATGTAATTAAGGTGGATTTAGATTTTCCCTCAGCACATAAAAAACAGACAATTGCTCCGTTAATGGCCACCATCAAAGCCTTAAAACTGCCGAGAAGTTAGAAGACAATGGCTTTCTTACAATGGAGAAAAACTCTGCAAATGTAAACTAAATGAACCCATTCATCAGTGTAAATGATGGTTTTCATCAGTGAAGCAACCTCACTTAAGTGGTGAAGGAGAAGTCCGATATTTTTAACAAGTAGAAGGTGTATTATGTGCAAAATGATCATTTATCCAGTACTTTCCCCAACCACGGAATAATCAGTGAATATAGACCAATTTACGACAACAAAGCCAACTAATCACATTAAGATATTCAGCACCACTGTGAGTCATTCTGCCATCACAACAAAAACCTCTCACGCGTTTTTCACCAGGAGCAGTGAAAGGATGAATCATGGAGTAGCTTTAAGCAACAAAAAGGGAATACTTTCAAACACAGCTCTGTCTATCGACAGCAAGGCTTAAAGCTGTTGTCTGCGGTAAGCAGGGAGAAAGTCACGCTCTGTGTCTAAAAGGAAAAAGTGCTCGAAATCCATTTCAAAGACGAGGGCAGACACTGACGAAAAAAAGTAATGAATATTTTACAGGCAGGGAGTGCAGAGCTGCACTCCAGGTGACACTCTTGTGTTTATAGAGCTTATCAGAAACCCATCGCCCACAGAGCACAGCCAAGGCAAAGCTATGTGTCTGATTGTTTATCAGCAGACTGCTGGCGGGTTCCCCTGTTACCTGCATGCTTGCATAAGGCCAATCACAGGGACAGTATGCTGTAAATTCAACAAAAATGACCCTTTTGGAAAGAAATGCTGTTGAAGTTTAGCTCTGAATGTCTGACTATAGGAAGAAGTTGTATGCCTGCAGTATGGGGCTGTTTCCCTGTAGGGAGCTGATATGGATTTCTATGATGTGAACTGTCAAATTACAAATTGCCTTAACCCCTTACCCCCAGGTTTTGGAGCTAAAGCATCCTGTTCCACTCTGTGTGACGGTATCACATACTGTATGTGGCATGCTCTGGCTCGCCATTCCAGCTGTGAAATGTTATGTTCAAACTCAAAACGCTCAACTTTTTTATGGCTTAAAATAAAGCTGAGCTGGTCAATGTTTGTCAGTTTACTACATATTAGGAATCAGATTTTTTATACCATCATGACTTCAAATGTTATTCTTTAGTTACTTTTACTGTACAATTTCTTTGAAACACAAATATGTTATTTGAAAGTATTGTTTCTGTGACCAATGTTTCCCCCCCAAGCGCTTTTGTAAAGGTCCAAAGTATAAGTAGATACAGCCAAATTTATATAAGAGATTTTAAACACACATGTATTTGGGAGACAAAGCTGTGAATCACACTAATGCCTGTCCTGCATTTAGTCACACACTAGCAAATGAGGTGTAATAATATTTTGAGGAAACCCCTGACTATCCCCCATCAGAGAACATGAATTTGAATCCTTATATATTCTTCTCTTCTTACCCAGGTGAGGCCCCGCTAATACTTCATGTTTTGTAGCTTAAAATCCACTTTGAGCTTTTGGTTTTTCTACTGATTTTGTCTTGTTCCCTGGAGAGAAAAGAGCAGCTGTATGAAATTAAATAGGAACCTCCTTAGGAAGGTAACGTTGTTGGTGCGCAGATCAAATTTTTAAAAAGTAGAGCTGACAACATCTCCACAGCTTGTGTGACTCGAGCTGTGCCAACCCTGCCTGTGAAGCAGTCCTTGAACAAGGGCATTTTTTGATTTGGTGTGCATCTTCCTGTGCGCGCTCTCACTGCTCAAGGTGCCTGCCAATTGAATGACTTTGCTGCGAGGGATTAACAGTAGCGGCGATCTCTTCATGAAATCTGTGGCTTTTGAAAAATTATTTCAAAATGTTGGAACTACACACACGGCGGCACACACTGGAATGCACGCGCTCTGATGCACACACTGAGCTCGTCCTAAGACTTTACATGTGCTTGCATCATCATCCTTTTTAATTGAGCTTCCTCTCCCCTGCCTGTCGCTGCACTCAATCCCCGCATTCTCTCCCAGTTTTTCATCTCTTTCTCCTCTTCTTCTCCCACTCTTTGGGAGAAGAAGAGGCTGCCTGCTCTCCAGCATTCAGTTCCTCCTCTTCATCACAGAGCAGGATAGTGAATGTACATTTATATAAACTGATTAGCATTTCATCCCAGCCTTGGTTTTCTCTCTGCGCTAGCGGAGTACAAAGAATCGATAGACACAATGCAAGGGGAAAAGAGAAGCATGGAGAAATCAATCTCAACTTGCAGTCAAGGTGAGAAAGGCACTTGCATGGTCTCTCATAAAATCAGCTGCTAGACAAAGTGTGGAGAAGTCAGTCTGGGAGGAGGCCCAGAGGACATGGCAGGGCTCTGCCTCTCGCTGCTGCAGATCAGTCAGAGGAAGTTCTGGTGTCGGAAGTGGAGGGACTTGAGTCAGTGTTTTATATCTTACATAAAACTAACACACAGGTTCATCTTTTTATTGCATCCAGTCTCAACTCTTCCACCACAACCTCCTCACTTTTGTTTGATTTTTCTCCTTAAAAACACGTCTTCTGTGCAAGTGCAACAAAGGTTGCAACGGTGGGAAACGAAAAAAAAACAAAAAACGAGAACATTCCTCCAGACATTTTGGAGGAGACATCCACAGCTAAAGTAGTGACTCAATTTTTAAGTGTACCTCTCACTTTACTTTCCCATTCCAACTCCTCTCTGGAGAGCATTAGTCATCTGTGTGTCATGTGGAGGACGTTTGAGTGCATTTCAAACCAGATTTAAATCTTTGTTTTTACAGAAAAAAATGTCCACACTGGCCTGAATAAACAAACCAAGAGAGAGAAAGAGTGAGTTTCATTAAGATTTATTCATATGAAAATAATAATATAACAATAATAAGAACATAACGTATGTTTTAAACTGCATTAAGAGGGACTGTGTTCTGTGTGATGTTGAGGGCTGCCCCTTAATAAAAAACACCTTATTTGAATTCAGGATTTGTCTGCTCTTTGAACACACTGAATCACAAAATTAGTTGAATTGGAATTTGACATGAGGAACGTCATGCAAAATGCTTTTTTTTTTTACATCTAGTGTTTATAGCATTTTAGTAATACATAATTGTGAATCTTTTGTGATTTTTACTGATAACGCTCCAGAAAATAACACTAACAGAAATGATGCAGCCCAACTTCACTTCATCAACTGACTAATAAGGGGCTGTCTCGTTTCTTATTAAATCATGTCATCACAACATCACAACATGTATTCAGCATCCTATCTCATACTGTGATCTCCTTTTGAAAGGTGCATTAAGTGACTTTTTTTTGTTTGCCCCAAAGCACAAAATAACTGTGACATACTAGTAAAGTCTACCCTGAACGTTTACTCCCCTTCTGTCGGCATGGAAAGATATTTCACTCTCAAAAGCCCCAAAAGCAAATAACAATGCAGATTTATTATTATATAGGTTTATATGTATAAATTAGATATATTCCCTCTGCGGTATGCGTCTTATTAGTCTCTTGCGTGACGATGTCACTCCTATTTTTGTCACTGCTGTTTTGCCAGAGACACATCCATGCTATTTAATTTCTTGACTGCTAATAGAGGTCACTCCAAGTCATTTTTGCTTAACGCCCCAATTAACCCTGAACACCACTGCACTTCAGTTCAGCCTGACCAGAAAACATGGTCGGAGGAATATGTTATGTCTGATAAATGGTTTCAGAAGGTATGTCCTTGGTCTTCACTGGCAGGTACAATATAGGAATGTGCTTCTGTGTAATCCTTGATTGTCAAACACTGACCTACCTCCTTACCTACCTAGCGCCTGTGATGGTATCAGTAAAGTGCAGACAAACTGTGGGCCAGGAACCTTTTTCATTAATGTGATAAAAGCAGGTGTGTCCTCGCAGCTCTGAGCTGAGTAATTAATGGGTTAAAAAGGCTGATGTGCTTTAGGCCCATGAGAGGTAGCTGGCCTTGTAGTTATTATGCTGAAGTGTCAGAATTACTAATATGTGTGGGTGGAGCCACTGGCCAGAGAACAAGGAATGGCATGCTCATTTGCCACTTGAATGCTGAATTAGACTAAAGTCTGACAGACTGACAACTGCAGAACACTAAGAATTACCTAACTGCTCATTATCATCATGAAACACACTTAAACCACCTTTGTTCATACATAATTTAGCTCCAGTAATATATACCTAAAGAGAAATCTCAGAGGAAAAAGTCTCCCATTTTTTTCTTTCTTTCCTCTGAAGTGCACCTACTCTAGATTCTTTTATATTTTAGATTTTTCACCATATAACCATGTACAGAAGGTCTTTTTGGGTCCACTGTGCATGTACTTGATATTCTTGTGCTTCCTCCGTTATTTTAATAAGTTCTAGAAATTCACTCCATGCAGAGGATGTGGACAAGAGGAGAGGCTGTGTCAGACTGTAGGCGTACTGTCCCCGGCCACCTGCAGTAAAAGCAAATCTGACTCAAAACAACCCGGCAAAGCCCTGCTGCAGTGTCACAGGGGGGTTTGTTTCCTATTGGTCCAGTAAAATAAATCCTCGAGTGTTATTCTTAATAATGAGATTCTGCTCTGAAGATCTTCCTTCACAGATGGCATCCATGTCGACGCCACGTCAGTTACACAGTTGTTTCAATCTTTTCGATGATCTCTATCATAGACTTGGAGGGAGAGAGCAGAGAACAGTCGTCCTGATCCCAGAGGCTGCCGGGGCTGGAGTTTCCATCTGTGCTCAACTCATCGTCCTCCTCCTCGCTCTCCTCCTCGCAGGACTCCAGGTAGTGCAGACCCAACGCATTGATGCCGGAGTCCTCGGAGCTGGACGGAGAGGAGCAGTGGTCCATTTTGGGGCCTTTAATCTTATCAACAGGGGAGGGGTGTTTGTGTTCACTGTACACCTGCTGGACCGGCTGCACGGGTGCAGGCGTGTGTTGAGTCGGTGGTGGTGTCTGCTTGACAGGCTGCCGAGGCTGACTTGGATTTTGGGGCATCTGAGGTGTAGCTGGAGCCGGTGGGGGAGGGGTGGGAGGACGAGGCGGTTCCGGTAAGGGAGGCGGAGGGCGCTGCACGTAGCACATCTTCCCGTTGATGCGTTTGACAATGTAGTCGTCCACAAACAGGTCGGCGATGACGCAGTACTTGGGCGACTCCAGGTGAGGAGGAGACTGGAAGCAGGGGGCGAGCTTCAGGAAACGCTCAGCTAGGGAGACGGACAGGTCGATGGTGTTGCTGCACTCTGAGCCGACTGGCGGCACGGTGGTGCTGGGCAGCTGGCACACATTGGTCATGGGCTGGTACACGTACTTACCTAAAGGTGGGAAAAAAGAGGAAAAAAATACAGAAAACCATTACTTCATGACAAAGTAGCAGATTAGATTTTATATTTTAAAGCTGCTATAATTACTGTTGCTATTTCAGCTGTGAATGCCAACCAGTGTGTCGCAAAGTTGTTGCAAATAGTGACACAAATCCCACAAAAAATTATCCCCTGAACCTGGAGTTCCCTTCGGTTCTGCAGAGTGTTTACTCATTTACTCTCACCACTCTCATCTGCAGCTGTCGACAGTAGGCAGCTGCTCTCAGTAAAAAAAAAATCTCTTGAAACCCACCACACTACCTGCCAAGCACCAAACAGCAAGCAGACAAAACTAGCATCTAGCTGGTGTGGAGTGAGCAGGTAATGAGTCAGATATTTTCCACAGGAGTCCATGAAAACAAAAACACGGTTGAAAAGGAGAGAAAATATTAGACTTATTATATGCATCAGGTGGACAAAAACATGACTCTCAATGAATGCTAATGCTGCTCCGTTCTGGCTGTATATTTGAATACAGCACTGTCTGCTAATACGTTGATTTTATTATAATGTATTGACATAAAAGGTGAGAAAATACCAGTATGAAAAAAGATTAAGTGTAGATTTAAATAAACACAGAGAAATGTATTCACCCTGAATCTGTTCTTATTCTGCATAACCTCTTCCCTTCTGTCTTGTTTTTCATGTGTGAAAAACGTATTTTTAAGTACTGACATATTAAAAGAAATACAAATAAAATGTTCTCTTCCTGTAAAATGTCAGTGATAATAATAATGATATAAACATGCATAAACACATGTTTTAAGTCAGTCTTTGCCAAGGACACAATTTTTGAATCTTGTGTGTGTGATAACCAATCATCTGTTCCTTCTTGGGTACGGCAGCAATTTTCACATCACAAAGCTTTTTGTGCTGCCAAAGGCAAAAAATACCTTTCTTGCTGCTGCTACTATCTGAGGTAAAGCTGCAGCCAGATTGAAAGATGGTTTAAATTCAAGGCCATCCAGAGCAGGGCAGCAATCATTTCTGACCATTCAAAAACTGAGGACAGCGTCATTTCAAACACGATAAAATTACATTCACGATTAAGGCACTGCAGCCATGTTCACAGCTCCGATGTTATGATACAGAGCTGATTCACATCAATATTACCGGCACAGTGGTGTAATGTGTAGTGTCACATCAATTCTCTGTAAGATAAAGGCCATACATTTGCTCTGAAAAGTGGCCATAACACCTTCCATAAGAGTGATGCCTCCCATTTTGGCAACTCATGTACTGGTGGTGATAGTACAAAATAAATGCTCCCAAATGTTACTCACTGTTTGCAGCCCACAGACTCCAACTCTGAGCTGTGCTGCCTGAATAGTGAAGCTCAGATGTGTGTTTAACTGGCTCCCAGGAGGGAGACAGAGAGAAACTACAGAAGATGACAGGCCTACGCATCACTTCCTCTCACTCTGTGTCCTTGTCTTTTGTTTCGCTGGCTGGGGGATCCATTCAATCACAATCTTTTCCCAGGTTGCACTGACAACATCAAACTACTTCAAAGTAGGGGAGTGACTCTCTTTTGTGTTGCTGAATGGACAAAGTGAGTTTGTAGCGTTGAACACTTTTTACTGCACACAACATACCAGCTGCAAGATTAAAACAACTGACAGGTGAAGTGAATAAGTCCGATCATCGTGACAATTCAGTGTTCTGCTGAGAAATCCTGGCTCCTGGCATTCAGGTAACGCTACTTTGACACGAACCACCCACCTAAACATTGTTGCAGAGCAAGCAAACACCCTGCACCTCACTGACAGCATCCCACAGCAGGACATTGCGCTCTGCCACACTGCAAAAACGGCACAGGAACAGCTTGAGAAACACGACTAAAGCATTGACCGACCCTCCAATCTCCCCAGATGCCAATTTGATCGAGCATTCGCTAAATGTGTCAGAACAAGCCTGATCCGCTGGTAACATCCTGGCGTCAGACACCACAGGCCACTCTCAGATGTATCGTGTCCATGCCCCGTCAGTTCAGAGCTGTTTTGGCAGCACAGCAAGGTTTGACATTGGGTCTGACCGGTGTATTTAGTTTAACAGATCAGCTGCACAATCATAGATTAGCTTTAACGAAATTCGTCTGAACAGTTTGTTATTAAATGACACAAAACTGCATCATCTACCCATGCAAAGTGATTAAAAGCGGGTATGACTGAAGCTTTATGTCTGTAAACTAAAATATTGTCACCATATAACACAGAACCTTGTGTCGACGCTGACAATAGAAGGGAAATACTAGCCTTTCTCGGTTTAATGAGAGAAACCCAATGGTCCATGTTCAGACAGAGATGAGCCCATTCAGGCAGACAAGATAGCAGCAACAAATGAGAGCTAAAGCAGTAGAAGCCGATGTGTTGACATTTAGTTTTTAGCATATTACATCTAATTGCATGCATCCATCTGGAGTTTCAAATACCAAGAGCAATACTGGGGGACAGACAGATGCACAGTTGGACAACAAAGCAGGCAGACATATGGAGTGGACACCACACCAGCTCTGGTTGTCTTCAGCAGCCTTGCAGAAGAAAAACAGCACATCTGTGAATTCCACAAGGTGTCTGCTCTTAGTTAGAAATATCACTGTTTCTGTGCATATGCCTGCAACTGATCTTAGTTACAGTAGTCTGGCAAAAAGAAAGAGGAGAGAATCTTAGTGAGAAGCCCAACACATCTCTGTCTTCTAATACCTGGACTGGAAGGCAGGAAAAAAGAAGGCTGCAAGCTAGTGAATGTCAACATAGGCTGAACAATGCAATGATTTAAACTATTTAAAAGTTTAAAATCACTGGATGTTGCTTGAGAACCAGCATCTCTGACTAAGGCAACATGTCAGCCAAAGCTTCTCCCTCCCTTTACACTTTATTTAACAAAATAAACTATGTATACAAGTGCCAACAAAAAATTAAGCATTCTCATTAATGGACTGAGTTTGCTCATGGACTGACCGGAGCAAACATATGTGTGGAAACAGACACACAAAGACCGGAGTGGAACAGACACAAGCATAGAAATGGCAGACGTGAGCAGCAGTAGAATGCCTTGCACTGAGCTCAAATGAAACAAATGCACATAAATGCAGTAAATAGCATAAATAATATACTTTGTTTTTTGTATTTTTTATTCAGGACGTGTCCGAACACTGGACTGCACTTGTACTTTTTCAATTCAGTGTGGGAGATCACTGTTGGTCTGTTTATAAGCCAAGGCAGGTTCAACAGTTTCAGAGGGAGGGACTCACATGCACTAACAAGCATACACGGTTGGACTAGCTGTCAAAAAAATTTAAAAAGAGGTGCTCATATTACAAAACACACAGAGCGAGTTTGACTTTATCCTCTGCTAAGAACACCATCCCTCAACTCTATCTTTACATAGCAGATAGCTGTTTGCTGCTATATTAAAGCTAAAGTTACATTTAAAATGTCACATACTGCACCTTTAAAAATACACACAGTGCAAAGATGCTAGAAAAATGTACGGGTTACCTTCGATTTTTTTCCTGTATCAAAATATGGGTTGCTGCAAATGTCTGTATATCTACCAACCAATGACTGGACTTGAGGATACATACCACAAAAGCTTGACAGATGAGCAAATGTCAGTGTGTGACTTCCACTGTCGTTCAGTGAGAGATGAAACTAACACCACCTTACAGCAGGGGAACTCTATCTGTGCAGCCTTATTGATATTGAGCTGTACTCTACCCTTGTGTTGCCCGGTGCTGGAGCCTTTGCATGACAATGTCAGCTGGTAGGCGGCCTCTGCACTTGCTCTCCCTGCTTCTGTGTGCGTTTGTATTTCCATACTAACAAAGGCCAGATGTCCTCACAAAGGAAGGACAATTAGCAAAATTTTCCATACTAAAGAGATTTAGCCACCTTTCAATTCTTAGTTTAGGGACAAGGCTTTTTTTTATTATTTAAGAATAATGCCAGAAATGTTTAGCATTTTTCTTTTTGACATCAAAACAGAGCAAATCCAACAATATGCGTGTACAGCGAGCGATCACAGTAATGAAGAAACATGTCATCCAGTGCAACGTCATGGTTCATTCATGTGTTTAATCGTTTTTGGAACAAAACAGTGGAATGAACAATAGAGTAATAATCTACAACAGGCTTTGTCTGCATAAGCAAAACTTGTTAATTCCTTGCTGTTTTTGGCCTTTTTGTGGGACTTGCTAGCAATAAGAATACAATTTTTAGAATTATCCTTCAATACTGAGACCTAAAAGACTAATTTGCCAAAAAAATGTTGAGAAAAAAAAGCATTTACTGGTGACATATGTTGCATCTTTTGTTTTGTTGTGTTGTATTGTGGTGTATTTTCTTGTTGCTAGAGATAACTGGCTAAACATAGACAGCATGATGTCACGAGATATTTCTAGTCCGGCTACAAATGAAGATTGACTGAATAGAAAAACAACAATAGCTTCAACAGTAAATGTCAGATGTTTTAGTCAGTTCTTAAGAATCAAACATTGGCAGCTTTTCTGCACACAGGAAATGTTTTCTGCTGACAGAAGCCTCAATTGACCAGCTGCAGGACACGTTGTGCTTTAAGTAAGGAGAATGACTCTTTCTCAACTGGAAAGCCTTTCATCACATTACAGTTAAATCCCAGTAAAAGCATCAAGTTCACTGGGGACTGATGAAAGACATTCTGGGAGATGTAGGAGATCATTAACTAAAGGGGGCAAATAAGGCAATAATAAAATAACTGCTTGTAATCACAAAATTGTAATTATGATGGTGGGACTTATATAGTTAAAAGCATTAAAGTTGACCCTTTCCTTTATGCCACAGCTGGAACAGCTTATAGAATATGTCAAATGGCATCCTGATGTTATTTTAGTAATTATTTAGTTCAATTGAAGCTTTGGAACAAGCTGGTAGATAAGGTTAAATACAGCCAAAAGATGTTTTAAAGAGATGTGAAATACAAAAGTTCAAGAGGTTATTAGGAAATGGGAAAGCCGGCAGCTCATCCCTGGAAAGTACATATTGCTCTCTAGAGGAGGGAGTAGAGAACTCCTCTGCTACCCGTCTCCATCTTGTATGCCTCCTCTGCTCTCTCCTGGGCCCATGGCTGGCCAAGGGCTGCACAGCCTGGTTTAATGCAGGAGATACACTCTCTGGAAAATGCTGCATGCAGCCCATCGGTCTCTCACCCTCCTTCACAGAGCTTCAACTCCACTTTATGGAAAATTTCAAATCTCTTGTCACCCTGCTGTCTACAGCTGGTTCACTGTCGACCACCTCAACATGTAGTCAAATGTATGGATGTATGTATGAGCGTGACTGTCTCATGCAGATGATGTCATTTTCTTATTGGCGTATATCAAAGCTTCAGTAGAGACTGAGTCATTACCAGCCCCCTCAGTTTGATGATTTGAATGTCTGAGCTGAAGCCAGCAGTCTTTAGGTGCATGCTGATATTCTAAATGCAACATAGTAGTTCAAAGCGGCATGTTGGCAAAACCCGGTGAACACAAACAATTATTTTAGCAGATTGCTATCATTCTTCATAACAGCTGCTGCACCCATTTGGCCGGTGGATACAGCTTGCTCACACATCCGCTGGGTCTTTGTGTTTAAATCTGTCCAACAAAGGGGCTGCAGCGGGGGCAGCAACGTAAGTTTCATGTTTCAGTGAAGAGGACGGCCTGACCCAGCATCATGCGAAACTCCTTTCCTGTTTCCTGTTTCATGCCTCCGGAGGCAGAGAGTGTTCCTGAGTTACAGCCACTTCAAAATCCGCTGTTTAGTCTGTAACCATAGTGAAAAATGCAACCCTCTGGACTGTTATTCCTGTGCACAGTAAAGGGGAAGCTTCAAAAGAGTACTCCGCTGATTTAACTGTCAGGTTCACTTTTTTATTCCATAACTTCTTCTTCTTCTTTGTCAAAACCTGCTCCTATAATACCAAAAATGTGTTTCCACAGACTGTATATAAAGATGGATGAACCTTTCTTGACATCACCTATAGGTTTTCTAAACAGTGGTTTTGAAGCAAGTTGCCAACTTGGCAGTGTCTGACTCCTTCTAACTCCCAGCTGATCCAAAAATGAGCAAAGAGGTTCATTTTTAGCAAAGCTAAGGCGGGCTGTATAAACATTGCTTGGCCATGGATGGCACCCACTTGTTACTGAAATCAGCCACGCCCACAATTGCATCATGTGTATATATTCATATGTAAATTCACTATGTAATATCTGTACATATCTATATGGAAATTTATCGTGTCCTATGTGTACATATCCAAATGTATACTCATTAGGCCATACCTGTACATATCCATATCTAAATTCAACATGCCCTGCACAATGTGTTTATGAGACTATTATATCGTTAGCCATATTATACTCTTGTTATTCTGTCCTGCTTCTCTCATGCCTCATCTGTATCTAGCTCCTGTAACATGTAAATTTCCCTGGTTATGGATCAGTAAAGCTTATCCTATCTTATCTTAATTATATCTAACTTCAGACCTTTATGTAATTTAAACGGGTGAATTTCATAAAAATCCACCTCCCATACAATTTTCATTACAGGTAAAAGCCAGAGAAACCTAAACTTTTTTTGTACCAGACTGTAAACATGTTTATTTCTGCTCTAAAGTTGGATATTTTACCATGGAGGTCGATCATGGGATCGAGTCTTCTGGAGCCAGCCTCGTGTGGCCATTTGAGGAATTGCAGTTTTTGGTACTTTTGGGTTGACTTCTTTTTTCAGCCCTGGAGGTTGCTGCTGAAGTAGCCACGAGCAGACATAAGGAGCAGGTTACATCGTCTTGGTAAGCTCACTTCTTTGTATCTCCACACTGACAACCAGTGCTGACTCAAGTGACATCACTGGAGGCAATCTATCAGACTTCACACATCTGAGCTACCGATGGCTTCAAACTGCTTGTTTTTTCACATACACTGGTACTCCCCAAAACCTGCAATAATAGTTTATTGTGTAAAATTGGCCAAATTCCCCTTAACGCTGATGAATAAGAAGTATTCATTTTTCTTCAAGTTTGTCTTTGTACAGCTCTATCATACCGTTATGCACATTAGGAAGCTTCATCAAGCTTATTATAAGACCCTACCACTAAACCTAAAGGGAGAAACTCTAGTAACTAATTGGACTCCTTAAAAGCGAAATGTACAATACCAAAGTACTTGCCAAGGTCAGCCTAAAAAACAAAAAAATAATTACAAAAGGACTTGAATATTGCTCTCTCCACCAAAGAAAAATACAAAATTCATGAGTGATACTCTCCAAGTTTGAATTTTAACAAACGGGTCAACTTGCATTTAATAGTACAGTAATTTTGCAAACACATCAAAACATAAAATGCCGATATATAACTAAACAAATGTCCACTGCCAAAGGAGTAGCAGCAACGCAAAACAAACCAGGCCAAATTACCACAATGCCTGAATTTCATTTTACCAACATGATTAATCTGCATCCTGGACAAGCCCCTAGTTTGTCACAACCCAGCTCAAGGCTGGACAAAGCAGGGGAGATTCTACATCAGTTGTAATGAAAAAAACGTTTATTTTGCAGAAATTATAAAGGAATTAACCTAAGTATGAACAAATCATAACACAGAGGAGAGAGAGACTGTCTGACTGCTACCACCTTATATAATGGAGAGAGAATCCCCATGATGGTTCGACCCCATCCAGTAGACTCCTGCAAGGATGACTGCAAAGAGGCTCAGCACTATACTGGTCACTGCACTCAATCTTCCAGTCAATACTGGTCAAGAATTGATCCCTTGAACAAGCAAATGATCCTATCAGGCCAGTGTATGTACTTCAACAGTGATATATTGTTGCTCCATTGGCTGATCAGTAAATTAAGCCTCTTCCACAGCACACATTTTAACTTGTCACAGATGGAAAAGCACAGGAGTAACTAACAACATTAACGGTGTCTCTGTTCTGTCTAAGTGTCCCTGAATGACAGTGAACCAATGTGAACAACACCACCGAATAGTATAATTCAGCCATTGTGAATTTCATTATGTCACCTGTGCTTTCTGTGACTCGTCAAACTGTCCTGTTAATTAAAAAAGCTCTTTGTTTTTCTCTTTGGAAGAAAAAAAACAAAGACGTAAGCTAACAAAAAGAATAAACATGACACTAAACTGTCAGAAAAGTAACGTGTGGAACCATTTTGGATTTTGCATCATATATGAAAAAAAATGGACACAGTCTGAAGCTGTTTGCTGTCCTTTCAAAAGATACAACAACAAATGAAGTGAAAAACAGTTTAAGTCCCTCACCAGTCATTGATGCAACTCTACACTATTGCCTAGTTTGGGGGGGACTGTGGTTCAGTGGTTACCACTGTCGCCTCACAGCAAGAATGTTCTGGGGCTAAACCCTGCTGCTCAGCCTTTCTGTTTGGACTTTGCATGCTATTTCTGTGGTCTTTTCAGGTGCTCCTGCTTCCTTCCACAGTCCAAAGACACGGTAGGTCAACTGGTGATTCTAAATTGTCCATAGGTGTGAATGTGAACATACATGGTTCTGTGTGTGTGTGTTAACCCTGCCATGGACTGGTGACCTTTCCAGGGTGTCAGCTGGAACACACTGCAACTCTCCATAACTCGCTGTAGGGTATAACTGATGGTTTATGGAAAAACTACTTTTTCCCATATTAATGTGTATTCCAAAGTTCAGCTCCAAGTCAATCCTATACTTAGACAGTCTAAGTTAGCCAGATCAAATGAGTACAGTATAAAGTTTGTCTCTCCTCTTCCTCTTTGTTCTGTCTCAAGCAGTGTTTCTTGACAGAGCTGCAAAGAGACGACAGCACCACAAACAGGGAACGTGGTTTGGTGCGTGGTTAGTATCCAAACAGACTTGAGAGAATCCAAACGATTCCATTCAAACGAAAGAGAAAACTTGCTGGACTTCTGTGCTGGTGCCGCTCTGCTTCAATCACTGCCAGACCAGCAGTTAAAGTGATCGAAGTGATGGGGTTTCCAAACACGAACGATCAATCAAAAACATCCCCTCGGGCCTGTGCTGACAATGTATCGATCCTTTAATAATAGGTGAAGCTTTTTTATGATTCAGCACTGGTCACCAAATCAATAAATATAGGGCAGGCTTATATCCAATAAACTTCCATATTTCCCTTTAGACGTAGTTTGGAGCTGCAGCTGCGTGGTGTGACAGATGAGGCTGCTGAGGACATCTGACACAAAGATCCCACTTTCTTGTATCTACACGAGAAGCACAAGTTCTAACATTTAAAATTAGTGCCCACAGAGTACAAGCAGACCGACAAGACTCTTCAGGACTCATTATAGACTCTGTTAGACTTTCTTAATGAGTAATTCATTGCTCTGCCTGGTAATTGTAATCAGTTAGTAGAGTATAAAGCGAGAGAAAAAAACATTCAGACCAGGTGGTTCTAGTGCTGCTGTGAGCAAAAGCTCTCATCAGACATGACATATTGGCGGTGACACTAAACACAGCTAATTACTGCTAATGAGAGGCTTGGACTGATGTTGTCACCAGCTGGGAACACTGCCTCCACCTACATCCAATTCCAGTTTTCCCCATTTTCTCTGCCAAAGGTTCCAACAAAGCTACAACTAAGTGGAGAAATCTGGAAGGCCGTCAACGCAAACAACATAATTTTCCGGCTGCAAAAAGATGATTTGCTTCCTTTAAGAACTGAAACCGAAAGGAAGACATTCTAGAGATGTTCATTATGCAGATAGGAAATAGGAGAATCCTGGAATTAAGTTACAGGTAATCAGCCCATATTGCTCCAAAGGTATGATAATGGAAATAATTTGTGCTTGAAAATTTAAATGCTGAGCCAAGTCTTACTACACAGTGACCTTTTGTATTTGTTTTCCTGGGAACCTATTAAAAATGTAATTAAAAAGGCAGTCTAGCAAGGCTCCCTGTGGTGAATGCACAATTATCGGCTTCAGAACAAGTTTATACTCCAGGCGACAGTCATAGGCACATTCAAAATGAAAACGTGATGAGATAAGGGCGTTACAACATTTCGCTCTTTTGCATCCGGCGTTATTATGCATCTCTAGGAAGAAGGGTGTGAGCCGAGCTGAGCCGAGGCAGGCAGGCAGGCAGGCAGGCATTGCATGCAAAAGCACGCTGGTATACTTTTCTCACTGGGTGCCCTGGTTCTGCCTGATTCAGCAGTCTAAGCGGGTTTATTTTCACTGTGGTGCATGACTGTCCTGCGAGGGGAACCTGTGAATTGCAGTGGAAAGAGCTGAGAAGGTGAGAAGCTCCATTATGATGTGGCTGGTTCTTTCTATTGTAGAATAAAAAAAGTCTGAATAAAAGAGTAAGTACAAAGGGCTCCATGCAGCAAATTTTCAGCCTGAGTGCTGAATATTTCAACCAAAAAGGAGGAGCAAGTCTAAATGTTTACAAATGATGTAACACTGAAGAGGCTTTGCATGGAATCATAAATGCCGGATGTGGTTTGTAATAAACACTTGGAAAGAACTCATCATTTTTCTGCCACATCTGATATTTCAAATCGCTTGGCTCATTCTGGATGGAGGCGGGTATCTAAATCCAATGATTACACGGCAAAGATTACAATGTGACTTCAGCAGTGGCACACTATAAGCCCTGAGTGACTGGTGCAGAGTGGATGGTGATTGTGTTTTACACTGATCTGAGGATTTTCAGGGCAGCCTGGGATGGGGATAAATTAGGGCAGCACAAAGACAGACGGACACCCTGTCAGGTTCACTGGTAGCACTGCCGTTGGAATTCCGCGACGGCGTCCAAGTGTCAGGTCGAGAAAGGTTCAAATGCGGGGAAAGTGTCGGAGGTACACGGATGTTGAAAATGCCACTGACACTTCTCAAAGTGGAAATGTTTGAGTGGAGCTGCAGCCCGGCACTCCATTCCCAGCACAGACAATTTAACAGTCAGTATAAATAAAATTACTACGAGACTACAGAGTTTACTTAATATTACCAAACATTTGCCTTGTGACTGGAGAACAGCAGCTGAATCTGACTGACAGTGTGATAATGTGCGAGCATGTGATGAGCATTGTGGTCTCAACATAAAATCTCTCTTAAAAGATGAGCCTGCTGTCATACTATATATTTTTCTGATCATCAAGAAATCCCATGGAAAAAAAAAACAAAAAATAAACCACAAATGTGTTTGTCTGGTACTTCCCTGCTTTGCGTCCCTGTCTGCAACCCCAAGCCCATCCCAGATCCTCCCTTCTGAAGATGTAAATCTTTCAAAGTGGGTCACAAAGGCATAGTTCTGTATGTTTCTTTTTTTTAAAGAAGGGTCAGGAATTTCATAAGACAGCTAACCAACGTTACAGAAAAATGAGAGCACATAGTGGATTTTGTTGAGCCCTATTAAACTTATTCTCTGCCCCGGTGAGTGTTTGCAGAAACCAGTGCCGATGTTCATGTAATAAAGAAAAGATGTGATTGTGTTTGAACAGTGGAGGTCTGTGGCACACAGCAGTGAGCTGTATCAGACAGTGGGACCAATTCATGGTTGTTGTTTTTTTGGGCCTTTTGTGGGTCTTGTGGACAAGAATACAGAACATCACAAGACTTAGCCTTTAAAACAGAAATGAAAGTGATGATTCAGGGTTTGTGATGTCAGCGTCATCAGACTGATACAGCCAACAAAGCCCAGATGAACAGTGATAAATACTGAAACCAGAATGTGACATTTCCCTGCTCATGAATTCTTCAGCCTCCACTGTTTAGACGACATAAACTATTAATACCAGGGCGTCTGCTGGAGGGTTTAACTCCAACCAAGCTTACATTTGATGTAGTTAGATATGACATTATTGGAATTAATGCAGGGAGACTTTAAAATCTATTTAGAACATGAAATAGCACCACTCTACCCGGGCAGTAAATGTTCCCTTTGCATGCCAAAATCCCCTCTGTGCCACGTTATATCTTTTTTTCAGTCAAACTCACCCTCATCGAGTTATTATCTGCCATATTTTTACCCATTTTTAGATGTACAGTGACACTGCTGCTTCTGCATTCACAACATGGACATGACTGCCAAATATCCTGCATATTTTTCCATCACTGACACTAAGATTGGTTTCTGGGAATCCAGACTGCAATAAAAAAAGGCATGTGAAACTAACTTACAGTGACACCAGCCCAAGTGGCAGCACCAGTGCAGCTTGAAGCACTTCCCGTGGCTGTGCGTAGCGCAGATGGAGAGTCCATCGCAAGGCAGGAAGTCTGGTCTCCCCGCGCAGCTCTTGGCCAAAGCCTGCGCCTCGTCCAACTTCTCACTCTTCGGACACTTCTGAGCTCCCGAGGCGGCCATGCCAACATTTCCTGGATTAAAAAAGAAAAAAAAAGCGCACACAGCCTCGGTCTGAGTAAACTACACCATAGACGAGCAAGGACCGTCTTCTGTTTTTTTTCCCTTTACGGTCCACCCAGCCCCAAGAAGCTTCCCTCAACTGGGAGACGGACGCGAAACGCGGCGCTGGATGTGTGAATCCAGAGCAGCTCGGTTCGTGCTCAAACAAAGGGCGGCAGCATATCCTGACAAAGTAGAAGGGCGTCAATTAGAGGGGCGTAATGTCACATTCAAAGCCTCCCACGATCGTGATCCACGCATCTCTCCATCCTCCCCTCCGCGTCGGGAAAGCTCCTCTGTGCCCTGGTGACGCGCGTACGGAACAACAGCGCGCATCTGAACTTCATCACACAACGGGAGGAGTCCACAAACACAAAGCCAGCTGCTCTGCGCACTTCAAACAACACGGCCAGGCTTTCATCAGTCCACGTGAAAAAAAAAACTTCAAAAGATCGACGTTTGAATGTGAAATTAAATCATCCTCCACTACAACGAAAAGTGCAGGTTTTAAAAGTGTCCGATCCTGCTTCTCAATAGCACCTTATGCAACACAGATCCTTCAAACATATCTTTGGTCGAGCGTTAACCTGCAAGTAGGCAAGAAAAAAAGGTGTCAGAAATAGTGTAGCTGCAGACAAAATGGAGCACTACATTGCACGATCCAGCTGCTCCGGTGTAAAGTCTGCATCCGCTAGGTGGCAACCCTAACATCTGCTGCGTGCTGGACGTGAGGTTTTACTCGAAAATGAGCCATTGATTTATATAAAAGCAATTTCGAGCTGTGTGTCTCCCTCAGCTCTCCCCCTGTCACCGCTGCAGCTGAGTCAGCAGCAAACATGAACCTAAGACACGCAGCAGGAGGAGAGCAGCTTTCAGCTTCCTCCTGCACGAGCGGATGTTTCCCTGATGGAACAAATGATACAAGATGATTACCTGAAAGAAGTCAGAAGTCAGCTAAAGTTATTTATGTGCACAGTGTACAAGTTTCAAACATCGAGGGCAGTATAAGTTAAAAAAAATCAATACATGACTATATAACATGTCTTTATTAAGATATCAGATCATCATTGCTGTAAAGGTACCAGTATGTATTATACATGACTGAAGCAGTACAATTCAGAAAACGTATCATTTTTGTGCACACAATTGTTACTGTCTTCTGCATGATTTATTATAATGTAGTGAATTATATAAGGAAAAAAAACAAGGCTCAACTGCATTATAGCAAATCTGTTATTAGAGTAAGACAATATTTAGTGTTTCTTAGATTCCTCTGTACAGTGAATTGTTGCATTCATTTGTACAACTTAATTCATTGCAGTACAATAATCCCATTTCCGTCATGTTTCATTCTATTGTCTCTACTATGGTAGAGAAGTATTTCTAGTAATTTATCCGCACCTCCATGCACAAAATATTAGAAACTATAACACAATCAATAGAGTTTAGAGGAGGATGAGAATAAAACCTTTCTCCATCAGTGCTGAGGCGTATGTTCAGACAGAGATTCATAACGGTTGAGTGCCCTGCCTGCTTGCCACAGGAGCTCCTTCTATCCAGAAATATAGTTCCTGCCCTTTCTGCTATGGCTGTATAATCTTTATGACTTCTACAGTCTACTGCCATTCATGCCAAAGTACATTTAAATTATTGCAAAATTACTCTCTTTATTCACGTCTCTATTAGTATAATACCCTTAAACCACTGTTAATTCAATACTAACTCAGGTCACACTTTTCATTCATTTGCACATGATGGGTAATTTACTTTCAAATAAATGTTAATGTATGTGCACATGTCCATTTTTGCACTTTGTACTGTGATTACACCTTGTATAGTACTTTTGAACATTTGCACTTGTACATTTTGAATTCACTTAATGTGTCATTATTATAGTTATTATAATTGCATTTTAGGCTCTGGTTTTATTCATTTGTCCTCTATTTTTAATGTGTACTGACCAATTGTGACAAAGCAGTTTCCCTGTTTTCTAAATTTTGATACTGAAGGTAAGTGAATAAACTTCTCTGATACAAACAGGTGCACAAAGAGAGAATTTGGATACTTGTGGTTTGTTTTCTACATTTGATTTGCATGAATGTTCCTAATAAACTGGTAACTCAGTGTACAGTGTACCTACTACATCACTCATGACAACAATATATTTAAAAAATCAATGTTCATTATTAAATTAAAAAGTGCAATATAAAATTACTTTTAATTATGTTTATCAGAGTATAAAATCACACAACTAGATTAATGCATTAGAGCAGACATGTTGTTTAAAGCTGACTGTGGACTTTCTTAATGACTTCCCTCCACCTGTGGATAGGTGGGCTGCCACTGGCCACCAGCTTCCTGAGCAGGTTGCAGGGCTGCAGACTGGGCACATCAGGGTGAGCCTGGCGGTAGAACTCCAGCCTCTCCAGGACCTTGGTCAGCCCTACCATGCCAGCGTAGAACATGGGGCCTCCACGATGCCTGGGCCAGCTGTAGCCTAACACGTAGATGACATCGATGTCTTCAGGTCCTGCAGCTATTCCCTCCTCCAGGATGCGGAAGCCCTCGTTGATTAGGGAATACAGGCAGCGCTCCAGCACCTCCTGGTGATCTATGCGGCGAGCCACCAAGCCATGACGGGCTCGGTACTCCTCCAGGAAGCTGTGCAGCCAGGGGTCAGACTTCGCTACCCGACTGCCGGGTTTGTCATACTGATACCATCCGCTGCCTGTTTTCTGACCAAACCGTCCCTGCTCGCACAGTAGGTCTCCGAGGGGGCTGTACCTGGACCCTTTTCTGATTCTAGCTGGCTGTCCTGGCACCACCAGCCCAGCTGCCTTCCTGACTCTCCAGCCTACATCCAGCCCAGAGAGGTCGGACATCCTGAACACACCCATTGCAAATCCAAAGTCCTCCAGCACTTGATCTACAAACTGAGGTGTGGCTCCCTCTTCCAACAGGAAATAAGCTTGATTCAGGTATGGTGTCAGCATGCGGTTCCCCACAAAGCCGAGGCAGTTTCCAACTGCCACGCTGACTTTTCCCACTTCTTTTCCCAGTTGCATGGCAGTGGACACAGCTTGAGGAGATGACCGTGACCCATACACCACCTCCAGCAGCTTCATAACATGGGCTGGAGCAAAAAAATGCATTCCAACCACCAGCTCAGGGTTGCGGGTTTGAGAGGCCAGGTCGTCTATGTCCAGTCCAGACGTGTTTGTGCACAGGAATGTGCCAGGTTTACAAATGGCAGACAGCTGCTGAAAGACCTTCTTCTTCAGAGCCATGTCCTCAAACACAGCTTCGATGACCAGGTCGACATCTCCAACAGCTTTGATGTTATGGCTGTAACTGATCTTATCAAGAGCAGGAACCACCCCACGTCTCTTAGCCCCTCGCTCTAACATGCCAGATACTGCTTGCTTTGCCTCCATCAGCTGCTTCTCCTGGGTCTCCACGGCAACCACAGACAAACCTGCCTGTGCAAGAGCCACGGTTATGCCTCTTCCCATGGTACCAAGACCTTAGAGGACAAAATCACACAGTTGCAGTGACAAAAAATAATCTCAGAATCAGCAGTCACACAAACACCATTGACATTTCTGAGAGAGAATTACAGTATATACAAATATAAATAATTAAAACATTTTAGTGCAGAGATAGGCTGTATATAATTTTAGTCTGGCAGCAGAAAGTTTTTCCAAAGCTTGCAGTTTTAATGCACAAGCTGCTGAGTTTCACATATCCAGATTGTCATACATCCAATCCTCCCTGCAGCGAAGAGAGAGTTCATCCATTAAAACTCAGCTGAACTGTCAATGAGAGATTAGTTTCCATAGGAAACGTGGATTTGGAGATGCCATACAGATAGCTTGTGTGTGCTGACTGAAACCTCTGGACAAATGTAATTTAAAAGGCCAATACTCTTACCAATGACAGCTGCTTTATGTATAGGCCTGGGCTTGCTTGTGTCCCACCGGGCTCCACTGGGCATGCTCCACTTGCTGACTGCTCTCTGAGCAAAGAAACAATACTGGAGAGCGCGGGCTTGACCTGAGTTGAAGAGGGTGGCCATTAGCTCTTTCTCCCGCTCCAAACCCTGAGCATAGGGCAGGGTGGCTGCTGCACGCACCGCCTGCACACAAGCAACTGGTGCTATGGCTCCACGGGCAGCTTGACGCACCTTCTGCATCGCTTCCTCAAACAGAGCATCCAAATCAGAGGGACGTGGGCACGCAAAAGTGCTTATACGACGCACATCCAGCGACTGTCCTGAAAAGGAAACACGGAAGAAGTGACGCCAGTTTTATGACTTCTGCTGACAGTTAAAAGTTAAAAGTGAATCAGAATTTTACTCTGGAATTACATTTTTGCACATGTGTATCTGCATCATTCTACTTCTCAAACTCAGAAGTGCCTCCTATTTGCCAGTGGTACCACTTTTTTTTCCACTTTCTCGAATTTGTCAACCAGCACTCAGCAAGTCTGGGAATAATTGGTTTTTCCAGGCACACTCATCCACTCAATCACTAGATAGCCCAGTAGCTTCTACGAGCAGAGTGATTTGACAGACCATTTCCAGATAATGGGAGGGACCCTGTCAGTGCACTGTTACACTTGACTTTGAATAACACCGATCTGAAACGAAATGAAAGCAACAATTTGGTTCTGGGCAAAAGAAGTTGGTAAATTTCCAGCTCTGAGAGCAAAGGGGAGAAATTGAATTTTTGTGATTCTCGGACCTTTGAGCAACGGTACAATACCAAAGCAATTTTCCAGATGAAACTCCATGAGAAGATTTAATATTAGATCCTAAAAACTTTACAACACACGACTTCCTGTCTGCTGTGATTTAAGCCAGTGAACAATGAAAGCGAAGAAGATGGCCACTCTGCTAAAACCCTGTTAAAAGCATCTTAATTCCCATTCCTGTCTCCTCTGACATGATTACATGAGACAGTAGTCAGAATCCTTCACAGCTCCACTGAATTACTCTCAGCCGTGGGTCTGGGCCAGAAACTGGGTCACCATGGTAAAGCTTAAAGAGACAGCAGCCACATCTGATTAATAGCACCCACTTAGTCAAATAACAAACTATTTTGTCTAATACACTATATCATGGATAAAGAATGACTAGTGAAGGTCATTTAGGGCTAGTTAAATGCATATTCAGTGTACAGTGAAATGTCACTGAGGTCCTGTGTAGCAGTGCGACGTGATTTCAGTGTAATTTAGGAGAGCATTATTGTAGTGGTTAATCTGTAAATGGCTGAGCTGTGGATTTGTTGTGCAGCGAATGGGAATCCTCGCCGTCCTGACAGATGTAACGGGCAGATGTTGCAACTACTGGGGTAAAAAAGTTAATCTCACCACTAGCTAGAGAATCTGTGTGTGTGTGCGTGTGTGTGCGTGTGTGCATGAGGCCACACGTGGATCAATTTAAGTGCACAAACTGCTTTTGCATAAATATGCACCCATGTGCCATGTGCACGGTGGCGCAGCATCCACGGATGTGACAGAATAAATTCATCCTGTGTGTCTCATCATCTGTGCATCTCAGTGTCACAAACACTCACACTTGGTTTGTAAATTTAGACACACATGTCTTGTCTCCATTTAACACCCCTGCTAATCTAACCAAGCCAAGACTGAAGTATCCGTCACAATCTCCTCAGATTTTTTGCTATCTCCTCAAATCTTCCTTCTTGTATGCTGTTGGCTTCTCTGTCTGACTCACTCTAAGCCTCAGCTTTACTAACAACACTCACTTCCTCACCCACTCAAAGTCATCTTTGCAGTACAGTGTGGAAAAAAAGCATTTGTAAAAAGCATCAGACTGCAATCATCTTCTAGTTGTAAAATCTTTTACATGTGATTCTAGAGACTTAACTGTTGACATTTTGCACAGATATAGCGAGATCATTTGCTAAAGGCACAATACTAAGCAGTAGCACGTACCCTGCTAACTTAAATACATTAGAAATGAGCTGTCATTGCCAAGAAATCCAGCATCAAACAACGGAAGATGACATCTCCGAAAAAAAATGTAACTTGCAGAACAGACACGAGAACATCGTCTCATGTTCGTTTCATGCGGGGGAATCAAAACCTCTTGTACAACCAGGGCTCTACTGAGGCAAGACAGAACAAAATACACCTTTCCCTCATGTACTCCAACACACAAAACCACACATCGGAGTGGGCGGTGTGTGTATTAGTCCACAATACTAGAGGGGATATAACAGTCATAAATGATCAAATGAATAAAAGGAGCCGCACATTTTCATAAATGTGCTTCTTAGCTTTCAAACTGAGTGCTTGATGAGAAGACTGATGCCACTCTCATGTCTGTATATTAAATATGAGGCTACAGGCAGGCACTGATTAGCTTAGTTCAGAATAAAGACTGGAACCAGGTAGAAAGAGCCAGCCTACCCTCCCAATATGTAAAGTAACTAATCTAGAATAAAAAACTTTAGTGGCAGTACGTTGTCAACAAAAGATATCAAGTTGTTTTTCCAAGAGAAGTATAAATTTATCTTAAATTCAAGACTAGTACTGTCTGACAGTATTATTACTATCCAGCAGTTCTCTATGGGTTATTCTTAACACAGACTAAGAAATCATTTGTCCTAAACTGCAGGGACGTGGCACACTTTAGCAACACATTCAGTGGGTAAATGAGTCTGATTCACGTGTGCGGGGCAACCCTCATCCTCCTAAATGGCTGGTAAGGGCCATTATTAATATTCTAGGAAAGTTTGTCCCTTTTCGCCCTTCTGAATAATACAGCAAAAGCAGTGAAGACATCAGAGCACATCTGACAGAGCCATGAAACATTTATGGCTGCTGTGGTGGAGGATCTGGCTGCTGTGTTTTTTGCTTCCTTTGACTTCCACAACCTACATGTCGACACATCTTGATGTTGGAATCGCCTAAAATAACTGCTCGAGGAGGAATTTCGCTTCCTTTCACTAAGCACTTTCTAACCAGTGAGTACTGTGAACTCTTTTTTTGTATCTTTGTATCTCACCTGCAACACTCAAGGCAAACTTCACAGCTGCATCCACAGTGTTGTGATCAGTAACCTGATCCACGATTCCAAGTTGCAGCGCCTCAGCAGCAGTCACGTGACGGCCTATGGGAGATGTGAAAGTCATTCAGGCTTTATATGAATGGCATTTTAAATGATTAGATAATGAATAACATGAGTTTAGGTGGCCTTGTCTTTAAGAGCTTTATCACATAGCCACAATATACACTGATTTGGCCTTCATCAGGTAAAGACAAAAGGCCCCAAGATTTTAAAAAAAATAAACAAAATACAACAATATTTAAAAGGAAAAATATGAAGAATCACAAACTGTCTAAATAAATACATGTTCAGAATATTTCTGAAAATCTGATGACTGCAGTTAATCACACAACAGTCATCACTGGAAGTGTTCATGGTAAAACTTAACACATGCTGACCCCTGCTGGTGATCATAGTAAATTGTCTGCCACAACAACAGCTCCCTTGCTGTGTATAGAGACTGTGTGCAATCCAACTGCTTTGCCAAGACAACATTAATAATTCATTTTCATAACTGGACATGCAGGAACATCCATATGTTCTTTACTAAAATGCAAAAAAAAATGCAAGCACAAACAAACCTGTTTGGTGTTTGGTGTCTTCTTTATATTTAACGATGCTTTCCCACAGCTAGTTTAGCCCTTAAAACTTGTACAAATAAACACAGTAAAAGTCACACAAAGTGAACCTATGTTTGCTACCTGAGGTGATGAGGTCTAAGGCAGCTGGGACACCAATGAGCCTTGGCAGACGCTGGCTTCCTGCTTCAGCTGGCAGCAGACCCAGAGTCACCTCTGGAAGCCCCAGTTTGGCCTGGAAGGACATAAAGGCACAAAATTGGAGGTACAAAAGACACTAAACTGTGTGGGTTTGCCACTGTGACATTCACAGCGACAGCTGTCTCTGTCTAATGGAAATGCTACATGGTTTATTACTTCTCTTAGATAAGTGAAAAAAAACAGTCAGTAAATGCAAACTAATAAATTTTCTTTTTCATCTTCTGGACTAACATAGATAAACTTGTCCTATTTCTAATCACTTGGAAAACACAATTCAGTAAAGATTTGTGAAGAAATGATTCCGTGAACAGTCACTCTATAACATATACAACAAAACTGTCACTCTGTTGTAGCTCAACACTGTCATTAGAGAGAGACTAACTGAAAGTGACACAGAGATCTGAGAGATGAACTAACTTTAGAGTGTGCGATTCGATAATGACAGCCAAGTGCTAACACAAGGCCTCCACCTAAAGCAATCCCCTCTATGGCTGCCACCACTGGCTTGGCTGAAGCCTCGATGGCATGGATCATCGACCCCAGTGGAGGACCAGTCATCTTTGTCCCAAACTCCCTGATGTCTGCTCCTGTTACACAAATTGAAATTGGTGATATGATCAGAAAAATACAAAAAAGAAGCACAGAAATGACAAACCACAGTATGAAGTGCATTTGGTTCTACAAAAAACAGATTACTTTAGGAGTGTTCTCTGAAGGGAGATGTTTTAAAGTCTACTCTAATTGTTCACTATTTTGACCAATAAATTAATATTTTTAGTCAATTCTACTGTTTAGGTGTGATTATTTTCCACTTTTCTGTGTTTTATGTGACAATTATGTTTTGGTTTTAGACTGTTGGACAGAGTAAGACATTTTTCTCAATTTTTTGACATTTATAGACCAAAAAGAATCACTTAATTGAGAAAATGATCAGCAAGTTAATTGATGAGGAAAATATTTGTTAGCTGCAGCTCTACTGTGGACTTAGATCACAATATTCTTCTGCAGTACATGTTCATTAATAATTAAATATGTTTACTGTACTTGTTCTTTAACAAGTGCAATTAAAAAAATAACAAGTGCAACGGCTTAATAATTTACTTTTAATTTTGTCAACATATTTTTCCTCTGCGCCCGTGAATGCGGGAGCAATTTTATTTGTTTTGCTTCCTGCGATAAAAGTACCTTACAAGTCATGTCTGCACAACTTATAATGCGGAAACACATAAAAGGTTTTAACCCATTTTTTGTACCTTTAATTAAGGAAAGAATGTAGGAAAGTTTATTAAGCTACTTTTGAGCTTTGACTTTGATAATAGAAATTTCATTTTTGACTGGAATCCCATTAATTTCTGTTTTTGGTCATGAAGTCTATTTGAGTGTGACTTCACTTGCCCCTGCTCCCTTGCTGAAGGCTCATTCATTGTACATCATGAAAATCACTGAAGGGAAGAAACCAAGGGAGCAACATGGGATCAAAGCATCAGGAGGTCATGTAGCTGTGCCTTTTTTGAAGATATATTCTAATATTTTATTGCTAATGGCATGCTAATACTAGTTTCCACTTGAAACCAAGTATGAAATGATAGATTTGGAGTCATGTCAACACTGTGATGTTACAAGAGTTAAAAAGGTCCACACCTCCACAGAATGCTCCCTTCTGGCCACAGATGACCAAAGACCTCACTTCTGGCTCACTGAGCGCTCTCTCCATCGTGTCAACGATGCCTTGTCTCACCGCCGCACTGCATCATTAAAAAAGGTAAGTTTTTACTTGCCCCTTTGTTGCTGTTTTAACTAGGGCTGGACAATGAATCAATACTGAATCTAAATCACAGTTTTGGTTTATGCAATTAGCAAATTGCAGAGCCTGCAGCTTTGGAAAACCATTAAGCAGCTCGCCTAAGGTTAAAACTGCTGTCTTTCTTGTGTGACAGTCATGCTTTCAATTGTATCTCATCGGGTGTGGATGTGCACATGTTTTAAATATGTTACACAGTAAATATTGAACTGAAGTTTGACATTAAAAAAAACTATATCACAAAGAAAACAAAACATCTGTCAAAAAAAAAATAGCAATTAGGCATTTTCCCTAATCGTTAAGCCCGACTTTAAACTGGACAATAAAACCCTTCCACTACAGCCCTTCTTCCAAAATTTAGATCTAATATGTAGCGATAAAAGATATGATACTGCTCACTGTCTGCAATCTGAATTACACTAAATTTTACTTCATCATTTTGTGGAAACTTCTGTATTAGCCTACTTCCTATAGTTCCACTCTTTCATGTCACAAATCAGTTCTGATAAATTCATTTTAAATTAACAGCCATGAAAAAGTGCAACATGAAATGAGTAAAATTCAAAAGATATGCATTATTTAGAATGTAACATACATTTTATATGGAATATGCTTCTGAAAATGGGGCAATGCTGGCCTAAAGAAACAGCAAACAGAATAAATCTGGGAAAAAGGGTCTTCATTCACTATCAAATGAACAAAGACCCTATATGGTTCAGTGGAGCCTCTAGTGACCAGCGAATCACACTGTTGTTATATGTGTTAGTGCTGGGTGGTTTTTAAGGGCGTGTATTTAGTGTGTTGGTGAAATAAAAAAAAAAAAGGTTATTGCTAAACAGCCATTAGTCAATGATTAATTACAGTGTAATGCATTCTGTTGATCTAGAGTAGACAAGTTGAATTTAGGTCAAAGGTGGAAAGGGAATTCTTGACAGAAGAAGTAACACTATAGCACTATGAATAAAGCCCTGTATTGAAAATGTTACTAAAAGTAATGTATTTACAGCAAAATGTGTATTAAAGTAATAAAAACTTAATCATGCCGCAAAATGGCTACAGTCTGTGTCATAATATCCAATTGTTTATTATTATTATTATGGCATATCTATGTGAGAAGCAACATTAAAGTCAGTTTAATGTAACAACTGTTAGATTAAACTGAGTTTAATACATGTTAATCAGTAACAGTGTATCAGATTTTGTATGTAACAAAATATTTTGCAATCCAGAAACTACAGCTGTTGGCCCACTACAGTGAAGGAAAAAAGTGTGATAAGAAGTATAGACTAGCATAAAGTAGTACAAATACCTCAAAATTATACTTGAAAATAGTACTTCAGTAAATGTACTTATTAGTAGCAAAATATTTTCCTCCAACGCCACCCTCTGTCAAAACACTGTCTCTTAACAAGATATCTAAGTTACTGCACACAAAACTATCTTACTTGTTCATTTCTTCTTGTGCAAAGTTTGGGTTAGCTAGTGCAGTGGTTCTCAGCTGGTCCAGCCTCAGGACCCACTATGTCTCTATTAATAACGGTCGCGACCCAAATTTTTGAAGTTTGCTGTTCCTGTTAACAAAATAAGGTTTATTTGGCTGTCATCTCAATGCATTTTGATACAACTTGGGAAAATGTTGGCTTTTTTTCTCATGTTGGTATATTTGAACGTTTTTGCCAAGTTTGTGGGTATATTTTAATGCATTTTGACAGATTCGGAGCACATTTTGGTTCATTTTTGGGACATTTTAGCACAAATTTCTCCTATAAGCTGACAGAGACAAATCTGGAGGTTAATATTGGGCAACTACTGGCATCACCACCACTAAATATCCTGCTACTGAAAGCAAATTGTGTCATAAGAAACACGTCCTCTAAAATAAAAGACCTTATACCACTGCTTTTTTTGCTTCTGCGACCCTCTAAAAATGGCTTCGCGACCCACTTTTGGGTCCCGACCCACCAGTTGAGAATCACTGAGCTAGTGCATCTTCAGCTTTGTCGTCGTTTTAGCTCATTTATTTTGTAGCCCATGAGGCTACAAAATATTAGCCTCATGGGAATAATTTGCAGGAAGTAAACATCCTGGAGGAAAATAACTTGTCGGAAAAAAGTTCTGCAGTCTTGGTTTTGATTTTTGCTCACCTGAGTGCATTAACAGGCGGGTTTCTGAGAGTTATCAAACCGACAGACCCCGAAATACGAGTGTATTGAGCCATGGTGTCGAAGGAAGAGTTGTCTCTGTCGCACTTGTTCCCTGTGGGCTGACCGAACTTTGAAACTCCTGCCAGCAACACTTTATCCCCTTTATCACACTTTCCCCTACATGTTACACTGCAACTACAGGGGAGACACTACAAACGGTCTTCTTCGTGTTTTTGGTCCGTGAGTCCTGCGTTCAAAAGTCGGTTACGCCAGGAGCAGCACTGCCCCCTACTGGACTGGAGGTTTTTTGAAGAGGGTTTGTTGCTACGGGGATGTGACGTCACTGCGGCGGTTGGTCGCTGCCCACATAGACATATACACTAATATGTCTATGGTGAGAACATCCAGACTTGAGTTAGTGGCATCATTCACACAAAAGATATTACTGTGATCGAACATATTTAAATACTGACACAATTCAGTTGACAATACAACAATACAAAATCTTTTATAAAATAGTATTTTGAACTGGTTAATTAAAGCTTGATGATATTGGGGGTTTTAAAGCATTTCTACAAGAAATATCTCAAGCCAGTCCTGAAGATTGGTATCTGGGATGATTTGGGCATATTTTAAGGGATCAGGATGAGCTGGAATAAATCTGATGAAGTGTTGATCCTTTAGGTTTTTTTTGTTTTGTTTTTTGTTTTTGTTATTTTTGTTGTTTTTCTTTTTTAGGAAAACATTTTTACTCTGTTGTTGTCATGTATATATTGTGTTTTGTCCTGTGTTTCAAAGCTGCTCTCCTTCATGACTGTCACCCACAGACATTAACTTGCGTGGTACTTTGTTACGGTGAGCGCTAGCTCCTCCGCGTATGTGTGCGTATGCAAATAGACCGTGTGGTTGCCTGTCCCATAGACATATATAACAAAATGATCATGAAAATAACAATATTAATTATAATAATAGTGATCTAATAATAAAATGATGATAATAGCAACATTATAATATTAGTGATCTAATAATATACTTATAATAGCAATAATAATAATAATAATAATCAAATGCAATACCAACAACCAATTCTCTGAATAAAGACCTGAACACACCTGAACGTTTTCTGGCTTGCTTTTGTTCTATTTATGTCTGCCTGTCCGTCCTCCATGTCTGACGTTTGTAACAAACAATATATGTTGACAACTGATCGATTTATGATCACTTTTATAGTGCAGACATGTCATTCCTCTATAGATGTAATGCACTGTAGGGGCGAGTGGCACTGTACCAAGATGGCCGCCGCGTAGGCACGTCGGCTCCAGTAGGCAGCGGCAGTCAACGCGGCGTCTACGTATATATGTCTATGGTTCTCACAGCTTGAAGTAATCACGCTGAATGACAACAAGGCAGGCGTTTGTTGTCAGATGTTGAAAAACATGACTACATGTCTACAAGCAAAATGCTTCCGGAACAAGAGTAGTGAAATTTTACCAACTTTTGGTCACTAATAAAGAAAAATTATGTCAGAAGTGCCAATTAGCTATAGTTTTCAAGATACAATATTAGGTCAAAATTTGAAATTTCTTGAAAATTGATGAGAAATCGAGTCACATTGCAAAATAAAATATTTTTCTTAGAGCTACCATCGATCTAAAACAGTGATTCTAAACAAGCATAATATCATGTTGAATAGAAATTTGAAAGAGCATGATGTATTTGACACATTCCTTGCAGAAAACCTGTGTTTTGAAAGTGAACATAATGTATCGATATTTCTTAAGCAGTAGCTCGTGTTAACCTGTGGACTGTAATTTACATGCAGCCGTTTTCATAACTGAAAAGTTGCCAGGGCCTGATATTTCTATGGAACTATTGTGTTTTGTCACCTTTCGAAGCAGATATGCCTCGAAACTGTGTAAACAATGCAGATAACTTCTGTTATATTTGTGGTGAGATTACTTTTGCATCGCAAAAGCGGACTCTGAGTGCATTGGTGAAAAAGGCATACCATCTGTATTTTGGATGCAAAATAGGTGACCAGGACAAAAGTTGGGTCCCACATTATTGTTGTAACACATGTGCATCAAATCTTCGCCAGTGGCTCAACAAGAAAAGGAAATCTATGCCTTTTGCAGTTCCAATGATTTGGCGTGAACCAACAGATCACACTACGCATTGTTATTTTTTTTATGGTACCCCCAGTTGCAAGTGGAATATCCAGAAAGAAAAAATGGACAGTGCAGTATCCAAATATTCCATCAGCTCTCCGCCCTGTGCCCCATGGAGAAGACCTACTAGTTCCTGATGCACCAGAATCTTTCTCTTTGGAATCTGATGATGACCAAGATGATGTTCAGGATGCAGCTAGTCCTGAGCCATCAACATCGGCTGATCCAGACTTCACCCCGTCATATTCCTCTCCTGAACCACACCTTATATCTCAGAGTGAACTGAATGACCTAGTCAGGGATTTGGAACTACCTAAGAATAAAGCAGAGCTGTTGGGCTCCAGGCTGCAACAATGGAATCTCCTTGAGAGTGATGTCAGGATATCTAGCTTTCGTGATCGCCTTTAAGTCAGTAACAACAGAATTCCTGGGAAACAACAAGGTAGATAAATATGAACAGCTGGTGGCAAACCTCCTGAAGTCCTACAAACTTCTTGGGTGCAATATGTCACTGAAAATACACTTTTTACATTCCCATCTGGATTATTTTCCATTGAACTGTGGATCAGTAAGTGATGAGCATGGGGAGCGATTCCACCAGGACATTGCAGCTATGGAGAAAAGATATCAAGGAAAATGGAGTCCAAGTATGCTTGCCGACTACTGTTGGAACTTGACAAGGGATGATCCAAATGCTGTGTATAAGAGACAAGCCAAAAAGCGTCGTGTAGACAATGAGTAACAGATGGATGTGATGATTCTGTTTTTTTATCTGATGCAATCAGTACAAACATACCATTTGACCTTTGTTTTATTCCTTGACATTTTATTATCTTGAAAGTCAGTTATTTTCATAATATAAGTGTTTCTTCTTTATGTAAGGCTTGAAAATCTGTATGTGAAAGTATGCAGAATTACATATTTATGCAATAAAACGGTAACCTTAAATATCTTGAAAAGAGTAGCCAACTAAGACTTATGATGTTTGATTTTCACTCAATTTTATCAAATTATATAAGATTTAGCAAGTTTTATCTCTGAAGCAGACACTTCCCAAAATTTTGTAGACCAGTGTTATCAGTCAACCAATCATGTAAGTTCTACTTGTCACTATAGCATCCAAAAAATGGAGAAGCTTGTATCTTTGTGTAGCTTTGTATGGATTTTAGTCCCTATGACATGTCAGAGAAAGCATTAGATCTAAGGGTGATCCTAGTTTATCATACAACAGCAGTAAGAGAGGTGACATGTTGTCAGGATATTGAGAGATTGTTGTTATAAAAGCAAAACCCACATGCTTCATCCCAGCACTTCCCTGATGAACCACTCACAGGCAGACAGGTATAATTGCATACAACAAATTCAGACGCATCAATCTCAACCCTAATGTCAAGCAATCTAGTGCTAACTATTTATTTTCTTGTCTTTAGCACTGCATCTTTGAGTTACTGTGTAATAACATAAGAGATTCTGCAGTTACTATTTAATTATAATCAAACTGTTATGTGTTGATATTTCAATTGCAGATGTATTTGCTGCTACAAAAACCCCACAAAGATTTAAAGGCAAATTATAATAAATTTGTAATCTAGAGCAGACCATATTCATTCTTTGCCAAACATATGAATATTTCTCACTTATTCCCTGATACAGTGAATGAAGGAATATTCCACTGACAAGTTTATTATTGTATTGAAACTCTGAGCTATCTTGCTGAAAAGCTAACGGTAATCTTTGTTATAGCCCCATTAGTCGGTACATGAACTGTTGTGGAGTTTCTCTTTCCTGCTGTTTAGCATTGCTAAGCTCTTGGAATAACTCTGCACTACTCTTGTCTCGTAAGTGTCCTCTTAGCAACCGTTTTAGCTCAGCTACAGTTAACCCATCTTTGGTCATAAGCATATCTTTGAATGTACCGGGCCTGATTATCTGTAAGACAGTACAGATGACTTTTATCTCTGTGAAATTCTCAGATAGCCCTTCATCAATCCATCTACACAGTGAGGTATAACTAACATCAGAATCCGAGTCAAAAAGTTGTCCACTGTGCATTTTGAACTCTCTCTGAGGCAGTAAAGCAGCAATGTGTGCCAACTTTATCACGTCAGCCACCTGACTGGTTACAGGCGGTGATCTGCCTGGTTTTACTTGGACTACTGGAGGTGCCACAAACAACTATGCTTCTGCCTCTAACTCACACTGCTCCCCTGATTCCGATGTAGGCTGTTGCATTTGGGTGATGAGGTCATTGAAGATTAGCAGGCGGCTCATGCCATGGTCCTCTAGACACGCCAACTCGTCACTTCTCAAGAAGTCCATAATGACGTTACAGAGTTCCACCTCTGTTGCATCATCCCCTGGTGTCTCTTGCGGCACCTCATCCTTGATAGAGGCTACCAGTTGGTAGAGCAGGTCTGTTCTGGCAGAGTTGATCAGCTGATGGAGTTTCCTCTGGATTCCCCTTCACAGTTCTTGGAGTGCAGTCATCTCTTCACCTCAGTAGTCAGTGTAGGATGTTGGTCCAGGATCTTAACGTCAGTTGCAATGATAGATGATCAGCTACCATCAGGAGAAGGTGCCAATTCTGGACAAGCCCCCAGAAATGAACCCCCACCCCCCCGGATATAAAATAATCCCGTAGCTGTATCTGTATGTACAAACAAAGAAGCACGAAGCGTTAGCTTGTTTTCAGGTCAACTGCAGGATTTATTCTGCTGTTTCCCTTAACAAAGGAAATGCAACATATTCAAATAACTGCATGACTTAATACACAAATATAAACATGACTTCCTGAGGTAGTCAACATAGTGCTACTTAAGCATTAGGTAAGTGGTAGTTTTTCCAGTAAACGCCACATCAGTAATAGTATGTTCTCCTTTAAGTCAAACTCAGTGTCAAAAATGACCACATAAGAACATAAAACATGCCACATAAGTGAACTATATAGCTATTTCTTGTTTCTCCAAGTGAGTTCACAAACTAAATAAACATGTTGCATGCCAAGTGAACATTTCCATTATATAGTCTGTGTTAGCAACTTGTTAGCAACAGGCCTACTATCCTTGCATGTTCACGTGTAACGAAGCAATTCAGTTTATTCACACATAACTTCAACATAACTCCACTCTACACATTGTACATTTTAATTGACGCTTTGCAACATTATATGCCCTCATGCTGGGGTACATGCATATGATTTTGAGGAATATTAACCCATGTGTATGTATAAACAAGGAATCATGAAGCGTTTGCTTGTTTTCAACTGCAGAATTTATTCTGCTGTTGAGCATAATAAATTTATTCTGCAGTGACTTCCTCTTTGGGGTTTTATGTTCCTCACCAGTGCTATGCGCCGTCCAGTGACCCTTTTGAATATTGCTTTAACACAGAACTTGAAATATAAAATCATGAAATGGTATTTTAAGCCTGCTGTAATACTATATATAATTTTTGATTGTCAAGAAATCCCATGGAAAAAAATAAACCACAAATTTGTTTGTCTGGTACTTCCTTGCTTTCCATCCCTGTCTGCTGCCCCAAACCCATCCCAGATCCTTCTGCTCATGAATTCTTCAGCCTCAACTGTTTAGACGACATAAACTATTAATACCAGGGCGTCTGCTGGAAGGTTTAACTCCAATCAAGCTTACATTTGATGTATTTAGATATGATGTTATTGGACTTAATGCAGGGAGACTTTAAGATCTATTTAGAACATGAAATAGCACCACTCTACCCGGGCAGTAAATGTTCCCTTTGCACGTCGAAGGATGCCAAAATCCCCTCTGTGCCACGTTATATCTTTTTTTCAGTTAAACTCACCCTCATCGAGTTATTATCTGCCATATTTTTACCCATTTTTAGATGTACAGTGACACTGCTGCTTCTGCATTCACAACATGGACATGACTGCCAAATATCCTGCATATTTTTCCATCACTGACACTAAGATTGGTTTCTGGGAATCCAGACTGCAATAAAAAAAGGCATGTGAAACTAACTTACAGTGACACCAGCCCAAGTGACAGCACCAGTGCAGCTTGAAGCACTTCCCGTGGCTGTGCGTAGCGCAGATGGAGAGTCCATCGCAAGGCAGGAAGTCTGGTCTCCCCGCGCAGCTCTTGGCCAAAGCCTGCGCCTCGTCCAACTTCTCACTCTTCGGACACTTCTGAGCTCCCGAGGCGGCCATGCCAACATTTCCTGGATTAAAAAAGAAAAAAAAAGCGCACACAGCCTCGGTCTGAGTAAACTACACCATAGACGAGCAAGGACCGTCTTCTGTTTTTTTTCCCTTTACGGTCCACCCAGCCCCAAGAAGCTTCCCTCAACTGGGAGACGGACGCGAAACGCGGCGCTGGATGTGTGAATCCAGAGCAGCTCGGTTCGTGCTCAAACAAAGGGCGGCAGCATATCCTGACAAAGTAGAAGGGCGTCAATTAGAGGGGCGTAATGTCACATTCAAAGCCTCCCACGATCGTGATCCACGCATCTCTCCATCCTCCCCTCCGCGTCGGGAAAGCTCCTCTGTGCCCTGGTGACGCGCGTACGGAACAACAGCGCGCATCTGAACTTCATCACACAACGGGAGGAGTCCACAAACACAAAGCCAGCTGCTCTGCGCACTTCAAACAACACGGCCAGGCTTTCATCAGTCCACGTGAAAAAAACTTCAAAAGATCGACGTTTGAATGTGAAATTAAATCATCCTCCACTTCACCGAAAAGTGCAGGTTTTAAAAGTGTCCGATCCTGCTTCTCAATAGCACCTTATGCAACACAGATCCTTCAAACCTATCTTTGGTTGAGCGTTAACCTGCAAGTAGGCAAGAAAAAAAGGTGTCAGAAATAGTGTAGCTGCAGACAAAATGGAGCACTACATTGCACGATCCAGCTGCTCCGGTGTAAAGTCTGCATCCGCTAGGTGGCAACCCTAACATCTGCTGCGTGCTGGACGTGAGGTTTCACTCGAAAATGAGCCATTGATTTATATAAAAGCAATTTCGAGCTGTGTGTCTCCCTCAGCTCTCCCCCTGTCACCGCTGCGGCTGAGTCAGCAGCAAACATGAACCTAAGACACGCAGCAGGAGGAGAGCAGCTTTCAGCTTCCTCCTGCACGAGCGGATGTTTCCCTGATGGAACAAATGATACAAGATGATTACCTGAAAGAAGTCAGAAGTCAGCTAAAGTTATTTATGTGCACAGTGTACAAGTTTCACACATATAGGGCAGTATAAGTAAAAAAAAATCAATACATGACTATATAACATGTCTTTATTAAGATATCAGATCATCATTGCTGTAAAGGTACCAGTATGTATTATACACGACTGAAGCAGTACAATTCAGAAAACATATTTTTGTGCACACAAATGTTACTGTATTCTGCATGATTTATTATAATGTAGTGAATTATATAAGGAAAAAAACAAGGCTCAACTGCATAGTCTTCAGGGAGGTCATTATAGCAAATCTGTTATTAGAGTAAGACAATATTTAGTGTTTCTTAGATTCCTCTGTACAGTGAATTGTTGCATTCATTTGTACAACTTCATTCACTGCAGGACAATAATCCCATTTCTGTCATGTTTCATTCTTTTGACACTATGGTAGAGAAGTACACTATATTACCAAAAGTATTTGCTCACCCATCCAAATGATCAGAATCAGGTGTCCTAATCACTTGGCCTGGCCACAGGTGTATAAAATCAAGCACCTAGGCATGCAGACTGTTTTGACAAACATTTGTAAAAGAATGGGTCGCTCTCAGGAGCTCAGTGAATTCCAGCGTGGAACTGTCATAGGATGCCACCTGTGCAACAAATCCAGTTGTGAAATTTCCTCGCTCGTAAATATTCCACAGTCAACTGTCAGCTTTATTATAAGAAAATGGAAGAGTTTGGGAACAACAGCAACTCGGCCACGAAGTGGTCGGCCACGTAAACTGACGGAGAGGGGTCAGCGGATGCTGAGGCGCATAGTGCAAAGAGGTCGCCCACTTCCTGCACAGTCAATTGCTGCAGAGCTCCAAACTTCATGTGGCCTTCAGATTAGCCCAAGTACAGTAGGCAGAGAGCTTCATCCAAGCCGTACATCACCAAGTGCGGCGAAGCGCCGGATGCAGTGGTGTAAAGCATGCCGCCACTGGACTATAGAGCAGTGGAGACGCGTTCTCTGGAGTGATGAATCACGCTTTTCCATCTGGCAATCTGATGAACGAGTCTGGGTTTAGAGGTTGCCAGGAGAACGGTACATTTCAGACTGCATTGTGCCAAGTGTGAAATTTGGTGGAGGAGGAATTATGGTGTGGGGTTGTTTTTCAGGAGTCGGGCTTGGCCCCTTAGTTCCAGTGAAAGGAACTTTGAATGCTTCAGGATACCAAAACATTTTGGACAATTCTATGCTCCCGACCTTGTGGGAACAGTTTGGGGATGGCCCCTTCCTCTTCCAACATGGCTGCCACCAGTGCACAAAGCAAGGTCCATACAGACATGGATGACAGAGTCTGGTGTGGATGAACTTGACTGGCCTGCACAGAGTCCTGACCTGAACCCGATAGAACACCTTTGGGATGAATTAGAGCGGAGACTGAGAGCCAGGCCTTCTCAACCAACATCAGTGTGTGACCTCACCAATGCGCTTCTGGAAGAACGGTCAAATATTCCTATGAACACACTCCTCAACCTTGTGGACAGCTTTTCCAGAAGAGTTGAAGCTGTAACAGCTGCAAAAGGTGGACCGACATCATATTGAACCCTATGGGTTAGGAATGGGATGGCACTTAAGTTCATATGGGTCAAGGCAGGTGAGCAAATTCTTTTGGTATTATAGTGTATTTCTGTCCGCACCTCCACGCATGCACAAAATATTAGAAACTATAACACAATCAATAGAGTTTAGAGGAGGATGAGATTAAAACCTTTCTCCATCAGTGCTGAGGCGTATGTTCAGACAGAGATTCATAACGGTTGAGTGCCCTGCCTGCTTGCCACAGGAGCTCCTTCTATCCAGAAATATAGTTCCTGCCCTTTCTGCTATGGCTGTATAATCTTTATGACTTCTACAGTCTACTGCCATTAATGCCAAAGTACATTTAAATTATTGCAAAATTACTCTCTTTATTCACGTCTCTATTAGTATAATACCCACTGTTAATTCAATACTAACTCAGGTCACACTTTTCATTCATTTGCACATGATGGGTAATTTACTTTCAAATAAATGTTAATGTATGTGCACATGTCCATTTTTGCACTTTGTACTGTGATTACACCTTGTATAGTACTTTTGAACATTTGCACTTGTACATTTTGAATTCACTTAATGTGTCATTATTATAGTTATTATAATTGCATTTTAGGCTCTGGTTTTATTCATTTGTCCTCTATTTTTAATGAGTACTGACCAATTGTGACAAAGCAGTTTCCCTGTTTTCTAAATTTTGATACTGAAGGTAAGTGAATAAACTTCTCTGATACAAAAAGGTGCACAAAGAGAGAATTTTGATACTTGTGGTTTGTTTTCTACATTTGATTGGCATGAATGTTCCTAATAAACTGGTAACTCAGTGTACAGTGTACCTGCTACATCACTCATGACAACAATATATTTAAAAAAATCAATGTTCATTATTAAATTAAAAAGTGCAATATAAAATTACTTTTAATTATGTTTATCAGAGTATAAAATCACACAACTAGATTAATGCATTAGAGCAGACATGTTGTTTAAAGCTGACTGTGGACTTTCTTAATGACTTCCCTCCACCTGTGGATAGGTGGGCTGCCACTGGCCACCAGCTTCCTGAGCAGGTTGCAGGGCTGCAGACTGGGCACATCAGGGTGAGCCTGGTGGTAGAACTCCAGCCTCTCCAGGACCTTGGTCAGCCCTACCATGCCAGCGTAGAACATGGGGCCTCCACGATGCCTGGGCCAGCTGTAGCCTAACACGTAGATGACATCGATGTCTTCAGGTCCTGCAGCTATTCCCTCCTCCAGGATGCGGAAGCCCTCGTTGATTAGGGAATACAGGCAGCGCTCCAGCACCTCCTGGTGATCTATGCGGCGAGCCACCAAGCCATGACGGGCTCGGTACTCCTCCAGGAAGCTGTGCAGCCAGGGGTCAGACTTCGCTACCCGACTGCCGGGTTTGTCATACTGATACCATCCGCTGCCTGTTTTCTGACCAAACCGTCCCTGCTCGCACAGCAGGTCTCCGAGGGGGCTGTACCTGGACCCTTTTCTGATTCTAGCTGGCTGTCCTGGCACCACCAGCCCAGCTGCCTTCCTGACTCTCCAGCCTACATCCAGCCCAGAGAGGTCGGACATCCTGAACACACCCATTGCAAATCCAAAGTCCTCCAGCACTTGATCTACAAACTGAGGTGTGGCTCCCTCTTCCAACAGGAAATAAGCTTGATTCAGGTATGGTGTCAGCATGCGGTTCCCCACAAAGCCGAGGCAGTTTCCAACTGCCACGCTGACTTTTCCCACTTCTTTTCCCAGTTGCATGGCAGTGGACACAGCTTGAGGAGATGACCGTGACCCATACACCACCTCCAGCAGCTTCATAACATGGGCTGGAGCAAAAAAATGCATTCCAACCACCAGCTCGGGGTTGCGGGTTTGAGAGGCCAGGTCGTCTATGTCCAGTCCAGACGTGTTTGTGCACAGGAATGTGCCAGGTTTACAAATGGCAGACAGCTGCTGAAAGACCTTCTTCTTCAGAGCCACGTCCTCAAACACAGCTTCGATGACCAGGTCGACATCTCCAACAGCTTTGATGTTATGGCTGTAACTGATCTTATCAAGAGCAGGAACCACCCCACGTCTCTTAGCCCCTCGCTCTAACATGCCAGATACTGCTTGCTTTGCCTCCATCAGCTGCTTCTCCTGGGTCTCCACGGCAACCACAGACAAACCTGCCTGTGCAAGAGCCACGGTTATGCCTCTTCCCATGGTACCAAGACCTTAGAGGACAAAATCACACAGTTGCAGTGACAAAAAATAATCTCAGAATCAGCAGTCACACAAACACCATTGACATTTCTGAGAGAGAATTACAGTATATACAAATATAAATAATTAAAACATTTTAGTGCAGAGATAGGCTGTATATAATTTTAGTCTGGCAGCAGAAAGTTTTTCCAAAGCTTGCAGTTTTAATGCACAAGCTGCTGAGTTTCACATATCCAGATTGTCATACATCCAATCCTCCCTGCAGCGAAGAGAGAGTTCATCCATTAAAACTCAGCTGAACTGTCAATGAGAGATTAGTTTCCATAGGAAACGTGGATTTGGAGATGCCATACAGATAGCTTGTGTGTGCTGACTGAAACCTCTGGACAAATGTAATTTAAAAGGCCAATACTCTTACCAATGACAGCTGCTTTATGTATAGGCCTGGGCTTGCTTGTGTCCCACCGGGCTCCACTGGGCATGCTCCACTTGCTGACTGCTCTCTGAGCAAAGAAACAATACTGGAGAGCGCGGGCTTGACCTGAGTTGAAGAGGGTGGCCATTAGCTCTTTCTCCCGCTCCAAACCCTGAGCATAGGGCAGGGTGGCTGCTGCACGCACCGCCTGCACACAAGCAACTGGAGCTATGGCTCCACGGGCAGCTTGACGCACCTTCTGCATCGCTTCCTCAAACAGAGCATCCAAATCAGAGGGACGTGGGCACGCAAAAGTGCTTATACGACGCACATCCAGCGACTGTCCTGAAAAGGAAACACGGAAGAAGTGACGCCAGTTTTATGACTTCTGCTGACAGTTAAAAGTTAAAAGTGAATCAGAATTTTACTCTGGAATTACATTTTTGCACATGTGTATCTGCATCATTCTACTTCTCAAACTTAGAAGTGCCTCCTATTTGCCAGTGGTACCACTTTTTTTTCCACTTTCTCGAATTTGTCAACCAGCACTCAGCAAGTCTGGGAATAATTGGTTTTTCCAGGCACACTCATCCACTCAATCACTAGATAGCCCAGTAGCTTCTACGAGCAGAGTGATTTGACAGACCATTTCCAGATAATGGGAGGGACCCTGTCAGTGCACTGTTACACTTCACTTTGAATAACACCGATCTGAAACGAAATGAAAGCAACAATTTGGTTCTGGGCAAAAGAAGTTGGTAAATTTTGAATTTGAATTTGAATTTTTGTGATTCTCGGACCTTTGAGCAACGGTACAATACCAAAGCAATTTTCCAGATGAAACTCCATGAGAAGATTTAATATTAGATCCTAAAAACTTTACAACACACGACTTCCTGTCTGCTGTGATTTAAGCCAGTGAACAATGAAAGCGAAGAAGATGGCCACTCTGCTAAAACCCTGTTAAAAGCATCTTAATTCCCATTCCTGTCTCCTCTGACATGATTACATGAGACAGTAGTCAGAATCCTTCACAGCTCCACTGAATTACTCTCAGCCGTGGGTCTGGGCCAGAAACTGGGTCACCATGGTAAAGCTTAAAGAGACAGCAGCCACATCTGATTAATAGCACCCACTTAGTCAAATAACAAACTATTTTGTAAATTTAGACACACGTGTGTTGTCTCTAACAACAACAAGTAAAGTCATCTTCTATACTAGCAACACTCCATTTAACACCCCTGCTAATCTAACCAAGCCAAGACTGAAGTATCCGTCACAATCTCCTCAGGTTTTTTGCTATCTCCTCAAATCTTCCTTCTTGTATGCTGTTGGCTTCTCTGTCTGACTCACTCTAAGCCTCAGCTTTACTAACAACACTCACTTCCTCACCCACTCAAAGTCATCTTTGCAGTACAGTGTGGAAAAAAAGCATTTGTAAAAAGCATCAGACTGCAATCATCTTCTAGTTGTAAAATCTTTTACATGTGATTCTAGAGACTTAACTGTTGACATTTTGCACAGATATAGCGAGATCATTTGCTAAAGGCACAATATTAAGCAGTAGCACGTACCCTGCTAACTTAAATACATTAGAAATGAGCTGTCATTGCCAAGAAATCCAGCATCAAACAACGGAAGATGACATCTCCGAAAAAAAATGTAACTTGCAGAACAGACACGAGAACATCGTCTCATGTTCGTTTCATGCGGGGGAATCAAAACCTCTTGTACAACCAGGGCTCTACTGAGGCAAGACAGAACAAAATACACCTTTCCCTCATGTACTCCAACACACAAAACCACACATCGGAGTGGGCGGTGTGTGTATTAGTCCACAATACTAGAGGGGATATAACAGTCATAAATGATCAAATGAATAAAAGGAGCCGCACATTTTCATAAATGTGCTTCTTAGCTTTCAAACTGAGTGCTTGATGAGAAGACTGATGCCACTCTCATGTCTGTATATTAAATATGAGGCTACAGGCAGGCACTGATTAGCTTAGTTCAGAATAAATACTGGAACCAGGTAGAAAGAGCCAGCCTACCCTCCCAATATGTAAAGTAACTAATCTAGAATAAAAAACTTTAGTGGCAGTACGTTGTCAACAAAATATATCAAGTTGTTTTTCCAAGAGAAGTATAAATTAATCTTAAATTCAAGACTAGTACTGTCTGACAGTATTATTACTATCCAGCAGTTCTCTATGGGTTATTCTTAACACAGACTAAGAAATCATTTGTCCTAAACTGCAGGGACGTGGCACACTTTAGCAACACATTCAGTGGGTAAATGAGTCTGATTCATGTGCGCGGGGCAACCCTCATCCTCCTAAATGGCTGGTAAGGGCCATTATTAATATTCTAGGAAAGTTTGTCCCTTTTCGCCCTTCTGAATAATACAGCAAAAGCAGTGAAGACATCAGAGCACATCTGACAGAGCCATGAAACATTTATGGCTGCTGTGGTGGAGGATCTGGCTGCTGTGTTTTTTGCTTCCTTTGACTTCCACAACCTACATGTCGACACATCTTGATGTTGGAATCGCCTAAAATAACTGCTCGAGGAGGAATTTCGCTTCCTTTCACTAAGCACTTTCTTACCAGTGAGTACTGTGAACTGTTTTTTTGTATCTTACCTGCAACACTCAAGGCAAACTTCACAGCTGCATCCACAGTGTTGTGATCAGTAACCTGATCCACGATTCCAAGTTGCAGCGCCTCAGCAGCAGTCACGTGACGGCCTATGGGAGATGTGAAAGTCATTCAGGCTTTATATGAATGGCATTTTAAATGATTAGATAATGAATAACATGGGTTTAGGTGGCCTTGTCTTTAAGAGCTTTATCACATAGCCACAATATACACTGATTTGGCCTTCATCAGGTAAAGACAAAAGGCCCCAAGATTTAAAAAAAAAAAACAAAATACAACAATATTTAAAAGGAAAAATATGAAGAATCACAAACTGTCTAAATAAATACATGTTCAGAATATTTCTGAAAATCTGATGACTGCGGTTAATCACACAACAGTCATCACTGGAAGTGTTCATGGTAAAACTTAGCACATGCTGACCCCTGCTGGTGATCATAGTAAATTGTCTGCCACAACAACAGCTCCCTTGCTGTGTATAGAGACTGTGTGCAATCCATGTGCTTTGCCAAGACAACATTAATAATTCATTTTCATAACTGGACATGCAGGAATATCCATATGTTCTTTACTAAAATGAAAAAAAAATGCAAGCACAAACAAACCTGTAAGAAACAGACTAAGGTGTTTGGTGTCTTCTTTATATTTAACGATGCTTTCCCACAGCTAGTTTAGCCCTTAAAACTTGTACAAATAAACACAGTAAAAGTCACACAAAGTGAACCTATGTTTGCTACCTGAGGTGATGAGGTCTAAGGCAGCTGGGACACCAATGAGCCTTGGCAGACGCTGGCTTCCCGCTGCAGCTGGCAGCAGACCCAGAGTCACCTCTGGAAGCCCCAGTTTGGCCTGGAAGGACATAAAGGCACAAAATTGGAGGTACAAAAGACACTAAACTGTGTGGGTTTGCCACTGTGACATTCACAGCGACAGCTGTCTCTGTCTAATGGAAATGCTACATGGTTTATTACTTCTCTTAGATAAGTGAAAAAAAACAGTCAGTAAATGCAAACTAATAAATTTTCTTTTTCATCTTCTGGACTAACATAGATAAACTTGTCCTATTTCTAATCACTTGGAAAACACAATTCAGTAAAGATTTGTGAAGAAATGATTCAGTGAACAGTCACTCTATAACATATACAACAAAACTGTCACTCTGTTGTAGCTCAACACTGTCATTAGAGAGAGACTAACTGAAAGTGACACAGAGATCTGAGACATGAACTAACTTTAGAGTGTGCGATTCGATAATGACAGCCAAGTGCTAACTCAAGACCTCCACCTAAAGCAATCCCCTCTATGGCTGCCACCACTGGCTTGGCTGAAGCCTCGATGGCATGGATCATTGGTATCAGCGGAGGACCAGTCATCTTTGTCCCAAACTCCCTGATGTCTGCTCCTGTTACACAAATTGAAATTGGCGATATGATCAGAAAAATACAAAAAAGAAGGACAGAAATGACAAACCACAGTATGAAGTGCATATGGTTCTACAAAAAAAACCCAGATTGCTTTAGGAGTGTTCTCTGAAGGGAGATGTTTTAAAGTCTACTCTAATTGTTCACTATTTTGACCAATAAATTAATATTTTTAGTCAATTCTACTGTTTAGGTGTGATTATTTTCCACTTTTCTGTGTTTTACGTGACAATTATGTTTTGGTTTTAGACTGTTGGACAGAGTAAGACATTTTTCTCAATTTTTTGACATTTACAGACCAAAAATAATCACTTCATTGAGAAAATGATCAGCAAGTTAATTGATGAGGAAAATATTTGTTAGCTGCAGCTCTACTGTGGACTTAGATCACAATATTCTTCTGCAGTACATGTTCATCAATAATTAAATATGTTTACTGTACTTGTTCTTTAACAAGTGCAATTAAAAAAATAACAAGTGCAACGGCTTAATAATTTACTTTTAATTTTGTCAACATATTTTTCCTCTGCGCCCGAGAATGCGGGAGCAATTTTATTTGTTTTGCTTCCTGCGATAAAAGTACCTTACAAGTCACGTCTGCACAACTTATAATGCGGAAACACATAAAAGGTTTTAACCCATTTTTTGTACCTTTAATTAAGGAAAGAATGTAGGAAAGTTTATTAAGCTACTTTTGAGCTTTGACTTTGATAATAGAAATTTCATTTTTGACTGGAATCCCACTAATTTCTGTTTTTGGTCATGAAGTCTATTTGAGTGTGACTTCACTTGCCCCTGCTCCCTTGCTGAAGGCTCATTCATTGTACATTATGAAAATCACTGAAGGGAAGAAACCAAGGGAGCAACATGGGATCAAAGCATCAGGAGGTCATGTAGCTGTGCCTTTTTTGAAGATATATGGTAATATTTTATTGCTAATGGCATGCTAATACTAGTTTCCACTTGAAACCAAGTATGAAATGATAGATTTGGAGTTGTGTCAACACTGTGATGTTACAAGAGTTAAAAAGGTCCACACCTCCACAGAATGCTCCCTTCTGGCCACAGATGACCAAAGACCTCACTTCTGGCTCACTGAGCGCTCTCTCCATCGTGTCAACGATGCCTTGTCTCACCGCCGCACTGCATCATTAAAAAAGGTAAGTTTTTACTTGCCCCTTTGTTGTTGTTTTAACTAGGGCTGGACAATGAATCAATACTGAATCTAAATCACAGTTTTGGTTTATGCAATTAGCAAATTGCAAAGCCTGCAGCTTTGGAAAACCATTAAGCAGCTCGCCTAAGGTTAAAACTGCTGTCTTTCTTGTGTGACAGTCATGCTTTCAATTGTATCTCATCGGGTGTGGATGTGCACATGTTTTAAATATGTTACACAGTAAATATTGAACTGAAGTTTGACATTAAAAAAACTATATCACAAAGAAAAACAAAGCATCTGCCAGAAAAATAGCAATTAGGCATTTTCCCTAATTGTTAAGCCCGACTTTAAACTGGACAATAAAACCCTTCCACTACAGCCCTTCTTCCAAAATTTAGATCTAATATGTAGCGATAAAAGATATGATACTGCTCACTGTCTGCAATCTGAATTACACTAAATTTTACTGCATCATTTTGTGGCAACTTCTGTATTAGCCTACTTCCTATAGTTCCACTCTTTCATGTCACAAATCAGTTCTGATACATTCATTTTAAATTAACAGCCATGAAAAAGTGCAACATGAAATGAGTTAAATTCAAAAGATATGCATTATTTAGAATGTAACATACATTTTATATGGAATATGCTTCTGAAAATGGGGCAATGCTGGCCTAAAGAAACAGCAAACAGAATAAATCTGGGAAAAAGGGTCTTCATTCACTATCAAATGAACAAAGACCCTATATGGTTCAGTGGAGCTTCTAGTGACCAGCAGATCACACTGTTGTTATATGTGTTAGTGCTGGGTGGTTTTTAAGGACGTGTATTTAGTGTGTTGATGAAATTTCAAAAAAAAAAAAAAAAGGTTATTGCTAAACAGCCATTAGTCAATGATTAATTACAGTGTAATGCATTCTGTTGATCTAGAGTAGACAAGTTGAATTTAGGTCGAAGGTGGAAAGGGAATTCATGACAGAAGTAGTAACACTATAGCACTATGAGTAAAGCCCTGTGTAGAAAATGTTACTAAAAGTAATGTATTTACAGCAAAATGTGTATTAAAGTAATAAAAACTTAATCATGCCGCAAAATGGCTACAGTTTATGTCATAATATCCAATAGTTTATCATTATTACTATGGCATCTCTATGTGAGAAACAACATTAAAGTCAGTTTAATGTAACAACTGTTAGATTAAACTGAGTTTAATACATGTTAATCAGTAACAGTGTATCAGATTTTGTATGTAAAAAAAAAATCCAACTACAGCTGTCGGCCCACTACAGTGAAGAAAAAATATTTGTGCTCAGAAGTATAGACTAGCATAAAGTAGTACAAATACCTCAAAATTATACTTGAAAATAGTACTTCAGTAAATGTACTTATTAGTAGCAAAATATTTTCCTCCAACGCCACCCTCTGTCCAAACTCTGTCTCTTAACAAGATTTTTAATTCACTGACCACAAAACTTGATTTTTGCTCACCTGAGTGCATTAACAGGCGGGTTTTTGAGAGTTATCAAACCGACAGACCCCGAAACACGAGTGTATTGAGCCATGGTGTCGAAGGAAGAGTTGTCTCTGTCGCACTTCTTCTGTATGTGCAGACTGAACCTTGGAACTCAAGTCGGTCAGCTCTTTATCCCCTTTATCACACTTTCCCCTACATGTTACAATGCAACTACTGTGGAGACACGCCAAACGGTCTTCTTCGTGTTTTTGGTCCGTGAGTCCTGCGTTCAAAAGTCGGTTACGCTAGGAGCAGCACTGCCCCCTACTGGACTGGAGGTTATTAGAGCCCTCAATTTGTTTCGCTTCTTTGCTTTATTAATATTTAATTAAAGAAAATATCATAATGTACTATGTAAACATGGGGCATCAATGTGTTATATTCGATTCAAGTATCGAAAAATTGAAAAAATAAAACATTTGACGCGGGTCTGTTGCTACGGGGATGTGACGTCACTGCGGCGGTTGGTCGCTGCCTCTGTCGCCGCTGTTCTCACTGACAACAAGCCGGAGGAGGTGAATCTTGTTCCCGTTATCCAAGGGAGGAATATGCGCTCCCTCGTCGGTTTAGTCGTCGTTGTCGCTGCGGCCAGCTTGTATCTGTATTCACTGTCCCTGTACCTCCCTCCGGGACCACAGAGACGTCCTCCTCGAAGTGCCGAGACTGAACATGTGGAGACGGCGGAGTCCGAGCAGACCGACACCTCAGAGGAACCTAGCAGGTGACTCGTCGTTATCCGTGAGCTGTTAGCCAGGGAAGATATAAGATGTGTCTGAGTTAAATATGAACGCTTCTGTTTAATGTTTAAAGCATATTCAAATTGTAGGCCACTTTATCACCAGTAGCTAATGTTAGCACCCCACACTATAGGCAGAAACCGGGTTTATAGCTCTAAATGGTATTTGCTGTTCTTGAAAAGTCAGAATTCCAGTCTAAACTTTGTCTCTTGCCTACTGTGGACAGTGATGTTGTGTCTGAAATGGTTCAATATGTCAATGAAGACACCTCTGGAGTGAAAGTGGATTCATTTTGACAGTGGATTGAGCTGCAGACAGCTGATCAGTCCTGCTTGTGGAGTTTCAGTTGCCACAGTAGCTGTCAGGATAAGCAGATCAAAATGGAAAAGTCACCTGATCCGTGTTTTGATTGCTGTAGGGAAAAATTTAAATGGATTATAGTTAATCATTCTTCATCAATCAATCCATTCTCCTATTTTGTGCTGCTTTGAGTCCAAGTTGCATTAATTAGATAAATGATATCAGCAGAAACTATTGTTATATACAGCAAATAAGTACTGAAAAGCTAATTAATCCTATGCCATGTCCTCAAGTATTAACTTACACTCTGTGTGGTATTAAAAGGGTAAATTTACCTTGGTGTTTCATATGAATCCTGGGGTAATGTGTATATTCTGTTAGACATTACTGTGTCGTTGTTTTAGCTCATTTAAATTTCAAGCAAACCTCATAAAAAGTATTGCGCAAGTTAGTGTCTGTGGGTGACAGTCATAAAAGAGAGCAGCTTGGAAACACAGGACAAAACACAATATATACATGACAACAACAGAGTAAAAGTTTTTTCTTAAAAAAAAACAACAAAACTAACAAAAAAAAGCAGCTGCACTTCATCAGATTTATTCCAGCTCATCCTGATCCCTTAAAATATGCCCAAATGCTCCCAGATACCAATCTTCAGGACTGGCTTGAGATATTTCTTGTAGAAATACTTAAAAACCCCCAATATCCTCAAGCTTTAATTAACCAGTTCAAAATACTATTTTATAAAAGATTTTGTATTGCTGTATTGTCAATTGAATTGTGTCAGTATTTAAATGTGTTCGATCACAGTAATATCTTTTGTGTGAATGATGCCACGAACTCAAGTCTGGATGTTCTCACAGCTTGAAGTTCCCTTCAGACTTGGAGGAGCTGCGGGAACTGGCTGAGCTCTTGCAGTTTTACAAGACAGAGCACACTGGATATGTCCTGCTTCTCTTCTGTAGTGCATATCTCTACAAGCAGTCCTTTGCTATTCCTGGATCGTCGTTCCTGGTAAGGCAAAAATAGTAAAGATGCTCTCTGTAATCACGCTGAATGACAACAAGGCAGGCGTTTGTTATGTTAGATGTTGAAAAACATGACTGAAGTCATTTTCTTGATATATCTGGATAAAAATTGCTCATAACAGTTTTGTATGTTTAAATATGTTTGAGAAAAATATGACGCATGGATTGAAATTTGCCAAGAAAGTGTCATGCCTGATAGGTTTAAAAGAAATTAGACTTGCATGCAAGATGAAAGGAAACTGATAAGGCCCTTGACCTGCATGTGGTGTGTGACTGGTGTCTCTTTAAAGATGTGCTGCAGAAAATAAATATATTTAGAAAATGCAAGTGACAGTGGGATGTCAGACTTGCCTTCATGTGTCAGCCATGCTGAACTCTTGGCTGTTCACTGTTTCTCTTCCTCATTTGCAATGCTGTTAGATCACAAAGCATTTCTCTCCTTTCACACATTGATAAACTGTAGATGTGTTTGTCAGAGCTGATCTTAACACACATAATGATGATGTCTGGTATAACACAGGCCTTTGGTCTTTGCTTGTCATTGTGCAGAACATTCTTGCCGGAGCTATTTTTGGACCATATCAAGGACTGCTACTTGCCTGTGTGCTCACAACTGTGGGCTCTACCATGTGCTACCTCCTGTCCCAAACCTTCGGAAAACGTTACATTGTGAACCTCTTCCCTGATAAAGTCTCCATGCTGCAGAGGAAGGTACGTGTGCCACCATGGAAACAAAGGTCGTTCAAGGCAGCACATAGAAAACCAAATATCTGAAACATGCAAACTATCAGGACTCTGCTGCTCTAAATTTAACTGTCAGCATTCACCTGTTCTGGCAGTAACATACTTTGCTGAGTGTCCATATTGTGCTTTTTTTTACCAAAATGGCAGCATCTTGTTTTTAACTGTTCCTAATGAGGAGAGAGTGTTGTGGTCACCCTAAAAATGCTGCATTGAACTCCTATTTATTTTATTTTATTTTATTTTAGAGAGTTCCACCTGTTTTGTGTAGCCTCTCTGGGCGCTCATTGTTAAAAATCTCACAAAGCCAGGTGTCTTTACTGTTACTCATTATCAGTCAACCAATGATGTACGTTCTACTTGTCACTATAGCATCCAAGAAATGGAGGAGAAGCTTGTATCTTTGTGCAGCTTTGTATGGGTTTTAGTCCCTATGACATGTCAGAGAAAGCATTAGATCTAAGGGTGATCCTAGTTTATCATACAACAGCAGTAAGAGAGGTGACATGTTGTCAGGATATTGAGAGATTGTTGTTATAGTAGCAAAACCCACATGCTTCATCCCAGCACTTCCCTGATGAACCACTCACAGGCAGACAGGTATAATTGCATACAACAAATTCAGACGCATCAATCTCAACCCTAATGTCAAGCAATCTAATGTTAACTATTTATTTTGTTGTCTTTAGCACTGCATCCTTGAGTTACTGTGTCATAACATAAGAGATGCTGCAGTTAATATTTAATTATAATCAAACTGTTATGTGTTGATATTTCAATTGCAGATGTATTTGCTGCTACAAAAACCCCACAAAGATTTAAAGGCAAATTATATTAAATTTGTAATCTAGAGCAGACCATATTCATTCTTTGCCAGTTATAAGATTGTCAAAAGATGATTCTTATTATGTTCTTGTTGATGAGCTATACAGCACATTACTGGGTGTTTTGATGATGTGACACAGCAGACATTGCAAAAAACTAAAATACATGTGCTGTCTGCCTCCCTTCAATTCATCTCTTTCTCTTTCAGGTGGAGGAGAACCAGGACTGTTTGTTCTTCTTCCTGCTCTTCCTGAGATTCTTTCCCATGACTCCCAACTGGTTTCTGAATATGTCTGCGCCGATTGTAAACATCCCCATCACCTTCTTCTTCTGCTCAGTCTTCATCGGTAAGCACACAGAGATTATTTCATCGATGACTTGTCAGTAAATGATGTACTTCCAGAATCTCTATTTTCGCTCTTGTACCTTTTGTACTCAGGAGGGCCACACTTGAAAATCAAAACAATACTGCAGGTTGCTTATCCTATTAACATTCAAATAATGGAGACACTAAGTGAAAATTGACTTCACCTTTGAATTAATCAAATAAATACAGTCTTCTACAATGATTATGTTACTGTTGCTTATCCCACTGAATATTTTATATATCGGTCACAAGGTGCTATATATTAACATCCATCTTCCACAGACTGTTATTGGCCAGTATTTATTGTAAATAGTTTGTTTGATCTCTAAATAATTCAATCAGCGAGACAATTTCTCTGCATGTGTCTAAAATAGGTTCACTGGCTTTTCTACCAGGTGTTTGAAACAGATAAATTTGCAGTTTGCAAGGTATGTTCTGAGGAAATCCCTCGTGTAGGAAAGCAACCAAAACATATCAACACCACAAACTCATCACACATTTGAAAGCTATTCACATAAAGGAATGTGATGAGTTTTCTCAGCTAGCTAACACCAAAGCAGAAAGGGAGAGCGGGACTGTTTTGCAATCAACACTCATTCAACTGTGTGACTTTTTTGTTTCTTTTCTCTTGAACTTTTCTGGTTGTGCTCCGTTATCTCCTATAAATGCAGAGCAAAACTGAGGGCTGCCTTGAAACAACATTTTGGCTGTTCCCTTACAGATCTAGATAGATACAGATGTAGAGGTAAAAGTTTCTTTGTTTTTTTTTTGGTTTCTTGTTCCTTGCTGTGTAGTGCATTTCCCATTGTCATTGTCTCCCTAAATGCAGAGAAAAGCTCAGGGCTGCCTGACGTGAATAAATATTTGTTTGCAGCCTGTTTTTGTTGCAGTTTTTACTTTGTTAAATTGACAAAAGACGTGTTTTGTAACATCTGTTGGAATTGATTTTTGTTGCCTCAGTGTGATTCACTGTTCTGATTTGGGGTGGTGTGCAGATTTAGCTTTTATTCTATTCTTTTTTTTTTTAAAAGGTCATTATTTTAATTCTCAGGATAGCTTTATTTGTAAAGCTCTTAGTTGTTTCCAGTAACCAAGTGTATGGTCCCATGGTTTAAGTTGTATCTTTCCATGCAATATGTTGCACACACTTCCTGCCAGTAAATAAAGAGTTGCCAGTTCAACACGAACTTTAGTTGACCATGTGTAGTTAGATTGCACCCATTTGGCCTTGTGTTGGACAAAATGATTTCCCAGGAGAACATTTGTATTACATTTATTGCATTCGATTGCGTTATTTACTTTTTGTCCCCACAGAAAATAAGAATACCAAAGAATTTCTCTCAACATTGAAGTTTCATAACATATCTCTACAATTAGTTTTTTGATCTGCTGTCTTCTTTTTTTAGGCCTCTTGCCCTACAACTTCATCTGTGTCCAAACGGGCGTCATGCTGTCTGAGGTTTCATCGTTGGATGACCTGTTCTCCTGGGAGCGACTCCTGCAGCTGCTGGCTATCGCCTGCATGGCGCTGCTGCCTGGCGCCCTCATCCGCCACTTCAGTCAGAAGCGTCTCAAACTGGACGTCCAGGCACAGAACGGACTCATTGCAGATAAGAAAGTCCAGTGATTTGTTCTCAGAGTTTGTTTATTGGCATCCTGATGCCTTCAGCACTGAAGAGCGAATGTATTTAAAGTGGTGACTTTTCAGAAAAACTTTGCGCATATGTCACCTGGAGATTGGAAAGGACTGCCACTTTTAGAAAAAATTGAACTGACATAGCTGGATTTATAGAGTATTTTGCGAGCCAAATGTGTTTGTGCACTAACATGTGCGCACATGATACACTGTATATGTAAATAAATGAATGTACAGTAATCATATGGTAAGAGGGAAGGATTTTAGGGAACATGGCGCTCCTATTGTACTTTAAGAAAACTGATTTTATGTAAACAGCCAGTGTTCAAAGTGCCTGTCAAACAATTCTTTGACTCAAACTTCTACCTCCAGCAAAGACACATGGAAAAATTCATGTAAAATGTCCAAGGTATACCCATGTTTGTACAGACGTGATGGCTCAGATGATTGTTTTGAGTTTGTATAAATTATAGTATTTGTAACTGAATTACTGATTATGTTTGCAGAAACCTTTTTTCAACCTTTGTTTGGCAATCAAATTTTGCAATTTCAGTATAAATGGTAATGAAGCACATAGGGCAGTATTTAGTATTCTTCAATTCTAAACTGACGCTATTTAAAAAACTGTACAATGCAATTTAGAGGCTAGATTTGGCCTCTGGAGAATCAGTTCTATGTTCAAATGTCATTTTGAGTAACAAGACTTATATCATGCCAATATATTCCGATATATTCCTTTTTGATAGTGAGCATTGTGGTTAATTCAGGCAGTGTGAAGCTTTAATATTGCTACAAATTCCATCTTTGCTGCCTGTTTCTTTGGTCCATGTTTTCTTTTTAAACAGTATCACAATCTTCAAGTGTTTACACTGAGGAAGTGTTATTTCAGAACTCTTTTCTTGTGTGAGTTAAGAAGTAAAATTATGATTTTTTTCTGAAATTTAGTTTCATCTGAGAGGTAAATTCTTTTAAATGTGATGCAGATCACAATTAATCAACAGATGATGACCTTGTGCAAAGTCAGAAGCTGGAGCAGGAACAGCGCACAAAACCGGTCATAAAGTTGGAATTCCAGTGCACACAAGGGATGTCTGGAGTGTCTTCATTATTAGCAGTCAAACATGATTACAGATCTGTGAGCAACATATTTGTATGTGGCTTCCCCAGGCTCACTCTTATCAATTAACTGTTGTATTCTGTAACAGTATGCACTTAATTCCAACTTTATGACCGTAGCCTGCAGTTTGGCTGCAACATTGGGCAGTATGTCAAATGATGCAGCACCTTTTTTCAGAGGTTTAAAAACTTTGAAATAATAAAACACATGAAAAGCATTTTCTGTCAAATAATCTTTATTGCTCAGATCCAGGTTGCTCAGCAATACAGTTCAGTCACAACTCAAAACAACAGCATGGCTGTTACCAGAAAGGCATGGATCCATGAGATGTATTCAAAATGGATCATATGTCTGTCCAGCACACAGTCACCAATTACCTTGAGATGTTTGGGACCTTTTGGCCTGTGGGAATTGTAGGACTTGAGGGTTGTGACCTACTGAGGAAACAAAAGGAATCTCCCAAATGGTGAAATGCAGTTAAGAAACCGATCCATGTAAAACCACTATTCAAAGTCTAGTGCTATACGAAGTGTAGTACATACTGGATCGCCTGCATCATTTTCATGCAATGCTGTGCATTTTCTCATTTAACAACAAGATAGGACAAAAAACACTGCTGTGGTTCTGCATACACCTGACCAGACTAAATCCTTCATCACCATATCCATATTTTCTGGATGGTGTTGAACGCCTTCTGGTTTGTTCAGTCCCAAAGGCAGAACAAGTTGAATCAGCTTTTTATCTTCAGACCTGGTTACTCTGTCCACCGTTCTGCTTTGTCAAACAGGCATAACTACTTTGCATTTTTCTCCATTCCAATTCCCAATTCTGTTCAAAATCCCAGCTAGGATATTTTTCAACCACAATTTAACAGCTAGTATTATTGGTAGTGATCTAACAGGAATGAATATTAAAGAATCCCAGCTACGCTCCAGACTACATTATTAAATCAGTGTAAATGACGAGAAAACCCGATCAACAGAAAACAAAATAAAGCCTAAGCTATTCAACCACTGTGTGATACGACTAACAACACTGTACACCCTCAGTGATGTGTGTAATTGTGGTTTTCTGGTACTGAAAATTAATGCCTAGCAACACCCCACAAAACCTAGAAACACCAATCCTTGGAAGTAAAAGAAAAGGTTACTATCATCTGCACAGGTTTCGCCTCAGACTGTGGTTGGCGCTCAGATGTCACAATAATGGCACCGCAGTGAAACCGAACCGGCCAGAGGGAAACCTGCACTTATAAAGAGCCAAAAACACAAGAGAGGGAGAGGTCTGAAGAGTCCTCTGCAATGCAAGAAAAGAGCCTCAACTTCAAAACTGCTCTAAAAAAAAAAAAAACTACTCCTGACAGTCAGACAAACCATTAAGTGACAAACTACAATTTCCAGTGCTACTGTGAAAAGCCGTTTTCTCCAAGACATGCCCTACTAAAGTGAAGCAGACCACCGCAGGAGTCATGCGCTCAGATAGAAGCACCGTACTGCATTTGTATGGATAAGGTCAGGGTAATTGAATCAGGTCTGTTGAGCTATCGTCATCAGTATGAGGTACTGTACCGGCTGTGGAGAGGCGTTCTGAAGCCGCCTCAGGCATTGTGTGAGTTTGATAGACCTTTATGTTTTATTTTAACACTGCTAGTCTGTGTTCACTGGGACAAAAATGATGATCCACCTCATCTGATGACAAAAGTCTGCCCTCTGAAAAAGTAAAAATCAGCTCTCAACAGTTAAAAGAACTCCAAAGACAAACGCTAACTTTCACTATATCTTTCATTTATTTTATTCCTTTGCCCTACATTAATTTTTAGTAACTAAAGTCAGCCTTGGATTCAGAGAGGTAATTCTGAAATGTACAGCACAACAAAAAAGAAAAAATCTTAATTGCTAGATCGATGAGAAAACCATTTAGAGGTCAGTTTGAGGGAAGCTGTGACGCTCTAAACTTCTCCCACCATCTCTCACAACGCAGGTGCGGACTGGTAAGTGTTATAGAGAGACAGAAAACGATGCATTTATGTGTGACTCTATTGTACATGTTTACAGATATACAGTTATCTTGTCGTACACAGTGACATTTCAACGACTAGAGTTGTTCTACATTCTACACAGAAGACTAGGGTTTTACACCATGTTCAAGAGTCCTGTCAGTGTATTTTTGCAGCTTTGTATTTTCTTCAAATCAACCCCAGAGTAAGCTGATATCAAATAGAGCTGGTAAGATCGGGTTGGGTTGTTATAAAATTCTTTTTTTTTCCACAAGTGAATAAACTTCATAGTTTTTTTTCCCTAAAGTCTCAAAAAACCTGGAGGTACAGTTGGGAAAAACAGGAGGTACAGTTGGTTAGTTTCTGTTTATATCAACTGATTTGTATCTTTCTGTGATGGTGAAATCAGTACACAACATCCACATTCAGAACCACATCGGGCAGGTATGTACCCCTTAGATCCTGCTCTTCATTCCTTTCTAGCAAAATCGGCTTGGATATCCTTTGACGTGTATCATTAAGAGGTTGTATGGCGTCCAGGCAAACACAGTCCAACAGAGTTGACTACGGTTTACAAAGTTTCACTAGTCGGCTGGACCTGAAGAGTGTAGAGATTACTGTAGATCTTTTCTCTTTTTTTTCATTAAAAAAGAAAATTAAAAACGCTCAAAATGATCAGTTAACAAGGCATACAAAATGTGGAAAAAGGGGAAATGAAAGTTTGGACTGAGGTACCCTGAAGCCTGAGGTAGATCACAATACTGACATGCGCACTGTTCACATCCTGACCAAAGTTAACGCGGTGGTTCACTTTACTGTTCTCCTATTTTTTCAGGTTTTTATTTATTATATTATTATTCATAGTCTAGTTTTCAAGAAAATAAACACTTCCCTTCAAAATAATATGGCAGTGTCCCACTGAGGAAAAAAAGAAAAGGACTTTGTTTTCTTTTTGTTTCTTATCAATAGCTCTCATCACAAAATAGGAAAAAATAGATTCATAAATATTACTCTCTCTTTTTATATATATACACACACACACACGCACACACACATACACACACGGAGGAAGCTGTGCGTATTGGCAATAACCTTGCGTCTGGAAGATGAAGCTGATGGGGTGGATGTCTGAAAGGTGACAAAATAAGGCAACAAGCTTCCATGGTCTCCAAAGTAAAGCACAAAGGGACACCAGGACCTGCATGTCCAGCGTGCTCGCAGAGCAGTCGGCCAGCTCGCCAAAATAAAACAACCAAAAAAAAAAAAAAAAGTTAAACAAAAAAGGGCGAGCGTGAGGATGACAATCTGTGTGTCGTGTGCCGCTGGCCTGGCCTGCTGGACGCGGCAGGGGGTGATATTTTTCTAAAAAGGCTGCATATCGTACATTCACAGCTGTCATGCCATTTTAGAAAGCTCCCTGACAAGAGGGGGTTAAAGCCAAACGCGGCTGCGGTCACGTTTGCGGTTGTGTGTGTACCACAGGTCATACAGTGCCTCCCTATAAAGCCCACCCCAACCCCCTAACCCCGAATCTTTTCACTGCCACCCTAATACACTGCGAGTCTGCACCATCCCACCCCACCCTCCCCTCACCCTGTTCCCCTTTTTCCAGGCCCTCAGCTCACACTTCGTGTTGGCCCTCGTGACGTCCTCATAAGGCCGAGCGTGTGGTGGTGCACATTCAAAAAAACCACCTGTAACCAGCAAAGGTGCACCATTTTTGTTTTTTCTTTTTTTTAAGACGTTGATTTTTGCTCTGATTGTTGAGGAAAATGTCTTTAAAGACGTCTTTTGATTTTTTTTTTACTATCAGGACAACAAGCATGAATATAGACATTGTCTTCTGTACAGCATGGAAGAGTGACACCAGTTTACTGGTTTAAAAAAAAAACCCTCGGTTGCGTTTAACCTCTCTTGAGCAAAAGTGGCAGTCAGTTTAAGGTTATCAAAAGGCTACGAAAAAAAGTGTTTCTTGACAACAAATATTTTTAGCGCTTTTTTTAAAAAAACAAAAAAAAACATGATGCTGGATGAGAGAGAGTGATGAGAAAGTGAAGCAGAAATTAGCAGAAAAGAAGGAAACAATAATAAAAGTGTAGCATCAGATATAAATGGTGAGAGACATTTGAAAGGGACGTTATCTTTTGCGTTGGCACACACACAGGCTTGTTACAAAGACTCAGAACCATTCACCATATTTACTTATAGGGGTGTTCTTTTTGATTTCAGTGGCCTAAAATGGGAGCAAACAAGGGAAACCGCCTTATGTGGCTGTCACAGCCCAATCAATCTCTGGAACAAGCAAAATATTAAAAACTACACCGAGCTGTACTGTCACTTCCATAGAAAAATAACAGTGCATACTCTCAGTGTGTATCAATATACTTTTCTACTCTGTATTAATACTGCTAAGGATATTTAATCTCACAATCTAAATATCTCAAACGCTTGTGAGAGAAGGTGTCCATTGTCACTCGCTCTCGTTCTAATCCAAAATATCAATCACAATGCCTCGTATACGCTCGTGTTAATAGAGTTGCTTTATCTGTTTGTTAGGCCTATGTTAGTCCAACTAAAGAGATAACGTTATGCAGGGCGACATACTATTTCCTGTTTTACCTCTTTTTTAACTGTAAAGACAACAGTTCCCAAATTCTCTGCCATTTCCACCCTTCTTGTTGATTTTTTTCTTTTTTTGGTCTTTTTATTTTATTGTATCAGTACGGTTTCTTCCACTCTATCTGCTCTCACAGGGCTGGCAGTGCACACAATGCCCTCAGCCTTTGGCTCTCACTTGTTTCCCCCCTAGCGAAGTTCTTTGGTTTTGATCCCGGTGCTGCTGGTCTGCCCTGCATGTCCCCCTTGGCCTTGGCCTTAGTCTGGGTAGGTCTCTGTCCGTTTGGGAGGGCTACATTCATTGGCTGGTGCCCACTGGAGCCACCTCGCTGGTCACTTGGAGTGGTGCGGTGACACGGCGGCGCCCTGCTGGTGCTTCTGTTCCTGCTGTTTGACCTGCTGAATGATCTCCCGGATCTTCCTCTGTGCAGTCTGTTGGAGAGACAGCACATGCAGGATCAGTTATCAACCGAGTGAAAGGTTTAATATGAGAATAACTGGACAGACAAGGATACAAAAGGGAAATATTTTAAATAAAGTCTGATTTATTTCAATGCTATATGCAAAATGATCAAGTTAGGCCCTGTATGTATAATGTACCTAAAAGACAGACAATAGTCGTCATAAATAGATATTGCAAAGCAGCAAGAGGAACTGGTTAAACTGTGTGTTTCTTTGTCTTTACACTTGTTTTTCTGTATCATGTTCCTGAAATATTTTGTCACTTGTTTTAACAGATGCTTGTGCTGTTTGTTATGAACAGTCTAAAAGTAATTTTAAAAAGGTTCTTGCAAAAAAAAGAACAACATTTAAATAAATTAATTAAATACATTTTAAAAACTTAATTAAAATTTAACAAAAAAAACCTGTACAACAGTTTTCAGCAGCAGACACTGTTTGCTCAGTCGGCATGGAGACGGGTCTGCAAGTTGAATGTCTGTTTTGATTTCAGCCACAGCACTTTCACTGTGCTCACTAGTGAACAGATCCATCTCTATGACAACTCAGCAAACTCGATCTGCTCATGAAGACCATGTAAATATGGTTGAAAGAACAGGAAGAAGCCATTAAGTGGAGATTAGAAAAATTAAAGATTATGTTTTTGCTTACCTCTGCTAAGTTGATGGCATGATCACAATAACCAGTGCAGTAACAGACACAGAATAAACACAGTATAATATAAAATATTCAATGTGTATGTTGTTAATCATCTTTTCACAAAAACAGATGGAAGACATCCTTTATGACAATTAAATTTTGGAGCTAGCTTAGAAAACGAGTGAAACTTGCCAGCCAATTAGAAATGAGCATCTTCTCTACCATCAGTCTTGCATGACCTAGCTATTCTCTAGTGCTGACGCAGGCTGTGCAGAATGGTCAGGTTGCACCTCATTATCATTCTGTTATATGGGAAAAAGCTCTGGCTTGTTTCTATTTTGTTAAATTAATCACATCTCATCTCAGGGCAATGCTTAGCCCAGGATGTAGTGACAGTGTCCCCTGAAAATAGTGACAGGAGAATTGCTGTGGTGGAACATTTGCATGCAGGGTGGCGAGCATGTCATTAAAATGGATAATTCTTAGCAGGCTGCCTTACTGCATGAAACCAAATGTTGGGCAAAACATGAAATTTTCATTGCGCTAAGTAGCTTTTTGGAAGTTGTTGTTTTTTGTAGTAAAGGGATTTTTTTTTCCTGATTTTACACGATTGCTCACACTTGGCGTGTTATTCTTTTGCATATTTCATATACCAACTGAGTGCTCTTTTGTGAAGGTTCTTCTCTCTTCCGCTGTTAGTTGTAGAAGAAAGCCAGCTTGACACTGAGACCTTGGGGTGCACAGGAGGTCTTATCTTGTCTATTGAAGGACCACAAATAATTGCGTGGAGGCCTTGGACTGCCTCGAAGTGGAACAGTTAGACAAAACCATGAGACCCACACCTTTATTCCTACTGCCGACAGATAAACTTTCTTATAAGATTAAGTGTGACTTTCCACATTTGGATCTTGCTCTTGAAAGCCACGAATAGTGAATGCATGAGTACTCTAAAAACTAACTCTGAGGGACACTTGCCTTTTGTGGATTTAGTTTAAGTAGGATTTACTAAACAATAACTTCACCAGACTTCAAATGTCTTAAACAAGTCATTGCTTGAGTCATGTTACATTATTAAAGGTAGCTCCTATGAATCACACACCAGGCTGGAATTTGAACTGTTGTTGCCTGATTAGAGCTCCTTACAGGACTGTATTTGTGTTCAGCCTAGATTTAATTAACATTTCCCTCATATTCCTCTGTTGCTGTGGCCCAGTTTGACACTGTTTTCTTTGCTGTAAGTATATGGAATCTAGTGTAGCATTTCCAAAAGCAGCTCCATCCACCTTTAACCTGAGCAGAAATCTAGTTAGCCAGATTAACCAGATCAGATTAACAATTACTTGCCTCACTTGTGGTTTTTTAATTGTGAAGTCTGTTTTTTTAAAATTTCTATTTCAGTTAATTGTTGTTACTCATATAAAGTCACATAGTCACGCAAAGTTGGTTATGGGTTTAATTTAGAAATATTAGACCCTGTTTAGGCCTGCACATTTTGGGCTGATTAGATCTCTTTATGAGTCTCCGCTGTCAGACAACTTTTAATTCTAGCTGGTTAAAGTGAAACAAATTACAGTGCCAGCTGAAATGAATAATAAATGAAAACAATTTACTCCGGCAGTCAAGATAAGCACTGACACAAAACAAAAAGAAGCAAGCTGCAGCTGAACAAAGACATGTGAGAGAGATTTTAACAAGATGTCTCCAAAAAAAATCCTTCACCAGTTTTGTGATTACGCCTAACACCGCTGCTCAAATAAGAGGGCTGGACAGACGTTTTACTGGTAGATGCATGACATGTATCCTTTGCATGAGGTCCAACACAGGATTTTCCACTTTGTGACTGTCTGTTCTTTTTACCACAGCATTAGTAACAAGTGCAACCATTATTTCAGTGCATATTTTATGCAGATTATGAGCACAGCAAACTAAAAAGCCACATAACTGCCAACTCCTGTGCCGGTTTAGTTTTCTGTACCTGGCTGGCAAAGAAATGCCCACTGATTTTCACAAAGACCTCGTCATTCTCGTCAGGAGTTTGGTCCCGCGGTACGATGACCTCTGCGCTCGTAAGGTTCTGCAGCTCATTTACCTGAAACACAAACAGCAGAGGTCATGATCCAGCTGTGAATTTCACCTCCAGCATCACTTACAAAACACACAGACCTCATGCACTGACAGTCAAAGTATCAAATTATGCTAAACTAAAACACTCTTTTATAAAATCGCACAAAATGTGATATCAGCTGTGGAGCATTCTTACTTATAATTTAACTAAGTTAAAATGTTCTCATGTCAATAGAATTAGTAGCTCAATTTACTTTTAGCAAATAGATTGTGACAGGCCAATGTTTTCAAAAGAGTTCAAATTACAGTTTTGTAGATGCTGATAATAAAAACTGAACAAACATCAGCTCTGTTTTCTTTGCTACTTAGTTGGTACATCTGGCGATCCCAAATGAAAAATGGTCTGTTTGAGTAAATGATCTAAAAGTGTATTTAAAAAGTGCTTTTCTGTCAGACATAACGTTATGACCACCTCTCTGATATTGTGTTGGTCCCCCTTATGTGCTCAAAAATGTTCTGAAGCATTGGGCATGGACAAGAGGACCTCTCAGGGTGTCCTATGGGGTCTTGAACCAGGACGTTGGCACTGGATCCTTTGGGTACTCTGGCTTGTGCAGTGGGGCCTCTGTCAATCACACATGTTCCACTGCATTCTGTTGATGCTTGATCAGAATGGGGTGTAGGAAGTTTGGAGGTCAAATCAACATGTTGGGCCATTGTCATGTTCCTCAACATGTTCCTGATTGTTTGATGTCTTTTCCATGTGGTGGGGTGCATTTTCCTGTGGGGGTAGGCCAGTGACATTTGGAATTTCCATTTACATTTAAGTGTGTGCTTATTGTGGGACAATGTTTATTTGGGTGTCTAACTCAAGGTTTTCCAGCAGAACACCACATAGTACCAATATGATCAATTTTATTCACTTCACCTGTCAGTGGTCATAATGTTGAGGCTGATCAGTTTATACACCTGTTTTTTTTAATAACCTTGACCATATTTTGGTTTATTTTTAAGCATCAACTCACTGTCTTGCCACCTTTACCGATGACCCTGCCTGCTGCAGTTGAGGGAACCTTGATGTGCGTCTCCAGTTTGACCTCCTCCTTCGCTGAGAAGAAGTTCTCCTCTTTCAGCTTCCCAAATATCCGACCTTGGGCCTGGAATATAGAGGAGGGTGTAAGGCAAGGAGAGACTGGGGAAAACGGGGACACACAGTGATCCACTGCTGTTTACTATAAAATAGGAAGGATACATGAATGAGACTAAATTTTTCATTTTAATCTCTTAACAATATTAGAATTAAATATCAGTTTTCTTGAATATTCCCACACATATTCAGTTAGTGTTTGTACCTTAAACTGAGCTTCTGGGGTTCCAGTAATGATAACCATCCTCTCAGTGACGTCTGGGCTCTCAGCTGGGGCGATCTGACATCGAGATTTGTTACAGAGACAAGTAAGATTACCAGTTTTTGTTCAAATTTAGTTGATTAGAGACACTTTAGCACCGCATAATCGGACCATTCTGCAGTACAGAATGGTCTGACTGCACCTCAGGGATTTTCTGCTATACAAAAAAAGCTCTGACTTGCTTGTATTTCTTTAAGCCAGTCACAATCCTTGAAGGCAGAGTTAAGCCCTGGATGCATCAACTGTGTCATTTCTAAAAAGTGAAGTGGGAATTGTTCTAGTGGAACATTTGCATGCAGGGAGTCAAGCACTGTCATTAAAATGACTCATTAAAATAAAAGCCTGATTGCATAATTAAAAATCTTCAGCAAAACATAACATTTGCAGTGCGTTAGTTGATTTTGAAAACAGTAACACACAAATAGCAGAAGCTGAAGAGAAACCTACATGAAATTGTCTTACCATTGACAGGCTGACACCCTGAGTCTACATTCAATGAGTCAGACTAGCAACACTTTGACCGCCTCTTTCTTTCTTCTCAATAAAGTCAACACACTGACAAACCCACCTTGATGGAAGCTCCGGCAAAGTGGGCAAGTTGTTTGATGTGCTGGCCCTTCTTCCCAATCAAGGCCCCGACTGCCTGAGTTGGAATAAAGAGGTAGACAACCTCCTGTTCTGGAGCCTGTTGCTGGAAAAGGAAAAAAAAGGGACCACACAGAAAAAGATATTTTACTGCACATTCTCTAAACATTCAAAAACTGCTTCAGACCGTTACATTTAGATTCAACTTGTCAGATACTTAAGGAACGGCCAAAAACGTCGACACCACATGCAAGGAAAGCTAAATCAAGGTTTTCTCTTTGGGTAAACATCGCCCTCTGGCTGGGTTTGAATGGAATATTTCCTATTAGGGCCCATGGTTGCCCTATGTTTTTGTTTTTCTTAGCATGGTAACACTCATGTAGTTGAGGTTTACAAAGTGAATTTTTACGAGCCACTGGATAACTCTGGGCTGAAACATCCCCTTCCAGAAATATTTGTGGTGTTCTGGTGACTGGGCGATGGGAAGCTGGAATGCCAGACTCACTGTCCTACACAGACACTGACTGAGGCGTTGTAATAGTCTGTTATTTACATCTCCTCCTCAGTTAGACTTATCTCTCCCTTTATCTGCTCTCCAGCAGGATTCATGGAAATGGACAGATTTCACATCCCATGTATGTCACTTGCATAATGAGCATGTTTTTTGTTCTTAACACAAGTGGAGGAAAACGGTTACATCATACATGTGAGGTTTTTCAAAGCTTCTTGGGTGCAAAAACGTGGTTTTAAACTGCCCTCAACTATTAAGATAATTATCTGGTGGCACAAAACACACGAAATGAGTTGGAAAATCTCTGATCACCAAGGCAACACTGACTGTGGTGCAGATTTGAGGGGACATACTGAGTGCTGGTGGGGGATGGCACTTGCTGGAGGAACCCCGTACAGGCCACTGAGATGTGAAGAGTGACTCTGAAAGTGAAGTGACAAGCAGGCCGATCAGATGGCACGTAAACACGCTCACTCACAAACGCACACGCTAAAAGACACATGCACGCACACAGCTCGAGCTCTTATTAAGGGGAATTTCAGTGCAGAAACTCATAATGAATCACACTCCGACTTGAAGCACGCAAACGCATTCTCGCACACTGTCTCACACCACTTTGGCTCATTCTCGTCAGGCAGTGAGTGGAGACTTTGTTTTACAGACAAACTGACTCATCTCTGGACAAGATGGGGGAATTCTGGTTGTCGTACAACATCATGCAGGAAGTCCTGAGTCAATACCGTATTGTTTTTTCAAAAAGCACTTCGGGGGGAACCTGGTTTACCATTCGTTGGAAACAAATTGCTTAATCAAGTCAAAGATAATCCTTGCGGTTGGGCTGGTTAAACCAACAGTGGCCAAGTCACTGCAAAGGGAGGATGTCTTTTTTGAAATCTCCTTTTCCTTCCGACACCTTTTATGGCTGTGTGTGGAGGTAGTGTGTGAAAAAAAAGAGTGTACTCACTACGAATGGGTTGTATCCTGCTGGTGCCACAGGGGGCACTGCACCACGTGGTCCAGCAGCAGAGGGCAGCACCGGCAGACCAGAGGAGAAGATGCCCAGAGCGTTCAGGTTCAAGCCTGGGATCAGGTTGGCCTGTTGCTATGCAGAAAAAGAGGCAGTTTAGTCACAAGGAAAAAAACAAAAAAATAAAAGATGGTAATTATGATTTAAATAGGGCTTGCTTTCATTTATATAGATTACATTTTAACCTCATTTTTAAGTCTCCAGACATCCAAAAATTCTATTTTCTGCTGCAAGAGAACGCTGACTACAACAGTTTACAGTTATAAAAGATCCTCCTGCAGTGAGCACAAGTAAAATGTTTAAAATATAATAAGTGAAGCAAACGAGGTCGCAGAAACAAACAAAAGTTACGTTTTCCTGGCTGAGGTGAGTAGTCCGCTATGATGAACCGCAAGCAGTGTTTGTGGCCACAATATAAACTCCTGCACCTCTATGGAAACAGCATGACTAAGGCCAAACGTAGGGAGAACTCAGAAAATCTATTTTGTACAGCATAATAAAGTTAGAATGCAATGAATCACAAAATAGAAACCAATTTTGAATTTCTTTGATTTTTTTTTAATTCACAACAATTAAAAAAAACCTATCTGCTCTGTGTAAACACAGCCTGCAGTTAAGCCGAATAGTCTCAGAATTTTTGTCACAGAACACTTGGCTGCATCTGAGTCATTAATAGCTTGTTGCCTGCATTAACAACCACAGAATCTTTTAGTTTTGGATGACTTTTGGTTGGGTAAACAGTTTATTCTATGGCAAATTTTTAAACAAGGCAGGTAGAATAAAGTGATTTTAATGAAATATCAGATTTTGAGCTTGGATTTGATTTTTTTTTCCTGCCAGATTGGGACTCAAGCACTGTTGGAAGGTTGAAACTCTTTCTGTTTTCTCAGTTTCTGATTCTGTCTTTCAAACTACCAGCAGGTTCGGGGATTCAGAGAGTAAATGCATTTGTTAAGGAAAAACGGCAAACACTCTATGGTTTCAGTTTGGCTGCTTCACTTACCTATTCATAAATAGTTTGGGTTTTGGACTCCAGAAATAATCTTAATACATCAAATGGCATTCTGTGAAATTTTAATGGGTGTTATTCACTATTTCACGAGCCAAATCTTTATTTATAGTTTTTTTAAAATCCTCCATGTATTTATTAAAAAACAACATATTTATTAGCTGCAGTCCTTGCTTATTAAACTTCTCCTTTACAGTAGTACACCTTACTCTATTACTTGTATTTTTCTCACTCTTCGTCAAAACCACTTTTCTTTTTCAAACAAATAAAGGATGAAGTATTCCTTTATGGGTTTAGAAAATTCTCCAACTTCTTAAGCAAAAAAAACTTTTAAAAACCCACTAAACTATCTTAAAAGAATGAGTTGTCATCATGCTGAAAATAGGGCAGCTTTTCTTAGCTCATGAAAAGCTGACGTTTTGTAGGTAGGCGGTTTTGCACGAGGCCGTTTGCTGATGTAAAGGCACGACAGAAATAATCTTCCCTCAAAGTCAAGTCAGCTATTCTGGTTTCATGGCTGTGACAAGACACGCGGTCTCCTTTCACTTCCTTGTTCCTTGAAAGCTGTGTGTAATATCCACAGTGTCACGCTAGATGGCCCTCACCGCTTACTGTAGAGGCAGCGCTGAGGCCGGCAGGTGCCAGGACGCCTCGTACCAGCCAGAAACTATTTAATCGCACACTGCGTGACACTTCTTGGTGATTGTTTCTGAGCAAATATTTGGTCATGCACAATGAAAGAGGAACCACAGAAGCAAAAGCGAAAGTAGCAAGAGAAAAGGCAGATACGGGAGCACTAATTCTGTGTCTCTCCACGTGTTGCAGCTGCTCATCATAAAGAGCACCATGACTGTTAATGCAACCACTTTTACCTACTTCCATCTTTGTGTTTGTGCAATGCAATATGCAGTGTGTGCGCGCGATATCATCACTATCTCCCTTCCTCGGAGGTTGACCTCTCTGGCTGTGGCGCCGGTGATGTCACCGGGCCAGTGTGAAAGAGGAGCCGGGTGAGAGAGCAGCCTACAGATATCAGATGGATGCTGGGAAACGCAGTGTGTTGCAGCGGGAACACAGACACACACACAGCAGGGAAGTGAGCGTGAGTCAGAGGCTCCGTGAACGAGGCAGACACACACACACACGCAGACACACACTGTGCTCAAACACCCGACTCACTGATGAGCTATTCAGCGATCGTTTACTGTTATCCATTTACCACGCCGCTGTTACTAATGCTGGCGGTAGCACGCACTGAATGGGAAGGCGATATTATCCTGCTGTATATCACCGCTCCTCTCCGTTGTTCACCTGTCAGCTCTTGTGAGTCAACGTGTGATCATAACCGCGCGCAGCACAATTAAGAGGCCTGCACCTTTGAACCTTTCCTGCTTACGTTTATAGCAGCAATATCGTTCTCGTAGGCTTCCCTCAGTTTCTTCATGATCAACGCCTCGGCTTTACAACACGCCTCCAAGCTGCCGTGAATCGTGATGGTCCTCTCAGGGTTGTAAATGGTTAAGTCTTGTAACCTGTAAGGGAGAACACACATACACACATACACAATTAAGCACTGAACATGCATATGCAGATACAAATGCAGAAAAGAGGCATATTGAAGGTTTTGGAGGTGCAGTTTAGCTGTTAGAAGACTCACAAGGCTCAGATTAAAAAAAGACCTGAACAAGGCAGCAGAGACTGAGATATTTAGGTTATGACTTTAGGTTCTCTAATATGGGTCAAACTCTGGAAACACTGGATTCTACACTTCCATGATGCAGCTCAATAGAACCTTCCAATATGCTGCATTTACATCATGTTGGATGAATGGCAGAGGTGGGAAGTTTCCAGAGACTAGTGTGTTCACCTAAACATACTGTATGCTGATAATAGGAGAGTGAGTCCATTAAATTGGGTTTTGACTGACAAAAGACACATCTTTCTTTAGCTTTCAGGAACGAAATTGGACGTATTGAAGCTTTCCCAGTGCAGCACACTACAAAGCTTGTGATCATAATTTTAATGATCTTAGAAATATTTCAAAAATATGGCCCATGTTAACTTTTAAAGACACGGAGACCTTTGTACACGCTTTCATTTCATCATGCTCGGTTTACCGCAAAAATCGATTGATCGTCTCCAGGCTCCACAGAACTCAAGAACAAAGAGACGTGATCGCATCACTCCTGTTTTAGCTTCTCCCATTGTGTTTATGGATAGATTTTTACGATTTTACTGATTAGTTTTAAGGCCCTTTGTGGCCTTTCTCCCGGCTTTATCTCTGACCTTCTTGGACTGGGGGCCCAGCTGAAAACTAAAGAGGACATTTGCGGTCGGGGTCCTGAGGCTCTGGAGGGATCTGCCTGAGGAAATCAGGTCAGCAGGATCAGTGACCTCTTTTACATTCTTTTCTTCAAACATACGTTTATTGGAGAGCCTTTCGTCATTTTAATATTACTTGCTTTCAACTTTCTTTTATCTCTTAAAATGATATTTTGACTTTTTTGAACACTGTTTTGGCTTTTATACACCATGTTTTGTTTTTATCGCTAAAATCTTTTAATTTATGATTTGTCTGTCTTATTTTGTTGCCTTAAGAAGCACTTTGTGTTCTATAAATAAAAATTATTACTGCAGTTGTTCACATTACAACTTCGCAGAAATGCTATTTAGAAGTAAGAAATTTGCAGATACAATGATTTTGACATCCTGAGACGACCCCAGTGAACTCTTGAGGACTATTTCCTTTTGAAAGCCTCTCCAGAGACACAGGAGACAGTTTCCGACTCTCTTCACAGACTGAGTCCTCGTCATGATAAGTGAACTGACCTTTATGTGTAAAATCAGTGAAGTGTGCCTTTAAACAACTAATGTGTCAAGGTCGAGATGGGAAGAGCAGCACAGCGACATGCAGACACAGATGGAACGGATTCATCCATGCGAGCGAAAACACCGCAGCGAGACATTTAGCTTGATCTTTTAATTTTGTGCGGCAGCCAAATCAAGACTCGATCTGTCTCCATTTCACAGTTTGCTTCTTTAGTTAGATGTAGAAAAAGGGCTGGAGAGAAACACTGAATCTGAAGCCTTGAAAGTCAACATGCAGATTTTTGCTTTTTGTTCTCACCTTTAACTAGAAACAATAGGTGTCTTGACTAAAGCATGGCTGAGAAAATACTTCTCCAAAAAGTCTATTCCATAAATCAAAGAAGTGATTGTTACGTAAACCAGTTAGCCTGAACGTTGCACAAACACCTTAAGGTCTCTGAAGCAGAAACAAACTTCTCTCTCTTGGTGGACATCGAGGAAAGATTTCACAGATCTATCAAATCTGAATCCACCGTTTGCATCCCTCAGAAGGACCCTCTCCTTCTCTCTCCACCTCTCGTCTCCTTCCCAAGGCTCATTACGTCCTCAGAGCTCACAGAGACAGAGCAATTCATTAGCCCTAAATGAACGAAGGTTGGTGAGCACAGTCCGTTAAATGGGGTGTAATCACCACCTCTCTAATATCATGTTCTGGAGAGAAGGAGCTGTAATCAACTCTTCACGTTTGTTCTCTAACAACTCAGTTAAGTGAAACCACATGCTGGGAGGTTAATGAGCAGGCGGGGAGGGAGGTAGGTGTGGCAGCGAGAAGCTGGAATTACTGTCTGTTATTTGTTAAATTAGTAATAGCCAAAAATCTTTTTGTCCCTGAATCCATCCAGAGTATAATTGCTGCTGCTCCACAATGACACAGTGACACAAGCGATCAGTGGGGACTTACGAGGAGATAGTTATCTTGGTCCCTGTCTCCTCCTCGATCTTTTTCAGGTTGCGGCCCTCTTTCCCGATCAGCCGACCCACCAGGCTATTGTGGGCAAGGATCTTCAGAGGGATGTCGTCCGTCCTACACACACAGAAATATACAAAGACACACACATATGGGTTAGTCGAAATGATTGAGGAAGAGTTCCACTAAGCGTCACTGATGAGGATGAGCAGGAATGTAGATGGCTGCCCATCTGCAAGTGCTGCTATGGCGCAGGACATGATGAAAACCTTTCAAACCCCAAAACCCACCAGCAGGTTTGAAAGGTATGTTATTTTTGAAAATAATGCATATTTATCCATACCATTTATCAGACATAAAACTGCAAAAACAAGACAATCAGCTTTTACAGGTTTCAGTGGTCCTTGAACTACTCATCTGTGACATGCTGCTCCATCTGGAAACTTAAATAAATCAAAACTGCATATTGTTATACATCCAAATCACTTTTTTTCCCATATGTTTTATTTTAAAAGTTGCAAAAAATAAACCATGTGCTCTAAACAGATTCTGTAAAGACAAAAACATCTGTGTTCCTCAGGACAACTAAGTCATATGACAACATCAGGCTGCAGGCTGAACTGCAGGCTGTGTTTACACTTAGTGCATAGGAGACAAGTATGGAAACAAAAATGTAAATAGTAAAGGATTTCTAGTAGCCTATGAGGAGTCGCCATTATTTTCCAGTATTGGTAACACTTGTGGACACATGTAAAACAAATAATGAAAGAACTTCAACTTTCTTGCTTCCTCCCTACTTTCTATTGCATATATAGATTCTATATATTGAGTGACACAACTGAACAAAGCAGCAGCTGCATCGATGCAGATTTTTTTGTTCCTGTATCACCAAAAGGGTTCTAGTGATCACTTCAGGTTTATAGTAAACAAGAGGCTGTTGTAACAACACAGCTCAAAAATGCTTCTGATGACTGAGGGTCAAAAGAAACACAGGGTCTAAACCAAAGCGATCTGCTGATTATGTGTGAAAAGAAACACTAGTTTTCTCCTGAATTTTTGCATCAATTGTTTTTTTTAACATAATTTTCAGCTGTTTTTACAGCCATCAAAATAAAAAATGATAAATTGCTGGATTCTGTAATTCCTCACAATATCCTACAGCGTTCCTACGATGTTGTTTTGGAAAGAACCGAGTAAATTGGCAGTAATTACACGTAAAACCATGTTCAGGTCAGACGTTTTCAGTTAACTGACGAGAAACAATAAATAAAGAAAAAAGTGAGAAGTGAGACTAAGGTTTATAATCATAATTTCTCTTGTCAAAGTCAAGATATTAATGCATATAAAGGCCCTGAATCATATGTAACCTCCAGCCCTAATGGAAGCAAAAGGCCTGATTTTCTTCTCTGGCTGTTGATGTTAAAAACATTCGGGAGGAAAACAGATTGTGTAAGCTGAGCAATTTGGGTGAAATGGAAAGTGAGTCCCATTTTCTTTTGTACAGTACAAATTATGATGAGTTAATTTTCCATGGCTTCGCGAAACCATGAAATATTCATGGTACAGACGGATAAAACATTTGAGCATTAGTTCAATTTTGATATTTCAAGCCTCTGCCTTGAGAAAGATGAGGAAAGATGAACAATTTAAGTGGTAATAACTAATTAATGCCACTTTTATTGTTGACAATTACAGTATGAAGAGTTGATAATGAAAGTTGTTCATGTGGGTTTTCTATTTTTAATGGTATTTTGAAAACATATACGCAGAAATGCATGAAAGCTTTATTTATTCATCCACTCACTGAGTAAATATTTTATTTATCTGCTTTTAAAGTCTATAGAACTAAGTCTGTGTAGCTGCTGTGTGTCGATGGTACAGTAATGCTGTTGAAACAGGAGGAGTATCATTTCTGTATAATCTATATCTCTGCTTGGGACAATTGTAGGGTGTGAATGTGGATTAAAGCTGTGTTGGGGTGTGGTGGAGGGCAGCCAGATGCTGGGGGTTTCCTTTGGGTGGGGTCACACACTTGGTGGTGGTGGTGTGTGGGTGTGGGTGTGGGTGTGTGTCGGGGAGGGGGCAGCATGTCAGGGCAGAAGTAGATGTGTGGTGTAGAGTGAAATTAGTTTGGGGTGAGCTGTGGGGCAAGTAAGGGGAGATGAAAGTGGTGTAGGTTCAGAAGCCAAGTTTAGAGTTTTGGGTTTCAGTGGATGTGGACCAGGTGAAATTACAAGGTGTGGGGTGGCCGAGGCAACAGGTTGATTTCTGCAGGTGTGGCACCCAGGCAGTGCAGGGTGGGGTTATTTAGTTGAACTGCAGTGGATTAATTCAAACTAAATTTTTATCTCATTAGTTACAGCATAAGTCACCTCAGTGCACTTTACATAGTCAGGCCATGGTTGTACAATATTACAGTCACACGGAGAAACCCAACAAGTTCAACAATTCAGTGGAAGAAAAAAGAAACAGGATGAACCTTCAGCAGCACCAGGTTCAGGGGAGGTGGTCATCTGCCTTGACCAGTTAGGTTGAGGTGAATCAGACCAGCTGATTTCTTGTTGTTACATTAAACTCATTCATTAATTTGGCAGAAGCAGTTTCTGGGTGTGTTTTGCTTTGTCATATTTTTACTCACTGTGAGCTAATTGTTCACTCTATTATAAAGTCCTGCACCTCGATGGAATCAGCAGAACCATGGCCAGAAGTCAAGGGAACTCAAGTGTAGTACAATGACAAAGTCACGATGCCATAAATTATTAAAAACGATGGTGGAATTTCTTTGATTATTTACTGCATGAAAATGGAAAAAACCTGGAATGAACTTGAAGAATATTTTTTGACGTGTCCACAGGTGTTACCAATCCTGGAAAAAAGATAACTCTACATACTATAGATATTTTAGTACTTATATTTTTAGTTTGTTTCAATACTTGTCTTTTATCTGCTCTGTGTAAACACAGCCTGCAGCTCAGCCAAAAGTTAACAAACTTTTGTCACATGACTGTTAGTCACAGCTGTGATACTAATGGCCTCACAGTTGTCCTAAGGATAGAATATTTGTTTGTTGGATGTAGAATCTGGATGGTGCAAAAGACTTATTTTCTGCACATTTTAAAATGAGGCATCATTGATTGATAATTTAAAAAATAAAAATGGTCTGACCCTTTCCAACCCTAACATACACCAGCTGGTTTATAATCTAAAAAGCCCCATAATTTTACCATTTGCAGCAGACAAAAACTGTAAAAACTGAAAAAATGGACTTTACCTTCCAGTGGTCCTTGAACTAATCATGTGTAAAATTAATAAAAAAAATTAAAGCTCAAACTCGCAATATTTAAAAAATAGTTGTGCTGAGGATTTAATAATTTTTTGTTTTTTTTGCAGAATCTGTGTAGTGCAAATGACTTATTAATGATGAATTTTAAAATTCTAGAATAATATTTTTTGAGTGATTCAAGGCCTGTTGAAAGTTTAAAATCGACTGATTCTTTTTCGTTTTACAGTTTCTGATTGTGATATGTCAGTCGTGTAATTTTGGCGAGTTCTAAAGATAGCATACCTCCCAAACCTGGCAGTGGGCTTTGGGAATCAGAGGGCCAAAGGAAATTACAGCTATTGCATTCAAACTTGATCAGAATAAAGGCTAAAAATCATAAAAATGTGTAAACGCATTTCATTCTAGAGTTACCAATTTTCTTAAATACAATTTCTGGCTTTCTTGCCTAGAGATTGATGAAACGATTGATATACTTTAATGTCAGTACAGTAAATATTAAGCTGCAATGTTTACACTTTGCCTGATTTTAACTTATATATAGCTTATTCATTTCTGAGTTTTAGAGGTGCTAATCAGCAGTTTTATTGCTCGCATTTCTTTTCCTTTAGACTAGTCTTTGAAGCATATTCTTCAGAATAATAAATGATAAACTATTCTTCTCACTGTGTGAAACCTGGCTTTAATGTGTTCATGTTGCCATAACATCTTAAAATGTGAGGATGCTGACAGGAAGCCAAGTGTGATGCGATCACAGCAAGGGAATGTATTTAGAGACAGATTTCAAATGAAGTGCATGTATATTATTATTTATTACTCATCAAACAGATGGAAATATTTTCTGCTTGAAGAGAGACCCGTGAATGCACACACTGTTATACGATCAAAACACAAAATCAGAAAACTACAGCACAACAAATTTAGGTGTGATGTTTTCAGTGAAGTGTCATCTTGGGGGGAAATTGAAAGACCGCGCATCATTTTTTTTTTTTTTATTCAAACGCAGTTATCTTGTTCTGATGGAGATGATGATGGAGAGCCGCCTCCTTGACAAACTTCGCACTTACAAATGAATAGCAACACTACTATTATGTATTCAAGGTTTTAGAATCGAGCAGACGCCCATGAGTTTAAAAGGTGAAGTGTCTTGTTAAAAGTGTCAAACTCAATTAGACACGTTGGCCTCGTTTCTTAAATGCTAAGCTGTGATCACGTGTCAGCCTGCGCGAGTGCGTCGTGTTTACTGTGTTAGTGGTCCAAGCGAGAGAATGCACAGTGAGATTAAAAGGTGTGCAGGCAGGTTAAAGGATAAGATTATAGCCCTGCAGACGTTATGGCTAATCTCTCTGTGGGATTGTATACAGTGAGCGTGTTGACGCGCATGTTGAGGAAGTTTTGCGTAAGTGCCCAGACTCACGTCTTGGTCTCGTTGGCCTCCTTGTGCATGATTTCCAGGATCATGCGACAGGCGGAGGAGCAGCCCTCGGGGGTTGAGTGGATGGTGATGGGTTTTTCTGCTGCGCCTGCATTTTCCTTCCGATGAATGTCCACCCTGACAGAAAGGAGAGAGACAGATGCGGAGATTGAAGTGCCTATTAAATAAAAATGTAGTTTGACAAAAAAAATTGCTTCACAAACTAAAGGAAACCCAAAGAAGAAATATTGAGGTACTGAAAGAAAAAACAAATAAGAAAATGTCGAAAGAACAATTTAACCCTCTAAAGCCCATCAGCGGATTTAAAAAGCATGTAGTTTTTTTCAAATCCCCAAAATTCTGCTATTTATAAGAGGCAGAAGCTGTAAAAACAGGAAGATGGGCCGCAGTTTAGCTCACTGAGTTAAGACGATACCACATGGGCTCAGTCACTTAGCAGCGGCCATGAGTTTAAGTCCAGCTCAAGACCATTTGCTACATATCCCTCTCCCTTCTCCCCCACTTTCAGACTGTCTCCGTCCAATAAAATGGAACCCCCCCCCCATCCCCCACCAAAAAAATAAACTCAGAAAGGTTCATCAGATTTTCAACCTTTAGTGGTCCTGAATTAATTAATGTGTGACGTTGGGAAATCTTAGTCGAAAATTGCAATATTTAAAAATGTGCAATTTTTGTTTTAAAAATGCATTAAACAGATTCTGGAAAAGGGACAGAACAGATAAGACATAAGTAACACAGCTGCAACCAAGAATGATGTGACAAAAATTCAGGGACTTCAGCTGAACTGCAGGCAGTGTTTACACAGAGTAGATCAGAGTATGTATGGAAACAAATAAAACAGATAAGCTTTTTCCAGTGTTGGTAACATCTGTGGGTGCTTAGAAAAATGTTGATTCCAGATTTCTTTTCATTTTTTGTAAATAAATAATTAAAGCTCAAACTCAGCTTTCATTTTTTTTTATGATTTAGAACTGTGACATACTGTACAAAGGGCATTTTTCATTTCTCCATACTTCTTCCCATGGTTTTGCTGTTTCCACTGACGGACTTTATATTGCAGTGAGTAAAAATGTGACGTGAGGAAAAAACATTCAGTAACTGTTTGAGGTTCAGAGGGTTAAAAAAATAAAACTAATAAGGCACAAGTAGACGTACAGTCGTCTTTACATTAATTAATTTATCCACAAAAAGTTTTAATCTGCAGTGCAATTCAAGTTTCAACAAAACCTGTGAAATTAATAAGACCAGGACTTAAAAACAACCTAAAAACATTAAAAACCAACCAGGACCAGGCGGTGTAACTTACTTGGACTGGGTCTGTTTGGTGACGTTCTTGATGGTGAGGCCTTCCTTACCGATGATGGCTCCCACGAACTGAGTAGGCACGAGGATACGCAGGGGGAAGTCCTGTTGTCGGGGGCGCGGAGATCCAAAGCCTCCTGACGGCCCGGGCTGAGAGGCGCCCTGGTCCCGGGAAGACCGACCCCCACGCCGCGTGCGGGGAGCCTGGACGGGTGGAGCAGCATCCATGTCCATGATGTAAGACACGTTAAAGCAGTAGTCGTCGAACTGGTGTCCTGTCAACTTCTCAATGGCTCTGGGTGGTGGAAGAGACGAAGGAACAAGGAGTGTCAGGACGAGAGAGAAAGAAGAGTGTACAAGTTCTGTGTTCACTTTTCAGTAGCGATTTGCACTATTGATTTAAAATACTGATTGATTAAGTTTGTAAGACTCTGATAAATTTGCTTTTTTATGTGTTTGTTACACATGATGGAACATTCGGTATCTCAGGATGTGAAGTAATCACAACAATAGAGCTACAACTATCTCCACACTAGGGCTTAATTCTATCCTTTTCCCAGTCATTTTTTAAAATCATTTTATCATTCATCATTGTTTAAACCTCTGTCTACACTGGAACATATAAACAACAGCCAACAAAACTGCACATTAATCCTCTGAACCGCCAAACCAACTAGTAGGTTTAAAAGCGATGTGTGATTTTTTAAGCATCCTTGAGCTAATAAGATAAGAGAGTTATAGTAAGTTGAAACTATATTAATCCCAAAGGAAATTTTTGTGCCAGATATTGCTTAGAAAAAAATACATAACAGAATAAATGCAATGCCTAATAGCAATGAGAAGTACAAAACATTATTAACATAAAATGAGTAAACTAAACTAAGATTAAAACAGAAAAGTAAGACATAATCCTGACACTGAATTAGTAATGTAACATGACAAAGGATGTTGAAATATTGCACATGCGTAATTAACAAGCAAGTTAACCGAATCTAAGCTAAAAATCATGATATTTCATTAATAATCACTTAATTCTACATGTTTTTTGCTCTAACTGAATCTTTAGCACAACTGTAAAGTGATAAGTGACTCAGCTGTGACCAACAGTCAACAAAAACTTTTCGCCTGAACTGCAGGATGTGTTGACACAGAGCAGGAGGAGGCAGAACGGAAACGGCAAGTACGGAAACAAACTGAAAATCTAAGTAGTAAAATAGCACTTGGAAAATGCTGTACATGTTAATTGTACAACTTTTTTTGTTGAGAAACAAATAATCAAAGAAATTCAATTTTAGTCGTTTTCTTTTTTATGGTTTATGAATCAAAAATTGCCTTAAAAATGTTCGGGGTTCGAAGGGTTAAAAGTGGACAGAAAATCAGAAAACAAAACAAATACAATTTGTCTTTTGCCGCTTTGCATAGTTTGCTCACTGAGCTATGTGCTGGGAAATACTGACATGTACAGCGAGAGATCAGAGAGAAAGCTAGAGGCTTCTTGACTCTGTACACCCACTAACACTGACTGGGTTCGCTTACACTGTTTCTTTTTTCTCCAAAAGCCCAGTTTTTCCTCAGCACACATAATCGTCAGATTTTTTTTTAAATCTGTTAAAAAAAAAAATCTATTTCTTAGAAAAATGTCAGCTACATGTGGATGGATGAATTGTGTAAAGAGAGAAAACCTTTTACCAGTTACCAGCTTCATGTTGTTGTACTCTAATAAAACTAACAATGTTGTCACCCTGTTTAGATCTGCTTACGTTAAAATCAAAAGTTCACAGAGAAGTTATTCCAGTTTTGGCCACGTCAGAATCGTCCCTGCTCTGACCTTTGGGAATATTCCTTCTAATCCACTGGTTAAACACAAAATACATGGGCAAATATGTGGATAACGTTGCTCGAATTGCAGCTTCTTGTCTGTGCAAGTACATGGTGAGTCTTACTCATGCTACTTGGCTGCATCAGTGTCATTTTTTGTGCTGCTTACACTTTAGCTTCCTCCTTGGTTGCGTATGTAACATTCACCACTGCTGTTTCTGTATCAGTGTTCACTGTGAAACAAGACAGAGAGAAAAGAGAGAATCGTGAGAAACAGCAAGCAAAGGTTCGTCCACATTTACACATGCACATAACAGGTCTTTGTCGTTGCCGTAGGTGAGTCAGACACGCATCCAGGTTCACGTGGTGACCCAGAGAACCACTTGTCTGTGTGAATCCATTACAGCCATCACCACACTGGCTTCCCTCCAGACCCCGCTGCTTCCTCTACAGACAGGAGCTGCTTAACACAATAGCCTCTCTGCCACTTGCACAATAACAGATTTAAGTTTGACATGACAGCTTAAACAAAGCCAGCAATCCGTGATAAAGTGAAATGCCGCGCGCAATCAAGACACACCTTGGAAAGATCTGCAGTCGTGTTCTGCAGCGCTGAGGGTTTGATTCATGCTGGAATCAGGCTGGCTTTAAAGTCACTCTGCTGTCATTGAAAGTCATCTGTATGTATCTAAAGCCCTGTTCAGACACGGGATCCATCAATCTGTTGAAGTGACGACAATCCGTCATTCAGACTTAAGTCACTTTTACATTAATGTTCGTCTTGGCGTCACTCAGATATATCCACCACAGTGACCATGGCACGCACGTGGGATTTACACTGAGTGAGGTATAACCCATACTACAGCCTAGTTTATTTATAATGTCCCTAATCACTGAAAACTCTGTACGTGTGTCATGATAATCTAACTTCTACTTTGCTGAGAGAGAATAAAAATATCCTGGCAGCTGTGGTGAAGCTCAAGACTGAACCTGAGGATGACAACAAGTTATTTAACTGCAGCTTTACAACTGTGACTCCATGTGACAGCTCACCTGTCTAATGCAAAGTAAAGTACACAGTGTGGCTCGATTATGTCTCCTGTCTTGGCAGTAATTTACAATTTTAAGTAATTAATGAAGTTATCACTGATCTCTCTTGCTCATAGGGATCCTGCTGCTGTGTGAAGCTGCAGGTATTTAATTAACTCAAAGGAAAGACTCCTACAAACAGCTGGAAGCAACAAACTTCAACAAAAAGCCTTTTCTAAAGCACTTTGCACAACTTAAAGTGTGCTGTGATTTTGCGCATGCCCTTCCAGTAATATGATGGCATGACGTTCAGACTTGCAATATGTTAAAAAGTGATGCAGGAACGTTACACTGTCTGATGCAGTAATATTGCCGTCATAACTTATACGGAAAAGTGACCAGAGTGTCCATTCAGACATGGAGCCAACACGTTCAGTTGCTGTCAGATTAAGGGGAAGAAGTGCACATCTGAAAGGAGTTTTTATTCATATTTACATAATTAGAAGCAGCTTTGTTCCCCCAGAAACACTCCTTCCTACAGCAAAATGGCAAAAACGGAATTCTACGCTGGAGTTTCAAGGTGGAAATGCCCAGCCATTGTGTCGACTGCTCATTTTGATCATGTTGTGTCTTCTAGCGTGTAAAACCCCCATCCAGGCATGTTAACAAAGACACAAACATGATTTTCATTCAAGGGCTTTAAAAAATGTTTTACAAAACGGTTTTCTTATTTTTGTTGTTTATTTACTTGTGCATGTGTCCTTAAACTCTTTTCTCACATTCTACTTCAGCTGGTATTTGGCTCCATTTAACAGCATGATACGTGTAGGTGAAGAGAGCAGCAGTGATAGTGATGGTAGAGAAAACACCAACGAAAAACAAGGTTTCAGGAAGGCAGCATAGTTATTGATGCAATTCCTTCTCATTTACTGAAGCCTCTTACAGAAGCCACAATGGCATCTCTGCTTTATCAAGGATGGCTCTCTGCTTGTGAAAGCACTAAATGTCAAAAAGAGGTGTCTTCAAAGCTCTGTAATTTTAAGGAGAGAAGGCAAAGCTTGCAGATGCCTTAGATGTCTAGACAAACTTCGTTACAGCATTTGGCAAATGAACCACAAGAACAAAAACATGGCAAGTCAAGCGATGCGAGGTACATGGCCAATATCACTTCTTTTGAGGGAGAAGTGTCAGAAGTTAAAACAGCGAATAAGGACAAAAAAAACAACCAAACCTGCCGCTGCGCAGCAGACAGCAGGTTTGGAAGGGTTAAAATCCAGTGAGAGCGCCCAGCTGGCTAAGAGAGGGTGAGTGGGCAGAGCCTGGCTTAGTGCCCGGCACCGGCGCTCACAGCCAGCTCTGCCCCGCCCCACCCTGCCCTGCCCCGCCACCGGCAGCCTCCGCCATGCCACACAAGAACATGGGACTCCTCCAAAACCTCACCCCTGTAACCAGAGCGCACGGACTCAGGCAGAGAGAAGTGACAGGAGGCGGGCAGGCAGGAGGCTGGACAGAGATCGCAACTGAGAGGGGACAGATACACAAGCGAGGCGGCTCTAATGATCATTCACGGTAACTAGCGGCGTTTGAAGAGGCTCAGGCACGAAGAAGAGGAGGAAATCCTGCGCTGGTGTTCGCTACTGACTGAAGTAGGCTATTTTATGGCAGCGACTGGGAAACTCTGAGTGGAGTAATTTCACTGCTGGGTTCTCTTTTAGCACCTGTCATGACAGCAGTGGGTGGTATAGTTGGTCTTGGCTTTTTTCTTTGACACACAGTGTGACTCTGTGAGTGTGTGTCAGGATGTGTGTCTGTGTGTCTTTGTGGGAGTTTGTTTCTCCCTGTGCATGTCTCTACTACAAATACATGCGTGTATGGACAGCAGAAAGTTTGCAGGAACAGCTCTACGCTGGCTACCCTCCACACAAACTCTCCATCAGACAGTGCAAAAGCCTCACCACAGGCGCCTACAGTGTCCTCCCCCTGTTACCACGATGCACCTCCCCATAGGAGATGCAACACGCAAACACGTACAGGCATAAACACACACACACGGACACATTACTACTGGATGTCTGCCATGTCTGCCCACTTCAATCCATACGCTGAGGCCAGGGGGACCCATGCAGAACACAGTGCTTATTATAGAGGCATGTAATTCATACGCCCGTCTCCCCGGGTCAAACTTATGCGACACATGCACGCACACAGACAGACTAGATGATAAAGGCTGATTCATATGCAGAGATGGGTTATGTTTAGATAATGGGTGTGTGGGATGATGGTAACGAGGATGTGAAGTCACACAGGGAGACTTGACTCACTGGGAGGTCTGAGAGTGTGTGTTGCTAAATAAGACACATGTGCATTGAACAGTCGGAGCCAGATGAAGATGACATGTGCATGAGGAGGGTTGTGTACCTTGTTCCACGTTTTCTACAGTACCATATTGAGCAAGAAGGCCATCCAAAACCTGCGGGAGAAACAAGAGAGTGAGTTACAAACACAGTCTGCAGCCCCTTGATGTAAAAACACATGAGCACATTGGCAAACACACACACTCACACACAGGTCTGCTGCTACTAGAGTTTATGTGGGCCAGTGTTCAAGTAACAATGCAGCCAATGGAAGCACAATATAGAGCCAGGGTGAAATCGGAGCTTCAAAATCTCATTCAGAAACTCATTGATCTTCATAATAAAGCGGACTACTAGAAATTCAGCCTTGCAAAGTACATTTCAACCTCACACTATTTTAATAATGTCACCTCACTGCATTTGCTTCATTTGCAAATGCTCTGATGGAGCTTTAACACAGCTGACTGTTCATCTGGATGTGCCCAGCTCCTAAAAATATTTACATAACAGAAGTGGAAAGCGCAGTTTTGCCAGTTTTTTTTTTCTGGAAATTCGGTTACGATTGGACTGAAGTTGATGACAGTCAAGTGACTGCAGCCAGTGCAGACTTGGCTGTAAACAGTAAGACAAATGAGAGCTGAGTGACATTTGAGATCACAGTTTAAAGTTGGAAAAATGACAAAGTGTTGGTGTATCGTGTGGAAATCGTTAACTGCAGCCATGCAATATCAGCAGAACAGGATGAGAAAGAAACACTTGTGTTATTGAGACTTAAGAATGTTTATTTGTCAATGCAAGACTTTACAGTAACTATCCTTGTAGGTGAACAGACCAATTGTGCAACGCTGACTGTGCATTAAAAGTGTTTTTTTAGTGAAACCAGGTAGAAATGCTGTAGAGCTCATTTTTTCAAGTCCTTATAGGTAAGTTTTGCCATTCAGTAGCCGTATTAGTAATGCCACCAGGCAGTTATTTTGGAAAAACAAGACCTAGAGAGCCAGAACTGCAATGTCAATGGTCCCTGCGACATAAAAAATTGCACATAAAGCTTTAACAGTCAAATCTGATTAAAAAAACTTTAACGTTTGGTGACTTTGCCTCAAAATGAGGTTTAAATAGTGTTTATTCTCACAGATTAAAGCTCCCCTACTTATGAACACAGTTTCACAACAAGGCGCATGCATCAGTGCAACATTATTCGGTAGATGTTTTCTAGTTTGGCTAGAAAAACATCTAGTCAAACTTTGGTAATTACAAAGCAGACGGGGGCAGGGGCAGGACATGTGTCATATATTTGCAAATTTTGTGGCATCACTAAATTCCCCCATAGATTTGAATTCAAGATCCTTTAAGTGGCAAGTCTCTCCCTCTTACCTTACAGCATCTCTGGCTGTTTTAATTAGCAGAATTCAACTGAGTTTGTGTACAGTATGGCATGAGTACGGCATAATAAGGGAGATACCAGCAGCTACAGTATTGTTAGTGCACATGGCACATGGCTGGTATTTTTCATAGGTTTTTGAAAAGGATAATTACTGTTTAATTAAGTTTTGATGTAATAAGTTCTGTAATAGATACTCTTTTACCTTCACTTTTTGGTAATGGTAAACTTTTGCCAACTTTTAAAAGTGTTCATACCATTTATTTATCTCCATGTAATTACTCACTGCTGGCATTCTAAAAAAAAAAAACAATTACCTACCAACCTTTGAGTAAGCATGAATACAATGCTGGCTTGGCTGGAGTCAATTAAATGAGAGAAACTGAGACGTGGCACCTCAACAAACGAGTCAGACTGCCGAGCTGGATATATGATACTATCTGTAAGAAGCGTTACATCACAACTGTTTTTATCAGCCTTTAAATTAGGTTATTTTTAAAAATATCAGTCTTTTAACATTTCATTGTACTGTATCTACTGTGGTTGTGCTTTAACGCAGCTTCAAAGTTTAAAAAAAAACACTAATTAGAAATTTTGCCACCAGCACTTATTCACTTGTTTTTCTGGAGTGAGATGAGAAGTTATATGTGCATTAAATAAAGAAGAATCGGACTGACTTAGTTCAGCACAAAGACTGCAGGGGGAAACAGCTGGCTTGACGCCGTCTAAAGTGAAAAATACACCTAGCAGCACGGCTAAAGCTCTTTTATTAAAGTTTGTTTTTTATTAGCAGCTCTTTTTGTCCCATCCATACGCAAACAGAAATGCATGATTAGACATTCTTATCTTACTCTACACTATGATTCCAAAACAAACATTTTACACACACACACACACGCACACATATATATATATATATATATATGTATTAGATACCTAATATCAAATATTGTCTGGTAAGTTATTACTTGGCCTCCTAAAAGAGTTGTTTTGCAATTAGGTTACAGCTTGTGATATTGCAATGACTTTCTATTTACATTTGCCTTTGATTGGACAACCAATTTTCACATTCTTTATCATCTCTACTAACTAAACCCAGAGACATTATTAGATGTTAATATATTAGAATTTTAGTTTCTAATTTGTCTACTGTTTGTTTCCGTAGGAGGGCACACTTGAAAGACAATGAACCAGACTTTATGTTTTTTTTTACTGCAACATACAAAAGAATTGAGCTTTTCAGCCGATGTTAAGTCACCGATGTAGATTTACAGATGTGTTATGGTTAGTAGAGTTGTATTCATGTTATTTCCATGTCAATACAAAACATTACTGTGTTTGTAATGCATGTGATTTGTTACTTTAATCCGTAGTAGCTGTCTGTTAATTTATTCATCAATTTATCAAGCTCAAATGCATGTGTGCACATTCTATAATCCAAATGTAGAGTTCAAAGCACAAGATTTAAAGTTACAGATTGTTTTTATAAGGAAACAATACAAAAAAACTGGACTGAAATTATCAGTGTTTTCTGATGCTGTTCAAAGTTCGTTACTGATAATGTTAATAATCACAGCTGTAAAACTGGCCAATGGTTATGATTGTATTAGCAAGTTTTTCTTTCATATCACTTTAAAAAATATAAATTTCTTGTATAAATTAAAACTCTTCTGACTCAAATGCATTTTTAGAGGATTACTTTGTATGCATTTGTTTTCTTATTGGTCAATAAATTAAACAGGTGTCAAATAAATGAAGTAAAATGAAAAGTATAAAGTTTCGTCATGAATTGAAGCGAAGTAAAAGTATAATGGAAGAATAATGTAGCATAAAATGAAAATAGGAAACAAAATACAGTGCTTTGGTTGAGTTTGGACCCTGCTTTGCCTCATTGCATTGAAATACAAAGAAAAATAATCTAGCAACTTGACACATTCTGTTAGACCTACTTTTTCAGCCACTAATGTTGATGTTTAGAATTCCCAGGCTCAGTATGCGGAGTATTTTTTTAGGAGACAACCTACAGAAATAAACCCAAAGAGAAATGGGCGACTTGGCAGGCATGAGACTCTCACACTGAGAAAACCAACGTGGACCCCAGCAAGATTACAGATGTTGACGCGCTGACATGGTGTCATCCACATGGCAACAAACACTGACGTGGATTTAAGCGCACACACACACAGACATAAACATGTGCACACAAACACCTAAGTCAACAGTCTAAAGGCTGGTGACTCATTGTCAGGAAACGGGTTTATGTGCTGCCTGGTGCTGTTCAACTGGGCATCACTGTCACACAGACTCACACAAACACACACTCACTCACACACACAGACATACAAACAACTGACCTCCCACTGTAGATGAGGGGGAATGTTCCGGATCTGGATCTTCCGACTCCTGCAGAGATGAGAGACACAGACGGAGTGGATTTAACAGACCTGAACCACAAACTCACACACACTTATAGTTACAGTCATCTGTTGTGTTTACAGCCAAGCCAACGAACTTCACTCTGTATATACAGTGTATTTATACGCATACATGTATATATAGACGTTTTGCTGTATCAGCAACCGAGAGGAGAAAGATATTTTTACGAGGAGGCCGGAAATGCAGAATCAGACCTGTGTTACATGTGCGGAATGTAATCTCACAGCCAAATGTAATGTTACTTTGTGCAACACCCACAGCTCATTAGACAGTATTACCAATCAAAGGACTGTGTTGAAGGAAACGTAAATGTGTAGGTGAGGGCGTTTATTAGACAGCAGTTAGTGACTCTTGGTAGCACCCTCCTACGAGTGCTATTCTTACTACTCTCACTATATGAGAAGTGAAAGTGACACAGATTCTCTTCGACCACATTGACGGGCTTCCTTCATCCTGAGTGAAGCGATCGGAGCCCCAGAGGGCGTGTTGTCTTTTTTTTTGGTTTTTTTTTTGCTTTTACTTTCAGATCAGGGTAGAAAAAAAGAACAAAAAGTACCCACACCAACCAATGAACAAGATATTCATTTATTCTTTGACAATTTATTCATTCATCCCTGGACTGTTCATCACTCTTGTTTTCAATTCATGTGCATTTAATTGTCATTCTTCGTGCTGGTGGGCCATTTGGCAATTATTCCCATCTTTGTGAATTTAATTTGCGATTTACAACAAGGATGTTTAAACCATTAATTGCCAAGTGGATTTAAAAAAGGCCTTAACTACATGTTTTCACACATACATACATATATATAAATATAAATATACATATATATATATATATATATACATACATACATACATATATATGTGTGTGTGTGTATATATATTATATATGTATACAAATTTTGAAATTTAAATTTAAGAGTCCCTCTCTGGCTGGTCATTTGGGATCCAGAGCTTCCACACAGCATCTTTCTGCCTCCAGTGAGTGTGTCTGCTCATACAGCAAAGCCACACAAACCGCCTATGACCACAAGCTGTTAACAACCACATTAACGTGAGAGAGTCCAGCTCTGCAATGAGGGTCTGCTGATGAACGGCTGGGTGGAGAAAAAAGTCACACTACCGGGCCATTTCCAAAAACACATTCAAGATGCATTTTCGGTGCGCAAACAGAAGGCATTACAGGAGCGCGACTGAAGGACGGAGATACAGAAACCAAGTGGAGGAGTAAATGTAATAAGGAGCGATAATGAGAGGTGGATTTGAGTTCAGGAGGATTCTCCGAGGGGGAACGCAAACAAATGTGCACGTCCTACATCCACTCCCGCACACGCTCACACACTGACACACATTTCACCATTTAGGTTTTGCATTTTTCTCTCCAAACACGTCTGGGTGCAAATTCCAAAGGTCAGAATTTCCTGACAGCAGCAAGCAGAGGACGAAAGCACTGCGCTGGCAGCTGGACATGAATGAATGACTCTTTCTGATTGTGCTGCCCAAAGAAGAAAAAAAAGAGGAGAAACTCAGCATCACATGGATTCGGGACAGCCCTCTCCTCCCCTCACATCCATTCATTTGAAATCTGAGCAGTATTGTTAAAATAGTGGGAAGTAACTGCTAATACTGATCATAACTCCCGCTAATGTCATGTAAAGTACATGAATGCTTCTCTAACTACAACGCCTCTATCAGTCACTTAGCATAAATTTAAAAGTTAAACACTGAAACACAACAATATCCTCTGTCTGGTGAGGCCTCCCACAGAAAACACTCAGCGAACACAAAAGCCAGAAAAAAACAAACCAACTGTAAATTCTCGGCGGGTCCTACTGAGCGGCGGCCTGCAAGGTTTCTGTCACTGATGGCGGTTTGAAGCGAGTGGCTTGATGAAAGTTCTCCCTTGGCAACCGCTATCCAAACAAGTGTACACCGATAAAAATCAGTCTGTACCACTAAAGTACATCACCTTTCTCAGCGTAGTAAACAACCCCCTGCCATCAGAAAACAGCCAATAGCTGAAGAGCGTTTAAGGCCAAGTCGAAACCTCAAAACAGCCCCAAAACGCTGGCATCCCTGAGCTGCCTAATATGGAAACTAAAAAGCTCCTTTCATTCGGCATCTTCTGCTTAAATGGCCCGTGAATTCTCTGGGCCCAACTCTCACTTATTGTGTTTTTGCAAATTAATTATGCCAAATGTCATCTTTGTGCAGTGCTGGACTTCATGCTGCAGCCCAGTGGTGCCGTCCACAGTACATTTAATGGACCTTAGTGGATCTGCTGATAGATGAAGCAAACTCAAGAGGACAGAGTGGAGTTCTGTATGTGTTCCTCAATAAGACAGTGTCACTTTGACACATGCATCCCGTCCCAATTAAGCAAGACCCCAAATCATTCTCTGTGTTTTCCTCTCGTGTTTAAAGGCTTGCTTCCCTGTCATTGTGAAATATGCAGAGGAAGCTTCCTGAAGGGACATCTCGTGGAAAAAGTGACAGTGCCTCCTGACAGTTCTTTAAGGTCTCATTTTCAGCATTCTTGTGGCCACTGGCTAACCATAAGATCACTGCTTTCTGTCTCTCTGTCTGTCTCCAAGGCAGGGAGAGGCCCACAAGACATGCCACCCTCCAACATGTCCACTGGCTGTTTACAGTGTTCAGGTTTTGGGACAGACATCAGCTGTATGTCCACAGGTCATATATAGGGAATAGTCCAGCGGTGTTATATGAAGCGGCAGGCGTCTGCTAATATCTCCTGTTTGTTTGCATTCAGGGTGAACTCAGTGCCCTTTCCTCAGCTCCTCCTTTCCCCGAGTCCAAAATGAACTGCAGTAGAAGATACAGATGGTTACTTAATGTTTGTTGAATGTAACCAAGCTGTCTGCTGCTGGTTTGGAGCAGCCTGCCAGGAGCAAAAAGAAAGCCTCTCAATTTCGGCCTTTAAATATATGAGGGTGGCCATGTTCATTTGAAAAGCTAATATTTACTGCACCCACCTGTATGAGGTAAGAAAACCGTGTCTGCGCACAGGCGTGCATATTAATACACACATGCACGTGGAGCAGTCGAAGGAATTTTAACCTCTGAGAAGGCGGGCAGACAGAGGGGTGAGAAAGAGGGTATTCACCTCTCGCCAGGAGTTTGCAGAATAAGGATGAACCTCTGATCATCAGGAATTACACATTTAAAAATATTTTTTCTTTCAGATCTGCTGTGTTTTTGTCCCTTCTGATGTCTCCTTTTGTTTCGCTACCTACTGAGATCATTTGGTTGCAACAATGTTTTAAGAATCAAAAGGAACAGAGTTGTTTCATCTGTCAGTCAGCTAAGAGCAAAAATTGGGATAATTGATAAATTAGCTAACTAAAATGTCAAATGCGAGACTCTTGCTTTTATACAAGGTCAAGTCCACCGTATATGAGTCACAGGGCGGCATGTGGACAGAGCTGACTGAATAAAGAGTACATGTCTGTCAATGCAAACGGGCAAGAGCTTTGAAATTATATTCTCTTTGGTGGAGGCATAGAAAAGTTGGACAAGACGTCAACAGCAGTCTGGGGAAAACTCCACCGCAAATGACAGACAAGATTAACATAAAACATAACTTAAAATACAGACTGCGTTTACAAGATACTGTGGGCTTTTTGGGAGATATTATCTATTAAACCTAGATATATGACTGCAAACTACCACATGCAGCAGCTTGGCCAAAGTTCCAGGCTTCAGCCCAGCCTCACCAGAGAAACGACAGTACAGATCGACTTTTTTAAGCAGGTTGAAACAACTGATGTTTACGTAGGTGAACCCTTTTGTGGTCGAGTGAATAAGTGCGTGTAAAATCTCTGAACTTTTCAAAAAAGGCAGCAGTGTCGTCACTGCTGCTGCTTTTAGATAGGGGCGGGAATCATCACCATGGCAACCAAAATAATGGAGAAGAAGGTCATTGCAGATGTGTCTATTTTAACCCAAACCAAGATCTTTGCCTAACCCTAACCAAATAGTTTTGGTGTCTAAACCTAACCAAGTAGCGACAGAAAATGAAAATTATAATACGAAAAAAAAAAAAAAAACGAACACAAACCCCACTCCCCTGGGTTTAAAGTCCTGGAATGACTTATGCAGCAATCACACCCTAATCCTCCTCTGAACGTGGACTTTGTCGCTCTTTATACTACCTCATGTGCAAACACAAGCAATTGACCTGTTCTACTGTTAAGGTGTGAGAACGTGTTGGCAGGGATAGAGATATATAAAAAAAATACTACACAAGCAGTTAAATATGCCAGTATCAGAGTAAAAATGCTCACAATGTAAAATATCCCATTGCTGTGTGTTGCAGTTATTATATATTTATTACTGAATAATTATGCTTGGTGCATTAACATGTAGGCAGCATTTTAATGTTGTCAAAGAGGAGCTACTTATTACTACTTTATAGAAAATGTTTAAAATTGTGCTTTTATCTGTCGAAAATCGCAAGTGTGTTTTCTGTACTTGAGATGCTACATCTCAAGGGGCTATACTTTCAACAATACATTTAAATTAATTGCAGCACATTTTACGAGATGGTATATTTTTATTTTTTTTAACATATAAACACGCATGCAGATTAATATATCTGACCTTAAAATATTAAAAAAATAACCTCTCCCTCTTTCTATATGTGACACTGAATACCTCTCACACACTCAGTTAATATGAACAGGACATAAACACAATTCAATTAGTCATAAACTCCATGTACTTTGCTCCTGAAACGCCCCCACGACAATCAAAGTAACGCATGCCATTAAAAACACACAACAACACAATAATAATAACGTTGTTTTTTTCTGTGCATCTTTTGGAGTCCCTTGACTGGGGGCTAAACCTTTTCTTTTCTTTACTTTTCTTTTCTTTTTTTTTTTGTTAATAGAAACTCACAGGAGTGAATAATTAAATGTTTCCTTCTCCCCTCAAGGATTCTAACTAAAGAGGCCTTTAAAAGCCTTGTTTACCTTTCTCTCCCGGCTCTGTGCGGATGCCCGGGCTGTCAGAGACGGCTCACAAGGCACGCTGTCCTGCGCCCAGCGGGGAGGCTCTCTCTGGACGAATAAAAAGACATCCCAAATAGCCTTTCAGTGGGGCTTGTCCGGAGCACGCCGCCTCACAAAACTCCCACAAACATCTCTGCACACGTGCTAACCTCCACTACGAACCTCACACATAATTGTTTGCTAAAATGATAATTTTTTTCTAACTGTCATGTCCCTCTCTCCTGCCTCCATTTAGCTGTCAACACCCTCACCGGCTGATGCAAACGTCTCATATTACGAAGGCCCCACCATTGTTTCACACCAATACGGGAACATATTTGCCGCTTTAAGAGATTAATGGTTCATTGAGACAACATGAGCGTTTTACTGAATCAGTCCTCTGTGAGAAATCAGGATTTTTTTACACCTCTCTTCCCTCTTTCTTTATCTGCCTGACAAAACGCTTTGTTACAGCTGAAGGCCACACAACAAACACAGGATGTTCCCATCAGCGCAAGAAACAGTTTGACTAAAGACTTCATATTTCACCGAGATACCTGATGATTTTCAAAATGAAAGATGATCTGACCTCCTTCGCAGCCATACTATGCTGATAAAATAGGAAATGAAAACCTCTGTGGTCATAAATCACACTGGACGCATGAGATTATGCACCTATTACATGCTCATATTACAAATGCAGTGATGTACTGTCTAAGCAACGCTAATGTCCTCTGCTTCTTTTATGTGTGCCGATGCAGTGCTGAGTGCAGCATAATGTGATCATGTAACGATCAGCTACATTTACAGCTACAAATGCACGTATGTAAGCTCCCGCTGCTCTGACGTCTTCTGTCTAGACTGTAAATTCAAAGATAACTACTCAGCTGCACTATTCTTCCTCATTTAAGCCAACTGACATGAGAAGAAACTAATAATTCACACCCTCGCTGTAGCATATGGGTCAGTTTGGGTGGGTGGGTCGGTCAAACAGCCTGGTGGTCCTTGGGCACCAACCACAGACTCGTCTAATCTGAATTAACCCAATTTCTGGTTTTGACCCTTAAGCTCTTAAGCGCCTAAATGCCCTGAAATCTCGGAAGAGGAAGCAACAAGTCAACAATATTCAGGGGACCCTCCAGCATGGGAGATGTCCCCCTGCTCCTCCTTTCAAAACTGGCTGCGCTCCCACTGTGTCCAACTCTCTGCCGCTGGATTAAGACGGAGCTCAGTCCGTTTCTGTGTAGTGCTCCTAAGCACTTCTCTAAGGACCATCCAATTGTTGTGTAGCAGCGATAACAGGATTTGTATGAGAGACGTGTCTATACATTGTTGTTGTTGTCCTTCAGCCGTGAAGATTTGTTTATATGTCCTCCACAAGGACAAACACACTCTAAAGGAGCACATACAGACCGTATAGCTGTGTTAGACTCATTTATTTTTTTCCATTTATGCATGATTGTGTATTGGGTTGTTGACACATCTGAGAGCACGGAAAAAAAATATATAATGTACTGTAGACGAGGCTGAAAAAAGGTAATTGAATTACAGATCGTGGGAGGGTTGTACTTTACAAATTTTCCAATAATTTTGTAATAATTTCCAAGAAGTGTCCAGGAAAGAATTAGTAATTGTGTAGTAATTACAGGAAAGAGGAGAGCTCTGATTAATTCATTCATATTAATTGCTAGCATAATGCAGATTGTTTTCGGTGCAGTGACAGCAGGTCTGCATGCAAAATGTGAGATTTGTCTACAGACGAGCATACAATTCAAGAATTTTTAATGAATACAGGGAATAAACATTTTTCTTGAGTCTTGGCTGAGCCTCTCTTTCAAGGACATCCATATCTTGTCTCTAATTAATACCAAAATACTCATTCCAGGAAGCTCGGTGCAAAATGATTAGGAAATTATTCTGAAGTTAAGGACTATTAAAATAAAGTGTTATCTGGATGGTTTATTAAATGTGCTTTAAATGAAGCACTCTCACAAAAGATGAAAACAGATCTTGAGCTTGGAAACAGTAGCTGACAAAACAATATTAGCTGCCAAGACTCAAAATCAAAATTAGTTCAGGTCTGCCTGTGAAGCCGAAACCAACCACAACCCTTAACCAGCTGACAACTAGAGAAACCAAGGTTCCCAAGCTCAGGGAAAAAATACTTTTTTTGTTTGGTTTTTAGTCAAATGTGGCTGCTCAATGTCCCTGATAGACCCAGTGACCTGGTTTTATGCTTTTGAAAACCAGAATAAACGTTAAATCTGCTCTAAAAAATATTTCTTGGCCACTTTTGAACAGAGAAACAGCTTGTAAACCTGTTTAAACCCGTTTGTAAACTCGTTTAGGGCCTTGTCCACACCAATATAGATCATTTTTCTCGAGAAGTATCTTTCCTCATCTTTAAAAAAAAATCCACACAACCATCATTTCACAAAATATCTCTGAGCACATGAGAACACAAAATAAAACTTCAAATGCTGTTAAAAGCGTGCCAGGTCAGTCTACAATATGTCAAATACCAGAGAAGAACATTGTGCTATTTTCTTGATTTTGCAGATGCAGACTCAAAGGCTAGGCTGTGCACGCCGGTGAAGTGACGCAGCACATACCAAGCTTAATAGAAAAACTGGTGTGTGCATATATCCAGCATTTTTGCTGTTGTTCTTTCAGGCACGTGCTCATTACACAAAGCAGCAGTGGCTGTACGTGAACTGAGTTGTGATTTTGCATCTTGAACTCTCTGTTTGATGTGTTCACCTGGATATACTGGATTTTTTTTTTTAAAAGCTGCCATTTATTTGAAAAACACTGTTTGATGACAGGCACAAATATAGAGGACAAAATACTTGCATTAGTGTGCACAAGGCTTGAACTGAACTAAACGATTGCTTATTTGGGACCATTAACAGCATTCGTCTTGTCACCTGATGAATTCAAGGTAAATATTCTCCTTTAAGATCTTGCTTGGTCTCCAACAACCTGCTCCGATGAAATATCTGCATCTCTTTGGCTAAATGCTCTCAATTAATCACTTTAATTTATCCTTAAAGTGTTTGGTAGGTAGTGTACTTTCAGAGCTCTTCACTTGAAAATTGCTGCTTCAGGTGAAAGTGACACTGACATGAGCAATGACACTGAAGCAAAACAGCAAAGTTATGGGCCAGAAAAGCACAAAAAAAAAAAAAAAAGGGGGGGGGGGATGAGCTGAGAGATGCTGAAACGCTCCATACGGCTGAGGGAAAAAACTGCAGAGTCAAGTGTCTGTGGTTTTGTCACTACAAGATGCCCCCTCTCACATCACACATAATCATTTGTCCCAGTGTGGCTGTAAAAATATCGATTGTAGCAACTTTAACTTAATGAATTCATCATCCTCCCACATGGAAAGGGTTTCACAAACTAAAAATAAAGGCCCAGAAAAGTACACAAAGCAGCAAACAAAGAGAAAAGTCTTGATTCATCTAAATGGGATTTCTTAGGTGTGAATAATCATTACTGTGACAGTTTCTCTCACATTCTGTTTCATTAAATCCTCTTTATTCCTCTAGGCATTAATTTGAATTAATCAAATCTCTATCTGCATGATCCCAAGTAAGAATACAGGCATTGTATCTCCCCTTTACCACTGCTCTCTAATCACATATTTTTCACACTGACATTGCGCAGTGAACAAAGCTGCTGCTCCATGGTGCTGCTAACCATCTCATCTCAGTATGAAGCGCTCAGGTGCCTGTTTCTGTTTCCCTCCCAGACCTCAGCAGGAGAGAGCTCATCAGAATTCAGCAGGCTTACCTGCCTGCCTGTTTCTCTTCACGCATTAGTTTTCACTGTGGCACCGAGGCAGGGAGACACAGGCCGAGGAGCAGGCAGGTAGGCACATGCAGCTCGAATGGAAACCACAGTCTTCCTGTTGACATTTGTCTGCTCCTCACTGTTGGCACGCACTCGGCTGGTTAATAGAAAGATGTAAATAAGGAAACGCCGCAAGTTACTTCTTCACTCACCGCATATAGTACAAAGTGACAGCTGACAAGGTGTATTGGCGCGCAGGGAAATCTCAAGCAGATTAATATCTTCTATCAGGCAGTGATTCTGTGTCACCTAATGGGGTTAATTACAAATGATCCAATGGATTTCAGTGACCGAGGCCAAGCAAGTCATTCATGTCTGAGTTCTTCACTCTGCGAGGCGGCTTACAGCAGCGTAACGTGAACTCCGATTCAGACAGTCCTCACTGAAAAGCCTGAAGACATTCAAACAATATCACCAAGATCAAATTAAAAAAAAGGATAAATACATGTTTACAATAGCACAGACACAGCTCCCCCGTTTTGTGCAGAGTTATCCGCACACAGTGGCAGATATAAAATGATTGTCAGTTCTCAGGTGTAATCATCACAAATTAATTTTCAGTCAGTGCTACAATGCCACAGGGTGCCCAGCTGACACAAAACACATTTTCTCCCGTCATGCCTGCTAAGCCAATGAAATGAGTATTTTAAAATGTTTCATTTGCTCATCACTGTGGCATAATCCATTTCTATTTAAATGAAAGCAGTTTGCTCCAACACAGCGACAGAGCCCTTCAGTATATGGCTCTGAACATGCATCCACATATATTAAATCAAATCCAGGCATTTACATTTGGTGCAAAACACACTAACTAAATATACGTTCCTCTAAACGTTCTCCTGACCGCAGCAGCAGGAAAGAACCGATTACTCTGCGGTGGTGATTTAATAAATGGCAACAACAGCTCAGAACTGGATGCTTCTTCTAACAGGAAAACCTACGACAGATACTCTAACTACTAAAACAGAGCATGATTCTTTATGATAGAGTAAAAAATATTAAGATTAAATGTCACTGAAACCTCACTGACACATCTGAATGGGAAATCCCCTAAGACCTGTGGATGCACACAGACTCCAAACCACATATTTACTCAAATATACAGCATTTAAATCTCAAATATTTGTCAAGCAAAGATTATTTAAAGATTTCCAGGCATGTTTGCAGACGCACAAAAACGAATAGATATTTCTGTACGGTGAGCCACCAGAGCTGGGTGTGGAGAGAAGGATGCTACACAAGCTGTTCAACATAATGGACAACACTACACACCCCCTACACAACCTGCTGCTCTGACAACACGGTGACTTCGGTAGGAGGTAGAAACACTACAGGAGGTCACTCCAGCAGACCACAAACACATATTTACGACTTTTCTCTGCACAGGGAGAGGATATTCCCTCTCTGAGTGGCAGTGCACATTCTACACATTTTGCATTCAACTCTGCACATTTACATTAAAATCTGCTCTTAACTTATTTATGTCTGTGTTATTCTTATAAGTCATTGTAGTAGTAACTGTATAGACTCTGAAAAAACAAAACAATTAAAAAAGGCCACAGTGTGCATCAGTCTTTTTGAGTTAAGACAGCTTTTAATTAAATTATGTTCAGCCAAAAAAGCACAGACTTAAGAGAATTAGCTTTTCCTCTACAATCAAAAGTACTTTTAATTACTATCTTAACTATTTGAAATTGTCGATTGTCAAATTGTCTCATGTTAAGACAGAGGAGGGAGCTGAAATCCTGAACTCAAAGTAAACGAAAATTAAGTCATCAACTTGAACAACTTTGGCAGAAATTTTAATTTAAATTACACACAACACTATTGTGTCAACCCCTTCAATTACTTTTCAGAGTGTAGATACATATTTTGCAATTCTTTATTACTCATTTACTTTGTTGTGAATCGCAGTTGAAGCTCTGTAGTTTGTCCTTGATAACTGGATAAATAAAGTACACAATGTTTTTTCAAAAAACATCATAATTCTTAACATTGTATCTACTAGTCCTTAACATACGAATACAGAAAGCTTGTGTGCACAAGGTGACTTCTGCTGCACTGAAAAGTCCTTTTTTGTGCTGTTTTTTTTTTTTTTTTCAATTTCCACGTCACAAGGTGTAAATTTCATATTGGCTCCACACTATCTTCTAAAGTTACAAATCATGCTCGCAGGCACGAGTGTTAGTCTCATAAACAGGATAGCTAATCGTATAGGCTAATCCACACGAGGGACGGGAAACATTATATACCGTCCCGTGCAGAAGTTATTTCTGCTACTCATGCAAAACATTCCGTCAGCTGCAATTACAGCCTTTACATTTTAATCTGCTGGTGCTAAAACCATGTCCCCTGCCACTGAGCTATAAGCAGCAGATTTAAAAAGAAAAAAAAAAGAAAAGAAAAATAGGGAATATTAATAAACACAAAGATGATTCAAGAAGACTTGCAGAGTCATGTGCTATGCTGTCCTGTCCTGTCCTGTGCACATCAAACGCCTGCCGGCTCCCCCACGCTGCTACTTCACCAACAGAGGACTCCTCTGAGTCCCCGTCACAAAGCACGTAGTCAGCACAGTCAGTGACAGACACACAGTCAGCCTACAGGGACACAACTGACACACACAACTAACACCAACTCATGTACTAATGTACAGCAAACTGGTGTTGCAGCTCTGCTCTACACGCTGATGTATTTCCTGTCTCTCACACACCTCAGTGCCTAGAGCCTATTGACAGGTGGATACCAGCTCATACTGCGGTGGTGCAGTGTGGGTCCGCTGTTAGCTGCTCCTCATGGCTGCGTCTGTTGCTTTATGTTGAGTTGTGCAGCTTGTTCCTTACGTCTCATCCTTTAATCTGCCAACCATGAGGTATTATACTGTAGCTGGGAAGGCTGAGCCTGCCTGTCATAGGTGTAGGTCCCAGCAGGGTTAACCTGGATCAATACCGCATGCACACCACTCAACATTACGCAAGCCCTCAAACTGTTTGCCTGCCTGCCTTTCCTCTCTGCCTGTCTGCCGGTTGTCTACAGTCTGTCTCTCATCGTCCTTCTCCCGTCTCACTTCTTCCCCCCACCTCCCTCTGGAAGCTTTACTTGTTCACACAGACACACACACACATGAACGCACAGCGTCCTCTCTTTCTTTCCCCTCCCCCTGTCTGCAGGGAAGTTCCTAACAGGGAGGGAGAATATGCACAGTAACTAGCAGGAGGTGGGTGAGGATTCATCCTCTGAGAAACAGAAATGCTGGCAAGTCAATATGGTCAATGAGCAACATATTTCAAAACCCCCCTGCCAGTCCCAGCTGCTGTCGCTGAGGAGTCCCCCCGCTCTGCAAACAGCGGCAGAACGGAGTTTTAGGACACAGTGGAACAAACAGAACGTGACTCAAACACACAGTCAGGAACCAGAGCCAAGCATGATTAAGTTTCATTTGAGTTGGTCAGCATGTTTATTTGAAAATTCACACTTTATTTCCGATCATTTTGGAAAATTAGACCAGTTCATGCATTTTAACTTGATGTTGATGTTGGTGTGTGACAATTGTTTTAGCCTGTGTATGTTGTGTTTTAGTTTAATTCTACAGAAAAATTGGATGAATTAAAATTAAACTAGCATTACGTGAAATTTCCAATAGTATTTATTTAAATATTTATTTAAATGACATCAAAATTAAGAATATTAAGAGATGAAACAAATCAACTAACAGTAAATTGCCAAAACTTTTGATAATTAAAAAAATACCAAATAAAATAATCTGATAGTAAAAACAAGTTGCATGAGTTGCAGCCCTGGAGAATTGTTTAACTCCTCTGCTCTTTTAATTAGAGTCCCAATAATTTATGTGAAAAAACAGAAACAAACCAAACACCAGTATTTATCGATTCATTTATCAGTTTGTTATTTTCAATGGACCCAACAGCGACTAATTTAAACATTCCAAAGAACTGGCGGTTATTAAAAATAAACATGCGAATAAAGGAAAAAGAGGCAGAGATTGGTAGAAACAGACGAAATCAGTTTGAGGCTAACGGCAATTTTACATAAGTGAGTCAAGAAAATAAAGTGCAGTAATTCCAATAAGTCATCAAGAGATTAAGAAGACGGTGGGATTATACATACGAGACGCGCTTATGTAGGTTGGGGAGATAATGCAAACAGGTTTAAGGTTAAAATGACATCTATAGGCAGATCTGAGCAGAAAACAGATTAGATTTTATTTATCATCTGCAGAGGGTGAGTGTGGAGGGCTGCCAAAATGAGGCTGGAAAAATATACAACTCATCGCCACCTCTTATGTCCTTCCTGTCGTCTGTAAAAGAGCAGTTTTTAATGGTTTTGGACGTCTGGCTCTACAATGGGTGGAGTCAAATGGATAAGAGCCTCCAATACATTAATTACATTATAGTGCTCCTCCCAAAACCTTAGATCATCTTGTGTCACGTGACTCGCAAGTGGCTGAAGTGGCATTATCCCTGTCAGACTTTAATCCCGAGGCTAAAATGGCTCCAAATCCTGACCTACTCTGTGAAATGAGGCGGGGGGCTCCAGGAAGTGGGCCGGAGATGGATGGGATTCGGAGCTATATGTGTGTTCCAGTGAGCTGTGGGAAAAGGAAGCAGTTGATCTGGATGTTTGCTGGAGTTTGGAGGATGCCGGTGGGCTGTGCGGGAATGCAATATGTAGACAAATTTAATTATCGGAGTCGCACTAAGGGATGTCAGTCCTGATCAATGCGCAATAAATACTTGAGCAAATATCCCGAGTTGACATCGATATCTCAAGTTAGGAGCCTGATCTCCACAGCAGAAAACAGCAGGTGGAAATGCCTGTTGTGTGGACAGCATTTAAAGTGAAACAGAGAAGGCAAGGGAGAATTATTGGCAATTGTGAGGGGGAAAAAGAAGCCTGAGGGAAAGGTTTGTTGTTGCAGCCCCTTATATATGTGACTAGAAGGTGCTCAGTAGAGCCCCAACGTCTGCCAAGAGGCAGCAATTCTTCTACTTGCAAAGGTTGCAGCCCGCATAACGGTTTATGTTTGTTTACTGCTGGTCTTCCAGGTTTGATTATGTAACAAACTGCTACAGAATGTGAATGCAACAACACACACAAAAACAAAATACAGAACGTGTCAGGGTGGAAATTTCAAATCCTTGTTGCCATTCCAAAACTTGTCGACTTTACAATAGAAATAAAAAGCAGTCTCCTTTGAATGTGCACATTGCTCAGTACCACCTGAATTGCAATCAAAGGATCAATAACAACAAGAGCAGGTCTCTGATTTGCGAGACAGAGTTCAGTCCACTAATTTAACAACTATTTCTAGCCCACTCAGGCTTACGACACTCCTCCACAGAAACACCAAAACAAATCTGCAAGCATTTACATGCCGGCTGCTTTCATCATTCCTGGAAGAAAACATACGAGGCTGGTTCCCCTCTTTAACAAACAGCCTGTCCGAGGTGAAGGGGTTATTAGGAAAACCAGGCTGCCTATTCTTGAAGGCTGCTCTGCGAGACACTGACTCAAAGCGAAGGCCTGGCAGATCTGAGCATGTCACAAACACAAACACAGCAATAAGATCAGTCGTCATAATCTGACCTCCTCGAGGGCAACATCTGCATTTTAGAAAGACACGCAAAAAAAAACAAGCGGCCAAATCTGTGTTTTGTCTGGTGGCATTTCTGTTAGCTGCACTGATGTTTGATCAAATCAGAGCCCATCTGTGTGTGTGAGGGAGAGAGAGAGAGGGGGAGCACCTTGTGAGTCTTGTGCTTGGAGTGCAGGGATTCGCCAGCTTTGATTTTTTTTTTTTGTGCAGTGGAAACAGCACTACTGTAAATGCTCTACGAAACGCTTGGAGTGGGTGTGCGTGCATCAAAGAGTGCAACGATTACAGCTGACAAAAGGGAGAACAAACACAAGTCCTGTCAAATTAGACTTTTCTTCAAGTGTGGCGTATCTGGTGTATCATCTTCGGTGGCTCCACATCTACACCACTGTCTCTCTGACATCAAACTGGCCTTTGAAGCTTGTCATTCTATATCTCTGTAATTTATTGTCCCGCAACGTCAAACAGGGCCGGAAACTGGGCCGCCTGGAGTCACTCCTCGCACCACTTAAAACAAAACCATCTTAGCGAGCATCTCTGAACTGAACTATTGCTTCCCACTCGGGGAATGGCAGGAACACAGAGGCACGGTAAACACACAAACACACACACACACATACATATGCAACAACATGGACACACACGCACACAGAGACATCCACTGTTGTTGAAGAATCCGAATGGCGGTAACCACGACTCTACTAAGAATAAACTGCCTGTCTCTGTTACACTATCTGATAGGGCGGCTCACATTCAGCTTACAGTACATAACATACAGTTGTACGCTATTTACACCCGCTCATGCTAACACATAGCAGGGGGGTTTCATTCTGCGCTGCCACTCTGTGCCAAGGGAGCAGTGGCGTTGCGAGCAGAAAGCGAGGCGGCGAGAGACAATGCACGCAATCTAGGTGGTGTGCTGACACAAAACATGCACATGTGAGGAGGGAGGGAGGGAGGGAGGGAGGGAAGACAGGCACCGAATGCTGCAGTGGAACGAGAGAGTGTGACAGTCCCCGGAGCGAGGAGGTGAATTGCAGCTGCATCTTGTGGAATTCACCAATAATAAAAATGAAAATCACCTGAACGAGAGGCAGAATGATCGTATTGGGGGGAGAGGGGGATAGAGAAGTTTCGGCCTTACTGTGCTTAAAGGCAAAGACCCCATTAACTTTTGCAACCACCCCCCCCCCCGACAAGAACACACGCATGGCTGCCTCAGCATCAAATATTTACTAACCTGGTGAGTCGAGGATGCCCACATTTTTTTGCCTTCAGGTTCTTCAACAGTGCTCCGCCACAGGACACACGCTTCAATTTTAATTGGATCTGTGTCAGCGTGTGCTTCATTTAACCTGACAGCGACAGGCAATTCATCAATCAGTGTCATAATGTTGCTTGCATGCGTGAGACAGAGGTGCTGCATTGCTGGCACGGAACCCGGCATGTTTGCAAATGCATACGACAGATGGCGAGCAAGAAAAATCAAGATTTCCATGCTAGGCACACACGCCCGATCAATCAATCGACTGGTAGCCTAGCAACTTGCACATACATCTGACCAGCTTCGTATTTGCTGGAGTCAATTTAAAATATGGGAACATAACTGGCATTGTGTACAGTATGGCAACGCTACTGCAGCGGCTAGTGCACCCATGGGAAACCCTGAGCATAGACTGTTTAGTGAGACACACACACACAGATTGAACATGAAATATTCTGCTTCTCTGTGGAAATATTAGCCAAGTGTCAGCAAGACAACAACTATTTACACTTTTTTTCCCACATGCTCCTCACGACTGTGTTTGTGCAGCTCTGCAGCAGCTGTATGAAAATGCACTCCCCTCCCTGCAACCTGATGTTAGGTGTGATACAATCAAAAGGACTCTCGGAGGGTCCCCCGCTACTTTCTGTTCTTCTTTTCCACTGCTTTCTTGCCATCTCTGTCTTCCACATACATGCTCTGTTGTCTTCTCCCCAGGCGACCGACTGGGTATTGGCATGTGCTGGGTCACTTGGCAGGGAGGCAGATGGAGTCGTCCTCCTCTCTACCACCTGCCTGGCCCACATTTCCCAACTCATCTCTGTGCTCAGCAAATCAGAGTCGGGATCAAGCACAGCTGTGTAAAATAACAGGCTTTATGGCATATCGAAATGACCAAATATAAAACAGAACTTCTGCTGGAGCTGAAGGAGAACCTGCAGAAGTTTCCACAGCTCAGGGCTGAAACATGAAAGAACCAATACCAGGAGAGGGATTGCTCAACTTTTCAAGAGAGGTACCACTTTTCCACTTCGAAACTTTGAACAAAATTACTAAAGAAATATGTTTTTGACACTGAGGCCGAAATGAAAGATCAAAACCACTCTGTATACCGAATATATAACTAAGGGAAGCAGCCACTTAGCTTAGCTTAGCATAACGACTGGAAACAGCGAGCATGGCTCTGTGCAAAAATGTATGTAAAAATGTTGTTTTAAGTATTCTGGTATTCACATGCTTTTGATCAGCGATCTCAAACAACCGCCCCAGGGTCAGATCAGATTCGGCCTATTTGGAATTTACTATTGCAAATTAAGTATTTTTCCTATTTGTTTTGTCCATTTTAAAATCTTATTTTTCCATTAAGGGGCTGCACAGTGGTTCGGTGGTTAGCAGCGTCGTCTCACAGCTAGAAGATCCGGTTAGGACGCCTGGGATCTTTCTGTGTGGAGTTTGCATGTTCTCCTTGTGCATGCGTGGGTTTTCTCCGGGTACTCCGGCTTCCTCCCACAGTCCAAAAACACGCTGAGGTTAATTGATTATTCTAAATTGTTCGTAGGTGTGAATGAGAGTGTGCTTGGTTGTCTGTCTCTATGTGTAGCCCTGTGATAAACTGGCGACCTGTCCAGGGTGTCCCCTGCCTTTGCCCTGAGTCGACTGGGATAGACTCCAGTCCCCCCGTGACCCTACAGAGGATTAAGCGGTGTACAGATAATGGATGGATGGATGGATATTTCCATTATTTCAGAGATATTTCATTTTCAAACAAGACTCCAAAAATTTGAGCATAAAATGTAAAAATGCAGCAACGACCCACAGCAGCCCTATTTAACGCGGCACATCTAACACCTACAAAGTGTATTTTTCTAAAACTAAAAGATAATTAAAAATAGAGGACAGACAATTTCAAATGAGGCTGGATTTAACCCTCTGAACCCCAGGCAGCTTCTTCATGTTTTCTGCTACTGTCACATTGTTTCTCACTGTGGGGTTATTTCACTGCAGTATAAAGTCCTACACCACTATGGAAACAGAACAACCATGGTTACCAACCAAAGCTGAATTTCTCTGGTTATTCATTTTACAGAAATTGGAAAAAAAAAAACTGTAATCGACATGTGCAGCATTTTTTCCAAGTACCCACAGGCGATTTCTATACTTGAAAAAAAGATGGTGTCTCTACATACCACAGATATTTTACCACTCACATTTTTAATTTGTTTCCATACTTCTCTCCTGACTGCTCTGAGTAAACACGGCCTGCAATTCAGCCCAGTTCAGCCGAAAAGTCCCTAAATTTTTCTCCCATGACTGTTGGTTGCAGCTGAGTTAATAATAGCTTCAGGGCAGAACTTTTAGTTAGTTAGTTTGTTTGTTTTGTCTTGTTTTTATTTTACAAAATCTGGTTACACCATATAGTTTATTTCTGGTTAATGTTAAAATGAGACATGTAAATGCTTTTGATGAAATAACACAACTTTAAGTGTCCTGATGGAACAGCACATAACAGATGAGTAGTTGAAGGACTGTTGGAAAGCTGTTTTTACAGTTTCAGGCTCTGATAAATACTGTCACTTCGGTGATTTTATAAAGACAACATTCCTTTAAAAAGACCTGCCGGCAGGTTTTGAGGATCAGAGGATTAATGTGACTACTTGTTCTGGAGGAAATGATCTAGAAATGGCATCATTCTACTAAACATTTGGAGTGGTATGATATGAATGAGATTAGAGGGAAGAATGAGGGGCTCAGCTTTAAAGTGTTTATAGCTAAAATGTGATTCTACAGATTTATCCTGCTCAGTGTATGTTGGGATATTTTTAATATTTTAATGCCATACTATCAGTTGGTGGAGGTGGCTGAATTTAAGCAGAGGAGGTTGGTCTTGCCTTCAACGACAGTCAAATACATTGAGGGGGGAAGAAAGACGAGATGATACATCAGCAGCCACAAAACCTACCAAACCTCTCACAACTTTCTAAGAGAGGAAACTAAGAGCCTCACACAGGCAGCCAGCGAGCCTCCCCGACAGGGGAAGAAATGCTGCCCTCTATCAGCAGTGCAGGAGCCGAAACATACCAGCAGACACACACACACGGACACCAAGAGGAAAGCATAAGCATGCATGTGGGACATGCTCATCTCTGACTCGGAAGTCCTCCCTGTGTCTTCCTCTTCCGTCAGAGATGGTGTGAAACAGTGGAAGCACAATGGTCAGACTGTGCTCCAGGTTGTGTTGCAGGCTCAGCTGTGTGCCGACCTACTGTAGATGTCTTGTTCTGCTGGCGGCAGCGGCGGCAGCGGCAGTGGGGCTTCCAGCTTCCGTTGCATACATATGGAAAAGGATGGAAATGATGGCAGCAAGCGGGTTCATGAATAAGAAAGGTCACAAAAGGGTGGCGGCTGTGACATAGATGGACAGCCCATTCAGCAGTTTTCCCTGCTGCACTTGTGGAAAGAAAATGAGCACTTGAAGGTTTCAGTGAAGCAACAGCTTTACGCAGGCGTTTTTTATTGAGGCACCTTACTTGGCTATGTATTCACTGTCATATAAAATCAGCACTCTGACCACTGCACCGCCCATAGCGTGAGCCACCGACACACGGCTGGACTGCAGTCTGGGGCTTGAAGCTATAACCGGCAGGCAGCGTCCACTCTCCCGGGAATGGAGGGAAATTACAGGATCAACAACAATGACAGCAGTTCTCGACAAACTTAGGCTGTAATCATGTCATTTTGACAGCGATATCAAAGATACTGTAACGATCACTCGTGGGGTGAATCTCAGGGTGTCGGCAGTGAACTCAACTTTTTTGTATCTGCAGCTCGCAAGGTGTTGTGTGCACTGGAGCACTTTGGATTTATTTTCCTGAAAGCCTTCATCGTTCGAGCTCTCTTTCTTTAACTAAGCAAAACACTCAAAACTGGTTCCCATGGCAACGGGGAGAATCTAACCTGGAACAGTTGGAACTGAATACAGCGCGACCTGTAAACACACATGGACACGCGCGCTCCACGAGCACAATGGCACAGTTTTTGCTCCCACATCGAGATGCTGTAAATGCCAGAAGACTATACTGTATCTACGCTTCTTCACAGAGAGCCGACATAAAAAAAAAACTCATAGATCAAAAGACAACCAGAAGCTACAAGAGGGAGAAACGCTGTAAAACAATCCATGCGTTATTATTTTTATATTAAACCATATCTGTTCCTGAGAACAAAGCAGATTTGGAAACTTTTGAACTGTTCAGCCAGACTGGGGACAAATTTGTAGAAGGAGTTAAAACTTTAAATTAATTGATTCTTTGCATTAAAGGGCAGAATATTAAAGGTAACATCTTTACTTTTGTAACAAATGACAAATAAACAACTTTAAACATGCAAATATGAAATAATAGCAACAAAAAGCTGCTACTTAAGTCCAAATAACAGCGCAGCTAAACTGGTGGAACCAAGTTTCTCAGATGTTAGGAATCAGTGTCAAATTTGGTGCCGCTGCTTGTGTTTCCTGACATAATGTAGACGTAAATTTTTTAAAAATTCCTTTACCACAAGATATATTAATGAAGAAACGAGGGAGATTTATAATAACAGTTTGTCAATATCCCAATGTTTTTTTTGGAGAGGGGTTTCTAATTTGAATATAGTAATAGGCATCTCCACTTTGGTGATGTGATACGCTGTGTTGAATTTGGCTCACAGCTTGGCATCCTCACTTGCCAGGCTACCATTCTCCTGAAAGCTTGTGGGAAGAGGAGCTGCTTTTCGGGCAATGCAAGATTCCCTGCATAGCTTGTGCTGCATGCTGTGCGGTTTCAAACGTTCGTGCTTGCAGTTTGTTAAGGCAAACTTTTTTCATTGCTGGCCCTGGCGACATCACATTCTGCACAATTTACTCCATGGATCTGCTTCTTCTCCTCACAGTATCTCAGCCAGAGAAATTCTGCTAACCGCTTTCGTTGAAAAAAATGTGACTCCTCTTTTTTAGGTGAACTTTCTGTTTGGCCTGTCCCCTGTGTCTTTCCCGCCTTCTCCACATTGTCTTGTGGCTCGTCGTCTGTGGGTACAGCGCCTTTTGATCGGAGCAATGTACACAGTAGATTTCATCACTGCCCACGTTACCAAATGTTATCAGTAGCCGTCCAATACTAGCTGCAGGAGATAGTTGCCTTCTTGCCTATGTCTATATCTCTGACTACTATTTCTAAAGAGACCACAGGTGTGCTTTTCTATTTATTTTGCAGTGAAGAAAACGTGAAAGCACAAACAAAATAAAACCAATGACTAAATAGCACTGAAGACACACTGACTAAAAACCAGACACAAAGCGTCAGTGGTGACTTTGCAATCTCGTTTCATTGCTCTTTTTGGTTGCTTTTTTGTCTGTTTGTAAGCATTTTGCATCTATTTGTGGTTGTCCTGTATTTTGTTGTAGTCATTTGTCATGCTTTTGGATTCATTTAGCTTCTCTTTGTGGAAAATGTTCATCTTCTGTTGTCATTTTGTGTCTCTTTTGGTAACATTTTGCCTTTTTCTGGTAATTTCTTTTGCCCCAAGTGGTTGTTTTTCATGTCTTTGGAGTACTTTTGTACAGAGGTTCTGTTCCAGGGATCATAAAGCGTACCAGTTAGGCCCAGTAATCAATTTATAATACTATTAAGGCAACATCTATCACCCTTTAATAGACAATCACTTCGGAAGGGATTTGGTAGCAACCCTCTGACCTCGCCCCTACTTTAAAGGTAAGGTAAGAGACTGAGAAACATCCGAAGGTCCGACAGAAGAGATTAAGGAGACCATTTGACCTGGCTGAAGCTTCCGGCTGACAGCATTCCCAGCTCACGGCTCTAAGCCAGTGGCACAGAGCCTTCCTCTCCATATAACCATTTGGGTCCCTGGCTCACTCCATGTCCAGCTCTGATTGGCTCCTTGGGAGTTTTCACCTGTTCAAAACCCATCAGCGCTCTAAAGTTGTACCGGGGTAGCAGTTTTATATGGTGATGATATGGGACAAGGACGGGGTCTGTCTGTGTGAGAAATGCCACCTGCTATGCGCCTCAGCTGCCCACCCCTCCATGGACACCACACCCTTGTGTGCCCACTGGGACGACCAGCACGCTGAGGACTGAGAAACCCTAAACTTTACATCCGGCATGACGCTTCCAGCTGGGACTCACCACAGCTTTTCTCTCTCCAGTGCCATCCTGGAGCTGTGAGTGAACATGTCTACATGTGCACGTACACCCCCCACCACCAACCATTATATTCACATGCTGCTCATACAGGAGAAACAGACTGAGCAACAGAGGGACACAGAAAAGGCAGCGCAGAGCAGCTGTTACAACTTCAAATTACTTCCCCAAAAAGAACTTGGGTATAAACTGCGTTACTCATAATCATGATTTATGATTCATTAAATATTCACGTCCAGCAATTCATCAAACCCTGCTTAGCAAAACAGCGTCCTCAAACATCTGCTCCAAACAATGTCGTGCCTTCCTCTAGGGGATTAAGATGGTGGTGGTCACACTTTCCTGTGTACAAACAGAAAACTAGCTGTCTAATACAAACTTGCTAGACAGGTACGTCACTAAGCACAGGGTGTATCAGAAATGCAAATTTCCATGATAAATTCAGTGCTGACACGGAAAATGCAAAAAAACAACTTTTTCTCTTATTTTCTACTAACAGAAGCAGAGTCGATGAGAATACATTATCAGGGACAAATTCTCTTACAGACAGTTTGAAGAAAATTGGCTTCGCTAGCTCACTACAAGGAGGCTTTATGGCTCTCATCTCTAATCAATGAGAGTTTATTTTGCCGCCACCATAGGCATTCTCTCCATTACTCAAATTATTTAATGATAAGAACTTGGGAGAGGTAACGCATAATGCTAAGCTCACAAATAAAACACAGGGAGAAAAATCGTCCCCTCATCCCCGATTTGGATGAAACTAATTGATCAGTAACCGTTGTTCTCACTGTGTCACTTGCCTTCAGGTGAAACCACTTCCAGACACTGAACAGCAGTTATACTCGTCTTATTTCGAGTATATTTCGATGCTTAGTCAGAGGATAAGTCATCAAGTCAGAGCAGTCCTCCTCATTCCAGCCACGCCTTCCACACCTCCTCACTACTGCTCCTCACAGTCATCTTGCTGATTATTTCAATCTTGGTTGTAATGACTGTAATGCTGCAGTAGCATATTAGTCATGCAACAGGTTGCAGTGGAATGTGAATGACAGCTTACCGAGTAGCGGATCACTACAGATGCTGCTGTGATATACATGCAAGTGTCTGTTGAAAAAGGTGTTTCCGACTCTCTGGGAGCTTAAACAGCGATCCCACCGCTCTGATAGACACGCAATGAATTTACAATTCTCTCACATCTAATCTCGCTGCTCCCTTAAGCTATGTACTCTGTTGCACTCACAAGTCTGTTATCACTTTAGGAGGAAAATATACTACTCCACTAGCATCAATGGAAAAGCACAGAAATTTAAATGCAGTGGCCCAAACATACTCAAAATAGAAGCCTTGGGCTAATTTATAACAAGTAAATAGTTATCTTTTCCGTTAGTGATACTGAAGAACAACTCTTACAACACAGGGTCTGAGTAAAAGATAATTTGGTGTGAAACATTAAGCGTACACTCTTTTTCTGCCTTCATGAGTCAGTAGTCTGAGACTGAGAAAACGCAAGTTAAAAAGATACCAGCAAAGCTCTTTAAGGTGGAAAATAAACATAGCTGGGAGACACCTCGGGCATGTGCTCCGTAAAATAGATCACTCTCTGCGATCCCTTGTCATGGACAGGTGAGGGGAGGCATGAGGAGTCAGGAGGAGGGTCCAGCGGATGTGGCTTTAGAGGAGAGCAGAGCAGTGCCTCCTGCTATCACGCCGGACAAAACCGGAGCCTGAATTGGAGAGCTTCCCCTTCACCCAGGATCAACTGGGGAGTATTAATGGATTCGGAGTGGATCAACTGATGGCTATCGTATTTCGCTGTTTTGACTCAGTGTGCACTGACAACCCAACACACACATCTGCATGGGCACCACTGTGGTGCAATGCAGATGTTTACACCCATGTCTTGGTGTGTTTCCTTTTGTGCAAAAAAAGCCAGCCACTCTTTACTGAACAACAGTGTGCTGATCATGTAATATGCACATGAAGGCAGCAACCTGCATGTACTGTAATAAAGCCTAGTAGAGTGTAACACAAGAGGTAGCGCTCACAAGTTTCTCACTTTTTCACTAAAGCATATCTTCACGTCAGGTTAAGTTGCAGAGAGATAATTAGAAGGAAAGCCTGGCTTTGACACTATCAAAGTTGAGCAAGCGAGTAAACAAATGTGTGCACTGTGCAGGAGGGCAGCTTCAACCATGTTTATTCCACAACAACAGCATCTTCACGTGCTTCGTATTGATAACTGACTATTGATCAGGCTCACAGCGAGAGCTCACATTAGCCGCTTCGTCCACACCCCCACCGCCTGTTTGATAGTCAAGCAACACTGCATATCATTTATGCAGCACCAATATCAATTAACACCAAGTCACACTCTGCTCCCCTGTGTGTTGCCTGAGCAAAGACTCAGCTTTTCTTAACAAGGAAACTTAATAAGGTGGCGAAGAATATTGTTTTCTTGATTTCACACACACACACATACACACACACACACACACACACACACACACACACACACACACACACACACACACACACACACACAAGCAAAAAATGCAACAAAGATATTTTGGTATTGAAAAAAAACAAACCTAATTTTCTCAACAAACAAATTTTCATTCTTCCTATCAAATTAAAAGTATATATATTAAGCAGTAATAATAATCCAATTAATATTGCTATTAATCATTCTACATAAACTTAATGTTTTTCTGCACTATTTCATGAGTCCTGCCGTTCTGATTATTTCAGTAACAAACTATTTATATTTTAAACCTCCAATTATTCTCTGTGTCAAGCTCATGTGAGAACAATTAAATTACACATACCAGAAATATGATTTTAGGTTCAAGCACACTAACATAAAAACATTAAATTAATTTGGAGTAACAGTTTTCTCAGCAATATAATTCATATTACGCTGCCTACATTAATAAAACACTGTTAAAGCGACCAAAACAATTCCTTTTAGCAGAAAAAAAGCTTTTTAATTTTAACAAAAGTCTCCTTGAAATGTGACAAATAATGCACCACTTATTACTCAGCATTCACAAGACAAAAGGCTTCAAAAGTTTCAACAAACTAAATCAAGAAACCATTTTAATCCTTAGAAAATAGCTGATTATTTGTCAAAACATAAAATGTATGGAGCAGAAACAATATTTAAGCAACAACTGAGGCATCAAAACCACATCAATTCACAGATGTGTCTTTATCAGATTACTCAGATTTTTAAAAGGCCCAGTCCTTCACACAAAGTACTTTCTGGAAAGCAAAATGTTACCACAAAGGCAACACCACAATCAGTCAGATTTTTTTTTTGGTCTGTAAAAACAGATATAATTTAATTGTTAATCCAAATGCACCTATTAGCAGAGAAAAAAGGAGCTACAAACAAACAACAGTCCGCACAGCAGCTGAAACTACAGCAGAATCACAAAACCAAGAAATGCCAGCAGGCCTGAAGATGACACAGAAAACTCACACAGCTTCCTAATGACAAAAGAGAAACTGATGATTGGTTCACTGCTCCAGCCCTGTTTAACTGTGGACTCACTACAGCTACAAGAGAATTAAAATCAAATCCATCAGAATTCAGGCAGCTGTTTACATTAACATTTAAATGCAAGATTCAGGAAAGCACCATAAATAAAGGAAAGATAATTGGATTATTCAAGGAGCTGTGAATTGCATGTATATGTATAATTATACATTAAAAGACACGAGACATTCTCATCCACTAAACCTCTATAAATTATGACAATTAAATCTCACACTGCAGGGCCAAAATTTGCAATTTAATCTTTAAAAAAAATGAAATGAAGGTGAACGTTTCTGCCATTGAAGCTCAGAACAAACACGGGCAAACTTTTGGGAGGTTTTCGAAATTAAATTAAAAATCTCTACGTGGGGAAGCACAATCCCGTCAGAACAAATAACATGAAGTTACACCTCCGGACGTCCACTTTCCCCTGGCTCTGTGCTTCAAAATGAACACCTGTACGTATCATGCGCTGCACTCAGACGCAGCTCGCTGACATGGCGAACATTTCGCTTTCAGGCCTTTTTTCAGAGGACGCACGCAGGTTCCTGCAGCTGCACACACCGCCGATTGGACACATGCAGCCACATGTATGGACATTTGCTCCATCTGATTCCGCCTATAGCCGTGCAGCGTGCAGGGCCATCATGGCAGCCATTATGAGGCTCTCCAACATTGCCATGGCCTACGTGCACATTAACTGTGGGGAGTGGCGCAGGCTTGTACACCATGTTGCGCCTTGCAGCTTCACAAAAACCCCTTCAGATCGAGCCTTAAAGCGAGGAAACAACACAGCAAGCTCGATCAGTGGGCATTTGTGAACGTACAGAATTTCCTCCACAGTGTTGCACAGTAAAGAAAAGAGGAAAAGAAGAGGAAAAAAAGAGCGAGAGCTGTAATGCAGGAAAGTGTAGCCCTGCACTGAAGGGGGAGGACTATGCTGGAAGCGCATAAAGTATGGGTCACGTGTTTCTCCACAAGGGGCTTGAATATTTACCTTTTTGTCACGCAATGTAGTCTTTTCCTATAGCACAGAGGTATTGTTGTTGAAAGTGGGTGGATCTGTGCGTTGTCGAGGGAGTGGAGGCTGCATTGTGTGGCGCAAAGCGAGGGACTTTGCCATGCGTTACGCACAGGGAAATACTGCTTGTTTTTGAATTATTGTACAAAAACACAAAAACAACTGAGAATCCAGTGGGTTTCTCGTGTTTGTAAACTGCAAGCTGATACACAGAAAAACACAAAATAGCACAGTGGCGTGGCGGTGGTGGCGGGCTGACCTATAGACTGGCTCACAAAAACCCGCCTCGCACACACACAACGTGTCTCTCCCATATACATCCACACGCATGCATATAGTAAGCAGAGGGGAGGCACAGCTGATTGGTATGCAACTCATCGTACATTGCGGTGTTACAGTCAATAATGAAACCTAACTTTATCGCCAACATGTAAAGAGGACATCAACAAACAAACAAAAAAAAAGCACAGCCTTGCGTGGTAAAGCAGCAACGTGCATATTTTCAATCCATGTGAAAGTTTGATTGCATCCTGCGTGATAAATTCAATTAGGACCCAGATTACTGCATGTGTGCACTTTAGTGTGTCCGTGTTTTACAGTGGGGATAGGCCTCGCTGCAGATCACGCGATATGGCAGCAGCCACCGTGTGTTCTGCGGATGTTGGGGACTAAAAAACTGCCTCTTTTGTCGCTTTCTTTCTTTTGTCTAATCACCACACAATTGCAAAATCCCCACCGCCAAGAAGCAACGCGGCGTCGGCGGCGTGGCACCAAAATCGCACGCAGCAGCCGAGGAAAAGTGAGGGGAAATGTGCGTGCTATATTTCACAGCGGAAGCCTACAGGTCACACACACACAGTCTGCCATTGGGCACAGTATAGGCGTAGGATACAATGAGTGTGTGTGTGTGCGTGAGGGTGCGTATTCGTGTGTGTCAGATTGTGGGCCTACCTTAGTTTTTTGGGAACAGAGTAGTCTACCTCTATCACCTTTCCGTGTAATTCTTTACCTGTAGGGACGAGAATTGATATTGTAACGTTAGCTGCGTGTCATAAAAGTAACAATGCAAGCTGGCAGGCCTACACAGCAACACTTTGAATCACTTCACCAAGTAGGTGCGTCCCCATTCAAACAGCCAGCCCCTCCAAAAAAAGAACAAGTCCTGCGCTCGGGACGCGCCGTGTGCGTAAAAACTCCATATGTTTACATTAATGCACGCACACTGTGACATTTCGTGGGTGACAATTGAGGGTATCGGCGCCAAAAAAACTGATAAGCTTATATAGTGTTTGGGGGGGAAATGGGCAGCCATGCTTTCCACTCCCACAACCCTCACAGTGCAATGAGGGATATTTTTTTTTCTCCTCCTGTCTCAGTAAAGAATGCAACATCAAAAGAAGAGGTGGTTTGAGAGGAGAATGACTTGTACTCTTTCTATTCTAGGTAGGTGTTTCTTAATTCTCCGTGTTTGAGCTTCCAGCCGAGGGTTTTGGTTGGATTTTTTTTTGTGAAGCGCTCCTCGGCGAGGCTTTGAGCACGGGCTTTTCGTTACTATGAGTGGCCTGGCGCAGCACGGAATTAGCGTCTCACCTCGTCCCCCCTCTGCTACCTGTTTATTAGCTCTTTCCTCTGGACCCCCATGACCCACCTCCAAGACACCTCGTAAAAACATAGCCAGACATCAGAGGAACATGGATCTGACAAGTTTTCCGCGCTCGCTCCGCTCTGCTCTCTTCAATAAAATCAAGATAAAAAATAAGTGAAAAATAATTATGCCTACCCGAACCATCAGACCATCCCATACATTCCAGCGGGTGATTGCAAAGTAGCGCCCCGCACTATCGGAATCTCCGAAATATAGGTTATTGTGCGCGTAAAAATTGCGTTAGGGACGGCTCGTGTTTTCTTTAAGCATACGGCCACCAAAGCCCCCCGAGTGTGTCCTGTGATCGATAATTTATCCAATTTTTCTTGGAGCGTGCATGACTGAGCGTTCATCTAAACTCTCATGGCACACGGATGTGATCGCAAAGAAGAAGAAAAAGAAGAAACACAACACACACACTGTCCCGAGCAACAACAACAAGCAAATAAATACACAAAAAAAGGAAATAACACAAGCAAATGGTTCATCTGTCACATTTCGGACACCCTGACCTGTCTGTGTGTGTGGGGTTTTTTTTTTCTCTTCATCTCATCTTTGCAGTTTTGACTCGCTGTGAAATTTTCTCCCCCCTTGTCACCAGCAGCATCACTTATCAAAAAATCCACACTTACCAGGAAGACTCTCTATAGCCCTTATGGCCGAGTTCTGATCGGGGAAGTCCACAAAAGCATAGCCGGATTTCAGTAGGACCTGGTCGGCCACTGGAAGCTTACTCTCCCCAAAGAGCTGCTTCAAGTCCTCGACAGTGACCGAAGGACTTAAATTCCCGACATATAGTCTGTTCATGATCTGAAAAGGGGGAAAGGAAAAAAAAAAGAAAAATCTCGAAGAGGGTGTCAGATCTTAGAGTGGCGATATTCAGAGAAGTAGAAAAAAAATTAAAATAAAATATTAAAAAAAAAATCTACTGGGATTTTTTTAAAAAGAACGCAGCAGTTACCCCCCAGGTTATTACTAAGCTATAGGCGACCCCCCAGCACCAACTCTGGCCCTGGTCAAACTCTTTTAACAGGGACTGGGGGGGAAAAAGTGTCGTTACGACGCTTCTCTGGAGCCAACAAGCGCCGCCTCTAAATAAAATCTCCCTTAAAATCACAAGAAAAAAAATGTTTGGAGGTGCATGTGGGATCACTGCTGCTCTTCCAGCGTAGAAAGTGCAGCAGGGTATGAAAGTGGCATGATGATCACTGGGTACATTCAGCAAAGGGATGGGCTTAAAGGAGGCAGAGGGGTTATTTCATCAAATCATAATAAGGGCCGTGCCTTGGGTCCCTCCAGGCTGAAGGGAGTGAAGAAAAAAAAAAGAGCTACTGTGTGGAAAATCAAGTCGTTGTCACTGTACTTGTCGACTCAAACAGTGTCACTGATCCACCAGTTTGCCCTTTTATTTATTTATGAGCGACACAGAAATATGGATTTTACTGGAGCAAAAGAGTCCAACACCTGTTTGAGATTTCACCCTGTAATAGTAATAATCATAATAATAAAAAAAAGTCTGATCATCTTGCAGGATTGGGCTGTAATTATAAAACTGTTCTTCTTAAAAATGAAAGAAAGATAGTTTGCAATACAGAAAGTGAAACCTAAAATTAAAACTGCTACTATTGTACATTGTGTCCTTGCAGGAATAATAGGGAAATTAAATATCCTGCTGGTTTTTCCAGGAGCTTCTGCATCGTCCTCACTAGTTCAGCTCACACGTTGTTATTAAAGGTGATGACATTTTCACTTCTAACCTGTGCATAGTGCTAATAGATCCAAGCTCCAAACTGGGGGGGAAAAAACAGAGCAAATATTTATTTTTAGCTGCTGATAAGGAGGAGGTGAGGGGATTCCAGCCCCCTCACTTGATCTGGGAGGAGGCTACCCTGCATGCAGTGTCACTCAACCAGTCTGAGCTCATACCACTTGGCTACACACATGGTATAGCATCCTTTTTGCTTCTTCTTCTTCCTTTCTGTGCTGCTGTTGGTGTTGGTGATGTAGGTGTGTGAAGATGGGTGTGTCTGGGAGGGAAAACAGTTAGGTAAGCAAGGCAGAATTCAGACAAAAGCTGAAATGTCAGTGAAAGGCTGCAGCGCTCATGCATGGATGTGGAGTCTTGTACCTACACTAGGAGGAGGAGGAGGAGGAGGAGGAGGAGCCTTGGCCTACAGCGATTGAGTGTTTCTACATGTGACTGGCCTGTGTGCCTTGGAACATTACTGCCACCCTACTGTAGTGGAAAGAGTGCCAGCAGCAGAAGTGACCATTGCTCGCCTTGTTTACGTCAGTGTGTGAACAGAGGAATGTCCAAACTGTGGCCTATTTACAAAACAGCTCTTTAGTTACTTTCCTGATGACATAACACAGTAGTTGTAGGCCTTTCTGCTGCCGGCCGGGAATCGTCATTCAAACAAGTGACCCATTCATTTTCACTTACTGCACCAGATCATCACCATATTCATTTCTACAACTCCTGATATTACACATGACTTACAGCATCCCACTACTGCATTTAACCTGGTCGTACTTGCTTTTGTGTCTCCGTGTAAACAGCAGCATTTTTAAAAACATTCTTTCCTGCTACACGATGCGCCCAATTAGGTCAGTGTGCACCCAAAAAAAAATCATTTCCACCCTGAAAGGAAAATGACTTGCGACTGGAGGGGATGTGACATTTTGAGGATGTGTTGCTTACACGTATAAATGCAGATTTGTGGTGGAACAGAGAAATAAATAGGCTTATGTAGTTTCCAAGGTGTGGTCATGGGTGGAACAGTGGTTACTGGTGTCTTTTCACTGGTCTGCCCTTTTAACACTCAGTCTGAAGACTTTAAAACAATCTTTACAGAATCTTATTGGAGACTTAGCTTATCACCTACAATTATTTCAATTAAAAGTACATGCATTATCTTTCACCAAAAACCTTCCCTGCATACTCTTATTTATAATTTATATCTTCTACTTTTTTAACTGTATTGCAAGATTCAAGGTTCATTTTACTAAATTGCATTGAAATTACATTGCTCATTCCAAAAGTAATCAGTGCTGATCAACAAAAGATAAAAAGTAAATGGCCATAGATATAGCTATAGATAAAACAGCATAAAATAAAATAAATAAAGGAAATTACATTTGCATTTTACATTCGCCTCACTGGTTTCTTCATGTACCGTCAAAACCCCCAATGGGACAAAACAGTCTCGTGTGGAACATGGCAAATGTTCAGTCTCCTGTTATGTTGTGCAATAAACCAAAGTGTAAAGTCACTACTGGCAGCTGAACCGATAATTTCCTATTTTGGTTTGATGTGTTACTCAGAAATCACAAATCATGTACAAAAAAAGGCAAATATAGCAAATAGACAGAACCTTTTGAATCTAGCAACAAATATCTTCACTAAAGAAATTTATTACTCTTTAATGCGAATACAATTTTATTTGTATTTAAGAGTTAATGCACCCAAATCATTAGCCAAATAAAGCAATTTCATTGTGTCAGTTGCACGCACCATGAATGAACTTCATTCATTTCAATGGTATTGGGGTGATGGGAGGAATCTTTAAACGGATATTACAAAGTCTGGACAAATAAAACAAAAATTATCTGCATGTCTTGATCCTGCTCCAGATAAGTGAAAACAGAAAGGTGTCTAAAGATAACGTGGCTGAACCCTCCTCTGAATGAGGATACAGCTTGTTTTTGCTGCTGTTTTAAAGGACCTGGGTTTTTTTTCCTCATACCACTGATGAAAAACTACAATTAACTTACTTCAACAAGTTGTGCAGATTTCCATGTACTGTACAGTACTGTACGTCCTGGATGCTGAACAGGTTTGGACTCCTCTGTGACCAGCAGGGGTAGATGTTGGACTTCAGGTCCTCACAGTCAGTTGCTGTTTGGCAGCTCTCTGAAATTACCGAGTTCACCCAGGCTGCTGAGCTGCATTTACTTTTGGATTTGTTCTCCTCATAAGGTTATGGAGTGCCAACAAATCACCTTTTAACACACACGCACATTACTTTCAAACTAACCCTTTATACTGCAAGATTATCTCATTTGTAATAAGGTGACCTTTCTCTGCTGCTATCTAGGTGAGCCATGCTATGACTTAGTGACCTGTGACCTTCAACAGGAAGGTTAGAAAACAGTCAAGCAGATGGGAGAACAGCCTTTTGACTAATTGTAATTAGCTATTTGATACAAGTTTTGATGTATTTTGTAATTATTTCTGATTAGTAATATTGTGATTACTAAAGAACAAACTGTAAGCCTAAATACATTGCATCTGTTTCTAGTTTATAAAGGTGAACTTTTGTAACCTGATATGTGAACTCATGCTTTGTAATCACTTCCATTCATTTGTGAATTTGACAGATTAAGAAGTAAAATCACTGCAAAGGTGCGTATTTCAGGTTATAACATTGAAACTGAGTAAATTAAAATTGTGTGTACATAACCCCATTGCAATGCGATAAGATTAAGCCTGTAATATATTCTTGTCTCCGTTACAGCAGCCTTGCAACAGCATGTTGCAGGAAGCAGAGGGGCTCTCAGGAAGGACACGAATCAAGGTGGGAAGAAAATGTATTTCCCTTTTAATCTGTTCAAAGATGAATTTTCAATCAATTTGTCTACAACAAAAAACAAACATTAATAAAACATTTACAACAGGTGTATATACATTTAAAATTATAAACATGAGAGGTATGCTCCACAACTGATGTCCGTATAGTGTTACTGGTCATGTATATGAGCAAACTGAAGTGTGATGATCACCTTAAGAAAAAGATCTACTCTGAGATCAATCATGTCTCTCAGAAACACTTCCTGTTTGGGATGGAAAGAGGTTTTTGCTTGATAGAAAGAGTCAATACCGACCTGTGAAACAAAACAGAGCCGTTAGACAAAACTCCCAGCACACTGCAACCTGTTGGATGCGTTGATAAAAAGCTGATAATTTATAGGAAGGACTTACGGGGAGAATAAGATCGTGATCTGGACCGAGACCTGTAAGCCCCTCTGTAGTATGGTGATGGAGATCGCCTTCTGAAACAAGACAGTATTAACACTTTTCTTTATCCATTTTTATCAGCTCCAGAGGGAAGTCAAACAATGAACAGGAAAACAAAATACTGTGCGTTACTAACCCTCTGAACCTCAAGCAGTTTGAGTGTTTTTTCTCACATTTTTAGTCACTCTGGGCTCATTTTTCACTGCAATATAAAGTCATACTTCTCTATTGAAACACCACAACAATGACTAAAAGTGAAAATGTGTTTTGTCCAAGTTATAATGGCACAAATCATAAGAAAAGAAAAAAGGAAGTTGAATTTAAACAATTATTCACATTTTACAACATTTTTTAAAAAGCTTGGGATCGACACAGGTGTCAACAGGTGTCACCAACACTTACATATTTTTGTTTGTTTTAATACTTGTCTCGTATCTCCTCTGTGTAAACAGCCTGCAGTTCAGCCGCAAAGTCTCTGAATTTTAGTCCCATGAATGTTGGTCAAAGCTGAGTCAGCCATGGCTTCCTGGTTGAGCCAGAATCTGGATCAATTTATGGAATAAAGTGATTTTTGATGAAATTCCACAATTTTAAGCTTAGATTAATGACTGAATCTAAAAGTCACACATGAGAAGGACTGTTGGAAAGAGGAAAATCCAATGATTGTTTCTATTTTTACAGTTTCTTGCTCTGAAAACTTTGTTACATTTCTTTGTTAAGAAATATCTTTCAAACCCACTGGCAGGTTTTGGGGTTCGGAGGGTTTTATAAATTAATTATTATTCAGTAGTATCACTACTAACAGATTGATATAGTCACCTGTATGATCTGTAGTAGTCCCTGTCGTCATAGCGATCGTAGCCGCCTCTGTCGTATCCGCGATCATATCCGCGGTCGTAGTCACGCGAATAGCGGCGAGGACCACTGGGACCACCTCCACCACTAAACACAACATAATGACAACATGAAATTTAGTCTGATTTCCTATTAGATCAGATGAACAGTTATGGCTCACTGGACTGTTACAATTCCACCTCCATTAAAAACAGAATCTTTCTTTCCAATGTTGGACTTACCTACTGACCCTGTAGCAACTGCATGATTTTAGTCTGCTTTCTAATCACTCACAGTAGATTGATTATATATTGAATTTAAACACTGCTTTCCAAATGAATTTCAGTAACAGCACCTTATGGGAAACAGCCTTGTTTCAGGTATTTCAAAAAGACCCTCCACTTAACAGTTGTCACTTATCATTTATCACTGTCTTTGACAGGTTACCTCTAAGAATAGATCTAAAGTAGAGGTGTGTTTCATTTCAGCACATTTATTTGTTCCACATAAAACGGGCATGAGGCCTCAGATGACTTACTATGTGGGTCGCCCCATGTAGATTCCAGGGGTTGGGGTATGAGGTCTTTTTGTGATAGAGAAGTCCACCCTAATTCTACGCCCATCCAGCTCCATGCCATTGGCTCGTTCCTTTGCCTGACAGTGAACAAACAGATAAATTACATCTGCATACCAACAATATCTGAAAAAGGGACTCAGATTCTTATACCTCTTTAGCATCATCTGTGTTCTCAAAGTAAACAAAAGCAAAGCCCCTGGAGCGCCTCGACTGCTGGTCATACACGATAGAGACATCCGCCAGGGGGCCGTATTTAGAGAAGACTTCCCTCAGATCTCTCTCTGAGGTGTACAAGCTCAGGCCAAACACTCCCAGGCAACAGTTGGGATCTGGATTAGCCTGCAGTGGTAAAGATATTAAGCTTTTCATGTGATAATTTTCTGATGCAACCATCCATCAAAACAATCTAGTTTCCAATTTTAGACAGCATGCACAATTAAAATTCTGAACAAGCAATGTTTTAGAAAAAGACCGATGTATTCAGACATCCGGCAAGAGTGCAGATAATGCGTTACACGGTTGCCGATGTGCCTGCGGCGGTTGGACATGGGCGAGCGACTGTGACTTCTGCGTCGACGCTCTCCGCTGTAGGACCTACTGCGAGATCGCCGACGATAGGACCTTGAGCGGGAGCGAGACCGGCTGTAGTGCCTTCGTGAGCCGCGGTGGGAGTGGGACCTGTGGAGACAGATACAACACTCCTAAATTCTTATGGGCTCTTTAACTACTGCCACCCAATTCTTCTAGAACTGCAGCTTAAGACATGCTAGCACTAGGAAGTAAAAAATCATCACTCACCCAGATTTCGACCTGGATCGAGACCGAGATTTGGAGTGGGAGCGGTGGGAGCCATCCTTTGAATGGGCTGAATGAGCTGGTGAGCGGCTAGCTGACTTCCCAGAGCCCCGTGGACTCACGCTCCTGGAAGCGGAGCGAGACTCCTGAACGAACCACACACACCGAAAAACATGTTATTAGCACCAACGAGATGACAAATATGGAAATTTGCCAAAACATTTCTATGTAGTTAAGAATTAAGACTATCCTGTGAAGAGTACAATAAAGAAACAGAATTCAGGATTGTGAATTAGGAATGCAGGTTAATGCTATTTTGTTTATCCATGGATAGTATGATATCAATATGATTACATTAATCAATATAATAGTTATCAATGTGAAAAAAACAGAAATCTGTCAATTGTGAAATAAAATTGATTTAAACAAATGTGTTGTATTCAATATAAAAGGACATGCACGCATTTGAGAGACAGACCAGAAGATTACTTAGCGCAGTGACCTTATCCAGATTACTTCCTTAACTTCATTTCTGTAACTTCATTACTTCACATTATTCTTCTTTCTTCAATTGTCTTACTTCTTCTTACTTCCCCCATCTCACACACTGCCCATACTTCTTCCCTCCTCATGTTTTAGCATGCATTCAACAATTCAGCTTCACACATCTGAGCTTGATATTATTGAAATTAAAGTGGACATGAGACTTCTTCCGTATTTTCTTCGTCCAACCTTAACCTTTATGAAAAAGAAAAGGATGAAATATATGACTACAATTGCACGCTCTTTCAACTTAAGTCAATGTTATTACGATCTTATGACATGAAAGGGAACTTTTAAGACCATATTATGCAAAATGTCAGTGTTCAGTATTATAAATATTTCACTTTCAGTGGTTCTACATTCATTGTTATGTCCTATTGGTCACTTTTGGTTACAATTGTATAAAATATCAAAGATGTGAGCAATAATACATAAAGTGAGGTGTATTAGTCTTGAAAACAACTGCAAAAATGGAAAGGTAAGCATGTGAACATACCCTGGTTGTATTTTGATTTTAGAAAGAAAAGCCAAAACAATATCATCATCTACTTTGCATGTACTGTATATATTCACAAGATGGTATGAGCAATGCTTACATGACTACCTTTCATTTTGATAGCAGCAGTTCTTATACAATAAACATATTTTCTTATGTCTACTGATGCAGTTGGCATAATTTCAGCCAAGTGACCTTTAAGGCAATACAGTGTATATCAAAACACTGAATGTGAAAAATTTATATGCAAGAAGAAACTCAATCAACAGCCCCTTCATGTTTCCCCCCCACAAAATATATCTCAGTAAAAGGTAGCTCAAACGACCTCAAGATGCAGCCACTCATTTGTATTGACCTCCTTAAAACAGACCCGAAAAGTGGAGGACTAATCCTAGGATCATATACTGAAGCTATGCCAAACATGAGCAATTATGCCACAAAAACACAGAATTGTTGTGGCCTTGTAGTGTTAATTTACTTAAAATAAACTGTTAAAACAAAGCTAATTAACATGCAATTGTAATCCATATACTAAAAGGTGTGATTATCCTTTAAGAGGCTGGTGGGTTTTTAAAAAAAATGAAGAAATTAAGTCTGTGCACAGCGACAAGCACTCTGCCCTTTGAAAACATGTTTTTGATGCAGGGTTCTCCTAAGACGCACAAGCTGTTATAAACTAATCTCTTGCATCTCAGATTTGAATTACATTTGCCCTTTTGCATATCATGCTTAAACAGGCCTGTGATTCTTACAAGCACGTACAAGGTGATACAGGCCAGATTTCAAAGTCGCATTCAACTAACAGAATCCTCTTCAAAGTCTGGCCTTTACACAGTACAGTATATGAGGTAAAGCACTGCAAAAATGTTTTATTTGCCAAAGCAAGCTGTTCACGGTTGTAGAAGATGTGCAGAAACACTGGTCAGTCCACTAACTGGGCATTAAGCAACTGTCAGATATCAGTAAGCTGCCAGTTTTTTATTGCCATGCAAGGGCTGAATGAGCGAGTTATTAATACAAATGAATAGGGCGAAATCTTGAGGCCGTTCGTTCTTATACTGAAAATATTTAACTCAAGTATGTCGCTTGATTGACACATGATGCCGCGCCCAAAACACCAGAAACCCACAGACATTCAAGGATCAATATTAGCAAGCGTGATTTCTCATAATTCAGTCGAGATGTTATACACTGTCTCTAAATGCAGGTTACTCAATTTATTCATTTAACGTGAATAAAGCTTGTCATGTTAATTTTATTCTGGATTTATGTCGACATAAACATGATGCTCCTTTAAGTTTTCTGCACACAATTATACTCAAGATGAACAAGTCTGACTGCTTTTAAAAGGCAATTTGCCAACGTAGCTACAATTAAATGCAAGAAATAAACAGATAAATTTCACAAAAATTACTGGTAACGACAAAAATGCTAGCAGTTTTTATTCTTAGCTGGTTTAGTTAAACGTCTTGTTAAAAGAAATTTGCACTGTAGCGCCTCTTCACACAGACAGAGCCTGAGGCCTAGCTACTACTGACAAGCTAGCGTTAGCCAGCTAGCTAACGACGATTCACAATTATTCACCTTTCATGCAATTAGCTACGCGTTTACATGTTAATAGATAAATGGCAACGTTCGACTGGAGAGCTGAGGTAGCAAGCTAGGCTAAGCAGCATTAGCAAACACAATACAGACGTTACAATTTCAGTTAACGACACAGACAAGCACTGCAGTCATGAAAACGTTACGATAAAAGCCCAAACTCGGCTAATACTTACCCGTCCTTTGTCGTTATCGCTCATATTTAGCGCCACTAAATATATTAAAATAACAGATATTGTGCCCGGGTGCTAACCCGCTAAGCTAACTACGAGCTACAGTGTACGTGTGTGGGCGTTTGTGTGTGACTGTAAACGTTAGCTCCTCCCTTGGTCCTCTCTGGGTGGCTCCTGCGGGCACATGGCCACAGTTTACACTTAGTGTACTTGCATCCATCTTGTACTTTTATAATTACCTTAACGAAGCTAATTACAAAATTAGCATAAAACACATAAAACGAAGTGTCTCTCAAAGCAAACTGCAAGCAGCTCGATTCCCATTCAAGTGTCAGCGTAATAAATTTAACAGGAAATAGCACGTTTACTTTTATAATTGTTAATCTAAATTGCAAAGAAAGTTGCATTTAAAGTAGTAATTTCAATATCTATAAATTGCAATATACTATTAATGAGATTCACCACAGCTTTTACTTTGTAGGAATTATAGTAGTACCTACTTCTTATTTTCACTCCTATTGAGTGTAAAACATCATCATTGTTAAGGGTTTGTCATTTTCAGAGAAATGTGAACAGCATAGAAGTGAAATTTGGTACTGTTGCATGCTCCAACTCAATATCAGAAAATCCATGGATAATGAGGCATGCCATCTTTGAAAAACTGAGATATGGCAAAAGACGCGTAAACCAGACCATTAGTTTTATAGCTGCATTTCCTTTATTTAAAGTAAGCAGAAGCTGAGATGGAAGCAGAAAATGGCACAAACTCATGGAGAGATTGGATGCAGTGATCTAAATGGCGTCAGCAGGCAGGTGAAACTGGTCAGTCTTGTGTTCGGTCTTTTAGTTATATCAAAAAAAAAGCGCCAGGCTGGTTGTTTGTTTCACCTTATGACAATATTATGGCAGATGAGTAGATTGTACTGAAAGGTGAATAAACACAATCTAAAAGAACACAGGGATATTGCTGTAGCTTAGCTTAAGTTAATGTCACTCAAATTATCTATTAAAGACCAGAACTTATTGCAAACTGTTCCCCACATCTGGCAGGACCTGACAGCAGACCCAGTTACTCATTGGTACCTATGGAGGGGAACAGAGAAAACATCCAGTCAGTAATTCTGAGTGTTTTTTCTTTTACAGTTATTGTCAGTTTATGTTTAAGTTAACCTACCACAGTTATATAGGACATTTATTTTATGAAGATCAAGCGCACTGGGTCCATCTCTCTGGCCGATGGGGATGTAAGGATCTGGTTTGGGGATAATGGTTGGGCCACCATCTTCAGAGAAGGCGTATCTGAATCAAAGATGCATAAAGTATATGGTATGTCCCAGCAAACATGAAAAATGTATGATTATGTTGCCTAAAAGAGCTGCTCACCGTCCATAATGCATGACAGAGCTGTAGTCATATGGGCTGTTAAGATTGTTTGTCAGCTGTTTCCTGAAGTTATGCATATGGTCTGTCAAAACAGAAAGAAATTACATTTAGTAGGGGGAAAATGGCAATCTAGTTAGAGAAGATGCTCTCTGGTTGCAGTATACATAATGTTAAGAAGCGATCATCCATCCTAACCTGCCATGATATTTTTCCAGACAATTGTGACATAGTGGTCTCGGTCTGAGCGGGACTGCTCGTGCACGAAGCCGAGGGCATGCATCAACTCATGGGCGGCCACTCCTGACCACATGCACCCTGGAGTCTGCAGCGACAGGGTCTGGCTTCCTCCGGTCTGTCCCAGGAAGGACCAGCAGCTTTTGGGTGCAGAGCAAAACTTGTATACGTCATCCACAATGCAAAAATCGTAACATAAGAAGCCATAAAGTGGAGTCGTGCTCACCCATATCTAGGCTGAATATCGAGGAAGCTGGCTTCATGAGTACGTGGAACGAACTTAATGCACGTTCCAGAGGAAATGTCTTCCATCCCAGTTTCTATGGTTATTCTGTCCATGTCGTCTACCATTTAAAAAAAAATTGAATTAAAAGATATCTCTGTGCATATTTTAACACCTCTTTAAATCTGAAGCTTCATACCATATAATGGGGACATGATATAGGGCACATAAACAAATCCATCCACTGATCTAGGCCACAGACAGGCATTGCCAGGGCAGTTAATGGCACTCCTTATATATGAAGTGGCAATATCTCCCTCCCTGAACGACAGTCCTCTGGGGGCTCGCATCCCTGATGAGAGAATAAGCATTCAACATAAACTTTTCAACACTTAAATGACTACATTTTTGAATAAATTACAGTTTACTTACTGCTATTGACTGCCAGGATTTGGTCCATTGCAGTAATTTCATCATGGTCTGGGACTTCATCTGAACCCAAAAGAAAGAAATATGAAAGTCCTCCTCTACTACTCTCTTTGAACAGAATTATCATGAAAATGCAGAGTGTTATTTACATGCAGGTTAAAGTGCATGTAAATGCAACTTCTTCCAAGAACCTACCCGAGTATTTCCTTTTCAACCTCAGCTTCCCGTCATGTACACCAGTAGAGTTCTGTCATACAAAAGAGCATGTTAATTTATTTTGGCTGACAAAACTAAAAGAGATTTTCTTGAAAATATTCCCTCTTGGTACTGACCTTAACAGGTAGCGTGCTCGCCTGGGCCAACAAGCCAAACAAGACACCCAGAAGCATCACGGCAGAATGCATTGTTGTGTTTCTGACTGGTTTACCAGCTTCAGTTTTGCAATGCAACAGCTCAGTGAACTCCACACCTCCACTGGTTCTATATACCCGCTTCTCCTCCACCGCTGCTCTGGTCTGATTGGGCCCCAACCCTATGATGGAGCATGATTAAGAGCTCTCATCATCCAGTGTGTGTAATTTACTCAAGTCCACTACTGATCCGTAGCAGGTGGTCCCGTTGCTGACCTTCACTTGTGCCCTGTACTTATCGCATGCAAGATTCAGCACTTTCAGCAATGAGACGCTGAAACGTGTTTTGCTGTTGGATGTGCAACAACTCAGCTGCTGCCATCGTGAGAATAACTGTCCACCCAGACCAGCAGACCGGCAATTTGACACTGACTAAGCTGGCAACTGGTGATTTTGTGATATACTATCAGATGATAACTGCCTTACCAACAATCATTTTACCACAAAGGTAAATATAGAAAGAACAAAACCTTATCGTTTTCCAAATATCATTTCTATTTTTATCAAGGGGCCAATTTTTTAAAGTAATGACTGAGGTGAGGATCCCATGTGATAGCAGTTTATGAAATCATCTCTCCATGGTTACTGCAGGTAAATTAGTACTATTAAGTTTCTGTATCTGACGTATGGGCGCACAGTTTTAAATATGAACACATTCATATTTATTCTAAGTGGTTCTATATCAACCCAGGTTTTCTATACTCTTTCTCATATTAAAACTGATTTACAGCTATTTTTATTCCTCTTAATGTGATCTAATTCTTGTGATACCTTATTTTCCTAAAGTAATATGCATGTAAGTAGGATTCTATCTGATCTCTTATTGGTTCGTGATATTGCAGTTGAATATATTGGGTGGACAGGGGCATTTAGACGACTATTACAAACTAGACCATCTAATGTTCAACCCATTCACTCAACTCTTTAAACACAAAGTGGCATGTCTAGTTGAAATATACACAGCTGCATGGACACAAAGGAAGTGCTGATAGAAAGCTTGAATTAATCTTTATTGAAATTGTTTTTGTCATTCAAAAGCAGTTTATCATTTTGACTTTCACTTCTGCTTCACCCCAGTTCAGGTTTCTTAATAATCATCCTTATCACCTGCAGAGAAAGACAGAAAGAAATCAGACTTCTGGCAGAGAAATAAATGAAATCTGAAATATTTACTGGAGGTGTTTTCAGGTTGTTTGCTACTGACCGCAGTGGTAAAGTTTGTTGATTTTCAGCTTGTCAATGTGGCTGAGAGACGATGCTTGGCCAAGCTTTATGTCCTTGCTGTTCTTAGGAATGATGGTTGGCTGTCCATCCTGAGAGTAGGCATACCTGAACCGATACATATTATATGTTAAGTCATACTACATGAACCAAATTATGACATACAAGGTGATCTACATACACGCTATTACTTACATCCCAAAGTGCATGATTGAGCCATAGTCATATGGCAGGTCCAGGCTCTCAGTCCTGAACTTCTCAAAGTTCCTCAGTCGATCTGTTAGAGAAAAAAGAAAAACATTTCCATTTAACATTTTTGCGTATGTTTTTTATTTTTCATTATACAATAAAATATGTTTTGAATGTTGGTGTAGGAATACAGCTAAAGATATTCTGTAACTTACAGATTTCATTCCACAAAACCAACACCTTCCCACCCCTTTGCAGTTACCTCTCCAAATGTTTGGCCACATGATGGTGACATAGTTGTCCCGGTCAAAGCGGGACTGCTCGTGCACAAATCCCAGAGCATGCATGAATTCATGGGCAATCACTCCAACCTGGAGGCAGTCGGGGCTCTGGAGGGACACGGTCTGTTTACCACCACGGGCACCAAGGTAGGACCAGCACCTGGTATAACACACACACACACACAGAAGAGCACATATCATCAGAAGAAGTTCAAGATGTCAGTTTAAACCAAAGCAAAGACTAAGTGATGATCACTAAAGTTTGATCTGTTTCAGTTCTACTAATTTCTGTACAAAATCCTGCTACTCGTTTGTACATTTCTTTAACGCTGAACAACATTATGCGATAGGAGTAAAGGTTTTAAAGCAAAGACAGGCAACAGCTCTCACCCAGACTTTGACTGGATGTCGATATAGTCTCTCTGGTGAGTCCGAGGGACAAACCGCACACAGGTACCTTTCTCTATGTTCTCCATTCCTTTCTTTATCACCTTTGTCTCCATTTCAGCTGTTCAGTTGTTTAGACAGGGTGGACGGTGAACAGACAATATATTAAAAATCAGTGAATACAAATCTGGCAAAAAGTATCAGATTGTAATGTGTTGCACTCATTTACACCTCAAATACAGAAACAACATACTGTAGTCATCTGAGAGCTCATATGCGATATAGACGTGTCCATCCACGGATTTCGACCAGAGGCAGCTCCGTGCAAAGCAGACTTTGGAGCGTCTTCCCGATGAAACAGCAATGTCTCCCTCTCTGAGAGTGGTAGTGCCATCTATGATTCGGGAGGCTGATACAAAAGTCAAGGGAAATTAAATCATTCTAGACAGGGCAAGTAGAGTTCTTTTCCTACAGTATGTTGTGTAAGCTGCCCAATAAATTACTCAAGTAAACTGTGTGCAACTTACCTTGGAACTCATTAGCTTTAATTATTTTATCCATTGCTGTTCCATCACTGGTCTCTTCACGTGCTTAAAAAGAAGAGTTAGTCATTATGTGTGCTTTTACCGTAGTAACTTTTACATGAACATTTAGCCTAATTTCAAATTGTGTTTACCCTTGAAGCCAATAGGACCCCATTTTGGGTTCAAAAAGAGTTTCTGCAATAAATAGAGAAATTTGTCAGCACTTCTGTTCATGGATTTGTTAAAATCGCAGTCTTACTTCAATCCCGATCCCATGCATACTTACCTGAGCATGCACAGCTGAGACACAGGTGGAGACCATGCACAGCAGGATAATCCGCTCCATCTTTGCCAGGCAGATCTGTCTTCAGTGTTGCCATTTGACCTGCACTAACACCAAGCTTTATAGGTGTTCCCAGTCGCTGTCCTGACATAATACCTGTGATTATCTCAGGTAAATTACTGGGTTACTGTTATTTGTTTGTGAGTGAGTTTAATCCTCAAATTAGTTTGATTCTTTCATAAACAACTTCTCCAAAGGTAGCATAATGTGAGGTCTCCCCCGTGTGTAATAACAGCTCCACTTCAATAACTAGCTTTAAATGAAACGGTTTTAATGTTTGGCGCAGGATTCGTACAATTTTGAGCTTTGAATGTCATGTTTATTTACCCGGAGTGCTGTTTTCTTTCCACTGTAACTAAGCTTACCTATAGTTCACATGCTATGTTGCGTTGCTAATTTCAGATGGTGCGTCACTCTTGCAAATCTCATGCGTGAATAACATATTTCCATGCACGATGCGTGTAGGAGAGGAGAAAAATTGTATCGCCCGAACAGGGACTTGAACCCTGGACCCTCAGATTAAAAGTCTGATGCTCTACCGACTGAGCTATCCGGGCTCTGGCAGTTCACCCGGAAGTACCCTTTATAAACCCGCGAAATTCGAATTCAGAACCCGCACGTGAATTCATTTCATATAAAACCATGACCACATTTTCTGGCCGCACATTTCCAACACGACAACAATCTTACACGGTGGGTCGACCTTAAAATGCTACGTTAGCTTACTTTTAATTTTTACATTTAGTTATAGCTCTATCAGCATAAGTAGCTTTAAAAAAGTGCAATAAAAGTCAATTTACACAAGGAAAACATTGTTGCTATCAAACTGGTATTTTAGCTGGCTAACATTAAAGCCACTTTCAACAGTTTTTTTTCGCAGACAAGCTAAATTACGGAATGTTGTATTTACTCTCTCGTGCAGATTGAAGAGCTGCAGCATGCTATTGGTGAAAACACTCAGGAACTGGAGAAAGTCCGGCAAGAAAGACTTCGTGCTGAAGAACAGATAACTTACATGTCACGTCAAAGTGCTTTTCTTCACTTTATCTTGGTTAACTTTTTGGTTAAAAACGGGTTTTGACACAACCTGTGTCCTTTTCGTAGATTTAGTGTCCAGGTTGTTCTGCTCATGCGCATCAGGCCTAAGTTTGCCAATGTTATTTTTTGTTTTTATGTATGGAAAATGAAAGGTGCTCTAATTCGCCTATATCTGCATCACACCATTTTATATGTGTCAAAAGACCCCCCCAGGGAAAAAAATACGGCTCCCTCGATCCAGTTCTGGTTTTTGCACAGTGAAAAGACAAAAAACGTTCAGCTTTTTGCAGCACTCTATTTACAGGGCCACTTTTTACGTCGTTAAAAGCTGCAATAATGCTCTTGTGAAATGTATTGAGACACTGCTTTTTACACTGTTGAAAACCGTTGGCTTCATTTGTTCATAGGGTGACAATATTTTTTCTACATTTAGTCCGTAAAGAGCGAAGCCAGACCAAACTGGTACATTGATTTAAAAAGTGCAATTGTTAAGCTGTAGATCTGAGCTGTCTTTATGAGTTATACAGTTATATGGAATTCAAAGGATGAAGTATTAACTTGTCTGAGAATATAATCACCCTGCCTGCTCTCACTGTTAATGTCTCAATTACTTGTTAGTCACTGTTGTGTAAATATAGATTTATTTAGTTGACACTTATGCAGTAGATGGCCGATTGTCTTTATGTCTTGTAGGATGATTAACTGTACAGTTTACAGAGGGTTAAATATTTATTTCCCTGACAATATGATTACCTTACCTTGAATTTTAAAAGTACCTCTATTAGTTTTGTATTTGTTTGTTTTTCATTAATTTAACTGCAGTGGCCTGTCCGTGAAGAGGATATTTACTTAGTGCCAGATTACTCTAGCAGTACATATTTGATGGTAGGGTTTGAGTGGTGGATGTGCAGTCAAGATGTGAAAGTTTGAAACTAATATGTAGGCTATTACAACTTTTTCCCCCGGCTACTATAAAGAAAAAACACAGTAAAAAACGGCATAACCAACAGGTTTTTGATGGCCTAAAAATCAGCATAATCTCAGTAGAGACAATAAATTTGCTCTTATGGCAGCTTTTGATTGCATTAAAAACTGTGTTGTAGTTAGAGCGCTGTAGAAAGTGGTGTTTTTTCAGCCATTTCAGAGCCATTTTGCTTTGAATTGAGTGCAAAACGAAATTGTGGCACTTTCTACTGTCCATACCACTAAAGATTAACTTTCTTTTTCTTGTAATTATAAACTGCTCTGCTATTTTAGTTACAGTTTTTACCTTCTTTGACGAACACTCAGACCTCAACACTTTCTTCTCTTTGTGCAGCCCTCTATGTGGTACCTCATTTAATTTGATAATATCTGAAAATATCATTAGTGGTTAGATACTAATAATTCCAGCCCCCTTAATTTTAACTTATCCAGGATCTTGAAACACTTTTTAAAACACTACCGTGTTCAAAGGCCCTTAGACGTAATTCATTCAGCTCACTCATAAAATCAAAAGTATTCTATAAGTAATCTATCATTTGAGCCACAGAACAGTATCAGCATAGTAGCTTTTTCAGCAACAGACTTAATTGTATTGATTAAATTAAACATTGCAAGAATAATGGGATGCAAGTTATGCAGGAGCCAGTGACACTGTAAGAGCAGCAGGGAAGGTTGTAAAAATCATAAACACATTCATTCAGACTTGTACTGTTTTTGTATCCATAAGTCAGAGTTTAATGTAGAAAACTTGCAAGTTGATGTATATTTAATTGTGAAATAAGTCATGGAAAGATTGTAAAAACCAGAAATTCACTCAGGCACATCCATTAGACTCTTACATTTATAATTTCTGTATAGCCATTATATAGAGGTTAGTAGAGAAAACTCACAAGTTAATGTTAAAATCATTTTTTTGGGGAAATTAGTTTGGTTCCAGTGTAAGTTGCCAGCTCACTGTAGTAATATGGGGACAAAGCAGAACACTAATTCCAAATGTAAAACACATCTCACTTTTAAATTAGACACGTAGTGACAAGTACAGTTTTTTGCCCTTCAGTAAAGTGACTCCAAAAAGTTTTGGCTTAACCGAAGTTTGGCCAAACGATGAACTATGCACAACCAAGTGTAACATTGACACTTGTGTAAAGGTCAAGCATGTTAACTTCTGTGCAGTTCTTTAAAGTCCGATCTGTTCTGGTCTCTTGCAGTGGCAAGGAAACTAAGCGGAGAGCAGATCTGATGGCAGAAAATAGTGAAGTTGTTGATGCGTTGCTGGGTCATCTCCTGCAGGAGGAAATGCATCTCTCTGAACAACTGAATGACCAAGCCTCTGCAGATAGGTATGACACAGTGCTGTGTGCATTAAAGAAGAAGACATAAATTGTACACATCTTCACTGTTTATTTGTTTTTGTTTTTTTCAGGAATAAAATCAGTCATTTGCAGGAAATGACTGAGCATGCCACAGAGAAGGTGAGAAGCATCACTGCTGAAATCTTGGAGGTGAAACAGCGTCTGGCGGACGTCAAGGCTCGTAATATGGAAGGTATGGAAATGCTGAGGGTGTCTACACCCTGGTAAATATGTATGTGAAACTAACGTGTTGTTTTTCTTTGTCAACAGCATCAGCTTTGATCCCAGGAAATCAACTGAATGAATAATTTAAAATGTCTTTTGTAGATTACAGGCACGTCTGTTTTTTTATTTTATTTTATTCAATTGATGTTGTGTGTGTATATTTATGTTACAACTAATAAAATGTTTGATTTGATCTTGTAGCAGAAGTACTTTTCCTTCTCTTCTCTGGGGTTTGAATATCAACATATCTTTTATTGTTTTTAGTTTACAAAGACAGTGCAATATTCATAATGCTCTGAACAAATTATTTCTGGGGTGACCAGAAAGATAGTCCATTGATTTTTGGTACAAACCGAAATTATCATATTGTATGACTGTGTCAATAAGGGTCATTTATGGTACCATAAAGCTTTACTAAAATCCCTGAAAAGAAAAAAAGAGAAAAAAAACTTTATGTGATTTAGGTGAAATTGAAGATAAAGCCAATTTTCAGTTTCATTGCATATAATATATAATATATAACATTATATATAATATAATATAATATTATATATATAATATAATTTGGACTCAGGGCCACTTTTTTTTTTTTTTTCTTTTTTGGCCAAAATGTACTTAATTTCTGGAAAGTACTTTTGGAAAATAGCAAGCCAAGCATGTAAACTATTGAGAAGCTAAGTGTCAGCAGAAACAAAACCACACTTACTTTGCATACAAGTTTGCAAGAACTTATGTGCATGTCTTAAAAATGCATCAGAGCCACAACACTGTTTTTTGGTATCTTTTAAGGCCTGCATTCCCTGTTAGTTTAGGGGATGTTGACAACTATACCTAAAGATAAAAACAGACTTCAGCAGACTGCATTAAAAATAAAAGCCTACTTTAAGTTAATAATAATAATAAATGAAAGGACATTTATAATAAAGGTTCTTATCTAAAAAATAATTAATCTGGTATATACAACTGCACAGGCTTGTACATGTATGAACATAAACTTGACATATTTTATAAAAGCCAAGGGAAGAATGGGAAATTTGAAAAATTAAAAAAATATTAATTTGAGAAAGTAAAAGATAATATTCAATTAATTCATACAGTAGGTAACTTATTTCATTACTAGCTTAGACTTAAAGTTTTTTTTTTTAAACAATGTTTATCTACTACATGGGAAAATTGTAATAATATTTCATATCAATTATTAAGTTTATACTTTTGGCCTCTTCTATTGGTGACATTTCTTGGTCTTGGGCTTCCTTAAATACAATAAGTGTTTATAGTGAAATCTGAAACGTCTGTCAGTGTAAACGTGGATTTATTGTAGAAAAACTGGGTTAATTCGCAACCTTTGGTCTGTGAACGCACCTCGTTGACGTAATGTTGACGCTCTCAGGCTTCCGTAGAAATGTCAGGAGGAACCAGTGTAGCGTAACGTCGGCGGTGCATTTTCTTATATCCTTTTACGGTAAGTGGTTTGTTATTTTTAAATTATTCTAAGACATATAAGTTGTACTGTGCTTGAAGACATGTTAGAGGAAGTAGACAGAGCTTCTCATACAGGAAGATAACGCCTATTATCAGTCTCTACTACACGTGTCGTTCAAAGAACACGTTTACATCAGCAAAATAGTGTTAGCTCTGTAGTCAAAACACTTTAAAACTGGTTTACATGTTATTGCAAGTCATGTCGTCATGTTGTACACAAAACATGAGGTGACTGAGTTGTGAATAGTAGTAATAGTAGTTAATTATTGTGGATATGTCTGACTAAAAAACGATATTTTAGAAAAGGCCAAATATAAATTACAGTAGGTTCCTGTTTTCCTCACAGGCAGTGAGATAAAACAACAAAAACACCATGACAGCTTCTGCAGACTGCCGCTCCATCTTTGACTTGTGCTCAAGTGAAGAGTTTCTTGGACTGAAAGAGGTGAACTCCATCCTGAAGGAGGCTGGAAACACTGGCACATCCATAGACCGTATGTATGAGTTTTGTTTGTGATAAAGACATTATCCTGAATTCACTGTTTGTTTGAAAACCAGCCCTTCATGTGGTCCACTCAGGTCTGGAAGACAGAAGTCCAGAGAATGACAAACACAGAGAGTCCAACCTGGTCAGAGAGGTGTCAGACAAGATGGTCTGCTCAGCCTGCAAATGCCCCTTTGTTAATCGTGAGGAACAGGTGATGTCAAACACTGCTTTGTTCAGTCAGAAAAGATCTGTGAATGTATTAAAGACCAGTGGATGAGCATGCTTTTTGTGTCTGCAGACGGAACACTATAAGCTCGACTGGCACCGGTTCAACTTGAGACTGAAGATGGCAGGATTACCGCCGCTAACAGCAGAGGAGTTTGAGAAGAAGACTGGAGCTGGTGAGGAAATCAGTCTTCTCATTTCTTTTCTTAACACATTTGTTTTGATGTTAGTCCCTCCTGAAAAAGGAGACACGGAAGAGACGTGAGAAAAGAGAAGTCAAGACAACAGGCATTTAACAGAATAAAACATCCTTGCCTCAGAGCTCTCATTTTAAAGCAGTATCCGCTAAATATAAGGCTATGTTTTGTTCTAGCCAACAACTTATTTTATGATCTCTGTCACATGAGCACAACAGTGTTCCTGACAATTTGAAGTATATATATTTAATTCAATTCACAATGTGTTGTAATGCGACAAGAATGTGTGGATGTCATACATTTTTATTTTTTTTCACACACTCACACTATTTCTTAGTGCAAGAAAGAGAAGTGACACAAAAGAGTACTATACAAATGAAGAGTGACATATATCATGACTCAGTGATATTTATCGTATATACACACATTTGTCAGGGCTGCTCCTGACATGGTTTGTATATTCCAGGTGTATGTCACACTTCGTTTAAACTTCACAATTGTCAAAAACACTTCCACAAAAGATATATCGAGGTTACACCTGTGCACTCTCTCTCATGGCTCCTCCAGCAAACCTCCTCTCTCCTCGACAAACATTTTGAATTGAGACATGCTTCAAGATTACACGCTAAAATTGATTTCCAGGTTACAGTTAGGAGAACAGAGGAGACACAGAGGCTCAAAACAGAAATAAATTGAGCCCCTGCACATCTAACAAGGATGTTTAACAAGAAGAAGGGTTGTTGAAGTGTTTGATTTGTAGTTGTCACTTTACAGGAGACTTGTCAAGTATCTCAGGCTCAGAGTCTGATTCAGAGGAAGAAGACTCTGACAGCGGTGGTGGTGGAACAAGTGGTAACGTCACCAGCACAGATAATGAGAGCTCGCTTGATACTGGTTTAATTACCGGCCGCCTCTCCAGCAAGGTGGTTTTCCAGAACGCAGTGGGACAGTATGTATCAGTCTACCGCAGCGTACTGCAGGGAAAGGTAAGGCTCTGCAGGTACAGTATAGTCTGTGTGGTTAAAGATCTCATTTTTTATTTCTAATTTTATGTTCCTTTTATTTTTTAGTCAGACGATGAGAACAACGTAATATCCTCCCTGAAGGCCATAAGTAAGAAGACAGTGTGGGTCATTCTCATGACAGGTGGAGGCCACTTTGCTGGTGCTGTGTTTGAAGGGTAAGTGGACAGGTCTGTTTTTTCTTTTTTTTTTCTTTCAGCACCTAAGATTTCATGTTATGGCTGGAATGTAAAGTATAGTAGGGCAGCCAGCTCAGTGGTCTGTAAGCATCTACACAACACAATGTATTCATTTATGTTACAGAAAACAAGTCCTGCAGCACAAGACTTTCCACAGATACACAGTGCGAGCAAAGCGAGGCACTGCTCAGGGACTCAGGGATTCTCAGAACCGCAGTCACACACCAAAGTCTGCAGGAGCTGCTCTGAGGCGACACAATGAAGCGGCGCTAGTCAAGGTAAGATTACAGTCCATTTAACAGCACCGTTATTTTGTCCTTACAGTGATAGCTATTGCTGGTTCTAAACAAAGTAAGCTCTTCAGACTGAAGTCCTATACTCTCATCTTATCAACTGGGGAACCTGCAGGTCCCAGAGGTATACTTTGTGTTATCTCACAGATGCTTTATTTTCTCATTCCAATTTTTCATTTTCTGTCTCTAAATGAATTATTTTAGGTTCAGTCCTCTTAAAAATACTAATATATGGAGGTCCCTGGGGACTGCAGTCAAAATTGCTCAATTCATCATATGCAGTTTCAATAAATGGAACTATTTATTAAGTTCTTGTTTGACATGGGTCCTAATTTAAAGTATCACACATTGTCAGGGAGATAGAGCCCCTTTTTTCAGTGATTTTGAAGGAGACAGACACAATTGGTCTTTCAACAACCCTAAATACTGCTCTTGCTCAAAAAAGGATGATGTTCAATGTCAGAAACATAACACAGAATTTTACACTAACATGTTTTATAACTGTCAAATTAAGTGCTCATGTTCTATTATACAAGATAAGACTAAAATATTGTGTCATGCCTATGGCTGACAGGCAGTCAGGATGTGGTGTGAGTGTGGTAAAAAAGAACAGATGTAATCATTTTGAGGCTGCAAAGGGAGGGGTGTGAAGGAGGTTTAGGCAAGGAGAATGATTTAAGGATGTTTGCTCTGTTTCTCAGAGCTCCCAGATGTGTTAAGCTGTAATAAATGTAGAATATATCTCTAGATGACATCAGTGTTTTTTTTTAATCAGTGCTAGCAAGCAGATCAAGGCTGGCCAGATTTGAGTGAGCAATATTCCACAATGTCGTCTGTTTTGATGTTAAATGCATGCTGTTCATGTTTTTATTGGCTGATGCTTTAATAACATAGTGTTCAATTGTCCAAGCTACAAATAGTAAAAATGAAATGGTGTAACGGTATTTAGTTTGCTGAGTGATGCTTAACTTTCTAGTTTATCAGTGCCTCACTCATAAGGCGATGTAGTGAGTTATTCACATGCAGTTTCTTCAACCCTTCTGTAACTTTTTGCAGGACATTCAGGATCTTCTGGTGCTCTGGTCTGAACACTTAAAAGAGGCCTCTGCAATATTTATACGAGCCCCAAGCTACAACAAGACCATCTTTTTTGGTGGTCGTGCTGCTCCCCTTGACAAAAAAGATCCGAGGATCCGCACCCTTCCCATTGCCACACGCCGGGCAACATTTCGAGAGGTCCAGAGGGTGCATGAGGTGCTTTCTACTGTTCACGTGTACGGTAAGCTGAATTACATACTTGGAGTAATAGCATGTTACCTGCACATCCTTGTACAGCCAGGGTGTAATTATTGTATTGTCAAAAATATCTTACTGAAGGGAAAGACACAGACATGTCTTCAGTCTTCAGTCCATCCAAGAAGGTGTGGAAAAAAGCTGTCAAACCTGCAGCACATATAAACACCGATCAAGAGCAAGGTAGGCATGTGAACACTCTCTTTTGAATTTTAAAGTGTGGCATAAAATGGCAACGTTAAGGTTTCCTGAAATTGAGTGTTTGTTTTTTGGTGGAAATAGCAGAAGAAAACCACAATAGCTCAGATGAAGAAGATGAGGGTGGGGAGATCCAGCTGGAGATGGTGGAAGTGACATTAGGAACCCTGGACCTCAGGGAGTCTGAAATCTATCCCTCCAGGCATAAAAAAAGGAGGAGGAGAAAGAAGGAGGATGCCAAAATGCAAAATGAGGGTAGGTGTGGTCCAGAGTGTCATCACATATGCAGCTATAGAAACCAAAGGAGTGTTTATGTGTCACAAGAAAGTTTTGGAACATTGGTGAAATCTCTTATCCATCTGGGACAGAATTAAATAACGCTGAGGCAGACAATCAAGAAGAGTGTGCGCCAGAGACCACACCAGCAGAAGACACCCCTCAAGAAACACAATCGAAGAACAAGAGGAAGAGAAAAGCACAGAGTAAGAAACAGCAGGATGGTGAGTAAGGGCTTTTATTGTTCTATGATTGTTATCTTGCACCTGTTTCTCAATCTCGCAGAGCTCGTTTTCAGGTAACTTATTTTCTTCTCTGTGTGCTTACAGACACTGTTGAGGATGAGACATGCGAGTATGGCTTGAGAGATGCGCTCTTTACAGCCTGCAAGGTTGGGGATATGGACGCTCTGTGTGGACTCCTTCAGCTACCTGGAGAAATGGCAGAGAGTCAAGAGCAGTCAGAGATTAATTCTAGTCCTCTGACGCTCCTTAATAAACCCATAGACTCATCAGGGTTCACTTTGCTGCATGTTGCCTCAGCAGCTGCACAGAAGGCAGTGGTCAGGCTGCTGTTAGACGCAGGAGGAGACCCTGCTTGCAGGTATATAAAATAATTTAGTCAAGTGTCGTAATTGGCAGCAGTTGTAATGAACGCAGTGAACCTTTGCCCAGACTTAAGCATTGTTATTGGAATATTCCTTTTCAGGGATAACAAAGGGCAAACCCCGTATATTGTCGCCCCTGACAAAGAGACGAGGAATGTCTTTCGTAAATACATGGGTGAGAATCCTGACAAGTATGACTACAGTAAAGCACAGGTAAGAGTGAACTAACTTTGTACATGTATTGCATCAACTGCAAGCAGAGAACTTATGTTTTACCTCTGTGCAACTGAAGGTCCCTGGGCCGCTAACTGCAGAGATTGAATCCAAAAAGATGGAGAAGAAAAAGGCCCAAAAAGCACAGAAAAAACAGCGAGAAAAAGAGCAGAAGGAGGAGAAGAGGAAACAAGAGTTGGAGGCAGAGGAAAAGAAGAAGTTTGCATCTCTAACTGATCGAGAAAAGGTGATTAAATGCATATTTGATTTGTTCTCATGTAGTAAATTTTGGAAATATTAAATTCTTTGCTATTTTATTACAGAGAGCTCTGGCAGCAGAGAGGAGGTTAGCAGAGCAAGTAGCTGCAACTAATGTAAAGTAAGTCCCAGAAGAGCCGTCCTGTCGCTTAGTGTAGTCATAATGCAAATTTACATGATGCAATACTGTAAATGTTTAGTCACTGAAAGGTTTTACTGAAGTTTGGTGTGATTTTTTTGTGGCTTTATCAACAGCAGGTGCTGGTTGTGTGGAGAATCTCTGCTCGGAAAGATCCCATTTCAGTACCTGGAATTTTCCTTCTGCACTCCTCGCTGTGTCCAAGCACATCGAAAAGCAAATGCTCCTCCAGGCAAGACTTAACATTGATGTGGAAACTTCATATTTGTAGAGGAGCTACCTCATTAAGACTACATGTGAATTTGTCTTTTTAAGACACTAATAACACTTTGTAAGGAAAGTTTACATCTTACCTGTTTCCTTTATAACTGTAAACACACATTTCAAATATAATTCTATTTTGGCTAATAATTAAAAACAAATAAATGCATACACTGTATCAAAATGTAATGAAATAAATGTACAGTTTATTTACAGAATCAGCAATTATGAAAAAAGTAAAATGAAATGCAATAAAAAATTGTAATATTGTTCATCCATCACTAATTTTTCCACAGGCTTAGTAAATATTAAAACTCAATGACAAGATCAACATGATCCCTGATGGACTGTGAAGCTGCTGTGCCAAAAGTTAAAGGAGCGGACACTGGATTGTGTCTGTTAAAGAATTGTTTACATGTGAAACACTGACATCTGAAGTGTTTAAGAATGACAAAGTCACAGAGATAATGTGGAACAAAGCATTGTTTCTCTGAGCAATTTCCTCATGTCAGGTCAGTTGTTCAGAGAACTACTTCTGCTTTGCTTTAGTCGAACCTGATGATGGATTCTTATATGGATGCTTTAACAGTATTTAAGAAACTTGGTGCAACAAAACTCAGTGTCAGGACTTTCCAGCGGTGATGTTGAGCTGGGGCCGATCCATAAAAAGAACCCGCAAGTGTGCCGGGGCTCCTTCCAGCTCCAACACTGTGATGTTGTTGGGCAGGGTGGTGCTGAGCAGGGGTCCAGGGATATACAGAGTCTGCTGAGGGCCCCTGGCTGGCCAATATCGCCCCAAGTTCACGCCGTTAATCCAAACCTGGCCCTGATGATAAAGAAAATGCGACATTAACATCCACAAGGATACAGTTATTTTACATAATTTTATTCCTGTCTGGAAATATGAGGTAATTAATTGTGCGAATGACCCACATAAATCAGGATTACCTTTGTCCATTCATTTAGCTTGAGAAAAGTGTCCCATGCCAGGCCGTTGGGCTGTAAGGTGCCCATGTAGAAGGCTGGTCCAGCTTGAGGGTTTTTCTGAGGGGAGTGGACGGACTTTTGACTGCCTGAATGAGGCCATCCACTGGCAATGGCTCCATCAATGTCCAAAGGGTAAATCTTCCAGTCAGTCAGAATGTCTTTACCCAGGATCAGGTTGCTCAACAGGCCCTGAAATACATATATTGGTTACAAGCTAGCATTTGTATTCTGTTTTACTAACAGTACTGATCACATAAGCAGCAACAGTATTATTTTTTCATATAATATGTATAGGGTTTGTTAGCAACTTTTGTTGTTTCACTCTTTATGTTCTGTTTACTTCTTGTTGAGACCTCAGGCTGCAAGAATGTATTCTGAAGGGGAGCTGACATTGATTCCTTGCCTTGTAGTCATTGATTCTGCTGCCAAAGTTAACCCTGCCCATGTTCTCAACAAGGATGTCCACCGTGTCCCCCTGCTGTCCAGTGACTTTCATCACCAGAGTAGTGTCTCTCTCCAGCAGTCCCTGGAAAACCTTTACAAGCAGACGCTCTTTATCATGATTATCAATGTTAAAAAGATATACAGAAAAACTGTTCTCTAAATTTCACAATCTGAAACACCCTTTTTCAAGCTTTACGTTCACCTGTGATGTTTTTCCCCCTGACCTGGAAATCTGATTGGCTAGACAACAAAAGGTGACTGTGAGCCCTTACCCCATTGATGGACACATATGCACGGTCATGAACCCCATTCAGTGGAGAGATAAGTGGCGTGGGCTCTGAGAGGTCCCTGGGCAGCGTTGTGCGATACAGCATGTATCCATAGTACTGAACACAATAGACATGACAGGTTGCAGACAAAACAGTCTAGAAGTTCTCCATGTTTCAAGGGGTTTACCATCCCCATAATGCTAGTCTCTCTCATTGTTGCTGTCAGACAGACACCGTACCTGTTTCATCTCTTCAAATGTCAGAGGATACTTGGATTTGACCGGCCCCAGAGGTGAAATGGTGTTCAATAGATCGCTGATGTTTCCAACCTGTAAAAGTGCATCCATGTTAGATGAATGATTGAGCAGTGTTACACATTTTAAGACTCCATTGTTTCCATCATGATTGATTTCCTGACATAATTTTACCTTTTTCAGGGTCACAAAGCCATAGGCAAACTTGGGAGTTGCTGGTGGCATGGGGCCAGAGGGAACCTGTCTGAACTGATGAGCAACTGAGATTAATTAATCATAATCTTCAACCTTAGTAGGTGGCCATTCAATCAGCTGTACCTGCGATATGACGTCTCTGATGGCCAGCAGCTTCTCTGTGGGGTCTCCTGCCTCAGTCAGTGGGGCGTCGTAATCATAACTTGTCACTACTGAGCGGAACCTGGTGTCATGATCAGCACCTTTGTAAGAACAGCAGAGAGTTAAAATAGACCACTGCACCACTAAAAGCCTGTAACCAGTCATAAGAGTTAGATACTGATTCTGAAAACGTGACTTTACCGTTCCAGTAGCCAAAGTTCGTTCCTCCTTCAAACATGTACCTGAGAAGAGAGAGGGGTAGACTGTATTATTTGGGAGAACGCTACCTTTCCTTAAAGCAAAACATGACTTTCTACTAGGATCTTAGTGGCCATTTTTAGCTTACGCTGGTGACTGTTGACTTTGTATTTATCTTATTCGCAACAAATTTAACCTATTAGACCACAACCACCTGTATACCCTGATATAACTGATTTAAAAAACATAGAATAGAAACATAACTATCTCATGTGCATATTAATCCATAGCTGAAAATAGTTCCTCACCAATGCTGTATGTAGTTCTGCTTGATTTGCTAAAAGCTGTTATGCCTTTTTTTAAATGCTATATAAATTTGATATCTGTGACCTGATCTTTAAGACATAAGCCACAACCAGGGCAGACAGGTTAAAAAGCTGAGTTTTGGTCTCCACATAGGAGTGGTTGAGTAGAAGAAAATGCAGAACAACACCAACCTCATCATATAATGAAATGTGTACAGACAGGAGGAAAACTTGTAAGCCTTGAGAGTTTGGGGAGACATACATGTTGACGTTGGCCCCCATGGTTAGCATTTCTGCTAGCACTCTGCTGACCTTCTGAGTATCAACCACGGCATGCTGATCTCCCCAGTGGTCCAACCAGCCGGTGTAGAACTCTGAGTTCACCTGTAGCATCATTTAAAAAACATGTTTCAATGGTATTTCCCATTTCTGCAAGTTAAGATTATAACCATGTGGAATATGGAACAAACCAATGGTCCTCGAGGTTCAAATCGTCTTTGCCGGTCGAAGGCTTTAGTTATGTTTGTGTCTAAGTAAGAGAATAAACAGAAATCATGACTCTCTCTGCCATTAACATTTAAAAAGTAGACACTGTTATCTCCTAAACACATAATACCAACCTGTGCCAAAGTCCACTGTGGCATATAAACCCTGCAGAGTCCCACATGTCATCTCTCTGTCTGTGTTTCCATCAGTGGTGAACAGGACGGTGTCTTCACCCAGGAAGAAGCGGAACAGAGTTCGCAGGTGACGCATGTAGTTGTAGTCACAGGAGAAGTAACTTCCATATTCATTCTCCACCTGCAGTTAAGATCAGTCATTAAACCCAATAAAAAAACACAAAATGTTAAAAAAAAAAACAACTAATAGGAACCCAGTGAGTGCTCAACCTGGACAGTAATGATGTTGCCCCCGTTGATATAGAGCCAACGTTTCATTTTGGGGAGGAGAACAGCGAGCCAGTTGCTGACTGCCTGCACGTAATCTGGAGCAGAAGAAAAAAAATTGTGGTATATTATATTTTCTTTAAAAAAAAAAAGAAAGACAAAGACACACTGGTGAATGTTTTACCTGTGTCTGCTGAGCGGAGTATGATGTTCGGTTTTTGAAGTAACCATGCTGGCAGTCCGCCCTGGAACAGAAAATATGAACAAGGGAACAAAGAACACAGAAAGCAGCTAAGATAATGTTTTATTTCCCAGTGAGACGACTAAGAACAAAAGCAAGTTATTATAAGATCAGTCAGTTCCTTTTGTCTCATGACATTGCTTTGGAGTGCACTGTCAGAAGAAACCTAATCTATTTTAATTCTGTAAAATTCTGTATTTTCAAACACTATATATATGTACTGCTAGAGTTACAGTAAAATAGTCATCTGATGTTCCAAAATTTACATTTACATACATGTTGTAACTGTAGACATAGTAATAAATGCATTATGATTTGGGTGACAAAGTATAAAGCATATAGTTGACTGGGCATTATTGCTTCCTTTGGCTAACAACGTCCACAAATCTGACGCATCTGTCTGAATATAGTTAAACAATAATGAAAACAGCTGGAATGTCTGTACTTCCTGTTTCAAACCATTGCTTCTTAATTTTTCTGCAATGCCACATTGTAATATTTGGTACTTTTTTGTGTTTGTCACTTGTCCTTTTCCTTTTTGTGCTGTGCTGTTGTGAATTAATTTAGTTAATACAGCTTGTATACTGATATAAACAGAACAAACTGAAGTCTCTCACCATTTCCCATTCTGCACAGATGTACGGTCCTGGACGCAGGATGACCAGAAGACCCGTCTGGTTGGCCAGATCCAAAAAATGCTCCAGATCTCTGTCCCCTGTGAAGTTGTGGACGCCCTGCACTGTTTCATGGAAGTTCCAGGGAACGTATCTGTGTGCAAGTAGGAAGTTCATTACAGAAAACAACAACAACAAAAACCCACAATTACAAATACATATATTTTAACATGTGATGTGTTCAACTTACACTTGGACGGCATTGAGTCCTGCCATGTACATCTTCAGGAGCCGGTCCTTCCAGTAGTACTGAGGAATTCTGGAGTAGTGGATGCTGCCTGAGATGTACTGAAAAGGCTTCCCATCCTTCAGGAAACAGTTGTTTGTGTAGTCTATAGAGAAGGATCTTTGCCCAGAGACCTGCAAGTGTTAGAAATGTGCATTTTGTCATTCTTAGATGAGTGTGTACTTTCCATAAAGAAAGTACACACTCAGTGACTGTTAAAAGTTCATCCATCTGTAGTTGAATATGGTTACATACATAAAAGATGACAGATAAGTTTTCCTCTAAGCTGGTTCACTCAGACACACAATGCAGGATCAGCTGACTGAATTACTGTATTAGTTAACTTGTAGTTTCCTGCTTACCACATTTCCACTCTCAGCAGAACAGCTGAGGTTCACTGCAACTAGAAGTAAGAGAGCAGCAGCAGCAGCAGCAGCAGCCATATCGCTGCCTCCCTGGAAAGTCTTCACCTAAACCAGACTCATCACTAACCCGTACTATTAGGACTGCATGTATGTTTGGCTTGACGCCTCTCAGTCCTGCATGTCTGTTAACTGTGGAGGCAAAGAGTTGCACAGGCGCAGTCATGTGATTGTCATCGGCCATCCGCTGGGTCCTAATGTCTGCCAGGTTCACCTCAAACTGAACATAATCATCTGTACTGTGACAATGAGTGCTGCCTGGTTCCTACCAATTTTACTGCAAATACAGTTTTATTCAAAGGTGTAGGTTTCATGGGTGTAATTATTCATAATTTCTCAAATTCTGTTAATATATATCATTTAATTTGACAGATTACACAACTCATAAGATGACTTTGAAGAAATTAATCAACAAGAGTGCAGTGATCTCACATTCGTACGGCAGCAGGAAAACATATGTTTTTAAGCTGACTGGATTTAAGATGAATAACAGTGTAGATGACCTTTTCTGATTTAACATTTTCCCTGATGAGTCAACACACGTATAGGAATGGTTTGCCCTTCTGTCCTCTTTTGTTTGGGAAAGTTAACTTTTTAAATGTCTATGTGGCACCCAATCATGTCAATAATAAAGTCATTTAAATTAAATTATAATAACAAATATTTACACGTACAAACATACATGTTTCTGATCTGCGGTTACTGACCTCACCAACCTGTCATCACTGTGTATTGTTCTCTTATTCATTGTTTTCCTGTTTTCTCTCTACTTTCATTTTCTGTCTACCCCCATCCCAAACCAGTCGAGGCAGATGGCTGGCCTCTCTGAGCCTGGTTCTACCAGAGGTTTCTTCCTGTAATGTAGGGGGAGGTTTTTTGTTTTTTTTTAGTTTTTTTTAAAGCCAAACATGTTGCCAAAGAGCTGCTCAAATGGAACCATTGGGTTTGTTGGGATTCTAGATATATCATTTTTAGGATTTTCATTTTACTATGTGAAGTGCCTTGAGATGACTTATGTTGTGAATGGAGCCCACTTGGAAATAATTTAACATTAGAATTTTTATGAGGACGACAACAGTATTTCAGAATATCAAACATAATGACCTTATAAGCTTTCTAGCACAGTGTACAAACTGTTTCTGAGCTGTATCTTTACATGTCCACTTACAAAGTAAACCAGGGTAGCCCAGGAAATGAGGAAACACAATAAACTAACTATAAACCATGGACAACTCAGCCACCTTAGCCACCAGGGGATATAATGGATTCACAACATGCTGTCGTACTATACATTATGTAGGCTGAGAACAAATGCCATTGTGTTGCTATGGCAAGATAACAAAGCAGCCAGTTCAGGAACGGTTTGCTTTATTATAACAGCTTTAGGATGCAGCTCTGTGTCTGTGTGTGTGTTTTCATGGTGTTTGAATGATAATTACACATCAACTAAACCTGACATGTTTATCAAAGGATTTGGTTTTTCAAATGGAAATGAGCTTTTTCATTTCCTCTGGAGAATTACTGTGAAACTAATTTAATTTTGTGATAAGGCTGTGATACTGATGCTGATACAATAAATCCATTTACATTGATCCATCTCATAATACTAGCCTGTGTGATAAATCTATGCGCTTTTCGTGACACTAGATGGCGCTTTGATACTTAAACGAGAGCTGAGCTGCACTGGTAGGCCTGTCTGAGATTTTCATAGTCTCATAAAAAATTAATGACATGTTTTATTGTATTTTGAAGCACGAGTCATGATAGCACATTTTGCACCTATTTAATTACATTTTCCAGATAAAGAGGGAGATTTTTCCTCATCTTGTCACTGTATCTGAGGCAGCTGTGTGTTTCCAAGTGTGTTGACACTTGCAAATTGCTTCTAAGACATATTTCCTGCTGCTCTGCAAACCATTATGGTTACAGAGAGCTCTTAAAAGGGACTGAAGTGGAGGATGTTGTAACGTGTGATGGGAACACCAGTTTATCTGACATGTAAACACGTAGCAATTATTCCTGGTAATTTGGGTTAATAAATCCCATGTCTGCCTGCTGGTTCATTGCTATATTCATGTACAAACACACTTTTACACATGCTTTTGCTGTTTTTTTGGTTTTTTTGTCAATTTGCAGTGATGATTGTCTAAACTCTAATCTCATTTCCGGCCTCTTTGTTCATCAGTCTCCATTTTAAGATAATTGAAAGGGGGGTGCTCACAACTGCTAATGGCAAATGATCCCAACTGCAGATAGGACAAATGCTCCGGCTCTGTGGCTCATTAGGCCACAGTCAGATGCAGTTAATTGTCCTGGGAATGAGAGGAAGAACGACATACACAGGCTTGTAATTTGGTTATGAGCGTGATGGTGCCTGAGGAGAGCTTGTCAGCATCCCATCTTTAAATCCCCAGAGCTTGTGGAAAATGTATGTTGAAACCACACAAAAATCCCAGTGACTAATGCACTGAGGGCAGCACCAATTACCCAGGCACTGCAGCAAAAGTGGAAGTCTAAGGGAAGGGATTTAGAATAATGCAAACACCAGAGACGCTGCTTCACTCTCATTACTGTCAGAGGAGATCAGGTTACATTCACTACATGGTTTTAAAGGGTCTGTATTTGACCTGAACTCCACTCTCCACTTTTTAATTACTGCACAAGTTAAAGGTGTAGACCAGCCCTGCCTACAGTGATTGAAGAGACCTACTTCTAATGTGATGGGAGACACAGAAAAACACTCACCCTAGGGCTGGGCGTCACCTCAATGAAGTCATCTCCCTGGAGTCTGTAATTAGATTGAACCATCCCCTCTGTCCCACCGCCCCTAGAATAAGCCCTCTTTGTTGTCTCTGGTGGAAGCAGGTGGATTCAGATAGCTACCCCCTGCCTGCAAACACTCCCACCACCCACAAATACAGTTTACTTCATTTTAACAGCTGATGTTAAAGGGGCAACGCCACAATTTCTGCATATATAGGTCAGTTTAGTCATCACTTAGCTTATGAAAACAGATTGCATTCATAGTGATGACAACAGGGTTATTTTTGGCTTTGGTGTGGACTTTATAAATCTGTACCAAAAAAGTTTGAAAAATGTGGACACCGAGAAGAGAAGGTGCAGTGTAAGATTTTACAGAGTGGAGGACTCTGGGTTTTTGACACTATATGAAAAAATCAATGCACAGAGTTGTGAAAAAGGTTCAGGTACTAAATGAAGAATTGAGGATGCTTTAAAAGATAATGTCAAGAGTATTGTTGTATGGATCAGTTAACATCATACAAAGTCCAGAAACAGAAAAATAGCAAAAAATCAAATCAATATATGATATAACCACTGTGGCTTTTAAAATAGCATTATTTTTTTTATTGGCAGATGCAGTGTTGGAAGCATCTTCAAGAACTTGCCACATTTCTTCTGTGCATTTAGTCGTCTCACTATCTCCTATTTCTTCATGTATTGAAAGACTGATTGGATAAGACTGGACTTCTTGTTGTTGAAGATGGTTCTTTATGATGCTTACAATATTTTAGAGGTCATCTTCATGCTGCAGAATGACTTTAAGACACATCAGAAGCCTCCTTGATGGTTTTGTGGCCAACAAAATTTTGACCAAACTTTTAAAAATATCTAAAAACCTTTATGAAAGTGTGATACTAAATCAACAGAGTAGTTCCGTAAAGTGGTAAATAAGTACAGTCTCACGTAATGAACTTAAATAATTTGAGTATTTCAGCTTTATTCTCCCTTACAGATGCAATCGTCAGAAGATAAAGCTTTTCAACATGAAATGATCGCTTTAAGAAATGCAGTGGCTTATTGTAGACTGAACATCAACATTATCTAAAAATAATAATAATTAAGTTTAACTTCAACCAGCTACAACACTGAAATGTTGCTTAAACACCAATGCAGCAGTAATAAAAAACCAATAATTTAACTCTGTGACAGGAAGTGTTTTACAGCTGACACTGTTCTTATCTTAACATAAATAACTTTTGGTGAAGCCATGAACTCTGCAATAGAGTTTCCTCTAATTACTTAAAAACTTTTACTTCTAAAAATGAACACAAATGCTCAGTGAAAAGGCCATTCATGAAGCCTTGATGAAAATAGAGTATATCTAAATGAACTGCATCCTTCATTTTGCTCAGAAACCTAAAGGCAGAAAATCAGAAAGCAGTTAAAGATGCAAGATATGCCTGCTTCTCAAATACATTACCAAAAAAGACGTAAAGTAAGAGTTTGGTTTGTCATCACAATCCTTCACCTGTCACCTTTTTATATAAGCAAAATAATTTCTTGACTTTCTTTCTAAATAAAGTTGAGAATATCAGACTTGAAATCCTCCCCAGTCGTCCCTTTTACCTTTAACCATCAATCAATAGTTTGACAACCACAGGCTCAGACTTGTAACTGATCTGTTTCTACTTCACCGTTTCTTTCTGAAGTACTTTGAAAAAATTAAATATGAAGAAAAGTCGATTGTGATGATTGTTTGGTCCCTGATCTGAGTGCAGAAAGCTTCTCTCGTAAACAGCCTCTAAAGTTGGGTTGGCCTGAACAGTTTAGCTCTGTTTCTGACACGTTTGCGTGACTGAATGTTTTCTGTTGTCTTAGGCAATACCTGTTCTGCATCATCACCATTAACCATAGTGTCCCACAGGAGTCAGTTTTAGGCCCACGAGTTTGTTTGTTTTTTATGTCTAAGTGCTTGTCATTCGACTGGGTAAAATCTCTTTCCAAGCATATGATGATGATACAAAGATCTGCTTCTCATTCAAAACCAAAGCATGATACCTTGAATATTTAACTCCTTTTCTGACCTGCCTGTCTGAGATACAGTCAGAAATCAATCAACTTAAGTGCCTTCAGATGAAAACTTATGTGAACTATTAGACTCAGACTTGATTTTCACTGCCGACACAAAAGCAATTATCAAGTTTTGTTTTTTGAACTTTTAACAAATTCACTTATTTTGTCTCATTGGAATTACTACAATGCATTACCCAAACCATATATACACAGTATATTGTGCTCAACCAAAATAGCCCTGCTTCACCTACAGCTGCTACAGAACGCAGCTGCGTGGCTCCGAACAAAGACGAGGAAACACAAACATATCATTCCTATTTTAGCTGCCCTCCACTGCTCCCAGTGATTTTTAAAATTGATTTACAAAATATTTTAACATATACAGGCCTTCATGGTCTCACCCCATCTCATCGTAGTGAGCCTTTGATCCCGTGTGTTCCTGAGGTCCTACATTGTGTCATTATTGATCATGCTTGCAACTAACCTTGTGACCAGAAGTAACCCTTCGATCCTTCACTGTCAGGGCCCCCGAGGAGTTGGAATAGTTTACTAAAAGATCTTGGCTCAGTGTTTGCTTTTGAAAATATATTCTTGTGAATGACCTTTTATTAGATGATCTTTTAAATGCTTAGTGTATTTTGTGTCTTTACATTATAGTATTGCTTCTGCTTTCATTACTAATTAATATAATTGCTGAGATATTTGCTTTGAAGTGAGATTATTTTGCTTGCTTGTTACACACTTATGGCTTCCTTTTGCCGGTTCTGAACATATAAGGTAAATCTCACTGATTGGTGATGTCAGCGGACACCTAAATGCTTTCTAAATGCTGAGCTGCCTGTGATTCACACAGTTGAATCATATGGTATGAGACAGAACAGCAGAATTCCCCACAAGTTTCTATATCAGTCTTGAGCTCAGGATACATGAGGAATGTACCTTCCCTGTTTTCTCAGGCTCTGAATGACCAGTGAGTCACTGCTGGGCACACTAAACCTAATACTCTGGAATCTGAGAGAGACTGGTTCTGAGAAACTAAACAATAAATAAAAACATACCAGCAACAGGACAAAAGTTTACTGTTATCTTTGCATTTTATGCCTGATTTAACTCTGGAATTGTTTGCATGTTTGGCATAATTTTCCAGGTTTCGTTAAGCAATCGGGCCACAAATAAGAACAGATAGGGAGTAAAATGCGATCCAACTGTGGGAGTTTTGGAATACGAGGCTGTAAAAAACAAACAGGAAGTTGATGGTGTGGGGGAGCATGGGAAGAGTGTGAGCTGGCTCTCATTTTTCATTCATGAAGAAGGTATGGTATGCATTTGGGGTGCAAGCATGTCTGGAGAGGAATGTTTGTGGTGAGATATGTGTGGTGACCTCCTGCTGCTTGGACGTTACTTCCGGTGAACCCACTGAAGTCCATCATAGCTGATGCAGAGACTTGTAATATCTGTCTAATCACATCGAGCCATCAGATCTTTCCTAGTATGGAAAATAGTCAGTCCTTAAACCTTTTAAGTGTATTTGTATTTATCTTGTAGCAACACCAGCAGCAGAGCTCTGCAACAGCACTGCCAGTCACTTAGTCTATTACTTTGGTTTCAACTCACAAATCTAATTATCACATGGATTGCATAAAGTTTTCTCGAGGTGTTTGTGGTTTCCAGAGACTTAATACATGACTCCTGTCCTTTTAGCTAATGCCACCAGCTAATATGTGTCAACAGTCACTGGTTGAACTGTCATGAAATGTAAATGAGTCTGTTGATCCTCTGACCTGCAATCATCAGTGCAAAGCATTTATAACTAAACATCTACAAGTGTAAAGTAATCTCTTCACTGAGGAAATAAAAGTGCTATCTGGAACCTAAAATGGGTTCAGTGATGCCATAATAGAACCACATTTTGTTCCACTGAGAATCTTTAAGCAAGAGGGTTTTTTTTATAGAGCCATTTCTGCAAACAGAACAAATATGGTTCCTTTAGACACCATAGATATTTTCAAGATATTTCTTTGTGGACCCATCTGGTTCTATTTTGAAAATAGGATTTCATTATTGTTTAGGTCATTTTTAAGCAAAACTGTAAGAATTTGCTGTTTTTCTGGATCCCTTCTATTGTAATACATGTAATATTTGGACTGTGGGTCAGAGAGAACAACATATTGGGATTTGGGAAATTGTGACGGGAACTTCCCACTGCTTTCTGATGTTTTACATTTCAAGTAATTAATTAAATAATTGGGAAAATAATCTGCATATTAATCCATTATGAAAACAATCACGAGTTACATCTCTAATTTTATTACCTGCAACCAAACCAAATAACACCAATACAAATGAAGAACCTTTAGCACTTTAAAGAACCACACAAAGTAGGCTACATGTGTCCTCTAAATAAAAAGATCCTTCAATTGGCAATGGCACTTTGAAGAACCAGGGAACCTTCTGAAGAACTATTTAGGAACCATTATTTTTCTGAAAGTGTCAATCTCAGCTGTGTAAAATTGTGCGTCACATGCTAATTAGCTATTGCTAACATTCTCACAAGGTATGTTAAGATGATCACCACCATAAGCATCCCCTAAAAACATCAGCATGGTAACATTGTCATTGTGAGTATGCTTCACAGAGCTGCTAACATAACCGTTAACTTCAGGTTTTATGATGTGATTTGTTTTATTTGCTTAGATTAGGCTTCAGATAAAATGATGCCCCATAAAACATAGCTCTCACTTTTTACTCATTTATTATTTTACCAAAATGAAAGGTTGTTTGCATAATAACTTGGAAAAGCTTCTGCTTATGTATGTGTGCAGCTGTGTAGAAAAAAGCAAGAAGGCAATAACATTTTATTGAAACTGAATCATCTATAATCAAATTCGCTGAATCGTTATCACTTACAGAATATTTTTGTCCCTTCATGGTGTACCCACTTTTATATATATATATATAAAAAAACAGTAGAGATTGTTGACATAGGTGTGAGTAATGCTTTCAATTGGAGACCAATTGGCTTGGTGATGTTCCAGGTTCAGTCACATAATTCAATAAATGCCACACCAGGATTCGTCATCGACCGTATTTACACATTAATGCCCCGCTGCCTGCCAGAGTGATGCGATAAAGATTGAATCACCTTTGTCTGATGATACTGTTAGACGTTTCCATTTTTATTCCAATGTCTCTGCTCTTCTTATTTTCATCCATCTTGGCTAAACTTCATCTGGTTCAATCAATTTAACCACCCATGTGTGTCCAGTAGTCTGATCCAATGCTCCCCTGACACAGCAGCCCCCATCTTGACACATGAATAAGCAATGACCATGTCAATTTCATTAGTGAAATTCACCAATAAAAATCATTACATTGTTACTCTCATTTAAATGAATTGGACTAATCTCATAACTCACTATGACAGTTTTACACTCTGCTCTAAGTAACTATATCTATTGCACTTAACTAATATTATATGTTTGTATTGTATTTTCCTTACTTTCCACTTCTCTTTATTGTTATGTTACTATTTTGTTTCTGATTACCTGTTATCTAAAGTCTACAATATCTGTTTCACGTGCTCCTTCTCTGTTGTTGTTCACTTTTTTTTATTTTTAAGGCTCTTTACTGGAGCTTTTACTTTTCAAAAGGAAGTATTTAAAAATATATGATTGTGAATAGATTGTAAAACACTTCAGCAAACTTTCCATTCTTGATTCTATTATACTTGCAAAACATTTACTTGACTATGTTTTTTGGTATCAGGGAATGGATGTTGTGGTATTCCTATCGATACTACACTTTATTGTAATTCCAATAATTTGCCATCATCAAGTTTTCAAATGAATTGTGTCAATGTTATAGATTTCAAACACAGTCTATGTTAAAAACACATCAGATTAGACAATCTCGCATCATATTTCAGATTTAACAGCCATTGTGATAGAACTCAGGGTGGATCAATGGCACTGCCTGTTGGTCAGCCGGCCCACTGTTCAAGCATTAATACATGGATGGGTGCTTTTTAAAACCACCTCCAGTTAAGTGTTTATCATGGTCCGGTTGTGACTGACAGCTCCTGGCTGTACAGAGACTTATCAGTCACTCTCAGTTAGTGGGACCTCATCACATGTGCTCAGGCCAGACTTGTCCATTATTGGACATGAAGCTGCAAAAGTGTCCTTCAGCTGACCTGAATGACTTTGCCTGAGGTCTTTTCTATCAGTGAAGGGGGTCTTCACAGACTCTCTGTCTCCATTGCCCCTCCAAGCACATGTGTCATTCTCTATTTTTGCATTTAACCAGATGTTTATGCGTTAGAACCGGCAGATTGCTCAGAAATGGTCTCATGGCCCCACACGGCGTTACATTGTTTAATGGAGGCCATCATAAAAACTGGCCGTCATGCATTTTGCCCTGACTAAGTCTGTTAGTGCCACCACATGTGGTCAATCTGTCCACAAATGCACAACTCGCTGTAAGAGCAGGATATGGGCGCAAAGAGAGTATCGCTCATTACCCCCGTGCTTTTTAACACCATTCTTCTTTCTGCCTTTTGTAAAATTCATTCAGATGATAAGGCTGACAGCCACTGCTTGCCTTGGTTGCTATTACAAGTGAAGGTGTGATTACTTTCTTCCACAATGAAAGCAGATTTCCTTGTACAATACAAATGTTCAGTGTAAAGTCTGCATAGTTGATTGTTTGTCCGTCTGTGGTATGCCTGGTGTTTCCTCACTGGTATGTAGCCTCACAGATTTGTTTTTCAACCACTAAAAACCTTTTCCAATGCAGATATAAACCACACTTATCCTAAAATCTCCCTAAAATGACAGCACTATGTAGAAAGGGGCATAAATAACAAGAAAAAAATTAAATAATTTAAGCTGTGACTAGAATTTTTTATAAAGTTATAGTTACGTTTTTTTTTACGGTTTACATCTATGGCTAATCTGGTCCAGGTTTTTGTGCAGTAACTCAATGAATATAAAAACACTGAATGACTTTGCCTGAATGATTAGCTTATATTTTTTGCACTCAATGAATACCATTGTACTTTCTTTAATGATCATCAGTGGGGAGCCATTTTCCTGCTGCTGTGACCCTTTTCATTCTTTTGAACCTGGAATCTGCTTCCAAACAAGATCAGACACCAGAGGCATTGCTTACACTTCACCTGCACAGTTATTAACCTCAAAGGACCAAGCCAGCATATGTTGACTGTTGGAGACCATTGCAGGAGACAAGAACAGCAGGTCTTATGATCCCTGTCCCTTCCCCCGGTCCCTCTGGGGATCCTCATGACCAAATGGATGTTTTGTTCTAACTCCCTTTGTCCTCTCAGGTAGAATGAAACAATGCTTTGCACTTATACACACTCTACTCTGCCTGCCAACTTGCCACAGTCTCACACTGAGGGGTTAAATTTTAGTGATTTACTCAAAGAGCAGTTCTTTCACTATTGTTGTTTAGTTCTGGCAAATGTCCAGTGGGTAAAGCTTAGTCGGTACAATCCTGAATATCCTCAACCTGTGACCTTAGCCGGACCTGGCTTCATTTATAATTTTATGATTAAGGTCAAATCACCTGGGACATGATGTGTATTGTTCCCTGGGCAAAGCTGGTGCTGCCCCATATCGCTCACAAATCCCAAATATTTTGCTAAGGACAGAGTTGTTTTGATACTCAATAACCTACCTCTGTGATGCATTAACTTCCAAGAAATGTTAACTAAGCTTTTCACTTGTATCACATCTATTCTAAATCCCACTTTATTGCATTTTTGCTATATCCAGCAGTCTAGCTCCATATTCTGTGCCTATTTTATCGTTTAGATTAGAAAATGGCGTAGTTTTTGTGTAAAAATTATTTTTAGGCCTTCATTTGTCAGTTCACTGTAGACATATACAGAAAGGGGAGAAGGAGAGAGATTGGGGGAATGAGTTGCAGTAAAAGTCCAGCTGGCCATGTGTCAAACCAAGGACTCTGCTGCCCAAATCATTCTGCCATCGGAATAGTTATTCAGATACAAGTAAAATTGCAATTCAGAGAGGAGAATCTGTCTGCCTATACAGTCCATAGTCTGGTCTGTACTATCTGTACAATACATATTATGATTCACCTGTGCAGCACTGAATCGGAGCAGCTTTCAGTCTGTTTTCAACTTGGAATCAGGATCGGGTGATGCTGAGAAGACAAGTTCTCTGTCTGCACTGCCAGCCAAAAGGTCTCTGAATGGTAAACTAGCTTTGGCACAGGGATTGTTCCAGTATTTCTCCTATCAAAGTCCTACACAAGCACAAAACGGTGACTCAGCCGTTCTCATGAAAGCTGTTTCTAAACGTATTACTTAGCACAACAAGCTTGTCTAATCTCATGCTGACAAAAATACCATTCATTTATATATTGACATATAAACTAGCTCGGGAAGCTGAGTAATACACAGAACTCTCTTTATATTTCTAGGTTACCTTAAGTCCATCACTTGAATATAATAACAGTAAAAATGGAAACTCATGAATAATACCTTGTGTTTACCCAGACAAATTAAACAGCAAATTTAAGAGGATTAACAATCTCTGGGGGATTGTCCTTTGGTCTGTTGAGTATCAAATTAGGTTGTTTCTTTGTTTACTGTATACTTCACTTGTAAACAATAATGAGGAGAATTTAGGTACAATTAAGGGATTTAGTTGGAGAAGTAGTGCTAAAATGGTACTCTTTCGAGATATGTAGGCAAGTTAAATAAACAACAAGAACACCATATTGACAATAAAATTACACTAAATTATATTAACATGAAATACAAAAGAGTACTGTCACGTTAATTTGCAAATTCTATTCACAAAACCACATTATTATGTTTATCTTGACACTATTTAAACCAAAAGCGTTTTAATTATTACATTAAAAAAAACAGCAACAACAAACACTTAATACTATCTCTGTTTTAGCACTCGGCAGCACAGCATGCAGCAAATCCATACTCTGTAAGTACAGCATTCTGCCATGCCCTATATTAGCCGCCAAACAATCAGCACTGCATTACATAACAGACTACACCCAATTTACCAGACTGCATCTCTTGCATGTTCAATACAGATTAACGTGTCCGTCTATCCACTGTTATTCACAGATCATGACTGGATCTTACTGGCATAAGGTTGCAGATTAAAAAGCTCGTGTTTTTGCTCTTGTTCGCTGGAACTGATTGTACAAGCTTAACAGACAATCGGTAAAATTCCATCTGGTGACAGTGGGGAAAGTGTAGCAGAGCGTTTGGTTTACAAGCTTGTGCACAAACACCTATGTGCCCAAAGACAAAATGCAAAATGCATTTTGTGCAAAATGCAAAAAACCCCCTCTGAGTATAGGAGAGTCATTTGATTTTTAATTCCAATTTAAATCTGTGCTTTGACATATTTGTAACACGATAAAACATTTTTATTAATGAAACTGCAACGATGCATCTTCTTGATTGTAATTATTACACATAGAGACTAGCAGGGAAGACAGTGGAAGAAAATACCTGACACAACTGCATTTTCACACATAGGCTGTTTTAGGCACAGGCTGTCAAATAAGTAGAAATAATACATGAAAAATAGTTGTATTTTCAAAAATTGCACAGTTTGCTTCTGTTTTGGTCTCCACCAACTCCAAAGTAAAAAGTCTACATTGTTGACATGCTAATCAAGTCGAAACAACAACAACAACAAAAAAAACAGTAATTATATAGAACATGTGAAACAACAGACCCAAAGTGCTTTCCAGTAGAGAAATATGATTAAACTTACAATTTTGCTTAAAACATTTAAATATAAAGTTTGGGAATTTCCATATATATAATTATATAACTTTACCTCAAAAATGTAAATATTTAAGGTTAAGAACCTAAAATAAAACCTACTGTACCATACCAAATTACCTGACCTAATTAAATACAAGTTAAGACAAAAAATTATAGAGAGAAACCGTACGAATAAAACTATTTCTTCTAAGCAAACACATTGGCATATGGGGAGGAGGAACTCAGCAGAACCAGGCCCAAGGGGAGTGTCTGCCTCGACAGGTTGGGGTGAGGGTAGTCTGACTCCCTGGATGTAGATTGTTGGTATAATCTTGCCACTGGACACGGATTTCATGCAGCTCTGGGAAACAACCTACAGGCAGCAACCTACCACACTAAAAATGTCAAGTTTTGCAGAGGATACATCACATATTTGAGCAGACACATTGGAGAGAACAGAGAGGAAACACTCCCTTGTAATGGGATGAAACCTCCAGCAGAACCAGGCTCAGGGAGGGCAGACGTCTGCCTCGACCAGCTGGAGTGAGGGGAAAGGGGAAACAAAAAATAACAACAAAGAAGAAAATAACAAACACTTCGAAGGTCGGTGAGGCCAGTAAACAGCAAGATGGAGAAAACCACTCCATAGTCGTACGAAAAAATGTAGAGAGTGGAAGACGCTAAATTAATAACAAAAACCTCAAATATAAAACATGTTTTAAGATGACCGTATGAACAGGATAGCCAAGGAGAGGGCCTATTAGAGTGATTAAAGGAAGCAGAATGATAAAAAAAAACAGAGTCAAAAGAAAGATAAAAGAATAAAAGAGGAAATTGACTAAAACCAGGCAAGCGATTGACGCAAAAAAGCAAAGGAAAACTGATTTAAAATGTTGTATTAACAAGCATTGTTTTGTATTGTAGGCTACTTTTGGCTTGCCTGAGATTGTGAAACTGATGAGTATGGTTTCAGGAGGGTTTGGTTAGTTTGCTGGCACAACAATACAGATAGATTATTATTTATTTAAACCAAAAAAAGGCAGAAGAGACTGAAAGCTAATGGCTGCAGCATGGATGTCACTTAATTCTCCTGTTCGGCTAAAATAAACCCTTCTCCTGCCTCTTCCTCTTCCTTCCCAGTTTATTTTTCCCTAAGGAGGAAGTCCATATAATGACTGTGCTTACTCTCCTGTCTTGAGCATGTAACTGAGAGTAACTTCGAGCTGAAGCAAGCTTTCATTAAAGGGACAGTTCTCCCTTTTACGCACCAATTCTCACCGAAAATGATTTCAGGAATAAACGCGCTTGTGTTGAAAACGTGCACATCCTTTCCCAAATCGGAGGCTCTTTGTAGGAATAAACAAAGAGGGCGTATGCTGGAGGGGAGGTCCTGTGTCCCTGCAGGCTCCTCCTCTCTGCATAATGTGCCGGCTGGGTTCATTGAAACGACTAGACAGCAGAAAGAGCGCAGCAGCGGCTCGTCGGGACGCAGAAGACGCGGTTAAGAAAACAGCTAGTGTCCAAAAATAGGACCGCAAAATGCCTCGTTTGTGAGCGACAGAGTCCTGCGAGCAAGTTTTCCGACAAAAGAGGGGGGAAAATCTTTCATTAATCCCAACGAAGCGGATGGAAATTATTTGGGAATACAGCTTTCTCTCCTCCTCAACTGTGGTACCCTGAAGTCAGACTACAAAGAGACGAGAGGTCGGGCCACTGCTCAAGATGGATACTTTCTTTTTAGAGGTGAGTTAGTTCACTTTTTCCACTCATAAAGTACTTTTAGGTTAGTTTTTTTGTTTTTAATGCGACTCTTCTTTTATTTTAGGAGCTTCGCTGTCTTTGTTTTGCTTCACTGTGCTGTTTTCTGTGCGTTTCTGTACGACTGAGTCCATATTTTAACCTCTATAAGCACCTTTTTTGGGTTCCTTATGATGCTTTCTCACACATTGATGCCTCTTGTACCAGCTGTGGTTTGCTTGCACTGAGCAGCTCTACAGGATGCAGCTGCAGTGGGAACTTTAATGTCCCAACAAGCCTCTGATATGGACCACCATAACAGTGCACCACTTTAAAAAATCTCAGCCCAGATAATGTTATTACTGAGCACTCATGTGACAGCAGCAGCAGGAAGATTTCATCCTCTTTTGTCTTTTTAATTTGCCAGCTGATCTGCCTTGTAAACACTGAGCGTGTTGCCCCATGCAGGCTGGATGTGTCATCTGCCAATCAGACACACACCACCTCACTCAACACACTGACTGTAGGTCTCATTTGTCATCCCCCTCTGAGTCAGAGGAGGACACACACACATGCACACTCACAGACAGACAGACAGTGTGTGAGTCTCCTCCCCTCCTTCACCTCTTGTACCTCTGCTGGCAGCATCAGCTGTGTCTGCCCCTCACTGATGCGCTGTGCTGTGACTCACCGTAGGTTCAGTGTTTGGGAGGTGACTCCTGGATCAGCCTCCTTTTCACTTGCATTAATGTGTCAAAAGGTGTAACGGAGCATTTCATTAGTCACCGAGGTAGTTTGTCCTCTGTTTAGTGTGTGTATTTTCCTTGAGAGTTATTAAGACTGTGTGAGACCTACCAATTTATAGGGGTAATATTGAACCAAGGAAAGTCAAGTTTGACCAGAGCTATGCAAAACCTTAGAAAAAAGTTGTGCTCATTATTTACATTGGACACATTCAGTTCTGCGATAAATTATTGGACGCATCATTATCCTTTACAGTTGTCATGGCGTGTTCTGGGGAGTTTTAGGAAACCTGTGGTCTAAAGTCAGGGTTGACCGATTTTCACTCTGGCCAATTATTGGATCCAATTCTCAGCATTTTCCCAAACATAGGTATCTTTAATTCTTCTTTGACCAACTCCAGATAAAGAAGTTGTATTTAAAAATGTGCTACTTTGGTTCTGATGCTGCTCTCTTTCTCTACGTATAATCACCACTCTATCAATCTTTCTCAATCTGACTGATTGGTTAACATCAGGAGAACCCATCAACAATAAACAACAAAGTTTTGCTTTATTGTATTAGATGCCGACATGGAAATGTTAATTGTTACTGCAAATGAATATCAGTTATTTGTCTCCTTGGCTACTAATAATTTGTATCAACTATGAGAAGAACGCAGACACATCTTCTAAAGCTCAGAAAATGACTCAGTTCTTTTCAGTTTTGCTAAACAGTGATTACTGAACAGTATTTCTCTATAAATTACGACCCTCAGGTCACACTAACAGCACTGGCCTTCAAAAGCTTTGACTTTGTGTAATGGTGAAATTGTAGTTTCCATTAAAAACTAACCGTGTAGCGAACAGATGGATGTGAGCTGGATTCTGCTCATAATCTGATTCTATTAGAGTGATATGCTGTGCAGAGTAAGGTTATTATTTCAGATTACTAGTAATTTGGTGTGCGTCCGTCATCCTTTACCAACTGTGAGAGATTACCACGAAGCTTCACTCTAACTAGGCTTACTCTAGGCTTACTGTTTTTTGTCTAATGTGTTTATGTAGTGTTGCTTTTCATGGTGCGATATAAGCAAAGAGTCTGTCTTAGCCAGCGGAATTTATTAGAGAGAACCAGCAACAAGTGTAATTTGGTCAAAATGCATCAGTTTCTTGTATTTATGTGATGCTGTCAAATAATATCAGTAGTTTGATCTGCTGTTAATCGGTGTTTCAAATGAGTTTTTTTGTATATTCAGATAGAATGATCCATTTTAATCATGACATAGTGATGAAATTGTACACAGAATATATAGAAAAATTAACAGACAACTTCTTATAATACAATTCACCTAACTGGACACAATATCTACAATGAATACTAACTTTTAAAATTTACAGCGGAAGTTTGTTGTATTTTTATTGATTTTTTCTTTTGCCTTAAAGGTATTTAAACTGAAATAAAGTGAAACTCTACGTCTGCAGAGATCATTATTAGACCACAACTACAGAAAAAACAGCAAACCAGTTCATCTGTGTTTGCACCGGCGTTTTCACATCTCTAATCAGAGCTGTGTTAGGAATAAATGAATGAGCTGTCCTGGTTTTTAAAGTGAATTTTGGTGTCATGGAAAGAAGCCAGCCTCTTGAACGCCACAGTGCAACACTGTGGATTTAATTAAGCAGGAATTCTGGAAGTGAAGTGAGACAAGGATTAAACTGAACTTGGTGAAAACAAGTGCAGCAAAATAAATCCCATGCATGATTCACTACTGTGAATCTCCAGGTCTGATGTTGACAGCTTGCACAATGTAGATATCAACACATTGGTAACATGAGGGGCCCTTTGGACCTTTTGCACATTACTGATTTAACCCAGTTTAAATCTACTTCTGTATCTGAGAAGAGGGGAGATTCCCTAGCAGATCAGATTTACTGAAATGAAACTGGACAAGTGCAGTATTGGATATGCAGGAGCTGCATTTTTTTTGATGAATGTAAGAAGCATTGTGGTGCTACAGAGATGCCCCAACATATAAATCATATTCTCCAAATGTAAGGGAAGAGCCTTGTTTGGTTTAGACCACAGCAAAAATCACATCATGAAAAAGAAATTATGACTTACATCTCAGTCTCAATATCTGCCAAAAATAATCGCAATATATATATTTTCTCATATCATTTCAGTCAGTCTAGTACCATCTTTTCCTTTCATATCTCAGTTGGTGATGGGAAAGATGATGACGGGGAGGAAACTGTAGCAGAGTAAGAGGAGAGGCAGAGCCACGGGTGTGTGCTCAAAGGTTTATCCTGAAAGTCCATCCTGTCCATCAGCGCAGGCTTTACCTCCCCGGAGCTGACACCACACCATAAAGCCCTCAGCACGGCTGCCTTTACTCCACACCCAATCCGTCCTCTCAGTGGAAGTGACCCACCAAACACACACACACACACACACACAGAAATACGTGGAGTGTGTCAGCGATCCTGTCAGTGTTTTATAACAGCCAGGCTGCTGGATTTTCGTACATCAGGGATTATAAACACTATGTCCTGCATATCTCCACATACAGGTTTGTGTGACTTTGTTTGCTACACTTATCTTTCTTCCTCTCTTTCATCCAGATCAAAACATTGTGAGACCCCCCCACCCCCAACACACACACACACACACACAATTAGATATTTTATGCCTTTGTAAAACATCCTGTTGAATCCCAGCTATTTTCTAAACTTGGTAATCAGTTCCTTTATAGCAGCAGCTGCCATGCACTGTAAAGCCACATTAGAACCTTTCCACACCCGTTAACTCCTTCCTTGCGTTACACACCAAATTCCTTCCTCTAAAAAGATACTTTGACAGAGGGAATCCCAAATTCCCAGCCCTGACCCCTGCAAATTCCCGGTCATGGCCGCCTGTCATCCATGCATTGTAGATCTGCGGTGGCAAGGCTTTAGGTTTCACACCGTCACCACTGCCGCCCCCTCACACAGACACATTCCCCCCCATCCCGAAACATCACTCACGGCCTTATGGGCTGTTTATGTCTGGCTCTCTGAAGCTGGAGCCGCGGATCGGCATGCTCAGTAAAAATTCTGTGGCGAAGCGGGTAACGTGAGAAAGGCCAACCTGCCGAAGTCGGTGGACTATTTTTCTCTTGCGATCGCACGCTCCTCTCTTCCCAGTTGTCACTTCCTCCAGCTGCTGCTTTAAAGAGCTGAGAATCTGAGATCATTGCTCTCCACTTCCATGTTGATGGACCGAGGAAGCAAGCCAGGAAGTAAAGTAAGGATGTAAGGAAGGAAGGAAATGTTTGAAAGGGGCTAATGGGTCCTTCTGCATTCCTTTAAATTTTTTTCTCTCAAGCAGCTTTCCTAATTTGTAATTAAACCCAAAGAGGTTATTGTGTGTATTATCACGTGAAATTAGGGGATTTTCAAACAAGGCTGCTGAGAATCATGAAACTGTGGTGACTTAATAGCGCCAGTTGTTTATGAGCAAACAGAGGGAGGTATTATTAAGGCAGTGGTTTGTGTGTGCGTCAGCAGAACTCCTGCAGCTTTGGTGCAATCTGGAGGTGGTTTAATCTGTCACAAGAGCGCAGAGGCTAATTAGCACCAGCCATTGTCTGACCACTCACCAGAAAACACGGATAATCCTTTCTCATAATGACACAGATTGGCACTGTTAGGGCACCTGATTTAGGTTTGTTTATTAAACAGTTTGTTGAATTTGGATTTTCCGTTTTGACATAATTGTCAACATTTTTACTCGGCATTGAAACTAGAATCAACTCTGAGTGTAGCCTCTTCACCTCTCCAGCTTGTGTTTGCATTTCTTGTGAGTCTATCAGTAACCTGAGCCCCGTCTATCAGTGAGCTGACCATCGCATAGGGAACTCGGTGCTGTGATAACCTCCTGCTGACACCACGCTGTTGACTTTAGCTTTATCTGCTACATCGCCCGTCTCCTCTGACAAAGCTGTCTGTGTTTGTGCTTCTAAAGGGACAATATGTCTTCATCTTTTCACAATATGTAACAATTACTGAAGCACAGACATGAGCCATGCTCTGTATTAGCACATGGTGATGGACAAACTGTATGGAGTCTCTCGTAGTCTTGTCTAAACTGAACCTTAAAAACATGTTAAATAGTTAATTTTGGAAATCGATACCACTCTCACATCTGTGTGGTCAATATGAAGCTAAATCCAGCACATTTAGCTTCATAAAGACTGGATAAAGGAGGAAACATAGTTTACACAACCTCTTTACTAAAGCCATAGTCTTAAACAAGAGTCGTGGTTTTATCTGAGGTTCTGTGCCGAACAGTGTTTTCTACATATGAAAGAGATAAAACATCTTAACATAATGATCTTTAGAGGTCCTTTAAAGCTAACCTCTCTTGATTCCAGTCTGTTCTCTATCATTACACACCAGTCACTCAGAGCTCCACAGAAAAGGATCACATAACTTTACATGGTCACAAGATGCTGCTTTATAAAAAAAAAAGCACTTTTAATCTCCTCTCCAACACCCATCCTTCCTGCCCTCCCTGTTTCTGGGTGTGTCACTTCTGGGTGTGTCGTTCTCTGAAATATAAATCACTTCAGGGCATTTGGGCAAATCACTAACATTTGCCGGGTCAGTTAGACTATGATGAAAGAGAACATCCTCAACTACTGTTTGCTAAATCTGTGAAGTTAGAGTGAAATGAACACATGCAGGGCTATGTACTTGCTTTGTTTTGTGTGAACAGACACGGAAAAGTACATGTAGTTTATTCGCTCAAGAGAACTGAGACGGACAACTTTTTTTCCATTTCAACCTCGTACTTTATAAACACTAAATTAACAGAATAATATGACTTTTGGGAAATTTATCAAACTCACATGGCACAGGGGTTAACAGTTAAGCAAAGTCAGCTACCAGAACCTCTACATATCACCAATTAACATTCCTCTTGTTAGTTTAATGAGAACAAATGTTTATTTGATGAGGTAAATTGTCATTTTATGCAGGGTTATGCGCTCAGTTACATCTCGTAGAGCTCAGATAATTAGCTGGCGGCTGTAGCTTCATATTTATTGAACGTGATAGTGCTATTGATCTTCTCATCTAACACCTGGCAGGTAAGTGAAAATGGCAATCAGCTGCTTTCTCATCTGTACAGTGATGTAATGCTGTCTGTCATCAGAGATGTTTCTGAAGTTTTCATACTGGAGGCTGACTCGATGTCTCCGTGGGCCTCTCATGTTACTGTTTAGTGTCGGAGATGCCATCTTGTCTCATCGTCTCATCTCAAAAGAATTTCCAGTATAGGTGAAGCCAGACTCTAATCCACACACAGATCAATTCTGTCAGATTTGGGTGCGGTGTTTTTATCCAGGATACATCCCCAGAGAGAATTAAAGTTCTTTGTTTATTGCTGCTTACCCTCACACACAGAAAAAAAATGTGTGTTGGCCTTGACCTTGGCCGCCCTGTACCTGACGGACACTGTGACTTGGTAATGAGTGCCGCTCAAATCCTCCGAGTTCAGAGGTCTCGTCTGGCAGCTTAATAACAGCCAACCTGTGATTACTGCTCCCAGCCCAGATGTTGACTTTCCTTTTTTAGCCCCCTATGATTACTCTGCACAGAGGCAGCCTATTATGGGATGGAGCATGTGTGTCTCTAACTTACACAATCCGATGACTGTAGGTTGAACGCGTTGCAACAACCACATGGCAATTTTAGCCCTAAGGTAAAAAAATATATTTATACAACTGTAAAATTGTTGGCTCTCTTGTGATGAGATTATCGCCGCGGCTGTAGTTTCAGAACTAATTGGCAGGGCGAACACCCCACAGGGTTTAAGCACACATCCCAACACTGCATGAGCCGCGACTGCCATGGTCTGAAGAGTCTGACTGGAGCAAACAACGCAGCATGGCACAATCCACAGTCATGCCATGTTAGCTTTCCCATCCATTCTCAGTCTGTTTTATTAGACATGAGTGTGTGTGTGGTTAGGCCCACGGCTGTTTGTAGGATGAAACACCAAGAAGCTGAGACTCACATGAGGAGGAATGTTCTGTGTTTTCAAGACTCTATGTGTGTTTATCTCTCCTACTTGAACCCACAGTATTGCATTCTTCACATCCTCCTCATCCTCAAAAAAACAATCCACATTCCCAAGCAAAAGAGAACTTAGAACAGTTTTGTTTCGTCTTCGTTCAGTAATTTCTGAATGTAGGTGCTCCAGCACTGTCTGAACTTTCTCATGCTGTACAGCCTCGTATATAACTCCAGTCTGTTACCTCGCATTATAAGTTAAATCATATGTAAATATCATATGTGTAGTAGATGCATCTTCTATGAGTTTTACAGATTGGGAACCGCATTAAGACTATTGGAAGAAGCTCCAAAATGTTCATTCATCATATTTATTTTTGGTTGAAATGCAGATTTTTTTGATTGATAAAATGCTTAATTGCTAGTTTTGTCCGACTAACAGTTAAATCTCAAAAATATTCGACTTACTGTCATGTATAACTAAGAAAAACTTAAAAATCTTCCCTTTTAAGTGATGTAACTGAGTCGTTTCAGTGCTCTCCCTGGAAATGTATTGTTAAGTTAATTAAAGAAGTGACAAATACCCACAAAATGCCCCGAGGTGTGCAATTTAAAATGATATTAAACACAGAAATGAAGGCTTAATGAGTATTTAAGAAGCTGCACATACAGTAAATGTACCTATCTAAATGACTAACCAGTTATCAGCATTGACATAGTTTTATTTTTTCGCATTACGAACCAATAAATCGTAGCAACACGTTTAAAGTAATAAACTACTGAAGACAAGAGGATCTTCAACAATCAATCTGGGACAGCATCAGCTGCAAGTGAAGGTCAACGGCAGCTTAACAGGAGCCCGGTTACCTTGTGATGATCTACTGACCCTTCCCACCCCACTGAATGTGCCTCAGAAGCCTCAAGGAGTCAAACACACACACATCCTAAGTCTATCACCATCCTGACTGAGCAGCATTCCTGAAATATCTCTGGGGATTCCTGCTGTGTGACCCCATAGCAGTCGGAGAGGGTGAGACATGTGGATGCCAGACAGGAGGGAAGACTGGCAGGTGGTTCTGTAGATATTCTAAAGTCATGAAGCTGAGCTGAAAATCCAATCAAGCGTGCAGCAATCGCATCATTTGTCGCCTATTTCACCCCATCATGCAAACCTTTTCTCTTGTTAAAAAGTATCATATCCCAGAGCCCGAGGAGCAAGTTTTACACTTTGATTACTCGAGAGTGAATGAAAATATGTTCACACAGGATAAGGATGTAAAACGGGACGCTGTGCCAGGACTCAGTGGCAGGGAGTCAAGTGTTTCTTTCTTGTCTGTTGTGCTCCTGAAGACATAATTTGTTATGCAAATTCTCTTCAATACACTCATTAGCAACACAGTAGATTAGGGTCTGTCAGGGTATGATGGGGAGGAGCCTTGTAACTGCCCCCATCCTCCCCAGACAGTGTGTGTCTGTCTGTTGACTGACAGACACACAAACGCACACAGACACACTTACAAACACATGAAATCCTGCACAACCACGCAGACTTGCATGTACTTGTTAGATTAATGTTGTTACTCAGTTTCACTGTTGTCAAGTGCGATAATGATAATTGACAATGATGATAGAATTGCTGCTGCGTTGTGTGTTTGGTTTCCATTCAGCCAGCTGTGTTTATCACACAATCGTTCTCAGTCCGTCTGCGTTAAATAAAAACAGTTTTCGAATATGAAAACGGTGCATGAAGTCACTGAAAGAGCTGTTGCCTTGGGGGCCGTCCTCCTTTATGTCTGTTTATAGCTTCCTTTGCAGGGGGCTCACGCTGTTCCTTGGAGTCGAGAACAATTGATGATTTTCCTCCTCCCTCCCCTCCGCCACAGACCGGGGAAGCCCTGTTCTCCCCCCCTTGGGACTCCTCCTCAGCCATTAGCTAATTTCTGATCAGCTGCTCTCTCCATCATTAATTCATATGTCTTCCAGCACAGATGCTAGAGGTTGCCTTTAATCATCTGATTTCACCCCTCGGTCACCCACCCTGCCCTTCCCCGCCCTCACACTCCAGGCTGGCTGCTGGCATTTTGGCAGTACCATGTGGAGCTGTGGCAGCGAGGAAACAAAGAAACAAGAAAATGTAAAAAAGACATGCAGGAGCACACATATAATAAACCATAGTTATTCTTTTGTTTGTTTTTTTAAATTTTCTGGGGGAGATTTTTGAAGCTTTTATTGATAGACAGGGTGAAAGGGGGCAGAGAGGAGAGAGACATGCAGCAAAGGGTCGTGAGCCGGACTCGAACTCACAACCGGCTGCTGGCGACCTGCGCCCACGTGGTAACGCCTTAACTCGGTGAGCTATACGGCGGCCCATTCTTTTGTTTTTATGGATATTTCGCAAAAGAGCTTGATGCTAAATCTGTGCAATAGAACACTTTTCCATCCCTCGACAACCGCTACTTAAGAGCCTTAGAAAATGATGATTAACCCTTAATTTTCCCAGTAACCCATCCTAAAGATCAAGATGATTTCAAATGTAACAAGATAATAAATAAGCAGCATCCTGTGTTTGTGATTTAAAGTTGTATTCATCTGAGGTTTTGCTGTTTATAGGACTTAGAGCTTTTGACTTACTGGAAATCTTCCGACCCAGAGGGACCTGTGCCCACAATTGCCCTCCCAGCCTATTTGTTTAATCTCATCACAGATTCCTCTTCATTCCACTCAGTCAGGAGATACTCTTGCAGTCCCTGAATTTGCTTCCTTTTGTGGGACGAAGCAATAAACTGTTCCACTATTGCTGGTTTTTCAAAATTCTTCTGGTTATAAACATACCTGTTGCGTTTGTTTAGTCTCTGTTTTGCCATTCCAAGTGATTTAGTCCCATGTCTAATAGATGTTTTATCAGCAAAGCTACTTTATTCCAAACTAATACCTAAATCTAGCAATGAACGCATTGACTTGCACCTACTGTCCATGTCATGCAAGTAAGCGAATTTTAAAGATGTCACTGGATTTTCATGGTTTTAACAGAAAATGGATGATATTTTGATGTAGAAAAGCATTTTCAGTTGAGGTAATTGTATCTACAGCAGACCTATTATCATAAAAACACAGACAATGGCAACAACATGCTGCTTGACCTTATTAAATGCATCCAGTCAGTGCTCAGAGCTGCACATCTGTCTGGAGGGCAGTGACTCGGCCTCTGTTGTTATGATAAAGCCATTTTGAGGTGTAAATGAATCTGCTGGACCACAGTCCTGTGCATTAAAGCGAGATGTGTGGCTGAACATCTGCTTGAGATGCAGCAGGTCAGTGAGAACCTGGAGTTCATACAGATTCCAGACGAACAGACCAAATAATTATTCAGCAGGAAAGCGAGGAAATTCGAGGTGGACAAGTGAAAGCAGCAACAGCTAGAGTTTCTTTTGGACGAATACGCTGTGGCTGGACGCGTTCCTGTGTTACGTTTATCCTCCTCCACATCTGAGCACCAACAAACGATATGCTTGACAGGAATCCAGCTGGATGATCGCAGGCATCGGTCCTACCTGCAGCACCGGCAGCTGTGCACTGGTGTCCGCTGGGCTGATTCACCACTTCACCCCCCCAAACCAAATTATAATGCAAGAAATTAGCTTATCATAACTAATTGTTCAACATTGTTGAAGTCAGGCAGAGTTAATTAGCTTTCTTTTGTTCTGGCTGATGCGATCACCTGATACTGCTTGCACTTATGCCACAGCAGACGGCAGAGAAAGAGCCGTGGCACCTTGTACTGTGTACACCCTTAAATATTTAAGGGACATTCATTAGCAAATCTCTGAGCGGGATGTCATTATACAAGCGGCTGAAACTTAAGCCTCCGACTCCGGGATCACATCATTCAGCCCGAGTGGTTTCTGTGTCAGAGAGCACGATGGGACGACGGCGTGAGGCCTGTTTTGGTGGCTCGGGTGGCCATTGTCAGTCAGTTCTGCCTCGACGGCGCTTCACGTGCTCAGTGAGATGCAGCATTAAGAATTTGAAATTAGCTTGAGCTGGAGATATCATGGCAGCAGTTGCTATTTTTAATGGGTCTATTAAAACATGTGGTTACCAGAGGCACAGGAGTTAACTGACAGCTGATAATTAAATCCAGTGACGACCGGGTGGCCTCGCCAATAAGAACACTTTCCAATGATTATTATGCAAGAAGCAGTCACACTGTTTCACTGGGTTAGTTTGAACGTTTAGGTGCACTGCAGCAGGTAATTCAAGTCTGGGGGACTTAACGCGAGCTGATACCCATGTCCCCTTTGTGTCCCAGCTGGCTTTTGTTTGGGATATTTCCGCCTGGTTAACTTCTGAGCCCTCAGTCAGAGGTGGTTGCTTTTGTCCTAACTTAGTGATGGAGCTGCTGAAGATGGAGGGGACAAGGGGGAGGAGTTTTAGTTGGACCATCTGTTGCTGAGACAATTCATCTTGACTTCATACCCTCTGGCCTCAGACTTTTTAGTCACACACACGCTCACATACAAAGACACAAACAAGCGGACAAACCCAAGTGACTGAGTGCTCTAGTGACTGGAATACTTCTCCCATCTAGAATTATACTGGTCAATTTAAACCTAGAGTTTATGTAAGACAGGCCTAAACATCAAACATCTCCTGACATAACATGACATTTTGGATCTCTAAACTTTAATGCAATAATGTTTTTTTTTGTGTCATGATGGCTTGTAAAAATGTTGTGCTGAACGTTTGAGTTGAAATTTTAACTTAAAGATAAAACCCAGTCATATTTTGGGTCATTTTCTTGCAAAAATAAGGGTTTGAGTGTAATTTTGCTTATGAAATTGACTGCCTTTTATGTTTATTAGTGATTTAGAATGTAACTGAATTATTATGCTCATGGGTGGTGTCCAAAATAACAACCCTGTCTCCCAAAAATTACATTTCTTTACAAGTAAACTGGATGTGATGTATTGCAAATGTGTTTCGAGTCATCATATCTTATATCTGCCTTTTATTTTATTGCTTTACTGACACTCATTTTCAGCCAGCCAGTCATATATTAGATAGGGTGGGACTCATCGCCATGGAAAATAGAGGAGAGGCTTTAGACATGTTGTAATCTTACCTTTCAGGGAGAAAATACCTTTCTTTCGAAACATAAATGAGAATGCAGGTTAGTTGTATAGGAACATATTTTATGTGAGGTAGGGTTACAAATACAATACAAAGTTTCTATAGTGTCAACATGTTAACCTAAATCACTAAAAGTACGGTAAATAGCTTAAATGATTTGAAGAATCCAGTATTTGCAAAGCAAGTGTGTCATCTTGTCATATTGGTGCCTTTTTTGTCCAATTTTGATCATGGTGCTTAGTAGGAAGTTTTCTAAAGAGCAGGTCACTCTGAGCCAACTGGTGCTGCAAGCCAAGACAGCATTAGTGTCTTCATGGGCCAGCTTGTTGCTGACGTTTGGTTTACCATTCAGTGTTGACTCATTTAGCGAAATTTTATATGAATTCTAAATTTGTATCTTCAGTCTAACTGTGTGGACTGATCATACTGTTTAGAGCGAGACTTTGTAAGATGTTGACTTGGTATACTTTTGAGACAGTCTTTGTTTATGGGTGGAAAACCTCTTAGACTCTGACTCAGCAGTTGCACCATTCAAGACTTGGCAATTTTTTCTTTCATATTTGCATCACTGAAATTTCTGTATTGAAGCAATACCAGATGAGGTGTGGGAAATTACAGGGTTATGAGCCAGCCCAGTGCTTTTCATGTCATAACTTGCCTGATATCCTATTCTGTTGTAGATTTCATGTAATCCCCATATTGTTCCACCATATTCATGTTTTCTCTCTGTGTCACCAGTACAATGAACCTTTACAAGAAGAAGAAGAGCACCAGCAGTGTTCCTCTGAATTCAACCCCCTTTAATTTCCAGTTACATAACACTGTCTGATCTTCTTAGATTCCATAGAGTAAACACTATTAATCTCCTGACTGGACTTCGGCAAACTCACGTGAACCAGCTTTTCTGTGAATAGGCCACGCAAGCCAAGCTGGTACCAGGCAGCCACAGTCGGTCACTGGTATGGAGGTCACCCACGGTCTCATATTCAAACGGAAACTGAGTTAATGTGCCGCCATGTGTTGGAGAATACCTGTGTTATATTTGCGTCCTGATGTTTCTGTTTGTCTGCCTCCTTCTCCAGACAATAGGAGGCGGGACATTATCAGCTGCCCGCACCCTTCCTCTTTCCCCTCTCTCTCCCCCCTCAGCCTCCTCTTCCTAATTTACACGACCCCCTTTATCCCACTCACTGCTGTCCCTTGTGGTTTGAAAGCCACATTTAGCTGTGCTCCATTTGCTGACTGAAAGAAAAAAAATCCTTGATGATGGAAGTGGGTTTTTTACACTGGCTGGTTAGACCGGGTGACGCTTTGTCCGAGAAAAGAAGCCTGAATCACAAAATGAAGAAAAAGATCAAAGGCCAATCATCACCCTGAGCTGTTGAGCAAGTTCATTTAATGATCTCTATAATGGATTCAATCTTTATTAATTAATTCCCTCTTTGTGTTTCAGCAGATAGGATTTCGCGCAAATAGCTGGTGCATTAAACAAAAGCATCTTGATCTTTGTTCTGACCCTGGTGGCAAACACATTTGTGCTCCATGGATGAGAGTGTGTGCACACGTGGCAGCCTGTTGTTAATAGTTAATGAGGATTGATGTCTGGAAGTGGTGACCTTGTATAAGGTTTCCTAGTGGAATTCATGCATATTGATCTCTTCGGTTTCATGCTCTGCTGGACCCACAATTCGCTTATGCTCCATGCTTCCCTGATTGGTGGTGGCGCTTGATGATTAATGGTGTTTAGTTGGTCAAAGATGTGCTTCTTATGAAAGAGTGTTCTTTTAAAATTTGCATCATACAGATCTTTAAAGACAAACACAAAATGGTAAATTTTACTTGAGACTGAGGAAGCTTTACATTTTGGAATATACACTTTCTCTCTTAAAGAGACAGGAGCTAAAATAAATAGAGCATTTCAGACGAGGTACTGACAATGTGCTTAATATGGGCTCTTTAATTAAGCTGCAAAGACAAGCAGATTTTGTTTCCTTCAAACAGAGCAAGCCTGGCTTTACGCTAAGCTAACTGACTAATATGTCTGGTTCACTAAAGGATTTAATAATTTAAGACAAATGTTGATTAGCCATCCTAAAAGATTTACCATTTAGACCCCAGAGCCAGAGCACACAGGCATAACTTCTCATCCACTGCAGTCAATCAAACAGTAGCCCATTCTATAAATGTGTCCTCCACCACTGTAAGGAAATGACAGTCCGTCTGAGCAATCAGCCTCAGATTCCTGTTATTGCTCCTGGTTACTGAGCTGCTAACAAACATGCCTGGGAAAGTCAGTGACTCCACATGGATACACAAACACAGGAGACCCGGCCGCCCACATCGGTTGCAGCGCTCGTGTCAGTCTCTGTCTGGAACCTGGATCTGATGGGGGGATAATGGCGAGGAGTGTGTTGTGGTCTGCTTGTCTGAAATATAGACGGGAAGAAAGGATGGTGGGCAGAGAAATACTCGTATTGATTGATTTGCTAGAGTGGCAAACGCTCATTTGGGGCCATGATCTTTTCTTTTATGGAGTAAACCAGCCACAGAACCAAAGACTGAAAGCCTTTTTGACAGTTTTACTGAGTGTGTATGACTCTGAGTAGTAGTTTGAGTCTCTGTCACGCCCTCAGCGCACAGGCCTGGCAAACAACTTAAAAGGCAGATCACAGTTTAAAAAAAGGATAATTGTGCCAGTACAGTCCTGGTAAGGCAGCGGCTATGTGGCACATGGCGGTAAGCAATGTTGGGAAAAAGACAGAATGGAAAAAGACAGTGAGAGAAGTAAACCGAGGACATAATTCTTACTTTTCTAGAAAAACCTCTGCTGTCCCTCAGCCAGGCCTTTTATGTTGCACCTAAATCATGAAGTATGTGTCTTTTTCAGGACCAGTTTTTTTCTTTCTTTGTTTCCATGACCGGCATAAGGGACAAGAGCGTCAGTGAAATAATTGTAATGCAAATGTGCACTACTTTTCTGTGAAACATGTGAGTCCAATACAACCTCTGTGTCCAGATGCTAAGGTTGTTGTGCTGCCTATTGTGTTGCAGGGAGCCCGTGTTTGGCTGAGACACAAAGAGCAGCTCCTCCCCTCCACTGTCAGCTCATGTGATGATTCGTCCCTGGTTCTCACTACTGAGTATGGAAAGGTAAGAAGACTTCTCTTTTCTGTTACCCCTGTTTCCCTTTGGACTGTCCCCAACTCTTACTTGAACAGTGTGTCTGCACCATGGAGGACTTTTCATTGGTTTAAGGATTTGGTATTTGAAAACCCATCCTGAAACCAACAAAGTGAGTTTTAAAATCAAGTCTTTGATGCATTCAGAAAGTCTTTTCATCCTTACAGTATCTCATAGGCTATAGTGTACATGAAAAATTTCCCCTCAATTACTGTTAACATGTACAGAGTGGTATTATAATCTGAGTGGGCACTGACCCTTTGTGTATAAGTGAGAGAGCTAATTGTTTGAACACATGTTTCATCTGAGGGCTCTGCGGTGGGATCAACACCTTTTGTAATAAAGTAAGAATGACAGGAATGGAGTCCTTGTGACAAGTCATTGGCCCGAGCTTATCTGTTTGGCAGGGCACGGTGGTCTTTGTGTCTGGAGGAAATCCTGTTAGAGAGGCACAGTGAGAGACAGAGAGAGAGAGACGTGGTGATGGATTGAAAAAAAAATGAATACACGTTTGTGGGTCAGAGACTGTAGATCAAAAGTGAGCGTGCATTGAATTGTTCTTTAGCTCTATACAGTTGCTGGCTGTGCAAACTTAAACTCAGCCACAGGTCTACAGGACCAAGCACCATTTCTGTCCACAGGATTAAGATGTATAGCATCATTTCCTCACACAGCCTCAGCGTTTCCACATACAGCCTCTACCACATGGCCGTCATCCTAACCATAAGCCATAAGCCCTGTATTTTTCCTACAACTGAGTTCTTCTTTAAAAGGGCCGCCTATACAGTGGAGACCACCAAGCTTCTAAAGGGGAACATTTTTCTCGTGTGGAAATTAGGCATCAAATTTTTTACATAAACATGTCAAAACTAACAAGAATGATCACACAACACTTCTTTGTTCTCCTCAGATCTGCTGAAGTTTTTTTTTTTTTTTAGTATTTTGCACTTTTGGGCTATAACATTCTCATCACTCCCATCTGTGTCCTTTTCAAAAGGACTTTTAAGTGTTTCTTAACATTTAAGCTATAATATGGTACAGACAAGTCTTGTTTTCACATTGGATTATGGTGTGCTGGTTCTCCGCAATTGCCTGTTCCAGTAAAGATGAAAGTACATGAGCAGCTGTACAGACCAGATACACCTTTACCACAGAACAAGTGTTGATGTTGACGCCCTTCGACACTCAGATTAATAGCGTCACCACACAAAAACGAATAATAACTTGACCAGAAGATCAGGGACCTGCAAGAATTCTGCTGCGTGTAGCCTGAGCCACTTTCAACACCTTGCATCCCCATCAGTGGGAAGAGTTTGGAGCATCTGGTTCTGTCCTCTCTGAAAAACTGCTTGCCTCCCACACTGAACCCCATTCCAGTTTGCCTAACGCACCAACAGGTCTACAGATGTTGCAGTCACCACAGCACAGCAACAGCTTAACAACTATGTGAGATTGCTTTTCATCAGCTTCATCTCATTATCTTTAGCTCTTCAAAACTGTCATCCCCACCATGGCTGGAAGTTTCAAGATCTTCCCATCAGCATCTTTCTGCAGAACTGAACACTGAACTTCCTGATTTGTACCTGGTCTGTTAGATTAGACAACCTGCATACCTCGTCATGGCTCTAACACCATAGTCAAGTCTGCAGATGAAAATCATGACTTGCCCTGATCAGCAATTACAATGAATCATTCTACAGGGAGGATGTCCGACACCTGGCAAAGTGTTTACAACAAAACGACCCTGAAACACCAAGAAGAACAAAGACCTCATAGTGGACTTCAGGAAATCTTACAGCCTTGAACACATCATCTGAATCAATGGGCTGGAAGTGGACTGAATCTGTGCTTTCAAGTATTATATTGAAAACGTTTTCCTAGCCCTTCAACACCTCCAGTTATCAAATAACTGTATACGTGCTGGCATTGCAACTGCTCCATATTCAGCCACCAAAAGACAACACTATGGGTGGGGGAAAAACACCCAGTGGATTATTAATACCTTCATTGCCAACTACCCCAACTACAGACTTTTCTCTCCTCCTGTCCAGAAAGCAGAATATGTGACAAAATATCTGTTTAGTTTCTTGATCTCCGGTCTCAGACTGTGAACCACAACTGCACCATTAGTAATCTGTGTAGGTATAGTCTAATTCATTTTCCATTATCTCTACACATCACCCTGCTGGCAATGACTCAAGTCCACATGCATCACAAGTGAATGATCACATGAATAAGAAATTACACAGTAGTTGATCTGCAGGGCATCTTTGTTTTGCATGGCTTGCTGGGTTGAGGCTTTCTGTGGAACTTCTTGGACTCAGAGCACAGTGGTGGGTAAAAGGTGGAGTCATAAAAGATGTGTTAGGGGGAACATATGAACTCATCCAACCCTCCAAGCATATTATATGATGTTTCTGTGGTCAGTGGTTGGGGATGCTTGCAGTGTGAGGAGTGAACCACGTGCAGGGACCTGCTCTCAGTCCAGAAACATTTCAACACCCACAGTGGGAGTTAAAAAAAAACATTAGGCTATGATGTGATGTCACGTTTTTCATGACTGGGAGTGGGACCACAGTGTTGCAGCTGACCTGAAGCTGGACTCTCATATGATCTTCACATGTGAGCTTAGGATGTCGTTTATCGGGCCAAGCATATGGGTGTCTCCTGTGCCTCCAATTCCTGAGCCTTTGCAGCCAGAATGAGAGGAATGTGAGACTGAGAAACCGACTGTCTCCACCTTCTGGATCCCTGGCTGACCTTATATGATCCCCCGTTCCTGGATGACATATTTTCTGAGGTTTATTGGCATTTCCTGATCCACTCACTATCTTGTATTTAATCCAGCTTTTCTATCAAGCTCAGGGTATTATGTGTTTTTGGTGTCTGTCCGTCTGCCTTTGTCTGTTTCCCAGTTGTTCTTATGTACCATGTCAGAGGTGGTTTGGTAAATGTATCTTGGCAGCGTTTTCCACTCAGGGGGTGGGTTATACTATTATCCATTGCTTCAGTGCTCGCACTAAGGTGCAGCTCCCTACTTGAGTGCTCAGCTGGACTCCAGAGAGCCCCACCGGAGTGTCTTTACCCACATGGCCTCGGTTTTAACAGGCTGACCCGGCTCCTGTCATATTAAGCATCACATCAGCATTCATCACTGTCTCATCCCCCAGTACACCCAGGCCCTGAGTGGATGAGTAAAATACAGACAGACGCATTGAAATGGGGAGCGAGATGTCTTGTGGGTTTTGTGTGTTTGAGTGCATCTGTGTGTGTGTGTGTGTGTGCTTCTTTGTGGCCAGATGGCACCAGCTGGATTAACAGTGTGCGCGTTGTGCCCTGAGGGGTGTGCATGTAAAGAAAAGCAGGAAGAAGATCCGTCACCTGAACTAAATACCTGCTGCTGGTGATGTCATTGTTGTCCATCTGAATAATAAGTTGATCTTTAACTGCACCAATCTCCCACACCCAATTATCATTTTTATGCATGAACAATCCTTCACTTGTGTACAGTACATAATATTTGTCATATACACATTTGTTTTTAGATAATTACTGATAATAAATTCAAAGAGTGAACATTTCTGCATTCTGCATATATCATTGTTTTGGCTTGTTTGTCTTATGTGAGTTGAAAATATTTGGAATCCACACAAACAAGAAATTTAATGAGGTCTCACCGAACTTTTAGAAATTGTGATGTGCGTCTTAAACAATTTTCTTCCATCTAATAAATTAAATAATAGATTAGTCAAAAAATAGTTGGCATAATCAATAAGAAACAAAAAATGTTGTTTGCGACACTAAATTAATAGTCAGTTGGCTGCAGAGGGATTCCATAAGTAAACTAGACTCTTTTTTAAAACTGGTTTTAGGATGGACCATAAGAAAAGGTTTATTTTTTGTTATTTTGTGCACAATTTTTTTTAAAGTACCTAATAAAAACCTGTTTATATGCTTTACTATCAAGAAATTCTCTTCAGCCCACGTGAAAGAGATAAAATTTGACTCCTCCAAAGAGTGAATCCTGAAGTCGTCCACAGCCTGTAGACATACAGTCTTTGTGGTAAAAAATAGGTCATTGATGGCCCCTCAGTCTTTTCTGGATAATTAGTCAATGGAGCCATTATGTGAGCCTTTATGCGAGTGATGTGCATTCACGAATGAGCTCACAGAAACAACATGCTCACACAAATATTACTGTCAGCATCTCTCTGTGGTAAACAAAAACATTTTCAGATTTTACCAAATATCGATATGAATATTTTTAGAGTTTTTAGCAGGTTGTATTATCAAATTGTCTGTGTACTGTTTGTTTTCACAATTTCCCCATTATTAAGCCTATCCCCCCTCCTGCACCCTCCATTTCTCTCGGGTCTGGGCGGGATCCCCCTGCAGCAGATGGGTTCACTGTAAGACACAGGGACTCAGACAGAGTAAATAAAAAAGAAGAAAAAGAGAGAGAGAGGCAAAAGCCAACAGTGAAAGACAAGACTGTTTTTGTATCCACAAGCCTGTGATTTTGTGTGTATCCATGTGTCACTCCTGAAGGCCTGAATATATCTGACAGTAAAACAGAAGTCCTCTGAGCCACGGAGCCCGACTCCACCTATTTGTGAATATTCAGTAGAGCTGGCTGAACAAAGCGCAGCAGCAGCAGGGTGTGGTTTCAGTGAGCAGGAAACAAAAGGACAGAGCTTTACAGCTGCAAGAAAAGTTTTAAAATTCAATTGGCTGCCGCTGCTGCATTATTAGAAAAATGTGTCCCCACTATTTAATCTTTATCTTTTCGCATTTTGCATTTTGGCTCAGTTTGATGCATTTTAGTTCATTCAAGAATTTCTGTCCAAGGAATTAAACTGTAAAGAAAAAAAAACAACTCTTTAGGATTTATTGTGACCTTCTTAGCCCAATAGTAAGGCTATAATTATCTTAATTATCACTTATTTTGGCTATCATTTTCTTGATTAAATGATAAGTTGTTCTGTCTAAAAACAATGTAAGGCTCTTTACAATCAACAAGATGGTTGTTTTGTCTAACTGACAGCCGACTGTTAGATATAACTAAGGTTTAGTTTAGTCTGCGATAGGCTGGCGACCTGTCCAGGGTGTCCCCTGCCTTCACCCAAGTTGACTGGGATAGGCTCCAGCCCCCCCACGACCCTGCAGAGGATTAAGCGGCGTATAGATAGTGGATGGATGGATGGTTTAGTTTAGAATCTCACACAACATAAGTAATGATGAATCCTTACCATTACGAAGCTAGAAGCAGAGGAAAGTTGATATATTTGCTTTATGATTATCAATATAGTCGGTCAGTCAGAGAATCAGTTAGTCCACCTCTTGTTTCAGCTCTGGTTAATAGTCCTGAAAATCTTTTATTTCATAATGTATTTTATTTTATATTGAATCTAAATCTTCTGAATGTTTAATTTATGTTGCGCATATGTATTTGTCCATGGATTTCTATTTTGAAAATCAAATTTCAAAATGGAAAATTTCCAGATAAATGGGTAGGAGTGGTCCACCACCATTCTGAGTAAATACTCTTTAGAATGAACCAGATCTCTGTGCCAAATTTTGTCTTTTTTTTGTTCAAGTGAGGGTAGTTTTATTGAAGAAGGAAGGAAGGAAGAGATGAAGAACGAGAAATACCAGCAGAACCACTCTTGACTCAGCTGCTTCAATAGCTTCATCATACATTTTATTTATTTAAATTTCTACTTTTTGGGGAGAGTTTTTTTCTTTTATTGAGAGAGAAAGACCAGGCGTAGGCAGAGACATGCAGCAAATGGTCTTGAGCCGGATTCAAACTCATGACTGCTGCTATGGGCCTGAATCCACATGGTAGCACCTTAACTCGGTGAGCTAACCAGCAGCCCCTTCATAATGCATTTTAAGAAAAACAGAAAATTTAGATTTTTATTAATCATCAACATAGCTTTATTGCATATTGAGGTGTTTGGTGTTTTGTTTTTTCCTGCTTCCAGCTGTGTGCTCATTAGCCCAGCTTGATAATGTCACCACCAGGCTGCACTTGGAGAGGATTGATTTGTGCAGCAAACAACTTTGCTAATCAATCATGAATCACATGTTGCTGTAAGTGGCATGAAACAGTCTCCATCATTACAGCACTCCAGTCATTAACATTGATGACGCCGTATCCCCTTGTGGACCAGACATTGTGATAATTATGGAAGGCCTGCTGTGTAACGACTAGACTCAGGATCAGAGGGAAAATCATTTAATCACGTTCACTTTGTGCTCAAAATGTTATGGATATCTCTGACTGTAAGTTCAAAGCAAGTTCCTAGAATGAGGCTGATTTCAATCGGTTTTTGAAGTTTAAAATCAATGCACAGTGTTACACTGCAGGGCTGCTGTAGCTGCTGTGTTGTAATTTCTTGGTGGCATCATGTGGGATGTGGCCGGCTGCTCGACAGCTCTTACAGGATTGTTGTTCCAGCATGTTTTACTGATTGATCAATTGGTTGAAGTTTAATTTCAGTCTTTTCCACCGGATGTTGCTTAGTCAATAAGTTATTGGGAAACAAATGTAATAAAGGGATTAATAAATATTGGTGAGAAATGCTGTGGCTTTGAGGACAGTGTTCGGTGACTTATCTCACAGGAATGTAACCAACAATGAAACCAAGACCACAGAGGGGGTAAAGCGGAGGAATGTGAAACTTCTTTTGATGCTGAAAACTCCGGCTCAGTTTCTTCTGAGTATCTCTGATGTTCCGGGTATGAAAAAGTCCCCCGGGCTTGCTCTGTGAAATCGGAACAGTAAGTTATATAAAGAACATCAGAAGCAAAGATTTCCTGATGTGATGCAGAAAGACAAACACTTTCACATGCACACATGAAAATACAAACAGATCATTCTTCTCCAGTGTGCTATGTTTTTGTGTTGAAGGTGCTTTCCAAGTACACAGCTCATTGTGCGTTTGGCTACAGCCATATTTGTTTTCCTCCTCTGACACTTGAAATTGAGAGTATAACCTTGTACTGCTGTTTGTTGCCCTATATTAACTTTGCTCTCTGCTACCTCTATGTCCCTTTGAACTTGTGCTTTGGGAATGTTAAGAATGCTAACACGGGCAGCGGATGTATCACAGGCTTTGGTCATTTGTTTGAGTGGATGTTGGACACAGAGTCTGGTCATCAGTGTCAACAGAAACCTGAGATCTGAGAAGGGGTTGATACTTTATCACTTTACAGCATATTTTTAGAAATTAAAGCTAGGGTAGGCAGAAATATACAAAAAACAAACAAAGGAAAACACCAGAATTACTTTCCCTCACAACCTCTGAGGATGCTTCACCAACACTAACATCTGTGTTTACTGTCAGGTCCTCTTTTAGGTTCTCTTTTGGATAAATCTGTCTTCCTTTTTTTGGCTTGATTTGCAGAAAGTTGTTGCCAATGCTGAAATAGCAGCTTTTCCTACAAATTGAATCAGGCTTCCCACCGTCTGCATTTGTACAACAGCCAGCAGGAATGCCTTCTCACTCTAAAGATGTGATTTGCCAAAGTCCCCTGTCATGGACCATATTTTCTAAAACCTAAGAACAGAGCCAGCAGGAGGTGCAGGACTCAGGTTTTCTTTCAAAACCACTTTAATCAAAACAATGCTGAAGGTTTTTTTTGTTTGATGCCAAAAAATGACTTCAATTGGAGGCATGAGGAGTTAAAAAGTGTAATCATGTCTCTTTTATTTTAGTGTTTTTAAAAGAATATATAGAACATGAGGTCTATCAGACACACTGCAGTGCCACATCTAACAATGGTAGCTAAAAACTGTTTGTGAGTTATCCTTAAAATAACACTATATTGAATGAACAACATGTTATTACAGATGTTGTTGAATTCATGCAAACCCATGATTACTCAGTTTAACACACTCAAGCCTGCTTTTACTGCTGCAGCCTCTCCACTGACTTATGTTCACTGGTGTTGGTTAATTTTAGCAAAGTGTGCAACTCGTATAACAAAATGAGACTGCTGAATTTACAACTCCTCTCTGCTGCTGCTGCTGCTGTTACATTTTGATAGTCACCATTATTCTGTAAGTGCCACTTGTAAGGGCCACAGTGGTTGCTGTTCAGTTAAAGAGAACTGGTGTTGCTTTAAAGAAAGCTTTTCATGAGCGGCTTTAATAGATGCTTTAATTGATATTCTGTCCACTTAAAATCCTGTTATTCAGATCAGATATGTAAAGTTAGTTTTTTTTGAAGTTCTGCTTTAGATTCCACTGTCTTAATAATTAACATAATTGTTGGATAAATCTTTCTCGTCTCCTAAGAGGAGCCCAGGTGTTCAGAATGGCATCAACCAC